>CM071913.1:11293834-12506473 GCA_036785865.1 Coffea canephora
GAAATTGTGAAGAAAATAAATTCACTAGTCTTTGTACATACAATTCTACTCACTGATGTGCACAAATTTCTATTTTTTTTGAGTAGGTAATTTTATTTTTGTTGGATTTGACACTCACCTGGATTCATGACCTCCCACTTTCCAAAAAAAGAAAGAATATCCTTTATTAGATAACTAAGTAAATACTTGAACCGTTTTTTTTTTTAAATATAGGTGAATGTCTTGAATCCGAGACGTCTCATTTACATTCCTTCCCTCCGGCCAATACATCCCTCCCCCTAGTAAATATTTGTACTTTAAATACAATTTGGCAAGCCACCCTTTGGGTATAAATACTTGTAGGAAATTAAAACTCAATTAAAACTTGTGTTTTTTCTGTGTAGGCAATTTCAAGGGAAGCAAAAACCTATGAACCGGGAGAACTAAAATTCTATGTGGTGCTAGTTTGCACTGCCATAAGTTGGCAATGATTTTACCTGAGAGTCATGCAGCCACTTTGCTATCAGGTGTTATAATTGCTGTGATTTTCCCTGTGACAGAAGTCTTGGCAATTCTTTTCTACCACGAAAGTTTCAAGGCAGAAAAGATTTTAACTCTTGCCCTCTCTCTTTGGGGGCATTGCTTCCTATTTCTTTGGTAAGATCAAGCAGAAAGAGAAGAGCAGCTCAGCCGAAGATTAAGTAGATAACCCTGAATTTGTTGGTCCATAATTCCTATGTAATCCATTGGCTATGGTAATTGGCAACCAACATTATTCAGTAATATAATCTTTCATGTGTACTCGTCAAAGGAGCATCCAAAGTAATGATTTCTTGTCTCTGTATATATAAATTATAGAATTCTATCCCTTTTCTTTTTGGCTATTAATACATAGTCTTTGAGATCTTTCTTTCTTTCTTCCTTTTTTTGGGTATTAATCTTATTACAATTCATATTGTCTTAATATTTTATTGGCAGTCATTTGGCAAAAATTGAAAACATTATCTAGTGGCCACTTTTGCTATTCTTTTTAAAATTTAGAATCAAGAATATTCCTTTATCTCTTCCTTAAAACACAATTAATTATAGTAGAAATTAGTTGCCTTAGAATGGTACAAACGTCCCTCCATTATACTTAAAGGTCGAGTTACTTTTGCCCCCCGGTTAAAAAAGTATATGGATTACAAACAACAAGAGTTACTTGTTTCTTTACAAAGTAATTAACTAGCACCCGTATTACTGACATAGAAATTAAGCTTAATTATAGTAAACATGTTAGGCATAATTGAACAAAAAGCAGCATCCATGCATGCCTCAATCACCACTAGAGGTGTCAAAATGGGTGACTTGGGCGGGTTTGGGTTGGGTAAAATGGATAATGGGTATAAGTGAGTCAACTCATTTATACCCATTTAATTAAATGAGTATAAATGGGTAAGTCAAAAAATGAATTGGGTAACCCAATTACCCATTTATAACTCATTTATTTTAACTTTTTGCAAACTCATTTAAATTCATTTTTGCAAACTAAGTTATCAATTTATACCACTCTTTGTACCCATCATTAGTTTTAAATATTTACTTATAATGTTCAATAAACTTAATTACCAATTTTTTTCATTTATACTCTATGTCACAAAATTACCTATTATTTAATAATTGAATAATACGAATATAAAAATTTGAATTAAGTACTATAAAAATTAATATAAAAACTTAATCCAAAAATTTTGAACCCCTAACATTTTTTTCATATATAAATTTAAATTTTCATTTTATAAAGATAAGAAAATAAGCTAAAATTTATCATAAATTGGTAATGCTAAAAAATGAGCAAGTTAACAAACTAAGAAAAAATAAAATAATAAGATAAAACCAACAAATAATAATAATGTTAACATCATGACAAAATGAAAAATTTGAAAAAAAAAAGGTAGGGGAAAAGAAGAGACTTGGGGGGAAGAGAATTTTAAATGGGTTAATTGAGTTTGATGGGTTACCCAATAATACCCATTTAATAATAAATGGGTATTATTGGGTAACCCATTTATACCCATATACAACAATTTAAGATACATATACCCATCTATTCATGGGCGAGTATGGATAAATCTAGTTAAGTGGGTTGATTTGCCACCTCTAATCACCACATAAAATAACATTACACTCTTGCATTTGGATTAGATGAGAATAAAGCTGGCAAGTGTTTCAGTCATTGAAGTTGCAAAGATTATTTAGATATAAATACATCGTTTGACCCATAGGAAAAGAGTCTTGAAGCAATTCGATTGTGGAAGGCATGATCTTGTAGGATTCCAATAGATGCCTAGACCAAATTTTACAATATTTTAAGAAGGGTCCGTTTAGGACACTTGTTAAAATGTATTTCAAGTGTCATATTTTTTAAAATATAAGATTAATTAGAGAGAGTAAATAAATTAAAAAAAGAGTAGGCAAGATTAAATAAGAAAAGTATGTAAATGTAAGGGACGGTAATAATTATTAGTATGTGCATTTATATAATAGGTTTGATGAATGTTAGGTATATTAACGAGTGTCCAATGAGCACCTGTTAGAAAAATCCTTTGAAGAATGGTGGGAAGTCATCATGTATATATTTCAAGTTTATGCTACTAATTGTCAATACTAACACGTAATCTTGAAAATGACCTTGGCTTCGCATTAAGGTAACTTTTGGAGAATTCGAGCATGGCAAAAACAATATATTATATGAGCTTGACATGGAGCTAGGCTTACTTCGGCTGTAAGGTTAAAAACTCAACCACGAGTCATAAATTTCACTGCCATAAAATAGGGGTAACATCTGCCGCCCTTGAATTCTCCTCATTTCTTCCATTTTAAGAGGTAAAGATATCACCAAGCATCATCTCTTCTGTTAATTCAAACAAAGAACTAATCCTCAACAGGTTGTCATCTTACACAGTATGGCATAATATTTGATAAAGGAGAGGATGGCATTCCCAGTGACTGTCATTTGAATGTAAGAAGTTACTTTGTTACGCACCTAAGAGTTTGAACTAAAATCTCTCTTGAGCACATCTCGATTACATGATAGGGATGAGCTAACTAAGGGATAAAATCAAACAACAATTTGGCAGTGAAGCTACCATTAACCAATTGCCTTATTGGAAAACCTTAGACAATAATCGCTTCCTGCCATGATATCTCACAATGCGGCTCTTCCAGGCAAAATGCAAAATTCTCTACACCATCCAACACTGAAATTGTGAAAGAACCAGCTCAGTCAACTTTCCACGACCACCAAAATAACAAAAGAAATTGTAGGGTAAATGCGACTATCATGGCAAACTCTACTATCCCTGTGCAAGGAACCATTCAAACCCATATTACCATTTCCCTTTCAAGAGGCTGGGGAAAGATTCAAGTGCTGACCTATGAAAGAAGGCTAGACTTGCAACACGTACTTAAAAGAATATTTAATACAGGCGACATAAAGTAACGATCAGTAAACTGCATCTAACTAAACAAGGAATAGCACTATATTATTACTTGCATATAAATTTTTATTCGCTCATTAATGAATTTTTTCTTCTCAAGTTTTCCGTTCCTTAGAATTCAGAAAAGCAGATCACAGTCTATTACAGTTGCTCTACTTATTTGAAATGTTACACGTGAATCTCCTATGAAATTAGACAACTTAAAGTCCTTCAAAAACTCGAAGAGAGGACCTCATCTAATTCGTAGATCTTTCATCAAGTCAACCATGTGGCTTAAATATTATATGTCTTCAACATATTGCAATGCCTAACCAAGCCTAGCTGGCTTCAATATAAACTTGTAAACATATTAACCTTTTTCAGTAATATCATCCTGATGTTCTTTGACCCTACCTTCAGCTAGTTAAGCATAAATTTAAATTCGTTCCAACTGGCTAACAGTATAGAAAAGGAAATTGATCAGAACAAGTTATGAAATGGCTTCCAATGAACTTCAAAATACAGCAGAAAAGGATTCGTTACTCACCACATGAGATGTGCTGTAGCAAGAGTAGTAAAGTCAGCCATTCTCACTTTACTAGAGCACAATCTCAATGCTAATAGTAATGAAACTGTCCCTACGGCTAGCAACTGGAGGAAGAACAAAAGTAGTTCTTCCTACAGTCCTGCAGCCATAGTTGTATCCTGCGAACTTCTCACAGATTTAAGACAAAAAAAGATAATAGAGCAACAAGACAACATAATTATCAACAGTAGAATCAAGTAGAATGTCATTGTATGCATTCTGTCATGGTAGAGACATCAAAAATATGACGCTTCATTCTCACGTGAAATTGTCAAAACATCAGTGGAAGCGTCCAAGTAGATTTTGCATGTAAGTGCAACAAAGCATTCGAAGCATACAAACTGCCCAATTCAGATGCAAACGATGTTCATATGAAGCCATTTGTAATAGATATGCTTGATTTGCCAAAGCTTTTTTCCAATTCAACATATGCCTTTGGATTCAGTACATTTTAGGAATTTGGAATTAACCAATGGACTATTACCACATAAACAATCTAATCACAATACAAAGGAGTCCATTGCAACAAATTCTCACTCTGTTGCATAGGCAAAAGAACCTGAATGATTGCATAGGCAAAAGAACCCGAATCATCGAATGCTCAGATGATATTTTTTTGACAGTGATATAGTCATTGCAGGGAGAGATATATGTTTTCCTTCATACTAGTTACAAATTTCATGTAAATTGAGGTTGTATTATTGTCCAGACAGATTAATTCCAATGTTACATCAGTTACAAATTCAAATGCTACATCAGACAGATTAATTCCAACATCAGAGAACTGTCAAAGAAATAGTTGCAACTGCTAAGTGCAGCAAGGCCTGCTATATCGTGAAAGATTGACTGGCAGTGTATTATTGTGCAGAGATGAAAGAATGGAAAATTAGGAGCAGCAAACAACCCCTGAAAATTAGAAGCAGTAATTAAACTTATCATTATATCTATGTTAGAACACTAACTTCAGATATCTGTGCTCTCTCTAACTGAATGAGCTATCTAAAATTACGAAAAGGCAATCCAAGAGCAGCAGCTATAAGATTACACACATTACCCGTCTAAACTACATCAGCAGAAGGACTGAATGTTCATTGTCAGTATGAATCCGCCAGACATTCCAAAACTGCATAAATCTCCTCTGTTCTAGGATGTGATTTATCAACACTATAGAATTGGTGAACTTGATTATCAAGCTCAATCCAACTGCAACCAGGTGTCTTATAGGCATTTTGCTCCATAAGCATCTTCCTCAACTCTCGGGCCTCATCCCACTTGCCCATTGCCCCATATAAGGTTGCCAACATTGCGATATAACCACCATTATTGGGATCAATCTCAATCAACTTCTTCACAGCAAATTCAGCCAAATCAGGTCGCCCATGAATCTTACATCCATTGAGCAAAGAACCCCAGACAACCTCATCAGGCACAATCTTCATTCCAGATACAACTTTGAAAGCTTCATCAAATTGACCAGCTCGTCCAAGAAGATCAATTAAACAACCATAGTGCTCAATTTTAGGTTCAATTCCATACCTTTGAACCATCATGTCATAATAATGACGCCCTTGTTCAACCAATCCTACATGAGTACAAGCATTTAATAGCCCAACAAAAGTCACTCCATCTGGTTCTACTTGATCCGCACACTCCAACATCTCCTCAAAAACACTAATAGCACTCTCACTTTTACCATGAAGAGCATAACAATTTATCATAGAATTCCAAGATGTTAAAGTTGGATTCTGAGTCTGATCAAAAACTCTCCTTGCCTCTTTCAAGCTCCCACATTTCCCATACACATCAACCAAGGCATTGGAAACGAACTTATTCAAACTTAGACTATTCCTATACACATAACCATGAATAGATTTCCCAAGCTGTAGCAATCCACTATGCCCACATGCCGAAAGTGCACACAAAACTGTAACCTGATCAGGCCTATTCCTTCTACTCATGTTTTCCTCCAGAACCATCCTCCTAAAGAATGAAATAGCCTCTGAAAACAACCCATTCTGCGTGCACCCTGCAATAATAGAATTCCAAAATGGCGGATCTCTTTCACACTCAGACATTTCTTCAAACAACAAAATCGCATCCCCAATCTGTCCAACTCTAGTATAGCCCGAGATCATAGCAGTCCACGTGACAACAGTTCTTTCAGACATTCCATCAAACAGCTTCCGGGCAATCTGAATATCCGCTGAAAACCTTGAGTATGCGTCCAAAAGAGCCGTTTCCACAACTTGGTATTTCCCGAAACCAGAACTTTCTATCTGGGAATGCACCATTTCTGTCCCATAAGGCCTAACAACTACTGGGCTCGACTTCAAAACTATAGGAAATATAAAATGGTTAGGCCTTTCCTGGCTATTACGGACCATTTCACGGTACAAAAACAGGGAAGTATGGTGGTCTTGTAGGGAAGTATAAGCTGTGATCATGGCTGTATAGAGATGTGAATTGGGTGAATCAAGGTGATCAAAAATCAAGCGTGCGTAAGTGATGTTTGAGAGCTTCACAGTGCAGAAACGGACCAGCTTGAAGACGAAGAATTGAGTTTTGGAGTGGCCTAAGGTTATGAGAAAAGCTTGAAGTTGTTTAAGGTGGTTGAGGCGTTTGCATTTGTCTAAGATTGCTAAGACATGGTTGTTAAGGTTGGACAGCATCGTCTGTTAACGGAAGCTAAATCAACTGGCGAGGGAGGCATATAACAATGACCCTGCTTTAAAGGCGTGGAATATTCTGCATAGTTTCTTCACGCCTTAATTAAGCAAAGCAGCAGGCATCCTTCCATGGGCGTGGTATATAAGCTGCAAAACAATTACGCCTCTAACATTGTATAGGGGATATCATAATTTCTAGCGCAGGCTCCCAACACCCACAAAGGCGTGATACTTAACCAAAGGGCTTGCCTTTTCCAATCCAACACCCGCAAAGGCGTGATAACCGTTTAAAGTGTCCCCACTACCTCCGCTCACTAAAATATCTAACAATATAAAAAGAAAAGTTGCCCTATGAATAGTGCTTTTTTGTCAAGCGATTATCCGGTAACTCTTGCTAAATGGTTGACCCTTTTTATTAATTGGGCTGCTCCATTTGGTTCTAGCTACTACTTCTTCTCGTGGATAGACATGTTTCCTTCAATTTTTATCCTCTTGTTGTCCTTTTGCCCTCTCCTACTAGTTTTACTGTAATTTAAGGGTATTATGTATCTTAACAATTATCCAAATGGTCAGTTATAATGCAATTATAACCAACTTTCAGCCATCTTTTTGTCATTCCACTTATTCCATTTTTAGTGGTTTGAAACTTCTTCGTGTACCCACTCACCCACAAGTTTTCTGCTCTGAATTTATTATGACTTCCCTCTTCTCTCTTTCCTTATCTTGGTTGTCATCTAAGCTACTCCTTTTGTTTATCTCAACAGAATAACAATATAAAAGAGAGAGTTGCCCTATGAATAGTGCTTTTTGACAAGCGGTTATCCTGTAATTCTTGCTAAATGGTTGGCCTTTTTTTTGTCAATCGGGCTGCTTCATTTGGTTCCAACTACTGCTTCTTTTCCGTGGATAGATGTGTTTTCTTCAATTTTTATCCTCTTGTTGTCCTTTTTGCCCTCTCCTGCTAGTTTTACTGTAATTTTAGGGTATTATGTGCCTTAACAATTATCCAAACGGCCGGTTATAATGCAATTATATCCAACTTTCTGCCCTCTTTTGTCATTTCACTCTTTCCATTTTTAGTGGTTTGGAACTCTTTCATGTAGCTAGCCAGCCACAAGTTTTCTGCTCTGAATTTATTACGACTTCACTCTTCTCTCTTTCCTCATCTTGTTTGTCATCTGAGGTACTCCTTTTGTTTATCTCAATAGGATAACAACATAAAAGAGAGAGTTGCCCTTTGAATAGTTGCCCTTTTGTTTATCCCGTAATTCTTGCTAAATGGTTGGCCCTTTTTTGTCAATTGGGCTGCTTCATCTGGTTCCAACTGCTGCTTCTTCTCTGTGGATAGATGTGTTTCCTTCAATTTTTATCCTCCTGTTGTCTTTTCTACCCTCTCCTAATGGTTTTATTGTAATTTAGGGTATTATGTGCTTTAACAATTATCTAAATGGCCGGTTATAATGCAATTATAACCAACTTTCTGCCCCCTTTTTGTCATTCCACTCTTTCCATTTTTAGTGGTTTGGAACTCTTTCGTGTAACCAACCAGCCACAAGTTTTCTACTATGAATTTATTACGATTTCTCTCTTCTCTCTTTCCTCATCTTGTTTGTCATTCGGGCAACTCCTTTTATTTATCTCAACAAGATAGATAAAGTTATTTTTGAGTCAAATTCTCATCCTCTCCCCCTTTTTGGGATCTTCTTAGAATTGTAGAGAAGGATAGGAGGGAAAAGTTGACTGTTTGCAGTATAAACAAAATTCTTTCTTTCCTCATCTTGTTTGTTATATGAGCTACTCCTTTTGTTTATCTCAACAAGATAGATAAAGTAGAAAGTCATCCCCCTTTTGTTTATCTCATCCCATCATCTCCCGCTTTTCGGGATCTTCTTAGAATTGTAGAGGAGGATAGGAGGGGAAAGTTGATTGTTGCAGTGTAAATTTGTGACGCCCCGAAAAAAAATGAGTGTGAGAACCCGTAAAAAATCCTAATCTTTTCCGAGGGTTTTATTTCCTTTAATAGCATGTTTTCTGCATTTCTTGGCTTAGGAAATTTTCCTGAGGAATTTTTATGAGTAATTATAGTTTTTAGATGATTTTTCTAGCCTTGGAGAGTTTTTGAAAAATTAAGAATATATATTGGACGTGGGACCCATTAGTGCGAAAAGTTCGGAAAAATTCGGCCAATAAGGTTAAGTTTTGGATACTGTGTAAACTTTATCGGGTGTTACGAGATAAGTAGAGTGTGTGATATGATTGATGTGAGAGGAAAAGAAAAGGATTGACATGCATTAATGGAGTGCCACGTGTCACTTGGTGGTTGGTTGGACTTTATGGTTTACTATTCACATTTTTGACTTTTTTGACCAAAGGTTAAATATCTTCAAAATTCATTAAAATTTCCTCATTCTTTCTTCACCATAGCTGGCCCTCTCAAGCTCCAAAAGGAAGAGAACTCCATCAACTTTCAAGCTTCTACTTGGTGCAAATCACCCAAAAACATTAGCTTACATCCATTTTACTCCATACAATCTTTCCTTTTAGTGATAGTGAGTGCTTTAGTGAAGTTTTTTGGAAGAGCTAAGGTGTCCAACATCTTCCCCTCTCTTGTTTACTTGGTAAGTGAAGCTTAAACTTCCACCTACACCTATTGATGCTTAAGATATGATTAGTAGTGATTAAAGTGCTGAAATTTCTGGTTTTATCTTGGTTTGAAGTGATTTGGTGAAGTTTTGATTTTATTGATGATTTTTCTGGTTTAATTGGATTATGGTGTTGTGGTTGTTTATGATGATTGATAATGAGGGGTTATGACTCTAGTGGATGGAAATGGTTGATATTTGCAACCAATTTTGGATTTGGAATAAATTTTGGAAAGTTAGGGTTCATGAAGCTACATTCTGCCCGAATTTATTGCACCATGTTAGAGGCCGAATTGGCCTTGGCTTAAAACATGAAAGTTGTAGGTATTGATGTGTTTGAAGTGCCTGTAAAATTTCAGGTCATTTGGACTAGTGTAGAGTGAGATATATCGATTTTACTGTTGCTGTTCTGGGTTGATCAGAATGCGAAAACTGCGCTTGTAATCGTTTGTTTTGACTGGAATTGGTTTGGATTTTGAAGTTGGTGTCTTCTGATGAAATGTAGCTGGATGTCTTAGCTAACATATGCCTTTGGAATTTCGGCATTTGGACCTGTATAGTCTGAGTTGTGTTCATTACAGCATAGTGGGATTTGTGAACCTGTTTTAGTGGTTCTGGTTTGGTATTTTTGGCATATTTGACCTAGTTGTACTCGAAACTGGGTTGAGTGACCTTCTGCAATATTGAAGCCCTATCTCTTAGCTTCGAAACGGTGTATCTTACACCCCCATCCGACAATCATAGCGCCCTTGGTACCATTACCGCAAAATGACGTCAAAACTGTTTTTCTGGTTTTGAGCTTAACCTTCATTTTCGGACTTTTCCCTAGCTTGACTTGTCTTTGTACTACTTGGAGCTTGCTGAATGGATATTAGATGAACTTATTTGTGTGACTTTGGGACTGGCTGAAGTAATAATGAAGTGATGGCTGGAAAAGTTAGCAAATTCAGGGGAAGTGCTGTCCGAACTTTGAAGGGACTTGTTTGCGTTAAGTTTGTGATCTAAGACTTGGTTTTGAGCAAGGCAATGATACATGATGGATGGTTTCTGAGCCATGGAGGTGAGTGACCCCAAACTATTGTTAAAGCTTCTTATGAACCGTTTCTTGCACTATTTACTTGATTGCATATCATGAGTGCTTGCATGTGGCCCATGACATATTTTGGCTTAAATGAGTGCTTGGAATTCGTGTGCTGAACACCAACGTCTCCACCTCTGTGTTATGTTCATCTGGAGCAAATGGCTCCCCCACTGACTGTTTACTGTTTAATGTTTGTTTGGAGCGTTGGGTGTTTCAGTACAACGATTTCGCTGGCTCACGAGAGCAATAAATGTACAGTTGATCTTGAAATCATGACATCACTGAAATGAACGACTGTGAAACTGAATTGATTACTGATTTTAATGGTTACTCGCTGAGCTTCTAGCTCACCCCAAAAATGTTTTACTTCCCCCCCCACAGGGCTCAAGGCGAAGGAAAGCTTGGAGTGCTTATTCACGTGACTGGATGGCTTATATCGTGTACAGTTTAAGTTTGGATCTATTTTATGTACGAGTTGGTCTTGTATAAATATTTGAAATTGATATGGATGTAAGTATACGTTCCACGATTGGAATCAGTTTCCGCTGCATTTGTAATATGTAATCATTGGAGAATTTGATGCATATTTGATTTTTATATTGTAATTTAATTGAGAACTGTAGTGAGCGACTGAGTCCCGGCGAGAGCTGGGCAGGCGGCCCGCCGAACCCTCTGGTTCGCCTTAGGGGGAGGTGGGGCCGTTACAAGTGGTATCAGAGCTTAGGTTTCAGATCTCTGTAGTGTATCCTAGGCTTGAAGTTTAGGATGCCGGACTGTGGGTTTGATTTGACGCTTGAGAGATTTGTGCGGGATGTCTTGACTTGAGTGGTACAAGATGGAATGTCGAGGACGACATTCTGTTAAGGAGGGGAGATTGTGACGCCCCGAAAAAAAATGAGTGTGAGAACCCGTAAAAAATCCTAATCTTTTCCGAGGGTTTTATTTCCTTTAATAGCATGTTTTCTGCATTTCCTGGCTTAGGAAATTTTCCTGAGGAATTTTTATGAGTAATTATAGTTTTTAGATGATTTTTCTAGCCTTGGAGAGTTTTTGAAAAATTAAGAATATATATTGGACGTGGGACCCATTAGTGCGAAAAGTTCGGAAAAATTCGGCCAATAAGGTTAAGTTTTGGATACTGTGTAAACTTTATCGGGTGTTACGAGATAAGTAGAGTGTGTGATATGATTGATGTGAGAGGAAAAGAAAAGGATTGACATGCATTAATGGAGTGCCACGTGTCACTTGGTGGTTGGTTGGACTTTATGGTTTACTATTCACATTTTTGACTTTTTTGACCAAAGGTTAAATATCTTCAAAATTCATTAAAATTTCCTCATTCTTTCTTCACCATAGCTGGCCCTCTCAAGCTCCAAAAGGAAGAGAACTCCATCAACTTTCAAGCTTCTACTCGGTGCAAATCACCCAAAAACATTAGCTTACATCCATTTTACTCCATACAATCTTTCCTTTTAGTGATAGTGAGTGCTTTAGTGAAGTTTTTTGGAAGAGCTAAGGTGTCCAACATCTTCCCCTCTCTTGTTTACTTGGTAAGTGAAGCTTAAACTTCCACCTACACCTATTGATGCTTAAGATATGATTAGTAGTGATTAAAGTGCTGAAATTTCTGGTTTTATCTTGGTTTGAAGTGATTTGGTGAAGTTTTGATTTTATTGATGATTTTTCTGGTTTAATTGGATTATGGTGTTGTGGTTGTTTATGATGATTGATAATGAGGGGTTATGACTCTAGTGGATGGAAATGGTTGATATTTGCAACCAATTTTGGATTTGGAATAAATTTTGGAAAGTTAGGGTTCATGAAGCTACATTCTGCCCGAATTTATTGCACCATGTTAGAGGCCGAATTGGCCTTGGCTTAAAACATGAAAGTTGTAGGTATTGATGTGTTTGAAGTGCCTGTAAAATTTCAGGTCATTTGGACTAGTGTAGAGTGAGATATATCGATTTTACTGTTGCTGTTCTGGGTTGATCAGAATGCGAAAACTGCGCTTGTAATCGTTTGTTTTGACTGGAATTGGTTTGGATTTTGAAGTTGGTGTCTTCTGATGAAATGTAGCTGGATGTCTTAGCTAACATATGCCTTTGGAATTTCGGCATTTGGACCTGTATAGTCTGAGTTGTGTTCATTACAGCATAGTGGGATTTGTGAACCTGTTTTAGTGGTTCTGGTTTGGTATTTTTGGCATATTTGACCTAGTTGTACTCGAAACTGGGTTGAGTGACCTTCTGCAATATTGAAGCCCTATCTCTTAGCTTCGAAACGGTGTATCTTACACCCCCATCCGACAATCATAGCGCCCTTGGTACCATTACCGCAAAATGACGTCAAAACTGTTTTTCTGGTTTTGAGCTTAACCTTCATTTTCGGACTTTTCCCTAGCTTGACTTGTCTTTGTACTACTTGGAGCTTGCTGAATGGATATTAGATGAACTTATTTGTGTGACTTTGGGACTGGCTGAAGTAATAATGAAGTGATGGCTGGAAAAGTTAGCAAATTCAGGGGAAGTGCTGTCCGAACTTTGAAGGGACTTGTTTGCGTTAAGTTTGTGATCTAAGACTTGGTTTTGAGCAAGGCAATGATACATGATGGATGGTTTCTGAGCCATGGAGGTGAGTGACCCCAAACTATTGTTAAAGCTTCTTATGAACCGTTTCTTGCACTATTTACTTGATTGCATATCATGAGTGCTTGCATGTGGCCCATGACATATTTTGGCTTAAATGAGTGCTTGGAATTCGTGTGCTGAACACCAACGTCTCCACCTCTGTGTTATGTTCATCTGGAGCAAATGGCTCCCCCACTGACTGTTTACTGTTTAATGTTTGTTTGGAGCGTTGGGTGTTTCAGTACAACGATTTCGCTGGCTCACGAGAGCAATAAATGTACAGTTGATCTTGAAATCATGACATCACTGAAATGAACGACTGTGAAACTGAATTGATTACTGATTTTAATGGTTACTCGCTGAGCTTCTAGCTCACCCCAAAAATGTTTTACTTCCCCCCCCACAGGGCTCAAGGCGAAGGAAAGCTTGGAGTGCTTATTCACGTGACTGGATGGCTTATATCGTGTACAGTTTAAGTTTGGATCTATTTTATGTACGAGTTGGTCTTGTATAAATATTTGAAATTGATATGGATGTAAGTATACGTTCCACGATTGGAATCAGTTTCCGCTGCATTTGTAATATGTAATCATTGGAGAATTTGATGCATATTTGATTTTTATATTGTAATTTAATTGAGGACTGTAGTGAGCGACTGAGTCCCGGCGAGAGCTGGGCAGGCGGCCCGCCGAACCCTTTGGTTCGCCTTAGGGGGAGGTGGGGCCGTTACAAAATTCTTATATTTTGTTTATATAAAACTCACCAATTCTCCACAAAAAAATGGCTATGTAGGATTTGCATTCAACGTTTTTGAATAGATTTTAGCGAGTGTTATGAGGATTAGGTTCTGTTTAATGCTTGAACTCAGTATGTTTAGAATCATGGAACTTATGTTTAATTACGAATAATTTTTTTTCCAAATGTATTTGTTCGAAGATATATATAAACTTTTAATCCCTATTTTTGTTCAACTTTGTCCTATTTACTATGCTCCCCTGTCTTCGTGCTTTCTTATTCTTTGTCACTCTTCCACGTCTTATCCCTCCAATCTCCATTTTAGCCCGTCATCTAGAGTAATACTGCCTCATTTTCTATTTTAAATTTCTAGAATATTTGTATATAAATAAAATGAAGTTTACTTTTCCTATTATGCATATAAGTAGCTGAGTAGGCCTGCTCACTTTCTTAATTTTCAGCTAATTAATAATGACTTTTTTTTCAGTTTAGAGTAATTTAATTTCGCTTCTTTTATAATGGAGTTTTTTTTTGGGTTGTCATTTGAATGTGAAAATAAATTGTTAGAGATTGGGATCAATTGCTTTTATCAGATTGACACGTCTTTTAATTTGGGTTTGTTTGTTTACGTGCTTAATTAGTGGGGATTAATTTTTAGCAATGTCAAGCTCTATGGTTTAAGTGCTTAATTGACTTGCAAGGTCCCTTCTTTTTTGGGTCAACAATAATTAATACTTTTTTGGGAATCATTCACTTTATAATTTTTTAATTATCCTGATCCAAATGCAAAATAACATCACCCTTATGCATTCTATATAAGTGCCCTCATGCATTCTATATATTATTGTCCTCATGCATTCTATATATTTCATAATTGTTAACCTTTAACAAAAATGATAATTCCCTACTGATCCGCATGAATTAGATAATAACAGAGATGTATACTAATAAACCCACACAATAAAACACAGTTAACACGGGAAATATTGCACAGTGCATCTTACTAGTACATAATGAAAAGTGTGTCTACACCTCCCCCAATAATAATAATAATAATAATAATAATAAAGTAAAATAAAATAATCCTGAGTAGGGTGGAACACAAGAGGAGGAGAGAGTTAAAGACACAAGTCAATAAGATTTTACTACAAGCATTGTAAATTAGTTTTGCAGTAGAAATTAGTTTTGTGAGATATGGGGCATTTGCAAAGAAAATTTTCAATTTGTAACATTGATTTTTGACTAATAGATGTGGGTTTTCACATAATGAATGATTGAAAAATTTAAAAATGTCCAAATTTTAGTAATAGTAACTTATAATATATACCAAGCTAAATAATATGAATACGAAGCATGATTGGAGAGAAATCTATTAAAAAAGGAAAATTATGAGTTGATTGATAAAAGGATTTAGTAAGGCATAATTAGCACAAACATCTATAAGGCAAAAACTAATAAATTGATTGAAAGTTGCTATAAATAAGGAAGGGTGTTAGTTGTTACCAAAAAAATAGAAAAAGAATAAAAAACCCAAAAAAATAAACATTAAATACATACCAATGGTGAAGCGGAAAATGAAGGGAATTAGTTGTTACTAGAAATAAAGAAAAAGAATTAAAAAGTATGACATTAACATGTTGATTGATATTTGTTATAAATAAGGAAGTAATGAATTATAAGAAAAATAAAAATTATCCAAATTTTAGTAATAGTAATTTATAATATATAATCAAGCAAAATAATAAGAATATAAAACATGATTAGAGAGAAATATTAAAAAAAGGAAAACTATAAGTTGCTTGATAAAACTATTTAGAAAGGTATAATTAATATAAACGTTTATAAGGTAGAAACTAATAAATTGATTGAAAAGTTGCTAGAACTAATGAAGTGAAAGATGATTGGAACTAATTGCTAAAAAAGAGAAAAAAAACAAAGAATATAAAATAAGAAATTAATTGTTACCAAAAGTAAAGAAAAAGAATATAAAATAAGAAATTAATACATTGATTGAAATTTGTGCTTCCTCCTTCCCACTTTGATAATTTTGATTTTTTCCTCACACAGTTTAAGAAAAGTTAGTTAACTTTGTTGGAAAAATAAATGTAGCCTAATATTTTTCTAAAATACTCGTACATTAATATTAACAGTATCACTAATCACTATACCTTAACATTAATTATAACAACAATAATGATGGTATATTGCACCATTCAAAACATATATCAAAGCAATTATTGGGGAAAAAGTTGACTGTATTAAATAAGGTAGGCTATATTCACAAATGAAGTATATTAAATAAGGGTATTTGAAATAAGTTAAAAGTTAACTATATTATATTCTTAAATTGGAAGGTAGATTATAATTTAGGACGGATAAAAAAGGAAAACAAACTATCAAAATGGGATGGAAGGAGTAATAAGTAAGGAAGTACTGAATTATAGGAAAAAATAGAAATTGTCCAAATTTGACTAATAGTAACTTACAATATATAATCAAACAAAATACTAAGAATACAAAACATGATTGCAGAGCAATATTAAAAAAAAACTATAAGCTGATTAATAAAAAGATTTAGAAAGGCATAATTAATACAAATGTATAAAAGGTGGAAAATAACAAATTGATTGAAAGTTTATAAAGAAGTCAAAAAGTAAAGAAATTAAATCGGTTAATTGTTACAATAGAATAGAAAACGAATTAAAAAATAAAGAAAACACAAATGTTAAATATGTCAACGTGGCGAAAAGATATATAATCCACTTGGACTTGGCCTAAAGATTGGAATAGTGAAGTGAGCAACTAACAAAACGGGAACTCGACAGCCAAAAATACAAATGTATATAAAGTGTAATTAATGGAATAGTGAAGTGAGCAACTAACAAAACGGGAACTCGACAGCAAAAAATACAAATGTATATAAAGTGTAATTAATAGAAACGTATATAAAGTGGAAACCAATAAATTAATATAAAGTGCAAACCAATAATTTAATTAAAGGTTGTTAAAAATAAGGAAGTGAAAAAGGGAAGAGGATTAATTGATACCAACAAATTAGAGAAAGCATAAATAAAACACCAAAACACATAAACATTAAATACATTTTGAGATGAAAAGATAGATAATCCACATAGCAAAAAGTTGGACTAGCCAACTTAGTTATCTACCAAATTGGATATACACACACATACACATATACACATAATGTATATATATGTATGCATGTATATACATGTGTGTGTGTATATCAATATTAAATTATATGCTATCTTAGGATAAATGTTGAATAGTAATTTTGATATTTGAGATTTCCTCTCAGGATATCTAAACAAGCTTCTTCACTATTTTTTATTGTATTATCTAATACAACTAGACTTATTGGACTATCTACTCTTTCTTGAAAAGTAGATCTTATTACCATTTGGATTGACTTGATATGGATCCATCCTACTTTATCTCTAATTTTCTTATCTATTTGGTTTAATTTATTAATTAAATCTTTTTTTTTAGATAATAATGGTATCTTGTTTCCCTGAACAATTAGAAAAAGATAAAGGATATTATTGGATTAGATATATCTAATAATAAAATTAGATTAACGGAAGGAATTTCTTCACCACAAATACTATGTAAACTTCCTAGTGGTTTTTGTACTATACAAACTCTTTATCTTTGTACTCCCTACCATGAAATAAAATTTTACGTTTGAAGAAGAAAAATCCTTGTTCATTTTTAAATTCTTTTTCTTAATAATATAACAATCCTTTCTCATACCTACTAAGATCATTAGACTACACCTCGAGATATAAAACGAAACGAGGTTATACTGGTAGCAGCTGAAGGAATGTAAGGGAAGTTACCTTGTCACCTGTTTAGATTCATGAACAGGAAGAAGGTTGGGGTTGAAATGCCTGATAAAAGTCCATACAAAACATCTATTATACTTCTACCCAAGGTTTACAAAATTAGGATTCTACGTATGATCGATTTTAGTTTCACAGGATCGGATCGTAGGATCGTAAGATTTCACCAAAAACTCTCAAATTAACTAAATTAATTAATTTGAAATTCATATACAGTTTATACAATTTAAAAAATATCAAATAAGTAAATTATTTATAAACATATAGTATTTTTTACCCATAGTTTGACAAGAAATAAAGCAACGGAACCCCAAAATGAAAAGAAAAGGTCCGGGCGTCTTGTCTAATTAGAAATAAGAATACAACTCATCTTAACACTTGATAGTAAAAGCATTTAGTACACATATACAGCTGATAGACATAATTAAAAGAAACAATCAAATTAGGGGTTACGGGTACTCGCGGTTATTTTCGTTAGGTGACTTCTTTTGCCAGAAATTCCTTGAGCTTGGACAAGGATACAAAGACAATAGAGAATTAGAGATGGGAGATTAGCAAAATTTTGTGAAATTTTATTGGAATCTAGATAGGGAAAAAGTTTGGAATGGAGATTGGAAAGAACCAAAGAAGCTTTCTCTCTCTTTGTCCATTGTGACTTTGTCTCTGCTTGTTTCATTCATTTGTTCCCGGATCCTTTTTTGTTGCACCTTTTGTCTTTTAGACAAAAATTATTGACAAATCGGCTCAAAATGTTCTCATTTAGTTTCAAAATTTAGCCCCATATTTATAAAATTTTCAAAAATTCATAGGATCACAATGGGATCGTAGAATCATACGATCCTACATACGATTCTATGATCCCACACGATTCTATGCATATTAAGGTAATTTTCAATTTTATACATGATTCGGATCGATTTTGCTAATCTGAATCAGAGGATCATACGATCTTACGATCCGGATCACAATTTGACAACCATGCTTCTACCTCGCACAGCCCAGCGTGGTCAAATAGGGTATAAAGAAAAATGGATATAAATCGTAGATCAGAGTCTTGTCTCGGTAGAAGAACTTGTTTCCCTGAACAATATATAGGAAAGTTAAATGATATTATTGAAATAGATATATCTAATAATAAAATTAGATCAATGGAGGGAATCTCTTCACCACAAATATTATTTGGAGGATTTTTAATGAAATGTCTACCATTTTATTCCTATGATACCAGTACTGATATTTTACTTGGAAATAACTTTTTACAATTTTTTCACAAAGTTTTATTTGATACTCTTAAACAAAAAAATATATTTTAAAAACATCCTGTGGCATGTGTGTGTGTGTATATATATGTATATATATATATGAATTTATACATATACATACATATGTATATATTTATATAGATACACACACATATTTCGATATTTCTATATACACACAAACACACATATATTGAAAATACGAATCCTTGTACTTAAATTTTATATATGTATCTACATATGTATGTATGTGTATATATATTTGATAAAATAATATGAGAATGGTGTCGAAAACATGAGTCAATAAGATTTTGTGCAACTACACACATTGTAAATTAGTTTTGTAGTACAAACTCCACTTATTTGTCAAATATAATGTGGATACTATTAAGTAGTTTATCTTAATATCTATGAGGAGTTTGGATAGATATCATTCCCTTTCCCCTCCAATGTGACGTGTATGCAAAAGCGAGGGACACAATTGACATCTCTCAATCTTAATGAACACCTTGTACAAGATTTAGTAGTAATAGTACAAGTCATCAATGCATCAAATATGTACATTAAGGATAAAGGGATGTAGATTTAACTCATTCCCATTTTTCTCGAGTAACGTTATGTTGTATCATCATGTAAAGATGAAAAAGTTCTTGTATTTCTTTTGAAAACAAAAGTCAAATCTTGCTATTTTAATGTTATGATGTCATTAATTGAATAAATATGGTTGATTAAATAATCAAAAGATCTTGTATTATTGGCAAAAAACGGTCAAACCTTTTAAATCTAGTGCTGTTGTTTCATTAATGCACCGACTATAACCGATGTTACTTGGTCTCTATATGAAGAGGTAATTTGACAAAATTGAAGAATAACATACATTACCAACAAAAATGGTTACCATTGGAAACATGTATAAGTTTCCTTTACTTCTTTTGTCATTTCACCTAGTTCAAACATCATCTATGGACTATGGTTGAAGCTTTGCAACATTATAATATTCATGTGATTAATGGCCTCCCAAACGATGAATTAGTCATTAATTGTCAATCAAAAGATGATGATTTAGGATTTCATATCCTTCGCAGAAATGAGGACTTTCATTGGCGTTTTGTACCCAATCCTTTCAGAACTACTCTGTTCTTTTGTCACTTTTGGTGGGAAAACAAGATATAAGTTTTGATGTTTTTAGTGACGATTTGGCGCAGTCACTGTGAAGAACACAGACCACTTAGAAAAAATTTATGCTGCCATTGGTTAATAAAGGAAGATGGGTTCTATGCTGCCAAACGTTACAATCCCAACCCTAGTGATTATAAGAAGGTGCATACCTGGACCAACTAAGTGAAATAGTCAGCACAAACTTGGTGTATTAAATTTTACATGTAATGAAGAGCATTGAATATGGTACAAGGCAATTTACTCTTGTGTTTTGTATTCTGTATTCATGTTTTTTTAGTTTTAATATTTGCTTGTTGATTGTAATTGTAATTCTTTTTGCTCTTGATATGTTACTAAACATATAGTTATACATACAAAATAAATATTATACTATAGAAATATAATAATTTCTAATTCTTAAGAAATAATCAATGACAATTTCAATAGTAGCACTCAACATTCAGGGTTTAATTTATTTGTCCAATGAAAATCTATAAACACTTATTGGGATATGATAAACCTTATTTAGGGACTGAATTTAATGCATTTCCTAATATAGGTGGCAGCTGTAATATTGGCCGTGTTAATGGATGAAAGAGCACATATTTGTGAAAACCTGTGATGCCACCGAAAAATGCTAATGTTCTCATAGAATAATTATGTTCCACAAGTTCTATACCATAGTTTATTACATTAGCCTTGTTCTTAAAAATTGTATGATCCATGTGCATAGCAATATATGTAGTCTATAACTAGTTTTGAATAGAGATTTGACAAGAAAAGAAATGAGCATCATAGAAAGATGGATTTTCAGTCATTTGAGAGTTTTTTTCATGACCAAAAAGGAAAGAAAAGGCTGGATTTGGAAAGAAATGCTGGGTGTATATATAGTCAAAAAAAGTTTTTCAAGGAAAATCAAATGAAACTTGTCAAAATTTTTCAAATTACCAAGAAGTTTGTGTTGAATGGTTGTGTCCTTTGGGGAATTGACGATATCCGATTGCCAGAATCTAGTCACGATTCCAAATATACATGCCCTAACATGTCTACATGACTAGGAAATCGGTCATTCCCATGAGTTATTTGCTTTACCAAGAGGATTAAAAACATTCTTTTCTTTTTCGACAACGATAACATTTGTATAATCTAATTTTTTCTATCGTACAGGAACGATTAGAAACATTTGCATCACTGAATATCTTATCCATCATGGATTGCCAGATTTTTCATACAGATGATTTGTTCCGTTTCTGCCCAATCAGCCTCTAGGACTAGGGATTGTTTATATGTGGCTTTTCAAACGATCTTGATTGTTTCCCTTGGCCAACCTGCAGCATCTCGAGCAATTTTATCGTTGTAGATGAGAACAATCAAATGCAGCGTCCATTTTTCGCCCTTGTGGAAATTCTTACAGTACGTGAGCGGCCAAAAAAGAAATTGGATCCGCCATCTAACTCTGTCAAAGTCCAAACGATGTTGTTTGGGTCCAAAATTCAATGATGCACTGGTTTTTAGTTCTTTTTCACATTGTGCAATGCAACTCCCTTTACTGTGCCAAGTGCCAACCATCAAACCTTCTTAATTTCTTGCCCTTGGTTCCCCCTTTCAACCACAACCCACAAGGCCTAATACTTCATCCTTCACCTTCCTTATCCTATATTATCCTATAGAAGCCCATTGTTTATTTATTTAATTTTTCCTCACAAAAAGTCTAGATTTTGAACATACTTATTAATTTGAATTACAATTTCGAATCTAAGAAAATAAAATAAAACCAATGATATGATATAATTGGTTTTCCAAAGCAACTATTATCAATTTGATTTGGAGCAGTAAAGTACACCAAGAAGCCTGTTGGTGGTCAAGGAGTTAAAATATTTGGTCGATTATTTGCATATAGTCTGTGAGTCCTCCAAGTGAAGGAGATGAAGAATGATAGAGGAGAAAGGAGGAATAGATGAAAAAGCTGGATATAGAAGAGAATTAACTAGACCAAATCATCCACCATTGACAGTACTAAATTTATTTGGTAGTTTTGGTCAGCGAAGTTGAAGAATGAAAGGACATAATTGCAGGAAATCGTCGAATGGGAGACCAAATTATCCGCCATTGACAGTACTGATGAATTTATTTGGTAGTTTTGGTCAATGAAGTTGAAGAATGAAAGGACATAACATAGTAATTTTCAGGGTCCCAATATCAGATATTTAAATACAACCGCAATATAAAACGCGTACCTGGATTCATGATGATTGAATGGTACTAAAATTAGACAATAAGAATATGTGTGATTTGGAGACCGTAACCTATTTATAGATATCTTTTCTATTATCTTTTAAATTCTTATTTCAATCTATCATAGATACAGGAATTACCTTTAAGTCCCTACACATTAAAGATCACATTCTATTAGACATATTAAAGTCCAAACAATAATTGATCACTTTAATTGGACTTAACCTTATTTGACAAATTACAACACATAATTATTCATATATAAGTCCAACATTAAATCAAGGATCTAACGCATAATTGCAGGAAATCGTCGAGTGGGATTGGTTGGAGTATTGGATAGCAAAAACTGGGTTGGCGTAGAAGGCAACAATAGTGCTGAGGTAGGGCAAGTATTGAAAGAAGGTACGTCGTCAATTCTTGGACTACACAAGGCACCGTTTGTCATTAGACAGAGGGTTAGAGAGGCAAAGTTAGACAGAAGATTTGGTGCTGGCCAAAATTGACATCTCTGGCAGTGCAAATTTCTCTTGTTACACCTATCAAACTCAACATTTGCAAATGTGACAGCATTGAAATTCTCCCAGAATGGCGGGGTAACATCCATTCCCTTAAGTATCTATGGGTTGAGTACTGCTATAATCTTACTTATATACAATTCCGTAGAAGCATTGCGACGTCTCATGAAGTTGACACAATGACGATCATTCGATGTCTTCCGTTGGAGTGAAGATGTAAGGTAGGATGAGGCTCAGGTAGGACGTTGCATACAATAAATTTATCCCAAAAAAAAAAAAGATGCTATTGATATTGTAGATGTGCACGATAATGTTGCTCTTATGTGCACAACCTACCAAATCTGTGTGAACATTTTATTCAAGTTGGGTGGTTAATCTGTTTGTGTTTTTTGTCGCCATGTATGTATTTAATCCATATGATTAGTTGTATAAAGCCTAATTAAGTGATGAATAATGTATTTTTGTCAAATGTTAGTGCCTGTTTGATAACATAAAAAAGTGCTGAAACTGAATTCATTCAGACATTCAGATGTTGTGGGTGTTTGATAAATAAAAATTCACCCGCTGAACTTATTAAGTGGTGCTAAATTTGTATGTATTTTTTTCAGCACAAGAATCGTAACTGAATGCTTAATTTGATAAGAGTCAAGAGATTTACTTCAACTGCTTTATCTTATCTACCAAATATATCCCTGTTTATTAATTACATTCAAAATCTTTATTTAATTAAACAACCTAATATTCCCTATTCAAAATCCTTATTTAATTAAACAAAACAACCTGATATTCTCTATTCAAAATTTTTTTTAACAATAATATTTTTTTGCAGTAATTTTCATCCACAAACATTTATATTTTGATATTTTTTTTGTGCAAATAAATATTATTTATGTGATGCAGCTTATCCACACACACGTGGCTTTATGACACCATATCGAAATATTAGATATTGGTTGTCTGATTTTCGAAATGCTTCTCGTCCAAGATCAAAAGAAGAACGCTTTAAACCAAGCACATGCAAGATTGAGAAATGTAATTGAACGTGCTTTTGGAGTATTAAAAGCTCGTTTTCCCATTCTCAAAACGATGAAACCATACCCTTTTCCCACACAAAGAAACATTGTCATTGTATGCATTGCTCTTCACAATCATTGTCATTTTCATACCTAACAATTTTAAATTAATTAAATCATAGGTTCTATTTCCTTTTTGGATTAAAAGATAGAATGGCAAAATTGTACAATTTAGCTTATTAAGCATTAAGTTATGAATATTTATCAAACAGTATAAATAGATTCAGCATTAAGATTCAGACATTCATATATCTCTTTTCAGTGCTTAAAATTCAGCAAATTAATTATTTCAGTATTCAGAATTCAGAGTTCAGAGTTCAGAATTCAGATTCAGTGTTATCAAACGGAGCCTTAGTACATTTTTGGAGAAGAAAATTTGGTTCATGTATGAAATGTGTCGCTTGCTATACAAAAGTACTTATATAGTGTATAAAATGTATCACTATTTGTACAAAAAAAAAGTACTTACATGGTGTACCTTTTATACGACATGTTCTTGTGCACTACACTAGGTATAGTTGGGATCCTCTATGCCACTATTCGGTGCTAAATTCAGTGTCAATCTCACTTATCACGTGAAGGTAGAAGAAATTTAAATAAATAGCACATGACAAATTAAATAAACAGGACACTTAGCATAAATATAGAAGTGATACTGAATTGTCACTGAAAAAGTGGCACTGAGGATCCCGTGTGATACTAGGTGGGGCTGGTTGTGCCACTCAATAAAAGTGAAGAAATATTAATTTTAACGATTCAATTTTATTTTAATTTTGTTAATTGAATTGTATTTGTAAATTACCACGTCGTATTTCTTTTTGTTCTAAGGTCAATAGTTTTTAAAACTATTGTACATTCGTTTAGACCAATGATTTAAAGTTTTAATTGAGAAGGAAAATTCATATTAGAGAATTTTCAATAAAATTTTACAAAGTTTATTCACTTTGTGGTTCAATTTAAAAATCTTTGGTGGAATATATGAGTCATTGGTTTGAGGTACTAAATGTAACGTGCTTGTGGAATTATTTGCGCATTTATCAGTAAAAGGAGAGAGCAGATAAAAGTGGTAACTAATTTTTTACAGTCAATGACCCCTAAAATGAAAAAAAAAAAAAGAAGAAAAGCTAGGAAGTTTGGATGATCTTTTAAATATTCTTTATAATGGAACTATAGAATGTACTAAAATTTAAAAATATTTGATACCTGCATGATAATTACATTTCTTTATCTTTAACCTAGAGCATTCTGCAAAGCTAAACTTGTTGAACAATTGGTAATGAAGTTGTAAAACAGAGAACAAACAGCCAAAACGGCATCTAGTAGAATGATTGCCTCCATTTGACCTGTATACCTTTATCTGAGTATTTTGATTAACAATTTGATAACATTTGCATTCCTATTTGTGATCACAATAATATAGTATCTTAATAGAATATAATTATAGCCAGAGAAAGCAGACCTGGTATAACAAAAAAGATAGAAAAAGCAGGCTTGATACAACAAAAATACAAGTAATAAAGTCTTACACCAGATAGTCATCAAAGTCTTAAGACAAATTACAAAAATAGAATATTTATTTGATGGACCTGCATTGCTTAGCATTTCTAGTTTTGCCCATTCTTTCTTTAGCTGCAGAGCTTCTTAATTTGTAAGAGGAACATTTCAACTCGCTAGATAGCTGCAACTTCCTCCTCCGTTGTATAGGCAGTGACAATGGTGTGCCTTGTTCCTCTCATTGCTTTGACTCTTGGAGTGGATTTCTTCACATGACATAATAATATTTTGCCTTGAAGAGTTTGGGTTATTAGATGAATCTGATTCCTGCTAGATTGAAACAGTATAGTATTTATTTATATTCTACTTGATTATCAGCACTTTCCAGTTGAAAAGCGCTTAAGAACATCAACCTCTCAACTTCATCTCTCTCAGAATTTTTGGAAATTCCTCACGTCAGAAAAGGCTATAGCATCCATGGATGTGGCCAGTTGGATCACTTATTGTTATAGCAATGCAAGTTCTGTCAATTGAATCTAGCGCATTAGTTTTTATCAGAACAAAGCTAAATCTTCTAAATGAATAATTGTGTGTTTTTAAACAGAACAAAGCTAAATCTTAGTCAAATGTATTTCATTTCTTGTATAGGCATGTAAGTTTTATTCTTATATGTAAAAGTATAAGAGATGAATGCTTGTGTATAGTCACTAGTGATTGAGATGCATTACTGCCTGAATTTGAGGTATGACCATAATAACAGATGAGTCTTGTGCTATCAAGTAAAGACCGATGCATTATATGGCTCAACAGTAGTTGCTTTGAATTGAAGTTTTCATGAAGGAAGATGTGCATCGCGAGGATGAGTTATCTGATCATTCTTTCTGATATTGTAGACTCAATCTATGGATTGCACACCAATATTACTTGTTTACCTTTAATAAATAATTTGTTATTATATGGTTCACCAAATAATGTAATCACTGTATCATACTGAACATTTGTCCCTTCTTTTTCTTCTCATTTTCAGGGACATAATAAATGGCATAGAGTACAAAAATAAAGTGAAGTTGTAAACTATTGAACTATAGAAAAAAAAAAAAAAAAAAAGAAAGAGCAAAAACAATGAACTAACAATTAAATGGTGCTAGATGCAAAATTTACAAAGCAAAAAAAGAGAGGCAGAAGGAATCATCCACCAACCGCTTGACAAAGCTGAGGAGAGCTTTTCCTGTTGCTGGATTTTGTGTGACCAAGGAGAATGCAAATGAAAGGAAGCTCTTACATGTTATCCCTTTTGGCTCCTCTCAACTTGCACAAAAAGAAAAAAAAAATGTAAGCCATGGCGTTTTTTTTTTTTTTTTTTTTTCTTCAAAGAACAAATATCTAGTGCAACCTCACTGCTGAAATTATCAAAAAGCACAAAAGAAATAATCTCATCGTGCAAATCACTGGGCCAAGGCCTCCAAATTCAAGAAACGAAGCGTGATATTGTTTTGACAGGGAGTAGCAATTAGAGCTCAAAGCAGATTTTCTAGTGCAATCCAACGGACCAAAGCTGCATCAAGTACAAAGAAATATATACTGGGTAAAATCAGTGAGGCAAAAGGCCAAAATTCAAGCTTCAAAAGCCTAAAAATCAGGATTCAAACCTAATCTCCAATTGTACAGAACAATTATATAGAGTATACTGCTGTAAGATCAACTACATTGTACTAACAATTGGCCTCCATTGTCAAAATGGCTGAGCGGCAACTGACGGCAGACAGAAGAACGTGACAATCAACCACCCAACCTGCAAGTTCGTCGCTAGCAACGCCGGCAATGGCGGTGAAAGAGCCAAGCAAAACCACATTCATACTAGCGAATGTTGCCATTAACGTTCTATTCCTCTAACAGTGGCCAACTGTTAGCAACCGCAATGATGTGGCAAAGGGAACATGCATAACTTTGGTTCCCAAATTACCACAATAGCATTTAACAGTGACTTGCGTGTGTTATTCCTTTATAAACATGAAGGGCAACATGGGGATTTGACAACATTAAAGCACTAAATTCTCACTCAAACACACAATTCTTTGGCACTTGGCTCCATTTACTAAAAGCCAATAGTGAAATGGGCAAGGTTTTAGAGCCAATTATCCGGATGGTCACTAAACTTTTGGAATCGTCAAATTTTGGCCACTGAACTATTAAAAGTCTAGTTTTGACTACTGAACTATCTAAAGTTTAGATTTCGGACCATTCTATCAAATTTAATCGTTAATTATGCTCCTTTCTTTTATCTTGTGAATCATGCGAGTACTCAAATACATCATATTTAGTGATTAAATCTAACAGAATGGCCCGAAATCTAAACCTTAGGTAGTTCAGTAGCCAAAGCCATACTTTTAATAATTCAATGGTCAAAACTTAATGATTCCAAAAATTTGGTGACCATGGAGATAATTTGCGCATGGTTTTATATAGATGTTAGATCAGATACTTATTGTTATTAGCTATCAATAAATGGGATTAAAAGAACATATTTTTTTATTTGTCCATCTAGTATGTTATTTACAATAAAATTTTCAAAGAAAAAGTGTAATGCTGATCTATTATACGCATACACTATGATATTATTTTTATATGCGCAACCTATCAAACTTTGTGTATGCATTTTATTCGAGATGGATGCTAAGTATTTTTTTATATGTCTTGTCGAATGCAATTTTTATAAACTAAGCTAATAGGAAATCACATTTTTTGAAGATTTAAATAAAATATATGCTATTATGACATGATTCATTAAGATGAATTTACTAGACTTAAACAATGTAGGGTAACACTTCAAAATTTTGAAAGTTTAAGATAGTTTTATGTCATAGTCCCACAGAAAAGGGGGAAAAAGCCTTTGAACTAAACACAATATGTGTTGTTGCATTTGCTAAAACTTTACTGTACTAATTTCTGTCTTAACTTCATGATGTGACTGTTTTTTGTTATTTTTTATTTCTCACATCGTTTAACATACAAGAAACTACCAATATGAGGGGCAGTAATGCAGTTGAAGTAGCTGAATGAATACTAAGCCAACTATCATTATCTGATTTGCAGATGATACAAATTTGTCTTGTGTAAAGACAAAGAAAAACTAGAACATATGGATCATTATTAACATTTTAGAATCTTAATTTTTGCATTTTCCAATTGGAAAAAGTGTGACAGTTTGGAGCCGACTTTGTTGGTATAAGGCAACTTAGTTGAAGATTATGACTTTGTTACAGTCAACCTATACACAACTAAGTCCCAATAGCTTTATGTGTGACTGATGAAATAAGTTTTCTAAAGATGTTTGAAATCTCATGCTAGTTTGGCAGAGTGAGAGATCCAGTTTTATGTGTAAATTGAAGAGTGTTAGAATGCAAATTGAGAATTGAAACAACACAGTATCATTCTTCTTAGGTCATTCTTAGGGTATGAGAGGATGTTAAGTGAACATAACTTCGGAATAAGCATATAAACCGATTTTGTTATACTCATTTCAAGCAAAAAACTTTGCGCTTCAGTTTTTATTTCTATGTGGTTAAATTTTTTTCTTTTGGCAGTTTCTTTTTAATTAATCATTTTATCCAGTTTCTTGATATTTAACAAATAAGATTACTTCCTTTTCCCTTTTTCATTTTCTTATGTTTGGATGAGGAGATAGTTTAATTTACAGTAGAGTTCTTCTACCATTTTGAACTAATACATTCTTTGCTTGCTATTATCTCTAGCCTTGTAAAACCAAAACGTGAGAAAGTTGACTAGGCCTTTAGCTCAAGTATGGCTTTATCAGCTTGCTGATTACAGGATTTGGTATCCTATCTTAGTCAAATTAATAAAGACACCTAGAAGAGACTGCAAAATGGTCTTGCTGGGGAGCCTAAAGATATTATAACTTCAAAATTTCAGATTGATAGCTTTAGCTAAACATTTTTTAATGATATTTTCATACTTTCATATTCATTTATAGACTGCTAACTTGTCATGAACCTTGCAGCTCTTTTAGTATGTATGAAGAAACAGTTTCCTTGTAAAAATTGTTACGTTGAACAACAGTTTGATTTTCTACCAAAGATGAATTTGTAACCCAGGCACCCAATTCCCATGTGAGACAGTGTCTTAGTCCTATATATATAACAAAAAGGATTTTGGTTTCACCTTTGGGAAGTTTTGGGTTCTTATCCTGGCGGGCCTTTTCAGTACTTTGGCATAGGCAAACACACAGTAGTGATATCAAATAAGTTAGTTAAAAGCATACCAAAAAAGAAAAAATCAGAGTTAATGATCAAAACTTATACACGTTAAAGATGAAAGAACAAAAATGAAAAAATAACAAGAAGAGAGGTTAAGGAAGGAGTTTTGGATCTTTTGGTTTGAGGGACTTTTAATGAGAAAGAAAGTACCCCGCCGGCCTTTTTCGTACTCATAATGCATCAGCAGTACGCCTAACCGAAAACAAAAGTCTGATAACAAAAGTACATGTCACATGGACTATTGGCCCACCACTATGGTGAAAAGGCTAACGAAGGAAATCACTCAGAAGCCGTTTGGTTCAAGTTTAGGAATCGAAATTGTAATTGGAATCGTGTCCAAAAATTCAGTATGGGTTTGATCAAGAGTAGCATTATAATGATTAGTGTTTGGTATATATTTATGAGGTTTTGGAATCAACTTATTTTTCATTTTCTTATCTTTATTTTTTTCTTCTTTACCTTTTCCTACTTCCTTCTTCCCACCTTTTAAGTATTCATGCTTCACCAATTTCTATTGAACCATCAACTGACCATCACCAATCAACCTTGCAATCTGTGGAGTATGGAAGAGTGGCTGACAAGAGATGAGAGAAAGGCTTATACAAAAAAAAAAAAAAAAAAAGAGAGGATAAAGAACTAGATGGAAAGAAGCGGCTGCCATGGAGTATTGGAGAAAATAGGAAGAGAGTGAAGAGAGAAGAAAAGGGAAAGTGAGAGAGAGATTGACAAGAAAGGAGAGAAAGAACCAGATAGGATGGAGTTATTGCCATGGAGGGTTAGAGAAGAGAGCGAAGTGGGAAGAAAGAAAGAAAGAATGATAATAAAAGCCTACTTTGGGAGATGGGATGACAGAGAAAAGATGAAGGAGGAAATGTGATGCTAAAGTGCTGCCATGGAGGTTGGGCCGACACGATAGAGTGATGAAAATGATATGTTTTCTTTTCTTTTTTGAAGTCTTCGAGTCAAATTTGGGAATTCACCAAACCTCCCAATTTGTTGGGGATTGAGAATCTCTAAATTTTAATGATTTACTCCAAGATTCTGAATCCAATATATGTAACCCAAACAGTAAGAATTGGAATTATTTCAATTCCTCATTCCGATCCCTTTTTACCAAACGATACCTTAGTAACCAAGCACCCACACAAATTTGACCAGAAACAGTCCAAAGCCAAAGTCCATAGGTGTTTATGATTTTCCTGCTATTGTAGAAGCGTTCTTTCTTTTGGTACTTTTTTTTTTTACGTGTTCCTATTTTCACTTTCTTGTCAATGATTCAATTGTCATTGCTTATTATTATTTTTTTTGACCAAAGTTGTTTCTACAATCTATTTTAGGTAGCATTTGCAATCCCTAAATCGTCAAAAAGGCTGTTACCAGGCAAAATTCTCTTCTATGTGTTTTCACTTTGTCAAAGTTATACTAAATCTTGGTAGATTTAGTTGAAATATGTACTTTACTTTCGATTCTTATCCAATCTATGCTTCTAATTTGCATGATGTGGAGAAATTTTATTTGTTTTTGCCTAAAAAATAATCTTTGCTCCTCTAGTTCATGGTTGCAATTTTTATGCTTAAAACAATGTGATTTTGTATCTTTGATTAGAAAATAACGTGACTATGATGGTTCTTTACATTTGGTTGCTGCTGTTTTGTCATATTGCTTTGCCTCCTTTTCTTTCCAACTTACACATGGCAACTGATGCAATAGTTGATCTCTCGAGCAAGGGAACCATTTTGAGAGATTCAAAATTAATGAAATTGAAGGCGGGGTTATTTTGGAAGTTAGGTGTTCCCTTTCTTCACAGCATACGTGATGAAAGGTTTACTACTCAATAAAACTATAGAAATATGGAGAGAAACTTTTAAACATATTTGTTATTAATATTTGGGTTTAAGTTAATGCCTTAAGCTCTTCTTTTAGCTAGCAGTCATTGGTTCAGACATATAACTCATGAAATGCTTCAAAGATTGGAGGCAAACTTTGGGGTTGATAAATTCATGATACGGCAGTTTGTTGTTATTTCTATGTGTGTTTATGTGGTTTAGTACATGGGAAACTACCTGTTTGACGGGAAGTAGTACACAGAAAGTGGCTGAGTAAGTACTAAGTTAACCATTATTGTCCGATTTGCAGGTGAAACAAATTGGTCATGTGTCAATAGGTTCAACACAAAATTGAAAGACAAGGAACATATTCAAAATTATTTAAGAACTATGAAATCTTGTTTGCAAAAGTTTCTTTCTTGTTTTAACTCTTTGTATGTTTATCAAGCAGGGACCAACTTGAACCCAATTCTCAGAAATGGCAGTAGGGTTTGCTGTGGGGTAATGCTTGATTATTATGCCACATCACAATATATATATATATATATATATATATATATATATATATATATATGTAGCAAAGAAACCACTATACAAGTTTTTCAATAGCTAAGGCAGGTGATGCTCAAGGTTTTGAGGATGTAATGATTCTAGCTAAATTTCATTATAGTAATCTTACCAAGTATGCTTTTCAGAGCTGGATTTGTAGCTAGAAACTTTTGAATAAGTTGTTTTTTCCATTTCTCCCATGGAATAGTTAGAAATTTGAAAGATTGAAACTATTAATATATCATTAGTGATGAATTGTCATAAGATGTTAAAATTGGTTGTTCAGACCATTGACGATAAAATCTTTTACAGGTTTTCCTTTTAAAAAAAATTAGATAGCATTGTGGCTACCTGAAAGTCTCATTGATTACATAAAAGGTTACAAATCTTAACTTTTCCTAGGAGTATGTATTTAGAATACAAAGACAATCTACTCATGGAAACCTCTGCAAGATTATGACCTCATAGATTGATTGTTGTTTTCCTTTTTTTTTTCCTCTTTTTTCTCTCTCGGATAGACATTTGTGCTATTGGATTTAGCACAGGTAATGCTTTGGTTCAAGTTGGTTATGAATTACTAGACAATATGCCCTAAGTTATAAATGGCATCAAAATGTTATAATTAGACTGATGAAAAAAAGTGGTTGAAGTCAAAATTATGAAAGAAAGTGTTTTTAAGATCATGATCTTTACAGAAATGAAAAATTATATTGTAATTGTTATCTTTGATAGACATTTGTTTGGACAAAATGTATCATTGATCCAAAATAACAAAAAAAATTCTTTGTATTTTCTGGTGTGCTCTCTAATTCATGCCAACTTTCATGTGCATTCATATGATTTAAACACTATGGCTTCAATTAACTGTACATAATTTGGATGATTTGGTCCATTTAACTGTATTGTAGTTGTTATGATAGACAATTTTTTTGGACAAAATGTATCATTGATCCAAAACAAAAGAGAAATTCTTCTATAATTTCTTGTGCTCTCTAATTCTTTTAAGCTTTCGTGTGCATTCATGCAATTCAAATGCTATGGCTTCAATTATAAAAGTATGAATACACATAATTTGAATGATTTTATCCTTGCAACTTCTAATTTGTTATATTCCTAGTTTATTTGTGCCTCATGCTATGCATGAGGGTGCCCAATTTTTTATTTTATTGTTAGTTTTGTTTGTGGAGTTAAGAGTAGGTGTGTGTCAATTTGGTGATGAAAAGGCAGTAGTTTATGATACATGTACATACTTTGCATTCTAGCAGTTTGTACATTAGTAAAAGCTATTCAGTACAGCATAGGTTCACTACAGCATAGAAAGTTCATATAAAGAAATGTCGACAAAAGTAGCAAAATCTGGTATGTACATTAGTAGAAGTTGGTCATTAGCAAAAGTAGGTGACTTTCTGGTACCCAACTGATATCAAGAGCTAATGCAAAACATAGGAAGGGTGCGTGGTTTTAGTTGGTTTTTTAGTGCTTTGGCTGGTCAGTGATTGTTGTTGGTGGATCTCTTTTCTTAGTTGTTGGAGCTTGTGCGCTGGTAGGATTGGTTGTGTCTTTGGTTGAATCTGTAGTTGCTATTTCCTGATCAGGTAGTTTCGATGATGAGGCTTCATTGGTGGCTGATGCAGGTGTCTCTGTAGGATCTTCAATTAGTAGGCAAGCAAGAATGTTGTATTTTGCTACAACTGTGTTGCGTAGAGGATGGGTGAATTTCCTGACTTGAAAACGAAATGTGCTCATATGGAGCTTCATATTGATGTCTGCAATGTCTGGATGTTGTTTCTCTAGACATTGGTTTATGAATGAGTATGTGTTTGGTTTTATATATGAGTATTGTGAATAAATGTGTATTCTATAAAAGGTAATATTGTTAATGTTGAAAATTACCTTCTGTGCCATATAAAGTATGTCTTCAGCAGAGATGTTGAGGATGTATTGAGCATACTGATCTTCAATTTGTGCAGTAATTGTTCCAGTGGTATGAGATAGTTGGACTAAGAACTTGAGCCTGCATTAAGAGTTATGGTTTTGTTATGTTATGATCAGAAGAATATTATGAATTTTAGTGTGTGAATATGTTTCTGAATTTACCGTGGTAGTGGTTTTGCAAATGTCATGTTGCAATGACGGCATAAGAAGTTGAAATTTGCTTGAGCTCCAGTTTGTTTTTTGCAATTGGAAGCTGGACAGGTGAGGATGTAGAGTCGATGTTGAGGCTGAACTATCTTTGCTTTGGCCTTGATCCAGAATGGCTTTGCCTATAAGATTTCAAGTGGTAAAATATTAGATTTTGTTGTGATAGCATTTGTTATTGAATATGTTGTATCTTGTACTGATATATGTAGTAGTTGTACTAGGTAAGAAGCATTCAGTGCATAGCTGATGTCATGCATATGCTCTTCAGGAGAAGGTTGCACTGTTTGATGAGCTACATCATAAAGTTTTTGTGCCACAACTTCAAAATAAGGTCTGTTTCCTTTGGTCCTGTTATGTTGTATAGGATGGTGTTAGATTTTGGTAATAATGTGTCTAAAAAATAAATAAATATTGACTTTGTAAACTCACCAAATTTTGAGTTCCAGTGCTTGAGGAATTTATGGATCAAACAAGATAGCACTTATTGGTTGTGTTTCAACAAATAAGACTGGTGTATGATTATTTGGAAGGTTAGTATCATGTTTTGTAAAGAAGAGGATATACTTTACTTTTGTAAATTTATATGAATTAGAGAAAGAATAACATACCATGTATTGAAGTCACTTTGGCTCTTGTTATAATCAATGTCAGGGATTGATTTAAGATCCTCAAAAGGTACTGTGCTTCAATATCAATGAATTCTTGCCACATTGTAAGTATCATTGGCTTTTGCCTGCATCAATTGGCAATGGTTAACATGAATATTGTGTTGTATTGAACTTTGTTAATTTGCATTGTTTTTATACTTACTCTTGATTCAGGATAATGAATTCTTGAATTGGACAATCACCTCTTTGTCGTGCAATGAAGTGTCGGGGAAGAGCTCCAATGACAGTGCATGGCAGAGCTGAGAGAAGAGCATTAACTATTAGTATTGATGTGTAAGAATCATTGTACTAACAATGTAATGAAAACAATTAAAGTGAAGTAGTATTTATTGGATTTGTATTTGTATTGATGTGCTTATAGAAGTCTCTGAATAGGGTAAAATTGTAGCATTGATCAACTGGATACTGGTTTTCTTGATTTGCTTCTTTGATGAATGTACCGCTGGTCAAGGTTAGTTGGAAAGGTGAAGTGCAATATCTGAAATTCTCTATTGTTATGGGCTCCACCTTTACATTGCCAATGTAATATGTAGAGTGCAAGAGAAGTGCTTCATCTAAAGCCTGTATATCTCTTGTGTATGAGACTGCTTGGATTGTACTTTTTTGTATTTTGCAGTAATAGAGAATAAAAGATAATGAATGAGTTTTTACCTCTATTTTCTAGAACATTTTTGGTATGTACTTCTTATAGGAATAAATTTACCTCTTTATCAATGAACAGATATTTCTGGAATGTAGTGCTTCCATCTTTACTCATACAAGGAGCTGTTTTCTCAATTAGAATAACTTTTGCAACCCAGTCTTCGTTTCCTTGTGCTATTTCAGTAATTGGAATGCATAGGTCTTCTATTTCACTGCAATATTAGCCAGCATTTGTGCATAGATATAAGTATATACAGTGTTATTAGTATAGTGCTGGAAAAAGAGCTGGTCAAAGTATCAGTATATAGCTAAAGCAAAAAGTTCTGTACAAATTCATAAGAAGATGAAAAGTACTAAGCAAAGTTTAGAAGGATAAGCAAAATAATAGGCAGAATATAAAGAAATGAAAATCAGCTATTAGCTAGTATTGAAAGCATTTGTCTATAAACTATCTAATCAAGGCAAAAATCTATGTACCGATTTATGAGAAGATCCAAAATGCTAAGCAATGTTCAAAAGCATGAGCAAAATAATAGAGAAAATGTGAGAAAGTAAGAGTTAGCTATTAGTTACTACTGAAAACACTTCTTGATAGACAACATTTCATGTAAAATTGGTGCTTTGTCTTTGTTCGTGTGATGGTTCTATCAGAACATTAATGTTAGTAGCTGTCCGTGCTCTTGATAGAGCAACATAAAGCTGTCTATGGGAAAAAACTGGCTCTCTGAGGTAAAGTCCAACATAATCAAGGGTTTGTCCTTGGGGTATATTAATAGTCATTGCGAAACACAAGCATAGTGGAATTGAGTTCTCTTGAACGGCACTGAAGACAATTCATCATCAGAAGCTTGTAATGGTATCCTTGGAATGAAAACAATTTTTCCTACAAAAGAGCCAAATGCTATCTATGCTTGAATTATATTATTTGAAAATTCCTTACAAATTAGGCGTGTACCATTTGATAGACCCTTACTTGGATTGATGTTCCTGAGAAGCATCACTAGACAGTTCTTTTTGAGTATTAGCTCATGCAAAGGAAGGCCGTTAGGTGTAAGAGAATGCAATAGATCTTGATCTTGTAATTGCACTGAAAAGTCCAAGGGTTCATCATTTCTGAAGTAGGTTCTTTCTGCTCTTGAAAATTTCATTATCAATTTATGGTTAATTTGATGGACAAAATCATTTCTTGTCATTAATTAATATTGCTCGATTGATGATAGATAATGATATTGAAGTAATATAGTCCATATTTGGGAGCACAGTATCAATCAGAGCATTCATCGAAGTTTCTTCATCTTGAAAAGGAATGTTGATTGATTCTGGTATCTGAACTTCATCTTGATCAGTAGTTTGCTCTATTCCATCTCCAATTCTCATTAAGAATGTTGAGAAATCTGGATCAAGTCTTGCTCTCATATTGACTGTTAATCTGATCTTTTCGAATTTGTTCCATAATGGTGACATGACAAGACTGGTATCTATGATATCTTCTTTGGTACCATGTGTGATTACTGGTAAGATTTGACGAAAATTGCTGCCAAAGACAATTACTTTTCCACCAAATAAATAGCTGTTATTTGTTATGTCTTGTAACATCTTGTCAAGAACTTTCAATTGATTTCCTTTTAGCCATAGTAGCTTCATCCCATATAATGAGCTTAGCATCTCTGATTAGCTGAGCTAAAACACGTTGCTTGCTGATGTTGCAGCACTTATTTTCTTCATCATTAATGGAAATTTTGAATTTGAGTGTGCAGTTCGACCTCCAGGATGAATGGATGCTGCTACACCTGATGTTGCAGTAGCAAGTGCTATGTAGCCTTGTGATCTTATAGTTGCAAGCAGAGTTTTATAGAGGTAAGTTTTTCTAGTTCCTCCTGGTCCATCAATAAAAAATGCTTTTGATATGTTATTATTGGCACAATGTAGTACTTTATCAAAAGTAATTTTCTGCTCTTCGTTTAATTGATATACTGAGAGCAAATCTTCTTCAGGAGTGATAATATTTTTTTCTGCTTGAAGTTCTTTTGTGTACATGTCATTTTGTAGTAGTGTATTTGGCAATAGTTGAAAACCATAGTCTGTCATCTGTTTTCCCATTACTCTCAAATGCATATCTATAATCTGCAATACTCTAGCATTGATAACTTCTGCAGATAATGTTTTATTCTGTTGAATGTCCTCAGAAAGAAAATCCTTAAACTTTAGCCATAACTCTTTGCAGTTTAGAGGATTGCAGTCAATATTTTTAAACTCAGACCGGCCAGTGAACCGAAGAAGGGGCCGGTTCGAGGTCCGACCGGTTTAACCGGCCGGTTCACCGGTTCACTGATTTTATTTTTATTTTTTTTTTGGAATGCAACTTCAGTGCTAAAACTAAATTTAAAAGCATATTTATTGATGCTCCAACATAGTTATTGATAACTTAATTTCTTAAAATGCAATCACTAAAATAACTTAAAATTAAATTTAAGTTGAGATAATAATAAAATTCCTAAAATTTATACATGAAATGGAATGATAAACATAACCAAAATATCGTAATTTACCGCAAGTTTTCTTTCTACTTTTCCTATAAATAATGTACTAAAAAAATTCGATGAAAATTGGACATGAAATAGAGCACAATCAGTTTATGAAATATTTGCCATATTCAATTTATATTTTTTCTATTTATATTTTGTCTTTATTTCTATTTGCAACAATATTTTTGGGAGCATTTCTTACCCAATCTCTGTATCTTATGCATTCATTTATTTAAATTTCTCTTCAACATCAGTCCAAGAAAAAAAAAACCAAGTTGGACTGTCTGCAATTTGCATCAGTTAAAAAAACAAAAAAAAACAACCCACGGGACTGTCTTTTTCCTGGTATTCCCCCAACAAAGCAAGAAAGATACAAACTAAAATTAAAAAAAAAAACTAATGGAAGAAAACAATAATAGTTATAAAATGAAATTGCCCATAGCATAGGTGTCTTTATTATATTTTATTTTGCTAAATTCAAAATGAACCAAAAAATAGAAAAAAGGGAATTACATGCAACAAATTTTAGCCCAATTAAAACAAAAAACAACCATAAATTATCCAAAAATCAAAGATATATGTAGTTTAGTATTGCATTTGAGTGTATCTTTACATGACAAAAAATAGACAAAAAAAGGACAAATTCATGAAAAAAAATAAAATAAAAAAAAAGAAAAAGTTGATTACTAGATTAGTGCTTCTTTGGATTTCCTTCAAAATTTACTTGCGAATCTCAACTCTGCAACTGAGCCGAAGAAATCATGCAAAAATAGTACAAACTAGATCAATATTCAATTCACGGCTGAAATGCCAAAATGGAAGAGGAAAAAGAAACAGAATAGAGGAGAATGACTAAATGAGCCGCCGACACCAAGGAATTGAAGCCAACAAAGGAATAAGAGGCTGACGTGTTTTAGACTTTTAGTGCTAGGGTATTTTCAATTTTTTACTTAATAAATTAAGTAGATGTCCACACATAACAAACTTGCATGTGGCTTAATGGTAAAGAACCCTCCTTGCAATCCTATGAACCCATGTTTGATTCTTATCAGCCACAATTCTTAAACTACTTTTACAATGTTCACAAAAGTTTCAAAAACCACCGGTTTACGGTTTTAAGCGGTTCGTCCGGGTCAACCAATTTTTAACGGTTTTCCATTAATCTCCGAATTTAGCTCCAGACCGGACCGGTGGCATGTCCGGTTCGCGGTCCAATCGGTTGAACCGGCCGGTCCGGTCCGGTTCTGAAAACATTGATTGCAGTAGACTAAGATCGTAGCAAACAGATAACGAAATAAAGATGGCATTTGATATGCGACAACCTTTGCTAAACAAATCTCAGCACTATTATCAGCTTATAATAGACCTAAAAAATCTGCTGCTTGTCTGAAGGATATATCAATTCTGCCATTAATCACTTTTAGATCATGAAATGATGTTGGCATTTTAACATGCTTTAATAAAAGTCTTAAATAGTACCTTTCACCTTCAAAAGGATGAACTCTAGCAGTTCTTCCAATTACATCTCTTTGCTACCGCAATGACTAGTATCTTGACTTAGCATCCCATACAAAGTATTGAGGAAAATCTGTATATAGACAATTCAAATTTTTGGCAGAATTGTTATACTTATTCATATGAAAGAATTCTGTAAGCATAGTTTTTTTTCAAATGTGCATTTTTCGCAACACTATCAATAGATTGTTGATCTGGAAAAGTGACTGGTTGTTGATTTTCTAGATATACTGGTAGAGTCATTACAGAGGGATGCATTTCATTAAGACCAAAACTATATATTCTCCACATAGCTTTTGGTGCTGAAATCCATCTAACTGATTAAAAATTCTTGATTTCATCAAGCATTTGATTTGCTTCTGTATTGCTGAGCTGATATAATATCTTATCATGATCCTTATAGATGTATTTATAAATGTACTTGACTGCTTGTATAGTAGAACATATCTCTGCGTTCATCTGGCAGTCAAATCTAGACAAAAGATATGCATTGTAAGGAACTACCCACCGATTATCCATATGATATCCTTGAACCTTGACAGTCCTTTTGTTATTAGTTCGTCGATAGATTGGATAAGAGTTCTGGCCATGTCTTGTTGATTCAGCAAATTGTTTTGGATAGTTGTCCTTACAAATTCTAGTTTTCTGCACACAAGCACAGTTTGGATTCATTTGTCCACAGGATCCGTGTATCATATGTTGTGCTACTAAAGAGTGTATATACTTATGTATATGAATATCAGGTAGCTCAACAGAAACAATGCGATCATATGCTTCAGGAATCAATAACTTAGAGCAATGCTTTAAAATGATAAGAAAATGTGCATGAGGAAGACCACGTTTTTGAAACTCAATAACATATGTGTAAACAACAACTTTGCTAAAAATATGTCTCTTGAAAAGTTCATTCTTTAATATTTGCAACTTAGCTCTAAAAACTTGAGATACCAGATCAGGCATATTCTCTGTCTTCTCTATTGGCAACAAAAGCTTCTTGATTTCTGGCCAACTTTAGTTGCAGGTCATTGTTAAAAAAATGTCTGGTTTGCCATATGGCTGAACCAAAGTCATTGCAGCTAAATAACGACGCTTCATGTCTCGTGGGCCACCAATAAAGTTATGAGGCAATATGAATCTTTTGCCAACATTTGAGCCATTGATTTCTCCACTTGAGATGCTATTAAGAAGACCTTGATATAACTCTATCCGAAGACGATTCTGGTTCTGATAATTCCTGAAAAAATCAAGTCGTGACGTTTCAATTTTAATGTACATGTCAACCACATACTGTTGGAGTAGCCTTCCAATATGCAAGAGCATTGATTTGTCTTCAGGTCTAATCTGTAACTTGTAGCAATAATATTCTCTACAAAATACATATTTTCGCTTTTTGCCATGTTTTGCTGCAACTGTTTATAGAAAAGTAAGTAATTAGGCATAATATGGAATGAGTATAGCAAATGTGAATTGATTTTGAATAGAAATTGTTAGTATATGTGATTAATAATACCTTGGTTTTCAGCATGTATAACATCTTATGCAGTCATGAACATATCTACTGAAAGTGTTCTTTCTCCTGGACAGGTTGTACCTGAAGTAGTATTATTTTGTGTACTTGAAAGTTTTTCTATTCTTGGATGCCATCCTGGTTCTCCATTTGGGAGTATAAGTGGATATTGCATTAGATCATAGCAGCCATAATAGTGCTTCACAATCTAAGCATTCCCACTTTTTGAATACGCTTGAATGTATTTGCTATTACTTTGATCAGAGGTCTGTGATTCTGTCCAGTGAGCACCAACCTATGAGACTGTTGACTTGTTGTAAATGTGCTGATCAACTATTGGATTTGATTGCAACATTATTCTGTATTCATCTAGATCAGGCAAGTCTTGCAATCCATGAAAAAATGATGAGTGTGAATTTACTTTTAATAGATAAGCCAACATTGCTATCAAATTTTCTCTGAACTTGCTTGATATGGAAAGACGATTTTCTACTTCATGCTCAGTATCATAGAAATACAACTGCAAATTCACTAGCTTTTGACCATCAGCAGGAACTAATGGATTTATAAAATGATACATCTGACCTTGCACTTGAAAGGTATAGATACCAATGTATTTTTTTCCTAGTTCCTTATCATAGTGCATTCCTATTGAACTAAAAGGAAACATATTATTATAGTTGCGTACACAATTGCGAACATCTACAGTCTCATAATTGTCACTGAGATATAGTAACATCAATTCTCGAGGCATCTCAGTTTCAAGCAGTCGAATTTCACCCGATGAACAACAAAAACCAGGAGGCTTTAAGTGAAATTTTTTTGCTCCATAGTGTTTACAAGAAGAAGCTTTTGGTAATATCATTGCTACTATAGCAATGTCTTGCAGAATATCCCTTTCTTGTCTTTGACGACGTTGTTGAGATCGCCGAGCACGTTTTTAAGATCCAAGAGTGCCATTGTTTGTTGCTCTACTGCTTGAAGCAATTTGGTGACAATCATTGTTTATCACTGTATTGGTTGAAGGAATATCGACAGTAGAAGTGTGAATAACATTTGCTGTTTGAGAACTCTGTGTATCTAGGAATGATTCTAACTTGCCAGAGGTGAAGATATTATCAGAATTTTGCTCCAGACTAATTATAGCAGGCTTTGAATTTGAAAGATCATATTTTCTTCCTTTTTTCTGGTTACATTTTCTTGCTTGTTCTAGAATACCAGATGTTGATTCAATGTATTCAACATGTATTGATTCTAACTTTGTAGAGGTGAAGATATTATCAGAATTCTGATCCAAGTTAATCATAGCAACTTTTGAACTTGAAAAATCACCTTTTCTTCTTTTCTGCTGATTACATTTTCCTGGTTGTTCTGAAACACCAGATGCTGATTGAGTATACTCAGGAGACATTTGCACTGCCGTTAATGCTACAGTACAAATGCCTTTGCTAGAATCACCAACCTCTTTTGATCTAATAATAGTACAATGCTCTCACCGTCGTCTATTTCTTTCTTGGTATCATTCTTCAAGAGTAGCATATTTTCTTTTTGGTGGCATTGTTTATTTGTTAAGCAATTATTAGAACTACAATTATGCAGGAAACTTAGATAGCTCCAGTCTAAGAAAATGTAAAATTAATAGAAATAAGCATACAGGTGGGAATAATCAAAATTGATCATAACTAAAGACATCAGTTAAAAGTTTTAATATAAGCACCTTTATATTCTTATTAATAAAATATAGCAATTTTAATCCATATCAAATACAAGAACTCAGATAAGAAAACGAAACTAACTGATCAGTCATTGATGATGATCCCTCAACAATTTGCATAAGAACCAGACTTAAACAGCCACCTGCAATTCGATACATAGATAAAAAAACACAGAAATGAGAGATGAAGAGCTCATTTTATAGGAATCAAACTTGTAGAGCACATATGAATCAAACTTATAGAGTACAATACGTATACACTTGAACTTATTTGCAGACTTTGAATGGTTCTCTGTTTCTACACTTTAATTTTGACCCATACATGTATAGAATCCACACATGTAGTGCAGAATGCATAACAATTCTGTAAGTTAAAGCTACAAACTACTTATCCATAGTCATCTAACCTCGAACTGAACTCATATACCACAGCTACAACCTAATCCAGAAAACATCATGAACTCATACACCACAGCTGCTACAATATAATGCATGAGGGAGACATTTAACATGAAAATAGCTTCATGCATGCAATAAAAGAGATGGAATCGTGACAAAAAGGAATAAGAAGGAACTCACCGGTAGTTTTCAAATCTGCGACAAAACAACTAAGCAAGAAGACTGCAAAACAGAGCGATTTTGTACTTTATATATGAACTAAGGAATGTCTACAGCACATTTGCACCATTTTTAAGAGAGACATGCAAGACATGAAACGTCACGAGCTCCCAATTGCTTCCACTAAAGCTAACAAAATTACCATATATGTTAAGCAAGTCAATCTGTACAACACTAACACATAAAAGTAAAATTCCATAATTAACCACCTACTCATGGTGCCCATACGGGACCATCACTATTCCATTCATATCAGCCAACTCCCCTTTTTATGCTACTTATGATAAATGTATACACGTCGTTGTTGGAACATAAAAAATGGATTATGTACATTGGGTAAGGCATATCTAGATATTTTATGCATGGTGTTCTCCACCTAGTATCTTTTAACTAAGGGCCTGTTTGGAAGGTGAGTTTTTTGGATGTTTGTCTAAAACTTTACTGTAGGTTACTGTAGAAGTTGTAAGAAAAATCTTTAGAATAAAAAACTTTTTAGAATGAAAAACTTTTTTCTTTTTTTTTTCTTTTTCTTTCTTTCTTCTTTTCTTTCCTCTCCTTTTCCCCTCCCCCGGCACCTCTGCCTCTGACCAGCAAAAACCAGCAGCCATGGAAAATTTTTTTCCCTCTTTTTCTCTCCCCTTCTTCTCCCTCTCCCTCTCCCTCTCTCCCTCTCCTCCCCCATCCCCGTCGCCGTCAGCAGCCATGAGAACTTGCAGCCATGGATTTTTTCTTTTACTTTTTCTCTCCCCACTCTCCTCCCCCTTTCCCGCCACCCTGCCCCTCCCCCCAGCCATGGATCTGGTCGCCCAACTCATGCCATGGGAAAATTTTCTGGTCCTTTCCCTTCCCCTCCTCCCTCTCCCTCTCTCCCTCTCCTTTCCCCTCCCCCTCGCACTCCGACGCCAGAGGAAGATGATTGCAATTGATTTTTATTTTTTTTAGCTTTTTCGCTCTTCCTCTCCCCCTCTCCCTCCCCCGCCACCCCTCTTCCCCTCTCCCTTAGCTGCGAACTGAACTCTTTCTTCAACCCTTGCACAGTAGTCAGGCTTTTCCTACCATTACGTTGTTGGATACAGATATGCACATAATCCTTTGACCCAGCACTCGAGTTATCAGCATTGGCCTCAGCAAAAGGGTCAAAAGCAGCTGGAGTCTGGAGATCGAATTCAGACATGAAACTTTGCTAACAGATAAAAGATGCAAGTGACACAAAAGATATGCACGAAACTAATGTGCTTAGACCTGATCCAAAAAATTGGGTTTCGGGTCGGTTATTATCAAGCAAATTGAAGCAAACCCCAAAGTAATCCGAACGAGGGTCTGAGCTGATAGAGCTGGTAAAATTTTTTGGAAAAATTTTTTTGAGGTGACCGGTGCTAGAGAGATGGTGGAGGTGGTGGTTGGAGTGATGGGTTGGTTAAAATTTTTTTGTGTATTAGATTTTTTGTTCAAAAAATTTTTGAGGTATTAGATTTTTGAGATGTGTAGGTTAAAAACTTTGATAAGTTTTTTAGGGTTCTTGTAGCAAAAGTTGTTAAAAAACTAGTATCACACAAACTTTCTAAAAACTTGGGGTTCCAAACAGGCCCTATAATTTGGAAACTCCCTATTCCTATCGTCGCTCGAAAGAGATGGTCAGAAAGTAACTAATTCATTAAAAGTAACAAATCAAAAAACAGTATGTGTGTTAACCACCAACCTAAAGGCTGCTGACCACTATCAAGCCATTAAGATTTTGGTGGGATGGGAGTGAAGGGTTCGAATCTTACATCCCATCAATTGTCACATTATATGATTTTTCAAAAAATTCAAACGGGTGTGTAGTGCATTCGTTTTGTCCGATGGTGATTCTGTTCCCACCAGTCTTCCGATTGACCAAAAAAAAAAAAAAAGTATGTGTGTTTGGATAGTCATTCAATTCGTTTGGATTATACCTTATTTCCACCTTATTTACACACACTGATTTGCTTGTATCATCAACATATTTTTCAATCACTTTTTTATCTCATATACATCATATCAAAAAAGTGTTACCATGTGTTTTGCATAAAATTATCTCAAATAATCTACTATCCAAACATATAATTATCTCAAATAAAGTTTTTTGCACAAAAATTATTTGTTTGCCTTACAAATATATTTTTCAACACACTTTTTATTTTTCTAATAATTTTTTTTTATCTTACATACTTCAGATAAAAAATAATACAATAATTATTCTAAATAATATTTCAAATCAACTCCTGTACAAACATATTAGTTCTAGAAGTCCCATCGTAAACCACTGGACTGGAAAGAGTTTAGAGCAAGCCTTTATATTCAGCAACAGTAATTTTTTTTAAAAATTAAGATCCTTCCAACACATTCCTACTGTCTAACCATTTGTAAATGGTGAGAAAAGAATTTTTGAGCATCCTCATAAATCTGGCATCTTTCTGGAGATTCCAAGACAGCTTGTGGTGCTTATATCTTAAGTGAGCAATATCACGCTTTCTCTGAATGATCTTGTGGTAGTATCCCTGTGGTAATATGATCCCTCTTTCACAGGATGTTTGGAAGAGTAACCCCTTGTTTGAATCAGCCAAATTTTCCTTTTTATCTTTCCCGGTGCGGGTTCTGTAGTTCTCAGCTACAACTCAATTGGGTCGAGTTCAAAATCCCTAATTAGCGGCTACTTTTGCATGGCTTCTTTAGTATAAACCAAAAAAGGAAAAGAAGATTCAGGGATGGAAAATAGAGAATCAGCGAATTGCAGTGAACCTTCAGGTATATGAACATAATCCCTTATGCAATTGAACTTGTTTATGCTCAAATTGTTTTTACTGTCTTTTTTTTTTAAATTTCTGAATATTATTTAGTTTTCTCCGTATTTAATATTTTTGCCGAGATCAAAACTTTATTTGAGAAATTAGTGACCAAATAGCTGTCTTAATAAAGAAAGGAGAAAAGGTTTGTTGGTAATTTGTTGTATTTTGAGTATGTGAAATGCTTTTTGGCAAGTTTGGTACAGGACATATAATTTATCAGAGAAATTATTGATCGAAATTTTTGCCTAAGAAAGAAACTATATTGGGCAGGATTAGAATTCCTTTTGGTAAGAATATCTTGCAGTTGTTTTGTATTTTTGCTTGTATGATTCTAGTTTGGTTGCAGCTTTTTTTGTAATAGTAACTACAATTTTGTGGGGTTTTTGGATTCGTGCTAGTTTTCTGGTTAGGCTGGGAATATTCTTGTGGAATACAAAGTACTTCTTGTGAATATTTGTAAAACTTTTGCTGCTGCATTTTTTTTCTTGGTTCAAGTAAAGTTCTTGATGGAATAATCAGGCCTGACAGCTCATTCATTTGCCGTTTAGCCTCTGCTGCTGGAAATGATGTGAAGCAGCGGTGTTGGGACCAAAGAGAAGCTCTGCCAGGGGAACCGCGATGTGTAATCTGTGGTAGATATGGTGAATACATATGTGATGAGACTAATGATGATATTTGCAGCGTTGAATGTAAGAGGATTCTTCTTGATCGGATTGCAAAATCGCAACCACCTGTTCCCTGCCCATCTCCTGTTAAACTGCCAGCAACTGATGAATGTTATTATGTTCGAGAAGGTAATGATAAATCTGAAGCTGGTTCTCTATCTAGTGACCAAGTTGAACTGCTAAGGAGAAAACTTGAAATTTCCATCAGGGGAGACCTTGTTCCTGCACCAATCCTGTCTTTTCCTTCGTGTAATCTTCCTGAGAAGCTCCTTCAAAACTTGGAAGTTGCAGGATTTGAAATGCCAACTCCTGTCCAAATGCAAGCAATTCCATCTGCATTGATTGGCCAAAACTTACTAGTTTCAGCTGAGACTGGTTCTGGCAAAAGTGGTTCTTTCCTGGTTCCGATAGTTTCTTATTGTGCAAAATTTAATGCTGACAAGCCTCATGGTGAGAGAAAACCGTTGGCAATGGTTCTTACACCAACTAGAGAGCTCTGCATACAGGTTGAGGAACAAGCTAAGTTGTTTGGGAAAGGTTTGCCTTTTAAAACTGCATTGGTGGTTGGTGGTGATGCCATGGCAGGGCAACTCTATCGTATCCAGCAGGGTATTTCATTGATTGTTGGAACTCCAGGAAGACTAATTGATCTTCTAGCTAAGCATGATATCGAATTAGACAGTGTCTCGATTCTTGTTGTTGATGAAGTAGATAGCATGCTAGAAAGGGGATTTCACGAGCAGGTAATGCAGATTTTTAGGGCTCTATCTCAACCCCAAGTATTGATGTATTCTGCAACAATTCCGAAAGATGTGCAGAAGATGGCAAACTCAATGGTCAAAGATTTGACCATAATTGCAGTTGGAAAGCCAAATAAACCAACTGGAGCAGTGAAGCAGGTGGTGATATGGGTGGATTCAAAGCAGAAGAAGCAAAAACTTTTTGATATACTGACAAGCAAGCAACACTTTAAGCCACCAGTTGTGGTGTTTGTAAGTTCACGAATTGGTGCGGATCTCCTCTCTGAAGCAATAGGAATCACCACTGGAATAAAAGCTGTATCAATTCATGGAGAAAAATCAATGAAGGAAAGAAGAGAAATTTTGAAATCATTCTTGGTTGGAGAAGTCCTTGTGATTGTGGCCACAGGGGTATTGGGCCGAGGGATTGATCTCTTGCATGTGAAGCAAGTTATAGTTTTTGACATGCCAAATTCCATTAAGGAGTACGTCCACCAGATTGGAAGGGCATCTAGATTGGGAGAGGAGGGTTCTGCCATGGTATTTGTAAATGAGGAGAACAAAAACTTATTTAGAGATTTGGTTCAAATCCTGAAATCATCTGGTGCAGCTGTTCCACGAGAGCTTGCTAATTCACGGTATACTTTTGGTTCTTCTACCAATAAAGGCCAGAAGAAAAGGAAGTATGGTTTTTGAAGCTGCTGTAGAGCATATGTATAGATTGATCAAAGGACTGCTGGTTCTTATTGTTTCTGCTGAAGGTTCTCTCTCTCTCTCTCTCTCTCTCTCTCTCTCTCTCTCGCTCTCTCACACACACACACACACTTGGATCCTTGTTCAAGTATTCTATAGTGGTTTTTTTTTCAAGAAGGGCAGATTTGCCCAGGAATTAATATTCATAGTTTTACTTTCATTGCATTTCTTGCAAAGTGTTCCATCTAAACATTCTCATGCTTATATCATTGCATTCATGTGACTACAATTTCTTCCTTTCCTGGCCTTTTTCTTTTAAAAAAAAATTTAGAAACTAATCTTGGTTTGTATATACAAATGACAGGGTAGAAGATCAGAGAACTGAGTTGCCAGCCTGATTTGATTAGGGAATTGCACTTTCTTGGCGATATTCCTTGGGAGAGTAGCCCTTAACAATACTATCACTCTTTGATTCTTTAATGGTAAACATGCACGATTTTGGGCTCTGGAGAGTTTACATATTCAAGCTGTGACAAAGTCAAAAGTACTAGATCCTCAGTAGAAAAGTTCTAAATGCCGAACTCTACCCAAAGGAACTTTTTTTTTTTTTGGCTTTCTTTGTACAATACACCAGCATAAGTAATGCAGCATACAAAGGTTCATATTTCTAGTTGTCATTTCCAACCAATTTTTTTACCATTCAAACCATGTCAACCTGCATCTTTTGAGGGAAAAAAAACTGGAAAATTAGTTAGTGCTATGACAATGTCAAAGCTTTCTTTGTTCTGTCTATTTTTCTAGTGCAAAGGTGTGGCTACTATGCTGGAAGCTTTCTTTATTTAGAGATTGTAATTTCTTATGTGGACAAGTTGTGGTAAGAATGTGCTAGGTGCTTGATGTTTGGTGGCTATCTTGAGCTGGACATGGAGCGAGTGCAATAAGTTGTTTATTGGTAGGCATAGGGCATTGCTAATGTTTGTGGATTTGGTTATTCCACTCTGTGTGTAAATTTTGAAACCATTGAACTTCCTGAAAAAGTATTATACTTATTGCTCCAAGGAGCATCAAAGCCAAAGTTGTGACCATTGCCATGAATTATACTGGTGCAACCCTGATAGCCTCTCCATGCTACTAGCTCTCTTTCACATCTATCTTCAGAATATTAGTGTTTGTTACCATAAATATCTCTATTGCTTCATTTTACTACCATTATCACCGCCACATGCAGATACATTTGTATAAAAATCAAACATACCATAGTTTATTTAGACTACAGAGCTGGTGATAGATCAGGTAGCAAATGCCGTGATTAAAAAGTAATAATAATAAAAGCTGATGTTTCTTGTTTCTGAATTTCTTGATTTAAAGGTTTTATTGTACATTATCGGAAAAGATGAGCATGTCTTGGGATGGATGACTCCTGCAATGGATTATCCTGTTAACTAAGGGTGTGTTTGTGTCAACGTAAAATGTTTTCCAAATTTTTCAGTGTTCGGCAACCATCTCCAACTCCGGCGACGTGCCTTGGGTGAGATTCTAATTTATGGCTTTATCCTGAATACCTTGTACAATTTTTTCCCAAAAAAAATCTGATAAAATTGGTTGCTCCCGTCAGGATTCTATCAATTGTTTATTTTATTGCTATAATTCTTGAGAATTGCGGCACTAATTTCATTGAGGATTTAGGGTCTTGTTCTAATTTTTTTTTTTTTTTGGTTTTTTGGCAAAATCCATTGTTCCCCTTTTCTGACGGTTCTTATAAAGGCAAGGGTTTGGGCTTGCATGGTTGTTTTTGTATGAATTGATTGATGGTTTAAGAAATTTCAGCAGTTTTGCTATAAATTATCTTTCCGCCGGTGTCCTTGGGATTTGATTTCGCCTTTCTGCTGAGAAATTTGTTGTTAGATGTATATAGTTGTAATTGGCTTCTCTGTGCAATACGAATACTGAATGTTGGGGTTTCTTGTTTTGCGAACTTAAATTTTAGGGTATATTTTTAAGTTGAGACGTTTGCAAGTTGTTTAGGAATGTTGTCTGCTCGAACTGAACAATATACTTGATTCTTTTTTGTTTTTTTCACACGGACCTGGATTTTCTCTTCTCAATTTGGAGGGTCTAGGCAAGTACTCATGCTTGAATCTTTTAGTATGACTATTGAAAGTTGCTTAAGATTTTTTTCCACATTGGTAGCTGTACCATTAATTAGAAGGCCACCTTGCAACCTATGGCTTTGTCCTGTAGTATCTAACATTTAGATACAATTTGAATTGCAAGCTCAAATTATAGTCTTTGCAACCACCTAGTATCCCCCCTTCTATTGTTTGCAAGCATATGGTGTCTGATTTTAACTAACTATAGTCAGCTTACATTGCTAGACAAAATTGCCTTGAGCACTCTTGTATGGAGCCAAGAGAAGCTGAAAATTTTCATTATTCTGTATGGAGGTTTTTTTTTTTTTATTGTTTAAATGGTTTTCACAGTTCTGTTTGGATTGCTATTTTCTGCCAGAAAATTGCATCATTTCAGTGATCATATTTTTTTATTATCTTTTTTCCTTACATACATGAAATCGCTACAGTAATTTTTCCATGAAAAATGATGGAAAATACAATCCAAACGGGAAACGCATAATGATCTAGCTAGGTCTTCAATGGCAAACTTTCACAACCATTTCAACTGAGTTGTCTCGAAACATGCATAGTAGTTATTTATTGATAACGATTAGTTACTTCATGGGTTTGATTCAATTACTCCCTCTGTCCCGAAAACTTTGTCGTGCTTTGAGAGCTGAACTTTTTATGCACAGTATTAAGTTTCAGATTTGTTTTTCGATTTTGCCACTAGAATGTGTGGTCATTAGTGGTCAAGAAGACAAAAATGACATGTGGGGCCAAAGCTACTTACAAGAAATGCAATCCGCCAACAGAGAGTGATTCTCACGCATCACTTTAAGCCTTGTGTGTATCTCGCGGTTGTCTTGCAACTTGAGTTGAGAGCAAATGAAAATCAAGGGGCCCACTAATAAAAGTAAAGAATGAGGGAATCTTGAAGGGTAAAAATTGAAACAAGAGAATTTTTGTTTTCCATTTTGAGTATGTGACAAACATTTTGGGACAGACCAAAATGGAAAGTATGACAGTTTCAATGGGACGGAGGAAGTAATTGTTTGCCTGCCTCTAGTGCTTGTTGTGCTGACTAAAATATAAAATTTCCTTTTTATGGGCAAATGGTAAGCAAAAACAATATATCTGCCATTGTTCTATTACTGCACCAAATTGTTAAGAAATACTTATTGTCCCTTTTCTTTACTAGTAATTGACATGTCAAATTTTAAATAGATGTGTTCCTTGCCAAACTTTTGGGAGGCAATGCAATATTCATTACTGGATTAGTTAATCGCGGCGGAGTGTAGAAATAGTTATGTATGAGTGAGAAGTTTTTTAGGTAATATATGAATAAATAATGGTAAAGTAGTGTTCAGGGCACACACTAATGTGCGTGCAACTAATAGGAAAATATTATTAAATTTTTTGAGGAAATTTGTATCATTTTCATAGGAATTAGTTTTATATTTTTTAGAACAGATAATAAAAAATTCATCAAAATAAATTATATAAATAAATAGTTATTTAGAAACAATTCATAACCGTAAATGGTAGTTGATTATATTAGATAGTTAATAAGGATAGTTTAGAAAAAACATAAAGCAAATTTATTTATACCAAAAGCTTCCTTCCTTTTTATATATAGTATAATATAGACAGAAGATAGAGAAGCTGATAAATTTGTCTCTATTTTCATTTTTTTTATTGTTATTCTATTTTCGAATGCTAATTTTCATTCTTCACATAATTTTTGATCGCATCTTAAATTGTTTAATTTTTTACTTTGGAATCCGTAGTAATCTCTCATGAACAAACCTTTCTTCTCTTATTAATAAAGCCTTCTTCGCCAAAATCTCTCACTCTCCCACCATCAATCCACCGGCCCTTTCTCCCTCTCTTTGCCTCTGCTTCAACATAATTCAATTTTTCCCCTCTCTCTACTTAAATGACTATTTTTTCCCCTACATTTCAGCCTCTATCAGTAGAATGAATTCAGAATCGAGTCGACGGTGTGCCACTACCGGAAGAAGTCGGCGGAAATCCTCGGGAGGAAGTAGGAGAGGGTAGCCAATGCGCTTTATGAATTCCTAAGCATGGCAGCGATTCTGATGATCCTAAACTTGTTTTACCTGATCTTGATTCTGTGCCTGCTGATGAACACGTCGTCAAGTTTAAGTCTATTGATTTTAAGCCTATTGGTGAGTGCATCCGCACATGCGCCTCCCAAATACATGCTTCTCAAATCAAACCACATTGCCAATTTTCGCCTTATTTGCTTATTCACAAATGTAAAGAAGAATCTTAGGGTTTTTTTTCTTTGTTTTCTTTTTGTAGCCTTTATTAATCTCTTAAGTAGAGAATTTTCAATCATAAAATAGTTATGCATTTCGGTATTGTAGATTGAGCTTAGACTACCACAACACTTGGCTTTACTTGCATATCTGCATGCGACATATACTTCCTATCAGATTCCTTATTCATTAACTTGTTTGGAGTAAGTATCCATGGCTTTTCACCTTATTATCCTTCCATCACACACAGCCGATGTGCTCCAATACCACTTGTCATGGGCTGCTTAATGTCCTATAAGCACACACACCGTGTGGCACTAGCAATTGTTGTCGCGCTCCATTTTTTTTGAAAAAATAATAAAATCTATGGTATTTAGATGTTCGAAAAATGAATTTTTGATTTGGAAAATGAGTTTTAGAAAATAAACAAAAGAAAAATGGCCTAAAATAGGACTTAAAAAGTGCGACAATTTTGGCCCAAAATAATAGTCTAAAAAGTGTTTTTAGGAAAAATAAGAGCCGCCACTTGGTATTAAGTTTAAAGTGTACCAAGTCACCTAAAAATGTATTTTGAATAAAATAAATAAATAAATAAATAAAACCCTTTTTAGACGACTCCAGATCTTTAAAAATAAGAGAAAAGAATTCGGAAGTCTCAGTTGAAGAAAGGAAATGCAAAGATTTGATCTAAGGCACCCTTTCAATCTAGCCAAGGCTAGTTAGATGACTCAGTTGAAAATTTTCTTAATTTAACCCACAAAACTTATTACATTGGATGTTACTATATGGATGCAAACCTAGACTTAATGGATATCGGGAGGGTCGAAATATTTCTTCAAAGTTTAATTGGTGTAAATCACATTAATTGTGATGCTTAAGAATGATTCTTAGAAGTGGTCACGAATATGCAAAGATAAGACTCAAAGAAAAATTATAATATATAAATATACGTGACCTAAAAAAGAGGAATGCAACATAACGGGTATGGGGGACTAAGATTTGTGACTCAATTTTCCTTCTTATAAAGGAGATATAAGCGTGCTAAAGCTAAGAACCCATACTCGTCTATTTTCCATATTTGAAGGACGGCTCTCCTAACCTAATCAAGCAAACGGGCTAACCTATTTCTATTTTTCTAAATGGGATGCAAGTCTAAATGTCATGTTTCGCGCACATAGGATAAAAGGAGGGGTAATATATAAAGAAAATATCATGCAATGTGAGAAAAGATCTTAAAAGTGAAAAGTATGCATGAAGTGTAATAAATGTCAAGCAAAGTATGAATTGTAGCGCAAAAACGGCTTAAGGGGTCTAGCATTAGACTAAACCATTTTTACAAGTCTCCACTAGCGTTGGACTAGTGAGAAATCGGGGAGAAAGGTCACAACTAACGTTGGACTAGTGTGGTGACGTCATGCATTTATTACAACTAAATAAATCACATAAAACATAATTAAAGCAAGTAAACACGTAAAACACATAGATCACATAACACATAGGCATGATATCTAGATGCAAAATCCTAATGAAAGCGAATAAACACGTAAGCACACAAGCAAATAAACGCAAATAAAATCCTAACTATTACATTTGGAGCCTTAACTACAATCTAGGGAGGAATAATAACCTAATTATTACATTTATCTAACTAAATACATTTTTAGCAAAAATTAAAACCTATCTATTACATAAGCTAGCTAAATACATGTCTTGAGCACCTCTCTATTACAATTTGGCATTTTAATGCCTCTTAAATAATCATCAAAATTAAATAAAATAAATGAAACTTAAAATGAATAATTAAAATAAAAGCACTCAAAGCATGCAATAACACATAAAAAACACATTGAAGCATGTAAAAGAATTTAAAATAATAAAAGAGATTACCTCCCTTGAAGTGGTGATTAAATGGGGTGAAATTTGTCCTATTTATGCTCCAAAATGAACAAAATGATCAAGGCACTAATTTTATTATAAAGAAATAGAAATAATCATGAAATCTATCAATTAAAGCATTTAAATGAAATATAATTAACAATTAAAGAAGAAAAGTAACTTATATTTAAGAAATAAAAACTATCAGGGATTTAATTGCAAAATTGAAAAATTTTTAGGGGTCAAATTATTATTATTGCAAAGAAAAAGGGTCAAAATAAAATAAAAATAAAGTTTAGTGACTAAAATTGCAATTAAATTAAGGACCTAATTAAAATAAAACTAAAGTTTTTAGGGCTTTAATACAATTAATGAAAAGTACAGGGACCATTATACAATTTATGCATCAGAGTTTCTTAACAAACCAGGCCATTGGGCCATCTTTATTTCTTTTGTGGGCCAAAATCACCTTAGCCCAAACGAAGTCCATAAGAAAAAGATCGGGCCAAGCTTACTTCTTTTTCTAATTAAGCCCAACCTAAAACAGTGGGTTTTAACCCTTCAAGCCCATTTCAAAGACCCAACCAAATTAACTAAAACCCACTTCCAAAAACCCAAACAAAACCTTTAACCCAAACTAACCTATTTTAGTAAAAACCCAACATAATAAAAAATCAACTAAAAATTACTTAACTATAATTATGTCCTAAAATCCAGAACTAATCTACCCAAAAAAATGCTCAAAACATAAGAAAAATGATTGGATATTAAAAGGGTAAAATTGATATATTTTTCAAAATTTTGGGGTATAGTAAAATTTGGTGAAAGTTGAGGCGGTCAAATGAAATTTTCCAGATTATTCATGCATCTTTTTCGAAGAGCCTGCAACTTTCTTTCTCATCCTTTCTTCTGCAACTTTGCAACAAATTCCATGCACCAAACTCAAACAGAAAGCCATCAACTTGTTAACCGAAACAACACAAAGGCTTCAACCCATTTTCTTAACAAAATTTAACAAAAAAAATACTCCATCTAACTTGGTCCACAAACACCGTAAATCATGCAAAAATAAGTTTCAAAGTTTATGAACATAAAAACTTCCATGAATACATCCAAATCTTTACATGAATGTCGAATCGAATGAGAAAAAGCAGTGGGGATACCTGAGAATGCTTTTGGACTGTGATGCGACTGCCAAAAACCAGATTCGAGCTGAGCCGCAGCGAGCTGAGCTGACCAGGCGAAACCGACCTGATGGAGGGAGCCGAGCTGTCGTTCCTGTAAAGAAAAGATCAAGCGCGGGACGAATGTCCCCGGAATAACTCCGACGGCCAAGTCAGTCAAGCTTGTACACGAAGTGATAGTTTAGAGTACTTGTGTTTGCGTACCTTGTATAGTCCTTACGCTGACTATATATAGAGCAAAATGGGTTGCAGTTTTCTTGTTGGAGTCAGTGTCCCCTTAGGGTTCGGAGTCTTCTTAGGGTTTCGTGCGGCGGCTCCTACAAATTCGGAGGCGGCGGCCCATAGGCCCATCTTCAAGGAGCAACGGGCAAGGCCGAGCCGGCATCCGCATGCCGAGCTGGTGCCCGCGAGCTGCGAGGTCTCCACCGTCGACCTGGCGCGTACAACCTGCCGAGCTGACACATGTCACGTGCAGATTTGCCCCACTACACTAGCCCCCTTGAGTCTAAAGTCACTGATGAGTCACGTGGGTCTAGATCAAATTTCGAAGCGTCACGTCGGCTTCGTGAGGGACCCACGATCCCACAATCACGTTCCTCCTCCGAAAAACTGCCACGTCCGTCTTCGTAACCGTCACTTCAAGGGTCGCGTCCTTCATGATGGCGGCTTGTCAGCTCAAGCGTCTTCCTAGGCAACCGCTCCCTTGCAATAAATTCGAATTTCTTCCTCGGGACTCTCCGGCTTCCCGCCCAGGGAGCCTATAAATAGGCCCCACCAAACGTCACTTTCAAGCCTTCCTTCTCATTTTCTCTTCTCCTCCAGTCCTCTTCAGCTCGCTCCGCATTCCGTGAGGTCGTCCGAGAGTAGGATTACCTTCTAAGCACACCTCAGCTCTTCTCCTTTATCCACCAGTAAGTCCTCTTTTTCCTTTTATGTCGTCTTCCTCCACACACTCAGACCTTACCAGCTCAGCACTTAGGCGTAGGATTACCCGACCTGTATTCATAGAAATACCTTCCTCCAGTCCTTCCTCTTCCAGCTCGTCTGGGTCTGAATACCTTCCTCCCCCAGCCCCACCTCTTGCTATAGCCATGGACCAACCCGGCCCATCTGCTCAGCCCGGGGCTGGAGCTGCTGTCCCAGGGATTCCTCTGGAGGTAACTCCAGCTCGCTCTAGGGCAGGACCCCCTAGGGGGCCAGACATCGACATTGGAGAAGTCGAAATTATTCCCCCCCTTCTCGACCAGGGGGACGTAGATGAGCTGGTGGGGAGATATGACATCCTTCCCCAATTCGAGGCTAGGGCAGCCCGGCCGGGGGAGTACACTTGCCTACCTCCCCCTGGGTTTGTGGCTATCTACAGGGATCAGCTCGTGGCTGGTCTTCGCCTTCCCATTCCCCAATTTCTTTATGACATCCTAACCTTCTGGGGCATTCGAATCACCCAGGTCGTTCCCAACGCCATTCGGTCCATCCTCGGCTTCTTTATTTTGTGCCGACTCTTGAAATCCCTTATTCTCTGAACCTATTTAGATCATTCTTTCAGATAAAAGTAAGTGGCCCAGTTCATGGTTGGTTCTACTTCGCTCGCAGGAGCGGAGGGGAACTCCCTACCTGCGAGCTGTTCACTCATATGCCTTCTTCCATCAAGGGCTGGAAAGCCCAGTTCTTTTTTGTGAAGAACACTGGGTTTCCTCCCCTAACTTGGAGGGAGGATACCCAGGTAACCGACCCAATCCCTTCTCCCCTGCCCGAGGCCGAGCTAGACCGCTTGGTCAGCTCGGAAGCTCAACTGAAGGTGAAGGAATTTAACAATGCCCAGCTCTGGTCGGCGGGGCTAATCCGAGCAGAGGTGAACGACCCTGCCCCCGATCTCCGACCTATCACCCCCGAGGAGCTGACAGCTTGTAATTTTCTCGACCTCCTCCTTTCCATGAGTCCACATCATCCTAACTGACTAAGTGTTTCTGTCCTGCAGTGAAGAGGTTTTCTCAGCTGCTGAACATTGGCGGAATTGGTAGTGCGAGCACGCCCACTCCTGCGCCTTCCACAGCGCCGAGCAGCACGGTGCCTCCACCTCCACCCGTGTCCACTCCCCAAGTTGCCGCTCAGTCTTCACTGGGGGAGGGATCAAAGAAGAAAAGAAAGAAGTCCACGGCCAAGAAGGCCAGGACAGAGGCGGCTTCCCCCCAGTCCCAGGGAGAGCCCTCTACCGCCATTGCCTCTCATTACGGGGTGAGCTCCGCCGAGCAGCAGGCTTCGTCACAATCTCCCCCCGCTATGTGGCGCATGAGGAATGTGATTCCCATGAAGCCCCCTACCGAGCTGGGCTCACACCCGCACTCCCTCCATTTCTGCCCGAAGTGGGGGTTGTCGGTGAACGACCGAGCTCAGTTCCCTGAAGTGGCGAAGGAGCTCGTCAAGGGCGCGGTACTCCCCCGCGATCACCACTTCATCCAACTTGCCACCAACGCTGAGCTGCTAGAGCACTTCTACCTCAGCACCGCCCAGGTAACTTCTTAACCAACACTTCCTCTGACATCCTTTCGAGTTTTGCCGCCTACTTATCCTGTAACTAATATGCAGCTCAATGTTGCGGGGGCCGAGCTGGCTCAGCGGTATGAGAACATGGGGGTCAACTTGTCCCAGGTTGACGCTGCCAAAGAGAAGTTATCGAGCCAGCTCGAGGCTGCAGAGTCCGAGCTGGAGACCCTGAAGAAGCAACTTGCAGATGCCAACTCCTCCTGCAAACTGGAAAAGAAGAGAGCGGCCGAACTGGCTGCGACTCTGGAGGCAGAGCAGAAAAAATCTGCCGAGCTGGTGGAGGCGGCAAGGGAAGAAGGGCGCCAGCTAGGCGTCAAAGAGTTCAAGAAGTCTGAGGTCTTCATGAATGACCTGGCCCTCCTCAACGGCCCTGTCCTGCAACTCGGCTACACGAAAGCCTTGATGGATGTGGAGTCCCTGAAGTTGCCAGGCTTTGACTTGAGCAAATGGCCTGACTACAACCCCCAATCCACCAACCAAATTGACAGGCTCGTCACAGGCTACTCCAATGGGCGCGACCTGGCTGCCTTGATTGCCGATCCCAATCTTCCTGCACTCTCCCCAGAGCCAGGGCAAGAGCAACAAGGGGAGAGCTAAGCTGATAGGGCTTAGACTAGCCTTGTAGGATGTTAGGCTAGAGTAGGGTCCGAGCTGGCCAGCTCGATTTTGTATGGCCCCCCGCCTGTACATGCTTTCTTATTTTGAATATATGTGGCCTTTTTCTTTCCCAACACTTGTAAAAATTTTTCTTTTATTTCAAAGCTTTGAATACATTCATAATTCCAAATGCCGAACTACTAAAATAAAAGCAGACCTGTCCAGCCGATCATTTTCAGCTCGGGCAAGATACTTAGAGAAAAAGCCTTAAATTTGAGTTGTGCCACATGCGTGGGACTTCGCTTCCATCCAGACGAGCTAGTTTGCATTAACCTGCTCGGTCAGCTTCCTTCACCACATAGGGGTCTTCCCAATTTGGATCTAACTTGCCTGTGCCCACAGCTCGACTCACGGAGTTTTTGCGCAGCACCAGGTCCCCCGTCTTGAAGGAGAGTTACCTCACCCTGGCGTTGTAGTAGCGTGCGACCTGGCTCTTATACTTAGCCATTCTTATAGCCGCTTCTTCCCTTTTATGCTCGAGCAGATCTAGGTCGAGTCGCATTTCCTCGTTGTTGCCCTGGGCCACAAAGTGTTGCACCCTGGATGACGGCATCCCAATTTCCGCCGGGATCACTGCTTCCACCCCATATGCCAGAGCAAACGGAGTCTCCTGGGTAGCTGTTCGTGGAGTAGTTCGGTAAGCCCATAGTATAGTGGGCAGCTCGTCCAGCCAACCCTTCCGAGCGGATTCTATCCTTGTCTTCAGACCGTGCAGGATGGTTCTGTTAACATTCTCGACCTGTCCATTGGCTTGGGGGTGCCCTACTGAGGTGAAGTGTTGCTGAATGCCGAGCTCAGTGCACCACTCTTGAAGCGAGCGATCCGCGAACTGTCGGCCGTTGTCCGAGACGAGAGCCCTAGGTATGCCAAATCGGCAGACTATGCCTTTCCAAAGGAACTTCTGAATTGACCTACTGCTGATTGTGCCAAGTGGCTCGGCCTCCACCCATTTGGTGAAGTAGTCGATGGCTACCACCAAGTATTCGTAGCTCCCTGGAGCTCGGGGAAATGGTCCCAACAGGTCAATTCCCCATTGAAAGAACGGCCATGGGCTACTGAGAGGGATCATCTCCTGAGTGGGAGTGTGATGAGCTGGAGCGTGTAGCTGGCAAGATTTACACCGAGCTACCAGCTCGGTCGAGTCTCTGAAGATGGTGGGCCAATAGTACCCGGCCAGCATTTCCTTCTTGGCCAATACCCTGGAGCCAACGTGATTGCCACAGATGCCCTCATGCAACTCGCGCAAGACATAGCTCCCTTCCTCAGGTGTTATACACCTCAGCCAGGGCTGCAAGTAGGATTTCCTATACAGGACTCCCTGCACGAGCGTGTACCTCTGCGACTTAAGGAGGATTTTGCGGGCCTCTATCCTGCTCGGAGGGAGTTCCCCCTGCGCCAGGTATCGAACAATGGGGTCCATCCAGGAGCTCACCACCTGGATGACCGCAGCACTGACCTGGTCATATGCACGACTCCTGATGACCTCCACAACTATCCCCCGACCTAGGGTGCCAACCGAGGTGGAGGCCAGTTTGGACAGGGCATCAGCTCTCTTGTTCAGACTCTGCGGGATCTGCTCTAGTACGAACTGCTCGAACAGGCCCTTCAGCTCATGTGTCTTAGCCACGTATTTTCTCAGCGTCCCCTCTTTGACCTCGTAGCTTCCCCATACCTGGTTAACTATCAGCTGCGAGTCGCTATAGACTTTCAACGATCTGGCCTCTAGCTTCCGAGCCATCTCCATTCCTGCAATTAGAGCCTCGTACTCAGATTCATTATTAGAGACTCTGAAATCAAACCTTAACGCGTAAGGCAGTTCCTCCCCCGTAGGGCTGATTAGGACAAGCCCTGCTCCGCCTCCTTCTTTGCTTGACGCACCGTCCACATACAGCGTCCACGTGGGCTCTGTTTTCTCCGCTGTTTCCCTAGCCTTCCCGTCTTGGGCTGCTGTCCCGGCCAGTTCGGCCTTGGCAGTTTTTTCGGGATATGCGACCTCAGCTGTGTCTCCGACCTGTTGGACCTCCGCTGCGTCTAGGGCCTGCTTGGCCTCTGCAGCCTCTCGGGCCGGTCCGGTCTCCCCAGCTTCTCGCGTCGATCCGTCCTCCGCTACCTGACTGGCCTGGGCGACCTCAGCAGTGTCTTTAGTCCGCGGGACCTCGGCTGCCTCTCGGATCTGCACGACCTTGGTAGTCTCCGGGATCTGTGTGGCTCCGGCGGCGCGCGCGTCCTTAACCTCCCTATCCGGTCTGGCCTGGTCTGTCTCTCCTCCAGTCGACCCAAAAGAGATGCCATCTGCTATGAAATCTGCTAGTGCTTGAGCTTTGATGGCCGTTCTGGGCTGATATCCCAGGTCATACTCTGATAATTCCACCGCCCATTTTACCATTCGACCTGAGGACTCGGGTTTGGACAGAATCTGCTTCAAGGGCTGGTCCGTTATGACTACCACGGGATGAGTTTGGAAATAGGTCCTCAGCTTCCGGGCTGCGTGGACTAGCGCCAAGACATATCGCTCTATCGCCGAGTACCTGGACTCGACCCCCTGCAGGGCGCGACTGACATAATACACTGGTTTCTGTAACTTGTCCTCCTCTCGCACCAACACTGGGCTTACAGCCCCCTCTCCCGCAGCTAAGTAGATGAACAGGGTCTCCCCCACCTCGGGAGAGGTCAGAGCTGGCAATCGAATGAGGTGTTCCTTAAGCTCGTCAAACGCCTTCTGGCACTCCGGGCTCCACTCGAACTGCCGACCTCCTTTCAGGGCTTTGAAGAAAGGCGACCCCCGAACTGCCGATTTGGACAAGAACCTGTTCAAGGCAGCCATCCTCCCTGTCAGACGTTGCACCTCTTTAATATTCCGGGGTGGAGCCATGTCCATGATAGCCTTGATCTTGTCTGGGTTAGCTCTCACCCCCTCTTTGGAAATCATGTACCCCAGAAATTTTTCCGACCTGATCCCGAAAGTACACTTCTTTGGGTTTAGCCGCATTCGTGAGTGTCGAAGGACCTCGAAAATCTCTCTCAGGTCGGAGATGAACTGCCCCTGGGTTCGACTTTTCACCAACATATCGTCCACATAAACCTCCAGGTTTCGGCCGATTTGATTACTGAACAACTTGCTTACCAGCCTTTGATAGGTTGCGCCTGCATTTTTTAAGCCAAACGGCATGGTGACATAACAATATGTGCCATCCTCGGTGATAAACGAGGTCTTCTCCTGGTCCTCCTCGTCCAAGGCTATCTGATGGTACCCCTTGAAAGCATCCAAGAAACAGAAAATCTCATAACCTGCTGTTGAGTCCACGAGCTGGTCAATCCGTGGAAGTGGGTAACAATCTTTAGGGCAGGCCTTGTTCAAATCTGTAAAATCTACACACATCCTCCAGGCTTTCTCCTCCTTTTTGACCAGCACCGGATTGGCCAACTAGGTCGGGTAGTAGACCTCCTTAACGATCTTGGCCTCCAGCAGCTTACCCACCTCGCTTTTGACGACCTCCTTTCGCTCAGGAGCAAAGTTCCTTTTCTTCTGTTTCACAGGTCGGACGCCGGGATCCACCTGTAGCCTATGAACCGCCAGCTCGGTGGGGATTCCTGGCATGTCATCAGCACTCCAAGCGAAAATTTCAGCATATTCCTCCAAGAGAGCTTCCAAAGAACTCCTGACCAGCTCGGCAAGGCCCATGCCGACCTTCACGGTGCGCTCAGGTCGGCCGGGCTGGACTGGCAACTCGGTTAACCCCTCGTCCGTTTCCAATCTCTCTCCCTTCTCCATGGGCTCCCAGGGCTCTAAGCAAACTGTTTGAGCTACTAACTTCTCTTTGCCCTTGAGGGTAGCAATGTAACATGCCCTGGCCACTTCCGGATCCCCGAGCACCTCAGCCACCCCCTCGGGAGTAGGGAACTTCATGCTGAGGTGCAACATAGAACAAACAGCTCGGAGGGCATTCAGTGTGGGCCGTCCCAAAATCATATTGTACGACGACGGCTCCTTAACCACCGCGAAGTTTACCGGAACAGTTCGGCACTTCGGGGATGCTCCCACCGTAACCATGAGGGTGATCATTCCTTCCGGCCTCACGGGAGGACCTGCAAACCCGATTAATGGAGTCCGAACCGGGACCAACTGCCTATCCTCCAGCTGCAGCTCTTTAAAAGTCTTGTAGTACAGCACGTCTATAGCACTCCCGTTGTCTATGTATACCTTCTTCACCTTATAATTGCAGGTGATGACCTCAATCACAATAGCTTCATGATTGTTGGAAGCCAAGGGGACTGCGTCCTCAGGTCCGTAGATAATTTCCTCATACATCTTCAGACGCTTGGCCGAGCTCTCCCCCGCGGGGGGAGGTCGATTGTGCCGCCGAGCCGTATGATTATCCCCGCCAGCCGGTCCTCCTGCAATGGTATTAATCACCCCGGCCAGATTCTGTGTTTCCTGTTCAGGAGCTCGACCCTGAGGCCCCTGAGGTCGGTCCCGGAGGTAGCTGGGTCGTTCTGACCTGGGCCTCCCTCGTTGCTGGTCTGCTCTATCCTCTTGTATGAACTGCCCGAGGTGACCTCGTTTGATTAGTTTCTCAATGTCCTTCTTGAGATGACGGCAGTCCTCCGTGTCATGCCCCACATCTCGATGATAGGCGCAGAACAAACCTTGGTCCCGTCTGCTTTTGTCCCCTCCCAAAGGCCGAGGAGGTCGGGACAGCCCCTCCTGCTCCATCACCGCAAGGACCCGAGTTCGGGGCGCAGTGAGAGTAGTCCAAGGCTTGTCTCCGCCCAGGGGGCGGGTCCTGGGAGGACGGTCATAGGTGCTCTTCCTTACCAAACCAAGCCGTATATCCCCCTGGTCGGCGCCCCTCTTGCGCTTGTCATCCCTCAATCTTTCCTGCGCACTCTTCAAGCGATTGGCCTCCTCCGCATTGGCCTTTTCGTGTGCGCGGTCTAGCATCTCCCGCACCGACTTGGGTGGCCTCTCCATCAGCTCGGTGTAGAGTTTCTGCTTGCGCAGCCCGTTGATGAAGGCTGCCATGACCACCTTGTCATCGCGATCCCTGACCTGAAGGGACTCGTTATTGAAACGCACCATGTACTCGCGTAAGGATTCCTCAGACCTTTGCTGAATGGTCATTAGGTGCGCCGTGCTCTTGGAGAAGGCTCGTGAGGAGACAAACTGGGCTGCAAACAGCCGAGCAAGCTGAGCAAAGGACCTAATGGACCTGGGGGGAAGCCCCTGGAACCCCTGACGTGCCTTCCCCTCCAGAAACATGGGAAAAGTCTTGCACCTGACCGCATCTGCAGCAGTTTGCAGACGCATTTGGGTCAGGAATGCAAACAAATGATCCTCCGGGTCCGTGGTCGCGTCGTAAGGCTTCATGCTAGGTATCTTGAACTTCGCGGGCAACGGGTAGTTCTCTATATCAGGCACGAAAGGGGATGCGATGTACCTGTCCGCCTCGGCATCCAAGAGCAGGTCCAGCTCGTCCTGCACCTGGAGCTGCTCTTTCCGAGGTGAGGGTTCATCCTTAGAATACCTCCGGACAGGCTCCGGGTGCTCAGTTCGGGAGTGCTTGTGAGTGGGCTCCCCCACGTCAATGTGCTCACTTGAGGGCTCCCGGCGCACACGTTTGAGCTGGGGGTCAGGGCTCCCAGTCCTGGACTCGGTAGGACCCTCCTCCGAGTTCTTTGGCCTCTGGCCCATATGTCCTCCCGCTTGCCCCTTGAGGTAATTCACAATGGCCTCAAAGGTGGGCAGGTTCCCTGCTACCGCCTGGATCAACTGCTCAGGCGGAATCCGCGAGGGTCCCGCACCTCCATCTCCTTGCGAGGGGTGTTGGGGACTGCTTCCCTCGTTCCCCTTGGAACCATCGGCATTCCTCTGAGATCTAGTTCTTGGCATGATTCACAAGAGAAGAAGAACGTGTTTCCCACAGACGGCGCCAATTGATGCGACTGCCAAAAACCAGATTCGAGCTGAGCCGCAGCGAGCTGAGCTGAATAGGCGAAACCGACCTGATGGAGGGAGCCGAGCTGTCGTTCCTGTAAAGAAAAGATCAAGCGCGGGACGAATGTCCCCGGAATAACTCCGACGGCCAAGTCAGTCAAGCTTGTACACGAAGTGATAGTTTAGAGTACTTGTGTTTGCGTACCTTGTATAGTCCTTACGCTGACTATATATAGAGAAAAATGGGTTGCAGTTTCCTTGTTGGAGTTAGTGTCCCCTTAGGGTTCGGAGTCTTCTTAGGGTTTCGTGCGGCGGCTCCTACAAATTCGGAGGCGGCGGCCCATAGGCCCATCTTCAAGGAGCAACGGGCAAGGCCGAGCCGGCATCCGCATGCCGAGCTGGTGCCCGCGAGCTGCGAGGTCTCCACCGTCGACCTGGCGCGTACAACCTGTCGAGCTGACACGTGTCACGTGCAGATTTGCCCCACTACAGACTGGATTGAGATTAGCAAAACACAGGTGGAAATGAGTTGATGAACTCTAATCAAAGTTGCAGATGGAGCCAGGTATGTTGAAGCAATGATTTTGGAGCCAAATTCAAGGGATTTTCAGCCTTTTTTTCCACCAAGTTTGGGAACAAAAATCGCTCTACCCACTTCTTAAATTGAGAAGAAATCAAGATTTAATTGAAAAAGCATTCAAAGAAGGAGATAATCGAGTTGCAATATGGCTGAAAATCAGCCATTTTCTGCAAAATTTTCTGCAAAAATCTTTCTTCTTTTCCTCTCATTTTTTCTCTGTTTTGCTTCCCTCTTTCTTTCCTTTTCTGATCTCCGCTGCCCCTCTCACTTTTTCTCTCTTTAGGGCTGCGTTTGAAGCTTTTTATAGGGACAAAATCCTCCAAAATCTAGGATCAAAAGTGGAGGTTTTGCTGCATTTTTTTGGCAAACTTTGAGCTATTAGATGGCTCTTAATTCTGGAGTTTTCCTAATGTTTGGATTAGAGCCAGGTGGGTTGGTACTGGAGTGATCCAATGGAGCGAAAAAATGAAGAAAAAAAAATGGAAAAAGGCCAAGAAATGCTGCTGCAATTTCTGGTACAAATGGCCTCCTTCATGGCTGCTGGTACGAAGCCATGAACAGCGCGCGCGCGGCCTTTCCACTTTTTTTTTTACACAAAAAACTGATTTTCATTTCTTTTCTGTTTTTCCCTTTTTCTTTTCTTTCTAATTTTTCTAAAAAAAATGATTTTTCTCAAGAAATAGAAATGAAACAAAAACGAAAATAAATAAAAATTTAACTAAAATGAACAAAAATAGGAATAAAATGAAGAAAATAAAATGTAAAATTTTGGTGTCTACAATTGGTCAAGATTCGAACTATGAACGCTTTTCTAGTTTAGTCTAACCTTTAAGTGCGTGGAATTGTACGGAAGCTAAAATTAATGAGCAAAGAAGAGAAATGTTGAAGGTTAAAGGGAAACTTGTATTAACTTGAAAACACTTCTACCAGATTACAAGGTGATTTACAAATGAGGGGGCTTAGACTTATTTATAGGCAAGCCAAGAAACCTTACAAGTTTTTAGAGAATTCTATACTAAGTCTTCTTACACTTAGTCCCTAAAATCTTTTATACAAGAGAAGATTCTTATGTACAAGTTCTAGGTTATTCTTCAAGACTCTTGAACGGCCTAGAACATTTCGGAAGCCTTTAAGACTCTACATACTTCTAATGATGTTGAAGAAGCCTCCATGTCTGGCCGGCCCGAGCAGGTGCGTGCGATCGGTGATAATAAGGTGAAAAGTCATGGATACTTACTCCAAACAAGTTAATGAATGCATTCATGGATGGAAGGCTACCACAAAGATTTCATGGTTGATGAGGATGGTTGTTGGATGCTTCAGGGATGGATACTTACTCCAAACAAGTTACTTTAAACTTGAGGTAGCCATCTCCAATAGGCTTAAAATCAATAGAGTTAAACATGACTATGTGTTCATCAGCAGGCGTAAAATCAAGATCAGGCAAAATAGGCTCAGGATCATCAGAATCACTGCCAGTCTTAGGGTCATTATAATCGCTGTCAGGCTTAGGATCATCAGAATTGCTGCTAAATCCTACTAATTCATAAAGCGCATTGGCTGCCCTCTCCGATTTCTGCTCGAGGATTTCCGCCGTCAACTCCATTCTGAATTTTTTCTACTAATAGAGGCAGAAATGTAGAAAAAAAATATTCATTTAAGTAGACACCAAATTTTTCTTAATTTCAAGTGTGCTATTTTTCACATAAATTGCTTGGATAATTATTCTAATTTTGTTTTGCAGGTTTGTGCAAAAAGAAAGAAAATTTAAAGAAAAATGGAGGCTCAAAATTAGAAATTTTTTGGTAGAGATTTTTTCTTGTGATTTGAAAATCCAAACAAAATCTATGCAAAAATCTATCCAAAAATCCAAACAAAAAACCCAAGCCAAAGCTACACAAAAAGCCAAACAAAATCCAAACCAAAACTCCCAAAAGCCCAAGGCAAAACCTAAAACAAAAGCTCTGAAGAAAGAGGCCCATAAGCCCATTTTTGAAAAAAAAAAAATTCAGCTTCACACATGCATGTGATGCAGGCGCGCATTTCTTCTTCCTCAAAATTTCCATCAATGATCGTACAAGAACAGCTGGTTCTTTGAGGCAATTCAAATTCTTATTCGCTTCTTTTTTCTCCCCCCCCCCAAAAATTTAGTTCTTACAGGGACAACTCATCACTTGAAATTCCATCCAAAATCTAGCTAGAATAGCTAGCAAAATCAATCAATAGGACCAAATATTGCCACAAAACCCTGATTTCATCTCAGCCATTATTCTTAGGGTTTTAGCTTGTTTGTTTCATTTAAAAAGATCGAAAATGAGTCCTCAGGCCGAGGGGAGAGAAGGAGGAAAGCGGCAAAAGCAATAAAACCCAGAAAAAAAAAAAACAGGGAGAGGAATTTTTTTTGTAAAAAAAAAAAAAAAAAAAAATTTTGGAAACAAGGTTGATGAACCAGCCTAGTTCAGAGGCGATTTGATCTTTCGATATAGGTCATTTTTAGGTGATTCTTCTTCTGAAGTTTTCGTGAGACATAGGGTAATAACTTTCATATTAAAAGGTTTCTCTGATAACCCTTAGAAACTCCTCAAATCGAAACCCAATCATGTCCTCATGAAAAACTTTTCTGCAGAAACAAAAACAAGGCTGACAAACCAACCCTATTCGTCTGCATTTTCTGACTTCATATGAGTCCGTTTTGTGAGATCTTTGTTTCTGCACAATCTATGACTATAGGAGAGAAATTTTTGTTGCGAAAATTTCCCAACAAAACATCCCTATGTCCCTGTAATTAAGGCTCGAAACTGCTAGATCATCAGTACTTGAACTTCTGCAACACGAACTTCTTTACGTTTTTGGAATTTGGGTGCGCTTTTCCACATCTACTCGAGTTCACCAGCTTCCATAGATAACTATAGCTTCCTTCCTTAGTTGATTTAGCATTTTACATGTGATTTTAAGTCATTACATGAGTTTTCATAGGTTTACATCTTAGATCTCGTTCTTCTCATGATTTATGATGTTTAATGGGTTTGTTTGATGTTTAAATGAACTCATGAGGCTGTAAGGAACATGTCTATGTCAAATCCGACCTTAAATGCACTTAAAAGTGGATTCCGGCAAGATTCTGACCATATTGGCCAGAGTTTTTCTGAATTTAGGCAGGTTGATCCACCGGAATCTTCATTCTCTTTCTTCTCTTATTTTTTTTTCATTTTTCTTTGTTTTGTTTGTTGTGATTTGATCTTTCAAAACTATTTGGGTAATATTTTTTTGTATTTGTGGGCTAAAGATTGGGCCAGAAGAATTATTTTATTATTGGACTTGTAGTTAAAACTATTGGATTTGTGCTTGGACTTTTGGTTTGAAGCCTCATCCTTTTATATAAAATTATTCATCAATTTTGGTTTGGGCTTAGGCAGTAAAAGCCCAGAACTTGCCTAGTTAATAAGGGATGGGCTTTGTAATATAGATCAAAAGTTTGTTTTCCTTTTTTTTCTTTTTCTTTCTCTTTTGTTTATTATTTCCTTGGTAATTTTAGACATTTTATGCATTTTTTTCTTTCTTTTTCTGGAAATCGGTTGAACTCAATGGAATGTTGCTTGCTGATTTGGGCCCATGTAAAAATATATTTATGATTTAGCCCCCAATTTTTGCATAATTATAATATGGCCCTAAAAATTGTGTAAATGAACACATCACTCCCTTTTAAGTCTTGGCCTCCTTCCTATGTTTCATGCATATTGTTGGTAAATTAATTCCGATTTTTCAAGTAAAATTGGGGATTAAATAACATGAATTAGTTTAGATATTCAATTTTCACAAATTTAGAAATTAATGTGAATGGTTTTGTTTAAATGGTTGAAAGTTGTTTTGGGATAGTTAATTAGTGTAAATCTGATTGTGTCATAAAAATAGACTAGTGAAAATCATTTTTGTGGAAAATGCATTTTGGCCCCTAATTTTAAATAAATTTGCACTATTGCCCTAAAAGCTTTTAATTTTTGCATTTTAGTCCCCAAAATTTTTTCTATTTTTTTTCTGAAATTTCTCTTGATTTCGTGATTCCTTGTGCTTTGTTTGGAATGCTGTATTATTAGATTAAGTTTTTGGTTCTTATTCTTTAATTGTTAATTAAATTGGTATCTTGACCTCGTTTGTTGATTTTTTTAAAAAAGTGACTATTTTCTATCCTTCTCATTTAGCCACCACTTCAAGAGAGGTACCCTCTATTATTCTTTAAGATCTTCTTATATGCTTCTATGTGTTTATTTTTTTATTTTTTTATTTTTTATGTGTGATTACATGTTTTATGTGTTTTTCTTTTTTATTTTTATTTATTCATTTTTATTAATTTTAAGTTTTCATTTATTTTGTTTAATTTTGATGTTTGGTTTGGAAGTCATTTAAGTATCAAATTGTAATAGATAGGTTGTATCCTCTTGTCCGAGAAATGTATTTAATTACCTCAAAATGAAGAGTATATCTTGTGCTTCATACTTTTCTGTTATGCAATCTTGATTCTTACGCTGATGTTACAATGCAGGAACTATCTTACACTTGGCAGTGTGGATGTGAGTAGTCAGGAACTGGTGGGCTAGCAAGCTTGCATCTGGTGATCTTAAAACTGGATATAAGATTGTCATCTGCATGAAAAACTACCATTCTTTCGCAAAGAAAATCGAGGTATTTGTTTCTCTAGCCACTCTCCATTTCCTCTCGCTTCTTCCCCTTATATGTGGTTGGGTAATTTTATGTGACTTACGAATAATAAATCTTAGTTCTCCCTTCATTTTGGGGCCCATCGGGGGTAGGGTGGTGTTGGTGTGTGAAGGGAATGATTGATTAAATGATGCAGTCGATATTCTCTATTGTATGTCTATGTATGGGGAGCTGTCTTCTGTATCTCTCCATGTTTTGTTTTTTTTTTTGAACGTCATGACTTTTTTAAATATCCTGCAGTAAAGTTGTCATATTCCAGAACTTAACCTATTCTTTTCCTACCTATATAGAAAAAGCATTTGTAAGTTAATGGTGGAAGTTTTTTCTTCTGTCTTTCGGGGAAATTTACGTAAATTCAGAAAGCAAGTTTTTTATTCCTTTTTGACTGCGAGAATGCTTTCCGAGGGTAACGATATCCTCTTGTATTTGCCAACCATTCTCAAAACCTGTTAATATGAAGCTATGCTGTTTTATCGATCATTCATTGATTGTTGATGATCTTCTCGCAGTTATGCACAGTTCAAACAAATCTTTCCAATTTCTCACTACATTTATATATCTACCTTCTATTAGGATTAACATACACTGATACTTCTACACCACAGGCCTTTTATTCTTCTTTTGCGAATACATGTTACTCTCAATCAGCAGCAAGTTTTCTGTTACTGAACTTTTCAGTCCTTTTCTTTTATGAAGCTCTTTATACAATTTTAATCACTGTTTTTCAAGTACCTTTTGTGAGGAATGTTTGTCTTTCAAGTACCTTTAACTAGAAAAAAAAATTTCCCCAATGATCAAGTTATTGTTTTACTGATCAAATCTTACAAAATGTTTGTTTTCAGGAAATTTCAAACTAGAAGAGAGTAGAACTCCATCAGTTCTTCTTATAAGTGGAACTAAAACTTATCATGTTGGATTTGGCTAACAAAAAATTCCATCAAAACTGGAACAACTTTGCAGTTGAACATGGTCTTCAAGAAGGAGAAGTGCTTCTTTTCATTCCACAATCTTCTATTTCTTCTGCTGTTGTAATTTTCGGACATGGTGCGGTTGAAAGAATGTCTCCATGGCACTACAGATTTGGAGGCTGTAAAAACTTATATAATGAATGTTTCCAGTGTTTCTTTCTTCGCCTTGACGTCCTTTTTTTTTTTTTTAAATCTAAGTTCGGTTCGCAATTGTTTTCTGCACCAGATAGTAGTTACCAAATAAACTCCTACCCAAGGCTGCATGATCCAAACTTTATTCTTCTAGGTTTTTGTCAGCAACTAAACTTACTTTGTATGATTGCAAACTGGGCAGGGCATGCTATCTTTCCACCACACTTCGCTCGGTTTATGCCTTCTAGTTCTACTAAAAAATATGTAAAAGTTGCTGCTTGTTTTAGACGAAATGCTTTTTTTTTTTTTTTTAGATGAAATGCTTGTTGATCATTGTAAAGTATTTTTCTGCAAATTTAGATCTCATGTCGAAAACAATGATGGTAGTAATGCAATTAAGTTATACTGCATAATTATCATGACTCAATCTACCTCAACTGTCATCACTATATTCAGTTTTGACAGACAGACCAGCCGTTGTTGGTGGCCAATCATTAGGCAGCCATCTCATCTGCACCAAAGTGGTTTCTGGTAGCATTACTGGTAAGCCTACCATGGCACTTGCTTCTAACCACACCCCGACTACTAGTACTACTGATGGTTCTGCCAGCAATTTCATTCTCTAGTACCCTAACCTAACCATTCTTCACATGCTGGTTGCCACCTCGATATAGGTTTAAAGGATTCAACTCTTGATGTTGGCGAACTAATAAAGATAGCAATAGCAGCGGGACTGGTGTTTTCAAAAATCTCTCTTATCAAATCCTAACCTCCATATCTAAATCTTTTACTAAATTCTATGGATTAATCCTGTGGGTTTTAAATTTCATTACCAAATCCTCTTGTTTCGGATTTGAATTATCCATCAGATACTCTCTATGCGTTAATATGAATAATTCAAAAATAGAGAATCAGTTTTTATCAGACTAAAATCAATGCACATCTTGTTAAGTTAACAAACTGTATTGAATTTTAAACTTAACAGTAGAGAAATTCAATATTTTATGAAGGGTAAATTTAACGGCCATCAAAAAAAAGATTCAAACAATTATCCCACATTTTTCAACAAAGAGAACTATTCCACGTTTTTCAACAAAGAGTTGTCAAGTATTGGATTTTTAGGATTTTCTTATCAAACCCTATGAGGTTATTCGGTAATCCCTCATTAATGTCAAAACTAATTTAACGGATTACCCATCTGTCATCTAATTGAATTAACCATCAGATCGAGTACTTGCAGACATCATCGAGAGTACTTGTGGACATCAAGTTTTATCCTACCCACTGTCATCCTTACATAAGCATCACAGTGCATGTAAACTTGTTGCCATTTTCTTACAGATTCTGTCCTAGAACAATATGCATAACTCATTACATGACAAGATGATGAGAACATCCTTCAATAACTCCTACCTTACCCTTCAGTGGCTGCTGACGGGTCTTTTGTTGATTTTTTTTTTTTGTCAAATAAATTTTATGTGATGTGGATGTTGTCCATATTTTATTAGAGATATTTCATCCTCTCTGGGTAATGTATACTACTAGTGTGGGATCTTAAACCTTTGTTTATTTTTAAGAATATTCATTTGCATAATTAAAAATAAAGTATGCTGAAGCTTGTCTTAATCCAATATTAATTTGCATCAAGAGCAGAAAACTCTCTAAAACCTGGCTGAAGATTTTTTTTTTTTTTTCCTTTTTTGAGTAAGGAATTACTGCTGAAGAATTTTTTTTTCTTTTTTGAGTAAAGAATTATTATCTGCTTGTTTCCACATAACAATTAAGGGGCACAAGAGCTGTTCAGGTGGCCTTGATTTTCTGGACTTCCAGATGAATGTACACGACATCCAAGACAAATAAGTCCCACACGGCAAGAGGGAAGCATGCAAAATGGAAAAAGCAAAGACCAAACCGATGAGTATTGTTAAAAACAAGAAAATTAGTTGGACGGTAGTGAGTATCGTGACGGGTGAACCTAGCCTATATTTGGTGCATAGACAATGGTGGATCAACAAGGAGGTGGAAGCTTAGAAATTGCAAATGGTTGATGTGAGAATCTCAAATTGCTTGCTTGTATTGTCGTTAGGGTAGCAAACAAATCCAAAAACTTGCGTTTGAGTTTGACTCGAGTCCAATCAATATCGAGATTGAACTGAGCAAGTAGAACTCGAGATCAAAACATACTAAATTCGTTAACTCGCGAATCGACTCGAGATCGATTATATATAGGGCAAAAAACCTTAGCGGCCATTAAATTATTGTCAAGATCATGTTTTGGCCATTGAACTATTTTTTGTCAATAATTGACCACTAAACAACTTAATCAGTAAACCTGTGGCCATTTCGTCGATAATGGCTCTTAATTTCTGAAATTAGCATGACACGTGGCAAAGCACAGGGCAAATTTGTCCAACAATTTACTGTCATAATTTTGGATCTTAATATGGATCTTGACCAAAAACACTCTGTCAAATTTCTAATTCCAACATCCATCTCTGGTGAAAATCAAATTAATTTCAATTCTCAAGTAAAGATAGCGGATACTGCTAGTAATTAATGGGGAAGGTGCACGGGAACAACCGCGGATCCATGGTGCTGGGCCGCTCGACTCCTGGCGGAGGGCGTTCAGTTTAAGATTTGGTCAGCCTCATTCCGCCGCATTATACTGGACACAGTTTGGTGCGGGACGCGGCAGCATCATAAGCACAACAACACTGGCAAATTAACCATCCAAGAGCCCAAGCCCGAGCCTGACATTGATCTAGTTTTGCCCTTTCAGCAATGAAGAAGTTGATATACAGCAAAGACTTAAAAAATCTTACAATTTTCTTTGCAGGCATATCTGGAAATGATTGCAGAGCGCAGAAAGAGAGTTACAAGTGGTGTCGAAGATACATACGGCTTGGGAAGATTTGACAGAGAAGCCGGGGAAGGGGATGCCGGACCCATCACCAAGTAGTCCAAGGCTGTCTACCTTTTCCCCTTCTCCTTTCTCCTCCCCGACTAGTGTGAAGAACACACACACCTACTAATAGCTCCAGTAAATTTCAACTGATACTGGCTATGTATTTGCATTAAGCACAGGCGTTTTGCCTGGCACGATCTCCAAAAAATGGAACTTCGAATATTGTTCGTTGAGAGTCTTGAGATCTGCTAGATTTCTTAATTCCATTATCCAAGCGTGAAAAGAAATCGTCATCCAAGCAAATGTGCAAAGAAGCTGGAAATACTACTGAATTTGTTGGACAAATTTGCCCTGTGCTTTGCCACGTGTCATGTTAATTTCAGAAATTAAGAGCCATTACCGACGAAATGGCCACAGGTCTACTGATTAAATTGTTTAGTGGTCAATTATTAACAAAAAATAGTTTGATGGCCAAAACATGATCTCGACAATAGTTTAATGGCCGCCGAGGTTTTTTGCCCTTATATGTATATATATATATATATTAATAGTAAAATTATATATATATTTTTAATATTTTATTATTTATTAAGAAAAATTATTATTTTATTCATTTTTTAAAAATAAAATAAATATTTTTTATTTTTCAACCTCGCGTTTGAGCTTGACATTTTGACTTTGTTAATCTCAAGTTTCGAGTTTCGTAAAATAATGTTAAAACTCGATTCGATTAGAGCGAAACTCGACTCGACTCGTTTACGCCCCTAATTGTCGAACACTTCTTGAATGACAAGTTCTTTCGATCTTGACTCGAAACGAAGATCATTTTTTGTAGTAGCATTACGATCCTTGCATTGCATGAGGCTTTGTTGTTGTAAAGAATTAATTAGCATGTTCTCTTCATCATTTTCATCCAGAATTTGTGGCTTCACAATGTGATCCCCTTTTGTCCTTCGTTCTTATCCAGCATATTTTATTGTAAGTGACCCATCATAGTAATAATAAATGATTCTTTAAACCCTTAAAAAAACAAACGTGGCCTCCTATGGATTTGATCGTTTCATACTGATAAACAAAGTTCTTTGTGTTGCAAAAAGTAGCAAACTTGAAACAAGTTGCGTAGCCTCCGCACTAAAGCCTTTTTTTTCTTGCCAAAAAAGCACCCTTCCAACCTAAAGAATCAATCCTGCACAACATGAAACCAGTCCGCGGCGAGCATACGATACAGTAGTTTAGGTCGCAACGGAGAATACTGATATTTGAAGATTTTGACTTCCAACGACAACATCTGCCCTTAAATGGCCCTCACCTTCTTGACTTTCAACAGGCGAATATGTCACAGTGTATCATCTTTTGTGTTAATTCAAAGGAAAAATTTAGGACATAGTGAAACCAAATAGAAAAAGATCTAGGACATAGTGAAACCAATGTTTACTTTTGCGAAACACCTAAAAATTTGCACTAAAAATTTCTCACGATACCAAAGGCCAGCAAACCTTGCTAATGAAAGAGAAAGGGCCCCTTAGGATGAAAAAAATCAAACAGGAGGCGGGCAGCCAACCTACCATTAACAAATATCCTAAATCTAGCACACCTCTTATATCCTAGAGCTATAAATGGTACAATCAAACTTAGTAATCTCGCCAACAGTTTCTGTTCTTCAGCTGTGTATTATGATGATATATCCGAGTTCTGCTCTTTCAGGCAAAAGGCCAAATTCATCCAACGCTGAAAACCTGAAATAATAATCCACGTTACAACCTACCTAGGCAATTTTCCACCACCACAAAAACAAGAGGAGATTGCGGGCGAAATGCCACTTCCAATGTTCAAGGAGACACTCCCTATCAGTTCCATCCATGTACAAGGAGACATTTCCTATCAATTCCACCACAAACTCAACACCACCTTTTTTCCTTTCGAGAGGCTTTAACTCTACATTGTGTTTCCAATAAATCTGAGTACCAGTATGTACAGGAGGGCTAGACTTGCACCCAACTTGAAAAAGAAATTACCTGAAAAAGAGGGCATACTACAACCATCAGTAAACTGCACAAACATCTATATACAATGAGGACTTGGTTAATTACTTAGTCGTAAATTATACAGTTAGTTAATTACTTGGTTGTATGTTATAAAGACTTTCATTAGCTCAATAGTACTCAGTGCTTTACTTTATGCCACACCTTCTGCAATAGCATCGTGCTGATGTTTACCTTCGACCTCTCTTCCCGTCGACTAGTTTTGCATAAATCCAATCTTGTTCCAGCTGGCTATCAGTACCAAACAAGGACGCGTGTTAAAACAAGTTAAGAACTGACATCTACAGGAATTGAAAGTATACCGGTAAAAGAAAGGAGGTACGACGATATCCAGCCCTCCAGGGTAACTCATCAGACGAGATCTGCTATAGCAACAGAACCAACAACAGAGGTATTAGGATGTGATCCTGTCTACTAGGCTAGTCGGTTTGCAATATACCGCAAAATGAACTCCAATATTTGGATGCTTTTATGAACCTTTTTTTTTAAACAGCAAATATATGCTTTGCATATAGAGGCACATGCTTTATAAATAATTCAAAAAGTCCCCCAGTGCTTTTCAAATGCGCTCTTTTATCGATTTCTATACTTGGAAATTGACTAGTAGCTTAATTGCTACATTAGACAGATCAATTTTCACATCAGACAACTGTTAAACAAGTAGTTTGCTGATGTTTATTAATCATACTCAAACCTCTTTTCCTTTTAAACAGCACATGTCATGTAGAAACATGGTGGTTTCCTGAGTTTCAGGAGACGCTAAAAAACATACACAGTAACACATTTGCAACATGTATCTCACTGATTACAATACCATCCCCTTCATTTGATAAGTAGAAACTCTTTCACAGCATGAACTCTTCAAAACATGAAAGAATCAACTAAAACGGCCAACATATATTACATTAGATGAAAGGACTTCCATAAAACTACCAAACAAACACCCCGCCGGTGCCGGGGGGTGGAGGCGGGTGGGGGGTGGTGGAAGAGCTTTTTATCCATAAAAAGAGTTTTAAAAAGAACAGCTCTTATCCATAGAAAAGTATAAATTCACCAGTAAATCAAGTCTAACAATAGCATTTACTAATAATTTTCGACAACATTTTGACACAAGGAAATTTCCTATTTCAATTGGCTGATAAATTGCACTATCATTAACACCACAATTTCTCATCCAGGTAAGCTGTAACTAAAAGCATTCATTCATGCTCTCCGTAAGCAAAGGCCACTGCGTGTAAAGCAAAGGCTCTGTTAGACAGCAAATGCTGACCAAGCTCTTTACCTGGCATTCTCTGCCTGGCCAAGCATCAGTATTGCTGGCAATTTGAACCTTCCTCCAGTTCAATTCTACAATCAAGTCAAATACAAGTTATCGAAGCTTAGTGTGGAGAAACCCAAATGACACAAATAAGCGTCGCATAACATAAATCACATTCAACTGCCATTTGAAAGAATTATCCTGTCTTTGCTACAAATAAAATAACCAAAAACAAACAGGCAAAGGCAAAACAAAAATCAAAAAATTATGGTAACATATATAACACGTGTGAGTTAAATTGTTGAATGATAAATTAAACAATATCAGTTAATACAAATACCTTAGAAAAATAAAATTAGTGAAGGTACAGAACATGAATATGTCCAACAGTAGATATTACAAATTTACTTGTGAACCTCATACTACCATCTACCTTAAAACAAAAGGAAGCAGATAAGAGAACCTAAAAGCTAGTAAAGGGGGAAGAGAACGAACACATGGGAAGCACTAGACCTGTGCACTAAGAAAGAGTTTTGAAGCTGCTACAAAACACAGATCAAAGCAGTTATTCCTATCATTACACGTCAGTCCACTGAACAAAAACAGTCAAGGATTATTTACAACCATTTTTCCAGAAGCTCATATGTCCAGAGCAAGCAGACGAAAGAACGCTACAGGGAAGAGACTTACATTAACGAGGGACAATCAGTCAAGTCCCCTTCGTCAATGCTCTTCTCCAAGCCTTCCCTTTCACCTGCTTCTTGCTTAGACTGCTTCTCTTCAACAAATCCTTTCCCAGTGTGTGCAACCTCAACCATACAAACATCTCCGGCAGGGATATTTTCTGGTGCTTCAGCACAAACATGATAGTCCTTCAATACATCAACCTGAAGCTCATCACTACTCTGTTCATCCTCTGGCACACACTTAACTTTGATTTCGCCTTTTTTCTCTTCTTGAAGTCTTATTTCTGTAATGCTATCCTCATTCTTACAGACTTCATCCTTCCCATCCAGAATAAAATGTTCCTTGACTTTTGCATCCATGCCTCCTTCCACATTTACTTCTACCATTTCCTCATTATTGTCCTCAAGTGAATGTGCTCCACCACGGCTCTCACTCTCATTCTCAGACGAATTCTCTACCACCTCCTCATTAATATCTTCACTACGACTCTGTCTCTCCAAACATTGCAACCTCCTCCTCAGATCCCCCAGCTCGCTCTCCATCAGAAACAGCCTCTCCTTCAAAATTAAATTCTCTTCTTCAAGTTGTGCTATGTGGGTATCCTGATCATCCACCCGGTTCTCCAAAACATTATTATATTCCACCCCACCAGCAGTCCCATAATTTGGATAAATCATCTCAAACCGGCTCAAATCATGATCCAACCTCCTTTCTACCTCCACATGCTCCTCCACATCACTCTCACTGGATCCTCCCTCCTCCTCCTCCTCCTCCTCATGTCCCTCACCCTCGTGCCCTGGAGACCTAAGCCTAATCAGACCCTTCATGGATCCATAGCCATCAACACCCCATTCCTCCTTGGCCATGTCAACCAAGACCTCCCTTGAAGGTGAAAATATTGGAGTAGGCAGAACAGCTGGAGTTACAGGGCATGGTGAAACCAATTCTGCAATTCCTCCACTCTTTTTTGCACGAATTATGTAGGATGTTGTGTTCCTTGGAGCAAATTTACCCCTATTGTAACTATTCTTGTTGTTATTGTAGTTATAATACTTCTTGGGAAAAAACTTCCGGGCCTTCACCCTATTCTGATGCTGCAAATCCTTCAAATTAGGAGGCTGATATCCACCACCGACATTTCCAGGAACACTACCAAGAATACCCCCAACAGCACTACTACTACCACCAACCATTGACAGAGGGTTATCCATTCTCCTACCCGAATCCTTTCTCTTGTCAGGTTTATTCACCTTTTTCCCCTTCCAATTATTCCGCGGCCCAAACGGATGCTTAGACTGACCCTTATTCCCAGAAACAAACCCAGCACCTTGAGTTTTCATAGAATTAGGGTTAGGGTTTTGGAATTTCAGCTGAAGATCCATGGGCTGCGTATGTGGGCCCCACATTCCATAGCTCCGATTCATCATCGGCTGCTGCTGTTGTTGAGGTGGATTCATGAGCATCTGTGAATGTGACCGAAAATTTTGAGACCTTCTACTAAAACCACTAGCACAATTCCTCCTTACAAATCGATCATGGGACTTTCGTGGTAATGTACGGGAATTAAATCTCAATGCTGATGAAAAAATTACCTGCGGCGCTTGTGGTTGCTGCGGATTCATCAATTGTGGCGGCGGTGCACTCATCATCGGTAGCGGTGGATTCACCATCTGCTGCTGATTCATTTTCGATCCTTGCTCATTCATTTTTTTTAAACCAAAAATTTTCTATAACAAAAATATCCAAACAAAAGCACAACCAAAAACGAACTAAAGATCGAAAATTAACCGTTTGAATTGCGAAATTCGAAATTAATTTGGAAGATTTTTTTTTAAAAAAAAAAAACAGAAACTTGGGGCAAAATCGAAAAACTCCGGCACAAACCAACGAACAACTTAAATTGACAGATTAAAATCGTAATATCCTTCTCTGCTCGTGCAAATCAAGGAACTTTTCCCAAAATATTTTACTTTAATTTTTGAAATTTCCTCGTTTCTCTCTCTGGAATTTTCTCTGGGTTTTTAGATTTGCTTAGTTTGTATCTCTAAAAGTTTCGATTTCTTCTTCGATAGGCGCTTTTGTGGTGGCGATTTGAGGGGGAGAGGGGTTACTTATATGCGGTGAAAAGGGTGATTGGACGGTTAAGATGTAAGGATTCGGAATGAACGGTTAAGATTAAAAGGACGCGTGGTCTCCAAGCAAAGTTCCGGGTGGCATTCGGAAAAGGTATCGGATTAGGTTCTGGAATCGGAAACGCCCTCCGAATTCCTAGTATTTACGTAAGGGCCATTCTTTTGGTTCTTTTTTTTGGATGTATTCTTAAGGGTTAATCACAAAAACTCCCCCTAACGAATAGCCACTTTTACAGTTCGGCCCCTGACGTTATTTCTTTTTCACTTTATCCTCTAAACTGTTAGTCAACTCTAATATTGTGTAATAATGGTGTCAAAAAGATATTTATACCCCTAAGAGTTACCTATAGTAAATTCCCTTAAAAGTATAGATTTTTTGCATTTTATCCCCTAATATCTTTTTTTATCAATTTATTTGTTTGTAACTAATGGTTTTTGGGACAAATAAACAAATTAAAAGAAAAATGATATTAGAGGGTAAAATGCAAAATGGTTATACCTTAATGGGATTTACTATAATTAACCCTTAGGTGTATCAATGTTTATTTGATATTTATGTTATGCAATGTTAAAGTTGACTAACAGTTTAAAGGGTAATGTGAGAAAAAAAATAACGTTAAGGGGTAAAGTACAAAGCTGATTAAACCTTAGGGGGAGCTTTAATAATTAACCCTATTCTGAACACTTTCCAAAGGTAAATAATAAAGCAGTAAAGAAAGAAAGAAAACGAAGCAACTAAGAAAAAGTGATAGATGGATAATACTGCTAGAAGTAGATTTTTCACTCTTTAAAATTGTGTGATAATTGTTAAGTCTTTTAGGTCATCAACACTTGCAAAATGTATATATGCAAATATTTAGTAGTAGTATTTGTTTTTAGAAGTTTATTTCAAAAACTTCATATATCAAAGACAAATCAATGGTGCATTTGATAAAGGGTTTTCGTTAATTTTGGATGTCAAATTCTCATACAAAAGCCCTAAGTTGTTTAAAAAGATTTGGATTTAAAAATTGTATGGATGAGAGGAATCTTTTTTTTTTTTTAGCATTATGGTCCATGGTTTCAATTTTATTTTTAATTTCTCTACTAAGCTATTGATCTATAAAATGAAGAGAGGACGATGAAACACACCGTTATTTATCAATTGCGAAATTAGTGGAGAGATCTTATAAAGTAAGAAGAAACTATGTAGTGCACTTCCATCATCCTATGTTTGTATGGCTAGATATAAAATTCATTGGTTAAATAAATAATAATCTTGTCCAACCAATCATTCAAATTAGTTAAAGCGAGATTCAAGTTTCTAAAGTTTCCTCTAAACTCTCACTTCCAACTATTTATGAAGCTATCACGTTGATTTAGTCAAACTCATATTCAAAAAAGTTTGCTGAAACAAGCAACAGCTTTATTCTATTAAACTATGCAAAAGGAATAATCTTTTGGAGTAAAAAGGAATAAATTTTACCAATTAAAGACACCCAAGAAGTTCAAAAATGTGCATGGCCACACGCATAGGGCACATCAATACTTACAACTTCGCAAAAAGGAAAGAAGGCATTATCGTACAGTATAAGGTACAGTATTGATAAACTATGTACCCATGTCACGGTTAGGCAAATTTTACGCTGTATTTAATAATTTAATTTAATACTTAAATTTAATTGATTCAGATCTTAACATATTTAAAAATATATTTGATAATCTAATTTAATGCTTAAAATTAATTGATTCAGATTTTAACGTATTAAAAAATATATTTGATAATCCAATTTAATATTTAAAATTAATTAATTCAGATCTTAACATATTAATAAACAAATAATAAGTTATTCACTTATCATTTGTATTTGATAAGAAAAAATAAAACATCTTATTTTTTTAATTAATTAAGTAGCATTAAATTTTCTAAACAAAATTTACTCGAAAAAAATATGTAATAGATTATTTAGCATATCATATTGATATTTAACAATTCAATAACTTAGCCAATTCAAATTTGAGATTTCTTCCATTTTGCCATTTCTTCCATTACTAATGTAGAACAACTACTTGCTCAATTTTCTCGACGGTTGAACTCAGGGGTACCCTGTCATCTACATACGAGTACTTCGGCATTCGACTGTTTGTTTTCTAATGCCACCACAGTTGAATGATCGCGAACAAGAGTGAATAGAAAATGCAACCATCCTTTTCCGGCTTACAATAAAATCGCATGTTTGAGCTTTTAGTTTTGTTTATATGCTAGCAACGGTTCAGAGAGCCTGTGATAGTTTTAAATCTACAAGGCTCGTTTGCAGAAAGAAATCGAGAAGTGAAGTTGCAATGGTTAGATTTGAAGAGTCGGTAGACCTGCGCAGTCAGTTACATAGTAATGGGAGCAATTAGATGCCTGAGGTAGCCGAAGAAAAGTAAGACGTAATGATTTAGACGGCTACCATACAGAAAATGCAGCTGAATTGGATCTCATTTGGCAAAAGTTCACTGCATAAATTTACAATGGATTTCACTAAATAGGAAAGCTCCTGCTAAAAGCCAGAAAAAAACAAAAAAAGTACCTACAGAATTTTGGGGAATAGAAAATGCCCACAGCAGTCGTCTTCGATGTACATGACTATGCTCCAATGTCAGACAGCACGAGAACACCATCACAGGCCTGAGTTTGGATTGTTTCCAGCAAGGATAAGAGAGATTTCCAACCCTCGACTGAAGGCTTGGTTGAACATAAGTCGGGTTTGAAATGTTGAAATGAACGGGAACCATGAAAATAGGGCGATAGGAATGAAAATCAGCATCCCCATCCCAGCATCATATAAACGGCCAATTGAACGAACGGACTTCCACAGTCCCATCTTCTTCACCACAGGCTTCCATGCTACAGCAATCTGGTAAAGCAGCAGAATAAGTTAGAACATCAAAGACATAATTCTGATTAACACAGAGAAGAATTTTAGATGAGGTTCCCGTTGCTGAAGTTCTTGGAGGAAAAAAAGTTCCCAAAAGTTCCAGCACAACCTCAAAAACAACCAACATAAACAGACATCTCCACTTTCACCAATACTAAGGTTCATTTTCTATCGCATATCCCATTGGAGTCAGCTGATAGTCTTAATACTGAATAGATGTAGGCAACAAAATTTATCGATTTCCAAAGATGATATCGCCGATCTGTAAGTACTGATGTCTAGCTTCTATTCAATTGCTGTCTGGACCATCTTCACATTACTGATGACAAGGATGTGTTTACCATCCAAATTGACAATCAGATAGCCCCCAAAGAGATATATGATATATAATCGAATAGAACCCTAAAAGTGCCATCCAAATTCAAGGGAATAGAGACAAAGAGGCACTATTATTTTTTTCCACTTCTACTCTACATGAGACCATAACAAATCCCCTCTAGCGGAAATGACTCTTTAACTGTTCATACTCTGAATTTGAGATTTGCATCAAGCTAATGACTTGGGAATTCAAAATCACATTCCGTGTACAGTACGTCATAAAGGTAACATCTAGTTTGTTTATTGTGAATGGTGTATAGATGTGCTAACAAGACTGAAATGCTAAGGGGATCATAAATAATGTCTGCCAAGGTGAACAGTTGAAGGCTGTAGAAACTGAGGCATGAAATTCCCAACATCTTAAATTAAGAAAGTATATCAGAGAAGGAAATTTATACCCTCCAATAAAATTTTTCTACTACCACATATCATGTTGCTCCTTCCGATAAGTAGGCTAAGTTTCTTCTATTCATCTTGTATTTCTGGGAATCAACTTAATAGAGGTCTGTCTCTATCCACTATTCAACTTAAACTGCCAATGATGAGGATGCTTTTACCATCCAATGATTTTTTTAATGGAATGCAGCAATAGGCAGAAAAGAATTGAGCTAGATAATTGAGTAAGAAATGAAATATGAAGGACCCATATGTAATATAGGACTTACACAAAGAATTCCCCAGCCAGTGGGCAGAAAAGCTAAAATGCAAGCAAATATATCCGAAACAGACAGTTTGGTAAACACAACTGCAGCAGCTAAACCAGCCAATGCAAGTAAAAAGGAGACACCCTGGATAAAGCGCAGCACCAGCTGGAAATTAACTGATATCTTCTGACTGAAGGTGAATACCTGCACAACCCCGTGAACAGCAGAAACTAAGAATATATTTAAGAGGTTCAATAATTAGCCATTCAGGTTCAGTAGCAGACCTTGAAAAGAATTATCAGCAATGCAAACACAGCCCACGAAAACCCATATACCTACAAAAAGTCACAAATTCATGAGGTGAAACTGGAAGTGAATTAATATAGGGTAGAGTGCAAAGGACTATTTTCTATCAAAAACAACACCAAGAAAGTAAGTCACAAAAGCTATGTAAATGGAACTTATTCTCTTAGAAGTCCAAATTGCCTTTACTAAAGTATTAGTTTCCCAAACAGTAAAAACACAACCACCATGCATCTTGCCTGGACCACAATTGTTAGAATTCATGAACATCATAAAAACATCAACAATTCTTCCCCTAAACCAACCAGTGAGCAAATTTTATTTTTTTTTTGCAAATAATTCGCATGTGTATTTTCCTCATAAAAATGTCCGAAGATCTTTTGCATCGACTAGTTGGTTCTGAACTACACTCACCAAACTGTAGGGGCAGTAAACACACACACTCTTTATTTAGCGCCATTTGGCTGGTAATTCTTAGGGTCAGAATCTGTTGCACTAAAACCTTTACAGTTCCATTAGCCCCTGTTTCCATGTTTAACATTTTTCTTAAAAAAGTTGATAAATGTTTCGCAAATAGGGGGATTAGCTATATTGCCCACCATGCTTTTGCCAAACAACAAATGCACCCCTCAATTTTGACAAAATGTATCAAAACACATAGAAATATGGTTTACAAAAAGTTAATTAGGGAAAAATCACAAATAGATCTCTTTTTCCACTTTATTACTGCTTAGATTTAAAGCTAAGATACAAAAAAGAAAACAAAAAAAAAAAAACCTTCTCTCGTCAGTTCCCAACAACGACAGCAGCCCTCTAAATAAATAAATAAACTGTCATGTACCAAGAGTTACAACAAAAGTAAATTCCATACAGGTTTTAATACTTTATGATGTACTATAATCCAATACAGATGAAGAAAAGCTCAACCAAAATTTTAGTGGACTTTTCCCTCCAATGCACGAGATACAACCACCATCCACAGTTCTACATGACTTAATTTACACAACCCAGTATCTGCTAGCCACCGCTTAAGGGCCCGTGGTGGCTTACAAGAAGCACTTCTATTGATAAAGCTTTTGGCCAAAGTACTTAATAAGTGCTTAATCATATTTGGATGCTTACTTGCATAAGTAATTTTTCTATTTGATACTACATAATTTTGAAATTCTAAAGCATATTTATCTCTTTATCGAGTTCAAAGTTTATAATAAAATTTTTAAAGTCAAAATTTTTTTAATTTTTTGAAACATAAAAGTTAGTGTAAAAGCACCAACTTTGAGCTAATGCCAAAAGTGCTTTAATGGCCAAAAGCTCTATTCCTAAATTCTAGGAATGATGCCCACCAAACAAAGTGCTTTCATCTTCCAAAAGTACCTTTTTAGCAAAAACACCACAAACCCCAAACAGGGCCTACACCACTCGTATGCCAAAACACATATCTGACATTGTTTCCTTAAGTAATATATATATATATATATATATATATATATATCCAATAAATGTGTGTCCCCTACAAAGATATGCATCCTGCCAATCTTTTATTTGTGTAAACTATTTCTGAGCGCATCAAGATCCAATTTGTTAAAGAGTGAAAACCTTAGTTGAAAAAGAGAATCAACAAGTGAATATCTTGACGCAATCCAATACCAATTGAAGAATGTTACCGTCAATGATGTATTTGATCCTTGTATGTGCAACTTGTAAACAATGCCAAATTGGAACACGAAGAAGCGCAAACTAAGAATTGACTCCAGTAGCCTCCCCCTTAAGGTTCGGATATGAGCCTGCAAGGACAAAATAAGTGTTAGACACAAGGTCAGAGGAGAATGAGAACACAGGCAAAATTTATGATGAAACAAAAGATTTTGTTACATGGAGTTAGAAAATGTAAATGTGCAGAAAAGAGATCATCCAGAGAATTGAACGACACAGAAGAGGAAGAAAGTTGTATCTACCAAAGCTCTCAAGTCTACATCCACCAGAACAAGAGCATTGAAAGAGAACAGCCAAGGTAAAAGCATTCAAATATCTACTTTCCTTTTTTTTGCACCTCCCAACACATGGGGAAGTTTTCCTAACATGACGAAAACTTCTATCCTTTACCATCACATTGGAGTTCTCCTCGTACATTATGCTCACAGGCACCAAGCATTTGTTTTGGAAACATGAGTTCAGGAAATTTTATTTATTTCTTCTTATTTCACTTTCTAGGGTCTTCAAAAGAAAGTAGAAGTGTAACTATAATGAAATGGTAGAAATCAGATGCTAAGAACTGGAAAAAGAAAGTAATCTGATCATGTTACCAGATGTAGCTTAATTAATTACTCTATCATTCTAGTTTATTCTTTGGCAAGGAGTACTCCAGATTCTGAATAAGATTTGACTATATTCTAAATTTGTATCACAAATGTGATTTTCATGTACTTTTTACAATTCTACTGCTAAATCTGTAGCACACAGCAGCTTTATATAGGTTTAAAACTATTGAATGGTTTAGTTTATCAACAGACCAAAAACCTAATTTATTAGTGCTCCCAGTAAGTTTACTAGCTAACAAGGTAACAATAATAATGCATTGAACAATATGCAAAAAACATCTAAAATCCATTTTTGACAAAAAGCAAGTTTGATAAGCACAAAAAATGCTTTCCAGAGATGCGTGAAATATGAGAATTAGCCTGACTTCATTTCCTTCCTCAAAAGGAATATATTACAATTGGTAAGGTACCACAAGGAACAATACCAGACAAGATAAAAAAGTTAATGTTTGACATAGCATAACTCCCAATTTATATTGTCTTCAATGACCAACCATATTAAGTCCATAAATGGCCAACATATAAAGAATATTCACCACAAGGGTCCCAAGTCAGATATCTTACCAGCTCCTCATCCCACCAAGCCTCCCAACTCTCTTCCCCTTTAACCCCAATTCCACCTCTGTAAAGAAGCCAGTTTGTCCAATCTCGAAAGTCTTCTACTGTTCTGCAAACCATATAAAAAAGCAGTGGCTTAATATAAGAGGAATTAAACCCATTTGTGAAGCAAAGTGAGCAAATACTTACTTCTGCCACTCAAATCCTGATGGATTGAATAAATATGGAGCAAAAAGCCAAGAAATAGCCAAAAACCAGCTGCTAACAGTAAGAAGAATATATCCTATTGCACCTCCTTCATTATATCCATATGCAAGATATACCACCAACAAAAGCACCACCTCCATTCTGAGAAGGAAAAAAAATACAAAAACCACCACTTAGGTTACTAAATGAACGCATAAACACAAGCAGACATCAATTTATGTATGGAAGAGGGGGAGAAAGAGAGAGAGACCCTTTGACAAAATGACTACGGGAGTATAGCCTGTAATTTTCTGAGAATTTGATGTGCCGAACGACGAATCCTCTCCCAGTTGCTTGATACTGTTCAGAAGTATAGATGACTTCAAAGGAAATATAACCAGAGACAACAAACAAGCAGAGAATATTCTTAGTAGAACATACTCTAGCACCACCATGGAGAATAGTGCGGCCAAAGTAGTGGGTTCTTGTGCCCAATGAAAATGTGAAAAAGACTGTACAAAGCTGAAATTGCATAGTGACAAAACTCACAAGGGCCTGTGATGATGAGAACAAAAGAAAATTGTAATATTCGAGGTTGTAAATACAATACCAGAAACATAGCTGGGATAAAATTGAGGTATTCAAGCAACAAACGATCTATATAAACAGATAAATGAAGCATGCCAGCACCAAGGCAGAGCAAGGCTAGTCATTCAAGCATCACAAGAACTAAGGAAAATGATATACCATCCAAGTGAGGGAAGAGCATTATAAGAAAGGAAAAAGGGAACCATCTTCCAACTCTCCACCCATTTGATATGAACAGAAACCAAGCACAGCCCATGGAAAGAAAAAAGGAGTACTGAAAAGATAGAACAGGGCTAATGCAAGAGTACGACTATCCGTAGAAGAGTGCTGATGCCATCTGCACCACGACATCAAATAAAAACTTTATTGTACTTCTCTTCCTGTCTCCACAGGAGATCCAATAGAAGACCTAATTTTGTATGTCATATTCCTAAAAGTGCCTATCAGGTTACCAGAGTGCATTCACCATCCTGCAAAGAATCACATTTTTGGAGGAAGAGTTTTGGGTATTAGGTGTGATTGACAAACTTCAGTAGCATACCCTTAAGAAACCCTGTTCCAAGATGAAGCCCAAAACCATTGGCACAGCAGTAAAAACACCAATCTGAAACAAAAACTGAGCATTGAGGGCAGCACTCAAAGCTGTGTTGTTTAATATCCTGGCTCTAATTTGAATGGTTTCACCAACGCCAGAAAGAGCCTGAAAGAAAAAATTCAAACAGTACCATAAAGACCATAAAAAACAATAGCCTGAAAGAAAAAAGTCAACAGTACCATAAAGACCATAAAAAACAATTAAGTTGATAGGAAAGAGGAAACTTTTAAGAACTTCTCCTGAAAATTTGTGAAAAGCAACGTCAACTTCCCTGATCAAGGACTCCCTGAAGCTAAAACATCCATGCAAATTATTTTCTATGTAACAACATGCATATATACATACAGTAAAATTCCAGCATACCAAATATACATAAAAAAGGACTGTCCACAGTTCATTGCTTGATATCCATTAAGCAATATGCAAACTTAATTCATCATCTCATAGGGCTTACCAAGTATGCTCTCCCATACAGAAAAATGTACACAGTCAACACTGTCAGCTGCACAGAATTACGGATCAGTTAGATAAGATGTAGTGTGAATCATAATTTGGCTAATAATGTAAACATTACATTCCAGCTTAGAGCAGACTCCTAAAAAGAAAGCAAATTTCATTGCTCTTAGGTGCGTTTTAGTTGGGAACAGATGTAGAAATCAAAGTGAAGATGGACCAGAGGGGAGTGAATAGAGGTTCCGAAGCTTGGAAAGGATCAACATGACAGGTAAATGAATTGAGTCAAGCAGAAGCTGGAAATATCTTGTTGCTTCAAATGAGCCATTTGGAAAAGTAAAAGGCACAGAAACCTTTTTCACATCTATTTAACAATTCAATTTTTACTTTCGGTTTTAGACATCAGATTCTCAGACGTGCAAGTTTGGGACAAAAATACAATTAATTGCTGTCACTCCTCCATTGCCATGTTTTAAATAAACAAACAAACTGAAGCAATCCACTAAAGGAAGCCCAAATCACATATACTCATGCAGTGCCAAACATCATTCTTAAGCACAAGCCCAAGTCATTAGCATACTTCCTAGAAGCCTCTACTATAAACAAGGACATAATCGCCAATTTTCAAGACAACCAAATTTTAGCGTTCACTTTGGATAGCTACAAGGTTTTAAATGTCATAAGTTTGACATCTTTTGCGCGACAAACCTAAAAGTGGTAGACAATATAACCCATATTGCTACAAAGATGTGAAGGTCATTATGTAACCAATTGCCTGGCCCATAAAAAGGGATTAATATAACAAATTGGTACTCCATAATAGGATTTACAGCACTAATAAAATTATTTTGCACAATGAGTAATTTTTTCTGTAACCAGTACTTCTGAGTATCCTATGGGCAACTATTCAACAAAAAAAAAGATGAAGCATGCAAGCAAGAACTAACAAGATACATGACTGACAGTGTTACAAAATTAAGAGTGTACTATACACCTGTAATTTTGCTTATACTTTCGCAGGCTTAGAGGGTATTGTTGTGTAGCCGCTACACAAAAAAGCGCACTGCTGAATTAAAAGAGTCATAATGGACAAAGAGACCCATTTTGCTGCTTTTCGTCGTTGATGTTCCAGTTAAGCAGATAGGAAACAAAACCGTATATTTATATATTTCATACACTTCATATCTGGATTCCAAACTCCATTAAAAGTAACTTGCAAAGTTAAAGGTTAAAAGCACCATTCTTGTTCCCTCCCAAACCCCAAATTGGCCTAAAGATTAAGCACCACTTTGGTGATTGGCTCAGGTACCAATTAAAACTTGAACCAATGAGCTCAAAAACTAGGCTGAGGTGCAACAACGCAATGGGCTTACCATGGTACAAAAGTAATAGCCCACAGTGGTGAAAAAGAACGATATCATTCTGAAGAAATCAAAGAGCTGCCCAAGTCTGTAGACATCCCTGCTAAGAACTTGTTCACCATTACCACCAGCTACCTTGCCTTCAAATAAAGCAATCTGATTGAGCCCAACATCTCTTCCTTTGCCAACCTATATAAATCTCAGTTTAGATTTATTCATCACTCTACTACTTTTCATCTTTAAAAAAATTTTAAAAAGACACAATATCACCTGAATGTACTCATGGTGGGTAATATTTCCTTGACGCAAGGTTGAATTGAATCCTGCATATTACAACAAATTAAAAAAAAAGGACAAAAAGGGAATTTTTTGTCTTGTTCTGCTCGTGTTATAGAAGACATTCTTATGCCCTAACATACAACTAGATAGTCAAATCTTAAATAGGCTCACAAATCATAGAGCAAAAGACAGACAACACAGAAACATGATGAGTTAATGCAATCAGGCAATGTGGCATATACTAACACAGAAAAACGTTAACACCATATTTTTGTAATGCTGAAATATGAAGTACTCACAATGATTACATATATCTAGACCCTCACTCATCAAATTGGTATAGTAGTTTGTTGAGATCAGACCAGTATATATAAATACCGCAATCTGAGTGAATCAACATATCCCATCCCACTTATGGGGGTAACCAAAGGAAATAATGAATAGCTCCTGTCAGCTTGGAGCAGAAAATTCAGAATCAAGTCCATAACATAAACATAAATAGACAAAAACAACTGCAGAAATTGTCTGTAATCGAAGTGCTCGAGTTCTTCAACATGCAATAAGCAACATGAAGAAAAAACAAGCAACCATTTTGTCAAGAAGAATTCAGCGGTGCCTTCTGAGCCATGTCCCAAGGGAGACAAATGCAACCTGGTATCGGTGTAAGATTGGCTGTAATCGAAGTGCTTGAGATCTTCACATTCAATAAGCAAGATGAAGAAAAAACATGCAACTAGTTTGTCAAGAAGAATTCAGTGGTGCCTTCTGAGCCATGTCCAAAGGGAGACAAATGCAATCTGGTATCAGTGTAAGCAAAGCAAGATGCTTGACACAGTTGAAAGAACAAATGCATTTGAAATGCATGTATAACAGATATCTCTTCAAAAGCGTGAAAGAAATAACCAAGACTGTTCAGACACCAAGAAGCAATAAATCAACCATCTTTATACAATATTAAACTTCAACGCATATGCAAAAAGGGAAAAAATCAGTAAATGGAATGCAAAATTTTGATATGCTCGAAGGATCCCGCTGAAATTCACAGGTATAATACAAATATGGACTAGAAATCATAAAAGAATATTTTATTGTTACATGCTCAATTATGCAGAATTTGGAATTACTACAACACTCATAGGTCGAAAATTAAATATAAACATCATCCGGAAAGTTCCCATTAACTAGCTAATCTAATATTTCTTAAGTCTCCAACTCCTTAAGCCATGGAAGCTAGCACTTAGAAAAAGATGCTAGGCATCTTGCATCGTCAAATCTTTCTTGAATTGACAGCTGATACGGCGGTTGAACATTCTAAAACTAAATCATACTCCTACACAAAATATAGCAAATGTTTGTAATAGAATTGGATGGAAGATAAAAGAGTGGGAATGCAAGTTTGACATTGTAATTCCCATTCAAAAGTAGTCATCTGCAGTATAGGGAAACATTAAAAAAAAAAACTATATAATGGCAATTTGCCTAGCATAGTTAGTTGTACCCGCATATATGTCTTCACTGATGTTAATTACACGAGACGCCTTGCTGATACCACCTCGAGTTATATGGAAAACTCTATCAAAGACATCTGGATGGCCATAGTGCATTCGAACCCTATAAGACAAATTGAAATTTCAATAAAGTAGGATCAGATATAAGAAAAAACAGGAAATCATACACACGAACAATAGCAAATTTTATAACAAACAGGATCTTACTTCAAGGGCTTGGCCAGAACACGCTGACCAAGTGTCACAAAGCTAGTTTCTTGGTTGGACATGAATGACGCCAAAGAAGAGACACTGCATCATTTGCTGAAGAATTAGTAACTGATTGTTAGCAACATAGGAGATCACCACCATATAAATATTGAATTGAGAAATACCTTCCCGTAAATACATGCTCCCTAACACCAAGAATAGTAGGAGCATGAATCCCATGATCACGATGGAATTCTTCTAAAAGATTTCTCATTTTCAAAGCTTCCTCGAAATAATTATCCTATTAAAAAAAATAAATGAGCTCTCGAAAAACAAGGCAACATTAAGAAACGACCAAGCAAAAGAAGATAAAAGGCAATGACATGAATGGGAGAAAACAAAGCAATAAGCATGTTGGCTGCTGCTTTCCATCCACATTATGAATTGCCCTGAACCACGAATTACCCTAAATTAAGGGCAATTTGGGCACCTAAGTTTTGTCAAATTTACAGGCTCCTCTCCTACAGTTTCGCTCATTATGCTTACCTCCCTAATCAGGCATATATCTCATAATCTGCTGACACAACAAAGGTACAGAGACACGCAAAAAACTTAGTGCCCACTTCTTCAGGCACGGAACAAACATACAGCCAGCTTGTACTGATCCTAATTCACCTCCATCCAACAGTGCATGTGCTCATGGTCAAAACCAATATTGATGAACACCCCGGTAATTAATATTTTGAGAAGGGTGGATATGAGGGTGAGTAGAAGACAGGGCAGAAGGAAGGACAGAGCTAGGTCAAGAGGGAGGAGAAATGGTTTAGCTGTATGCTCAGAGCGATCCCAAGAAGAAGACGGTGGAGCGGGAGAATGAGGAGATTGAGCACAAGGAAGAAAGGGGCGAAGTCAGCAGAGAGAAATGCATGCAGGAGAGGAGTATCATCCAAAGTCAAACTGGAGCTTATTTAATTTCTTCTCCTGATTTCAAAACAATATTGCTCTGTTACACAACCACATGGACCAGAGGTAGGAACAATTAATCCTCAAACCCAAATAAGAGTCTGTGCATATTTTCATTTTGCACTACAAATTTATGCATGACTCTGCATTGTTAAGATTTTCCAAGGATATCCAGACATACTAACATCACGTGGCAAAATCATCTGCAGTTATATCTGCAACTTATGCTTCTGAAACAGAGGTTAATTTGAAGGGCCTGGTGAGATATTATCAGCAGCTGTTGAAACAGATACCTCTTACCTGATTCATGTCAATCGTCTGCATTGCATTTCCACGTGTGAATATAACTGCATGATTTTGATTTTCAGGCTTCCCTTCACCAAGTTTTGGATTCCCTGGCAATTTTACAGAATAGATTTCCTGCATTTTCATTAGAAGGAAACCCCACCTTAGAATTTAAAAATTTACATTACAGAATTTTGTTATAAAGCATTTTAGCTGATCATACTATCATAGTGCAGCTAAAGAGCCACAAGATAAGAATCACTGGTTTCCAGGAGAGACTGCAGAAACAAGTCATGTAAATGAGAAGCTGACTAAGAAAACACAGCAACTTAGAGTAATAACAATACATACGCATAGACATAATTAATATACCATAGTCATCACCTCCTGTATTAGGATCCTCTACATCTAGGGGTAAATGAAGGCTCTTGCAGTTACCAATTAATATCAGAAATTTGACATTTGACCAAAAAAATATAATTCACTTCATGGTTGCAACTGTAAAACTTAAAATTGTTAACACCACTATTACTCAATCTGATTCAGCACTTTAATCTCTTCACAATTTTCACCACCCTGCATCATCCAAATATTACATACAGATTGGATGGTAAAATATTCACCCATGGAGTAGATGTCTTAATATGATGATACATTGATTAATGAAATTAAACGTACATTCAAATCATGTTTCTAACTTTTTAAAGTACAAGAATAAACCATATGTCAAAGCCACCATATCCAAGTTGCTGACAAAAAGAACCAACAACGATACTGTTAACAGTTCTCCAATGAAAATAAATTCTAACACTCATAACAGTTTTTGGAGTTTCTTATCAGCAATCAAAATAACCCAGTGCTTTTCTCCACTATTCAGTTTCCAACCAAATAATTTCATCTAAACCTTTTTAGTTCAAACAGAAAAATAAGCTAAAAATCAATAAAATACAAAGAAAAAAAGGAAGAGAACAATTTTTCACTTGTAAATGCCCAGAAATTTAAAAAAAAAAAAAAAGAAAAAGAAAAGAGAAACAGTTGAAAACCTGATCCTTCCCGTTGATATCAGCCTTTACAAGTTTTGAGTAATATTCGGTATGCACTTTACCATCCTTCAGGGTCTCGACCACATCAATGAAGGCAACTCGAAGAGCTTCGTTTCTATATCAAAGGTATGCAAAAGAAGAACAAACTGATAAGCGAACAAACTAAGAACTAGCATATGCGATATAATGCATTATGTAGATACAGATATTATTCATGTTTTTGGGTGGAAGGAAAGAGCCAAAGGAGGAAGTTGCAAGAATATCCAAGTGGCTCTTTTGAGGACCAAAAGGCCAAGACAATGATGTACCAAATCATAGAGAAAAAGTTACAGCATGCAATCAGTAGTAGATGCATCACATGCTATACACACAATACTCTACCTTTGCATTAATAATGCAATATCAGCAGCCTCAGGCTTTCGCTCTTCTTTCTGCTTTCCGTATATTTGACATGTAACTACATATGTGAACTTCAAATCTGCCTGAGCTCTTGCTTCGGGAGACAACTCAAAGCCTTGAATATCCATAACTTCATATTTGGAGATTGCAGATTCCAAATCTGAGCACAACTAACAGACAATAAAGATCTATCCAAGCAGCCAAAAACAACAAATCTAGTGTTCTTAGATTGGCCAACCTCCAGCCATCATTCTTTCCAAATAGGCTTGAAGCATGAGAGCCTTTCTGTAGTACATCATCCCCCGTACTGCAATTGGACAATGAGCAAACATCAAACAAGGACGTCAACAAATAGAAGAGAAATAAGCATTCCTTATCCAAGAAGTTATGAGAGCATACCCAGGACCATGTTCTGGAAGACAATTATGACCTTCAAATAAAAACAACTGTCCACATACATTTATAGATATTTCATGCAGAAAGCAAGAACATCTGAAACATATATGTGCAAGTAACAATAAGGATGTTCAAAACAACAGTGAATTGGATAGCTTCTTCGTTCTCCATGAGGCTATACACTGGATGTTAATCTTATCAATCTAATTCCATAATGCCTCTGTTTTCCTTCTAAAATCTCTTCAATTAGAGATCATTTTATTCCTGAACTCCTAAAACACCCAGTCTGAACCTTTCCCAGTCCTCCCTCTTACTCTTAAAATCTTTCAGTAGTATACTGGATTAAGTATTTCCAGTTTCTTTGCACCCCACCCCCCCCCCCCCCCCCCAAAAAATAATAATAAGGCATTGGGGACACCAAGCCCCCCATCTTTCTGTAGTGCCTCTTTCTTTCAAATTTTCTCCTTCATAAAAACGTTAAGCTCAAATGAGCTCGCTTTCACCTTTTGAATTTTAATTTTACTCTTTTCAATTTACTTGCTTCTTTGTCTGCAACACAATAACTGCTTATTGGAGATATTGATATTAGAATTGGTAATAAAATCTCTGCTTCATTTGTATTCACTTGATTTCTGTTTCACATACATGAAGTTCAATCCTATAATCTCTCCAACCATTTTATCTTCTTTCCAACCCAATTACTGGTCATGGGTGCTTTGAAAGAAAAATGCTCCATCGCAAACCAACTAGCCAAAATGTTCACAAGCCATGAGGAAAGTCGTAGACCAATAAGAAAGAATAAAAAATTCTAGATTTGAAGGGAGAAAGTACCAGTTCTAGCCAATGTTTGTCCTCGGTAAGAAGCCCAAAAACGAAGTTCAAGGATGTCATTTGTATTATCATTAAGTTCTGACTCAGAAGCATTTTCATCACGGCCAATCCGAGCAAGAAAGTTTTTCCATTCATCTGCATTCAATAATTTAGAAATTTGTAAAAAGTAGAGCAGGCTAGAAGACCCACAAAAAGCAAAGCAACTGGACACAAATTTAAACCATATGGCATTTAAAGATCAATAAAGAAAAAAAACCAGAGTATGTTTTAAGGATTTCTGCATAACAAGTATAGCAAGGACTCTTAAGGAAACTACAATCAAAAACAGAATTTGCAAAACAAGTTTCATCATAAAAAATGGGCTTAGAAGTCTTCAGAACCTAAAAGTTTTTAAACTTGAAAAGTCCTGATACCCACAAATACTTTTGCAACAAGAATAATTACGAAGTTATCTAATGATTCACTCATAATCCAATTTATTTTGTTTGTTGGCACAAAATTGGTTAAATTAATGACAGGCATTCCGAAAACCTAGTGCAGGAGGAGCAAACCACTATAGGATGGGAAAATGCAGCAAACTACTTGTTGACAGACTATATGAGAAAATGACGAGTGGAAACTTTCGACCGATGGACAGGTATACAGACATAACTTCAAATACTCATGCAACACTATTGGGGTCTGTTGGATTTATGGATATATACGTTTAAGGAAAGACTTTGAATCAATGGATATAACATCACTAAAATTACATTTTAAATTACCATCAGAGTGAAGAGATATACAAATAATTGAGGAAAAAACTGAAGAACTGAAAAGCTCAGGGGTTAATTATTGAAGTTCTAGATTTTCCTTCTTCATATGATTGACTGGCAAGGTATGCAATTGGTATGGTATGAGATGTCTCGCATCTGGTAAAAAATCACTAGTATATGTTGGCTTATGTGGGGCTTTTGGACCATAATGAGCTCAAAGAACTATCCACAAACTAAGACCAAGCATTTTTTTTGGGACAATTTAGTATTGGTAAGCATTAGTAAAGGTCAGTATACTAGTGGCAGTTATTGCATAATTACATCCTAGATTTTCGTCTTTCCAACCAAGGCTAAATAAAAATCCAACAATGCATTAAGCAAATTACTCAGACTCTTTCTGCTGATGAACATAAACCTACTTGCTGCAGATACAAGAGCCATTCCAACTCAGAAATTTCATACATGCTCTAACATAATAACTAGGGTCTAAATAATGCTTCCCACCTTAGAAGCCAAAGCAGAGATGGACTAGGACCAAGATGCTATAGTGCTGGCACGCATTCATTCTAAAAGTTATAAATTTCCAGTTAGAATTATTAAAAGTGCTAAAGTAACTTTTCTGTCCAGCATCATGACACCAACTACTATCCTCTCATCCAACATACCAATACACCTTGTAAAAGAGGCCATGAATACACTGAGATTCACCATATTTAAAAATTTCCCTAATAAACGTCTTGAATCTGAGATGGTAGGGGAATTTTACAATAGAGCACACTACAAATGGAACATTACCTGGATATATCTTCTGAAGGTAAAACAAAGTGGAAATCCCATCTTCATTCTTCTTAAGGAGGTCAGACATGCTGTAAAGCACAATCTCCGAGTAATAAGGTGTGAACACGCTGCTCATAAATGAAATGAGGGGTTTAGTCAGTGGATGCAACTTTTGAACCCAGGACACTAACAAAAGGCTCCTTATAATACCTGAAGGATAACATTTCACGGACAGGCTTGGCTACTGGCATCTCCATGAAAAGCGAATTTGTAAAGAACTGCAACCGGCGTCTAGCCTCGAGGTTTTCTGGAATATTTGCAGCTGAATCTTTGATAGTGAGAAGGGAATATAATCTTCGGATTTGCAATCTCTGTGGATATCAAGAATTAAGAGGTTCGTGAAGACATAAAACTCAGTCCAGAACTATATGTACTGACTACTTACCAACTTAACATCGCGAGGCCACTTCAATTTTTGAAAGAGGCGACCCTGATTCCTTGCTCTTGACAAAACATTCCACGTCTCATAGTTGTCTCTGAGAATGAAAATAAGGAAATCATAGAACAACTATAGCATACTGAAAAAGGGCCAAAAGTCAAGGAAAAAAAATCTAACTGGGTAGCAAACCTCATGTTAATGTTAAGGACATCATAATGCATAACATCATAAAGATCTTGGACAGCTTTGATAGCTCCACTTTCCAATTCTGGTGTATGATCCTCTCTCTGCATGAAAAGAATTCAAGATAGTATGATCACAGCTTTAGGAAGCAAAAAAAGTCCAAAAGATTGCAACGCGAAATTGAGGGACAACCATACGAAACAGAATTCACTAGTAGATTAGTGTCCTGAAGTCAAAAAATGTTAAGGGTTATGGGCCAGTTTCCAAGCATATCCAAGAGTCTTGAACGGACGAGAACAACACATTCTAGTTTCCAGCCAGTAATTACAATATTAATTGCACAGCTAAGTCAGAACAGCATTGAAACAACCATCTGTCTGGATAAGATCTGAAACATAAGCTACAGTTTGACATTGCATGCTGATAAACTCTTTCCACACAATTACAATTTTCAACAACAAACCCACTCACCAGCTATTTCATCAATTAATGTACTATATCCTTAAGCATCAAAGTAGCACCAAGCATTGAAAAACTAGTTAGGAACCAAACTACAGGAGTTTACTGGTCTTGTCCAAGGTCACTGTCAATTCTTCTTTTCCCATCAACAAGAGGGGCAATCAGTACAATGGTGGAGAAATCTGAACTTAATATTTGAGATAGTAACACTGTGCCAATTCATATACACTGAATGCAAGTTGAAGGTGACAGATTAGTCCCCAAAAAATGCAAAACTAAACTAGTTCCCCTCTTAGATCAAACTTCTACACTCATAGCTCCAACTATATTCACAGTCAAAAAATTATCCATGTGTCCACAAGATTGTTGCTGTAAAAGACAAAGGTGTTAATAATACTACTGTACCACAGTCACACTTAAGAATGAATCCAATATCAGTTTCCTCAACTTTTTAAGTCAAAATAACTCATTTTTCGGCCAATATTCCTAATATGTTGTTTAATCCTCAACAGACCGGAAATAAGACCTGCCATGAGACAGTAATCTCAAAAAGTTGACTGACACAAAATAATTATCATTTCTGAAGAATATGTTCTTTCAAATCTCAAAAATTTAAGGAAAAAACATAAAGTAGGACTAAGGACGTACAACATTTTGCATCCCTACATAGCTTGAATACTGCTTCACTGAGACAAGGTTTGTTCTAAAAACCCAATTGATTGTATGATGGGATATATGTATCTGTTAATCCAATCTGCTCCAGCAGTCATCTCTTTAATATCAAGCAGGATTAAGTGATTAACCACAGGGTGCAACAGCAATATGCTTGATGAAAAAGTTAAATGCATGACTCCTACTGTAAAAGAAAAAAGGAGATATAAGGAGCTCCAGGAAGTGCCCAAATATGGAAACTAGTCACCAAAACTTACTCTTGCATCCAGCAATAAAATATGTATATACATATACATATATATACACATATATATTCATGTGCATATACATACACATATATATATATACATATGCATATATATAACAAATTATGAGCTGGCTTGTGATGCACATCTCTATTAATGCTGAAACCATATAAATACATACCAGTACTCCCATTAGAGCAGTAACTTTCTGAATGACTAGTGCCAACTTTTCCAGTTGGAAGTCATTGTGAATATTTTTGATGGCAATGCTTCCTCGAATATCTTCATAAATCCTTTCAACCCTGACATTGAAGACACAAACAGCAGAGGACTGCATCAATGATAACAGACCATGAAAGGAACTTCTATGCAGTTAATACGTTCTCATCAAATGTTGACTTCAAGCTATTTGATGCTCTTTTCTAAGTTTTGAAACTTTTTACTCTAGATTTTTGTTTTCTTTGGCAAATATTCACAAAGTTTGTCTGCCATGTCTCTGGATAGTTTCGATTTTTAAATTCAATGGGATGGGTATTTAAATCATTTTAATTAAATAAAAAGGGTGATTGATTGCCTGGAAATTATTGTGGAGCTCCAAAATCATTGCCCTATATGTTATCTTACATTTTAAACTGGCAGATAGGAACAACCTATTAAAGGAAGTCTCAATATAACCAACCAAGAAAGTTTATTTAAAAAGCATAGTTCATGACAATCCATATGATAGATTAATCAATCATGCAAGCATGATTTGTGTGCTCTATAATATTAAAAGATGCAATACATAAAACAAAGAAAATATTGAAACTAGTTGATGACAATACATTTGATAAATCCAGTCGAACATGAAATATAATTCATCTGTTTAAAATGTTAAAAGATGCAATGCATGCAACAAAGAGAAGGGCCAATCAAGTTACCATTGTTCAAACCAAACTTAATTGATTAGACAACCCCAATGAGCATGTTCAATGTTCTCCGAAATTGACATTCCATGAACATGAATTCCCTTCCCCCACCCCAGCTACCCAGGTTGACCTCTCACCAATGACAAACAAGAAAAACAAATGGAGCAAGCATTAACAATCTAAAAGCAAAAACACTAAAGGCACTCTGAAGGCTTATCATAAATTTACCATTTCCTTCCTTCATCATTTCCTTCATCATCCAATATTGCTGTAAGTATGACCTCGATGGTATAATAGCACTCTTGAACAGCATATTTCATGTAATCATCCCTTGAGATCCTATCCCACAACTCCTCATGAGAATCCCGACTTTCAATAGCAATATCTTTGGCAAGAAATATCTATAACAGACAGGAGAAGGAATTAAATTAGGCAAAATAGTAAAGAAGCATCGGTGGATATCAATAATCCATCTGGCAATGGCATCAATTCACATAATAAGCACAACCTTGCTGGCCAGGAGGAATAGCGGCCATTGAACCAATGGAATATTCCCAGATGTTTGAGGCATTTGAAGCAATTCCATCTCCCTACAAAAAGTGAAACATCAAGTCAACAGATCCAAGCAATAGAAGCTTCATGTGATTTAAAAAGGGAATAAAAAATCCAATACAGTACTCACAAATTTGTAATGTAATCTTCCTCTCTCAGATTCTTTATAATTTCATTCCAAAAGGGAGCAAAATGAGCAGCATCCTCTTTATTTTTCTCCAGAGCCTTCAAATGACAGCAGGAGTTAATTTCTAAAACAGAACCAAGCAATGAAGCACTACATTATCAAGATTTCTAGAAGTCCTTGACCAACATCAACAATCTCAGACACTTCCAATGCCCTTCATTGTTACAGGTAAATAAGGCTTAACAACTTTTTAACAGTGAACCACAGCTTACAATACATGCCACTGATAATCATCAACCAAACACCTGATAGTTATGAAATACTTGCATTCCAGAAGCAAATATGTGTGTGTGTGTGTGTTATTTGTTGACAATTGCATGACATCAACACTCTCAGACACATCTGACACCCTTCGTCATGTCAGGCAAATAAGGCCGAACAACTTTAACAGTGAGCCACAGCTTATCATATATGCCTGAAAATTACTCCGATCAACCAAAAACCTGCCTGATAATTACTTCTATCAATCAAAACCAGATAGTTATGAAATACTTGCATTCCCAAAAAAAAAAGGATAAAAAAAAGGAACTATTATTTATTGAAAATTTCATAACACAAGGCTTAACAACTTGCAGACACATCCAACACTTTATTATATATAGACAATTACATAACATCAATACTCAGACACATCCAACACCCTTCATCATGTCAGGTAAATAAGGCCAACTTTCGACTGTGAGTCACAGCTTACCATACATTGCTCTGATAATTCTCAACCATCCATCTAATAGTTATCAAATACTTGCATTCCCCACCAAAAAAGGGGATACAAAACCATTTAATTATGTATTGACAATTGCATACCATAAAAAAGCATACAACAGCAAGTAGTAGCTCATGATGAACACGTAAAAAGTGTGTTTGTTACAAAAAGTAACATTACCAAGAAAAAGAATGTCTTGATTCTAGTATGTCACTTAAGGAAATAATGGGTACACAACCTCCTTAAACCTACAGTACTTTCTCGAAATAAAAGTACAATGTATTAATACAACAGTGTTAAATGCTACCTAGAAGGTATTCAGTACACATAAACCTTGTTGCAAATAAAATTCAACTTCAAAGAAAGACTCCAAATATACTAATTTTACATATCCATAATATTTTGCATCAACCTTGGAAAGATGTCATGTCTGTTCACCATATCTCCATATGATCCTTAGCCAAGAGCAGGAGATCAGGCAATTTACCCCAAAAAAGGTTGAAAAGTGAAGCCCAAAGCACTAATTCACCCTCGTAATCTTAGTCCCAAAGATAAACAAGGAGACACAGTAAAAGTAAACAATCATAGAGAAAACACAATTCAATCTCACACAGAAAATGGACCTGAGAGGATGTTTCTTGAAAAAAACTATCCTTTCTCAGAACAAAATCTAGATGAATTACCATATTTTGGAAAGGGGCTTCAAATCATTAGTAACGATCATAAGTCAATCTGGAATTCACGTCGTGAATTGAATTTGGCATATTTTAGACCAATTGCTGCTAGTGCAAGCCACTACGGGCCTTCCTTGAGTCGAGAAAACTTTTGTAAATTTGGTAAACTAGTAATTTTGGATCGTCAACTTTAGCCAGTTATTATTATATCAAATAGATGATATATAAAAAATAAAATAAAATAAAAATAATAACAAGATAGGAAATGCTTTCGCCTTCGGTCATCATGTCCACATTTTTTAAACAATATAGGCATATTCCTCCAAGTCAAAATAATAAAAAAAAAAATCTGCATTGCTGCAACTGCAGATCTGCAGCATTCATTTTGCAGTTTTCAAGCTGTACTGATTCTGTGGTTTAGATATGCCTCTACTGCACCTCATACAAGGCAGTAGCATGCTGTGAACCCAATACCCTTCCAAGTGTGTTGGTATTATTCCAAAAAGAAAATTAGAAACCAATGATAGAAGAACTGTAAACTATGAATACTGCCTCTTAACATCATTTCAAAAATTTAAGTGAGGTCAACAAAAACTTTCTCCAGATTCCCAAGTTGAAATCAAGCTGTAAAGATGGATACTGCTTGGGTGCATACAACTCATCAAGCTTTAAAGTAGAAACAAAGAAAATATTTCCAAGGACACAAGAACAAAAAGGTTCACCTGACCAGATGACCGGAGAGAGGCCCTGCAAAGCAAAACTAACATTTAATAGACCACAAAGAAAGGTATCCAGAATTCAAACTTTCTACATCAAAAGGAAAGTACCTGTTAGGAAGAGGTACATGAAGAGTATCCATAAAGGCCTCAGGGAACCCCTCGAAAAGTTTATGAACGGCATCCAAAGATCTAATCTGAACAGTATCAAGAAATAGTTGGATTGAAGAAGCAATTTATCTAATAAGCTATCTGTAAAGTATCTTCTCAAGGTACAATCCACAGTAAACAATCGACATAAACAAGTATTTACCTCTCCAAGACGATCTCTTGCACCAAGTAAGAATCCCAACACAGCTGATATAACTGTGTAAAATATGTAGATATCCAAGAGGTACATCTGCAAACAACATGGAGCTGTGGTTAGTTAAAAAGCTATATAACTTGTGAAAGCCAACCAACAATTAAGTTTGGTTCCCAAATAAATAGCATGACATATTGGTGCCAAGATAACACACGCATCTCAAGCATATGTGCTTCGTCACAAGATTATCAAACTCAAAGAGAAAGTAAAACCTTTTATCATCAGGTTAAAACGAAATCGACTGAGTTCAAAAAACTGTGCTATTGATTTTCCCAGCAAACTTCTGAATTATATGCTTAACATGAACAACAAATTTAATCCTTCTAAAGTGGATTAAAAATAGAGTTGAAGTTTGTAAAAAGGACAGACAACAACTTTGTATGAGCCAGTAAATAAAGTGCCAAGGACAAAATAAAAATCTTCAAGTATACAATAGAGATCTTCTTGTATAAAGTACTTAATTCCTTAACTATTTCTAACATCTCCCATAGAAGCCAAGAAAACAGGAGATCTTCATTTCTCTCCATATAACCGTCCAATAGATGTAACAGGCGAGAAGCCTGCATGACTGACCTCAGGTCAAGTGCTTTAAGTCCAGTACCATAATCTCAGGAATTTTCTACAGCATCTTTAAGCTAAAAAATATTAAAAAACAAATCCTACTGTCTATTAAAAATGTTTACTTTGATGGCAGATACAGTTGGAGGACCCCATGAAGATAAAAGCAAGGAAAAAAGCACATAAAGCACAGGGGTTTTATTATGTCAACAGAAGTAGTTCCTATGAACATTGAACAACACAAGTAATGATTAAAACAGACTTACAACAGAAAAACGAACTTAATATTTAATGCTCAATGAACTCCGGATAGTCCGTATTGCAATATGACCAAATATACTTTGGTATTCAGGTTTACCTAACTATTTTCATGTGTAACCATGTTTTCATTTGCAAAACCAGAGGAAAGAATACGTTAGGAAAGGACTTACAGCAAACACTGGTGCCCACAAGCTTGCAACTGTCAGAGCATTATGATTATCTGCAAGAAGTTCCTAGGCATTAATTAAGCAAATTGAGGGCTTAACAAACAGTAAATGAGATAAAGCCAACACAATGCATAATTTAGGAAAATGCAAGCTGATTTTGTAAAAAGAAAAGAAAAGAAAAGCGAGGAGAGAGAGAGAAGAACAAACAGAAGGCAGGGAGTATCCCAATCACATAATCACATAAAGGTTACTGAAAGGATAATATGCAATATTCGATCTAACTGCTTGGTGAACCAATACAAACGCTTGATCCCAACCAAACGCAGAATGCACTAATCAATGAGGCAATGGAAATAGTCAACTAACTTACGTTTGGATACAAAATCATGCCATGAATAGTTCGTTATCTCCATATCTATTACTTGCCTTGTCGGCTTAACCAAGGGCTTAATCTGCATATGATAACAAAAGTATTCAATAAAACTACAGCTCACTGCTAAGGTAACTAACCACAAATTAGAAAGGAGCAATAAAAAATTACCTGTATGAAATAGGCAAAGGAAAATTTGCACCCCAGGACAAGCAGCCAGAAAATCATGTACCTGTAATCCAACAAGTTAGTAAGCAAAGAAAAGCAACATACAATGAAGCTACATTATCAGCCAATTCAATATTTGACAAACTATTCTCACCTCAACTATAATTTCACATAACTACAAAGTTAAAGACATGAATAATAGAGTCAAATCATTTTACGCCAAAAAATTTAGAAAAGCAGTTATACAAGTCGAACAGAAAATCCCAAAAATTCAGACACCTAAGCTACAGGAAATATGATTATGAGAATAAAAGCTGCACATATTCCAAAAAAATAGTATAACTGATTAATCATGACAGTAAATCATTAACTTCAATCTGCTTTCATTGCATATTCTTAGTAGTGATATACAGGAAAAAAAGGTAAAAATGATGCAGTCAATGCAATGGCTACAAGCTAGTTGGAGAAGATGCTGACCTTATGAAGCCTAATAAAAAAGCAATAGGACTGCCTTTAAGGGCATGCAATTTAACGAGTCTTTGGGATCATAGGTTGATATTGTACAGCTAGTTAACATAGAAGCTGTTTGCTCGAAAACGTTGGAGTCAAGGAGAATAAGCTCCATTTCATAATTGCAGGAAACTTAAAAAACTTAAAGCTAGTGAGTCCTGAACACCATGATACCTATTAGACATTCATTTGGGTTCCTAGATGTCTTGGAAGATTTTAGACAACAAATTATGGATCTCTTATGCCTAAAGACAATAGAATTAGCTTTAAGGTACTTTCAAAATCTTGATTTTCCAAATAATCAGCTTCTTTTTTTAAGTGATTATATTGATTAGAATCTTTACTGAATCTTTCTCATTTTTTCCTCTTTTACTTCTCTAATTTTTCTTCTCCCCACCTTCAACCTAACCATTACCTCTGATTGCCCAGACAGCCCAAAAGTCTAATTTTCTCAACTAGTCATAGGAGAATTTCCCTAAACTCATTCAACAACAATACTTCCCTGACAAAACCGTGCCACTTGTAGAATATTCTGTGAAGATAATTCTATAGCAAATAGCCATGCATAGTGTATTCTAAGAATTAGAGAGCCAAGAAGAAAATCAAGAAAAAGACTTATTAAAAACTAGAATTCATACATCAAAAACCAAAGAAAATAAACAACTTGAATACATAGGCATCAATCATTTCATTTCAACTGACCAGAAACTGAAATGGCCTAAATACACATCAATCAAAGTAATTTGAGTAAATAGACATCAATCATTTCGTTTCAGATTAATGATTGATTCTGATTTATCAGTGATTAATAGATGGTAACTTACAAAATTAGGAAAAACAAAAAGATTATGTAAAGTGAAAATAACAACTGTATCCTCCAGGAATGATAACAAGAAAACAACAGATATAAATATAAACCCCCAAGTACCGGAAGATGCTAAGAGTAAAATAAAGAGTAATTAAGGAAAAAGAAAAAACATCCATCAAACCACTAATGGGGGCATTTAAAGAAGAAACTAAGAAGAAAAACATGATGGAGACAGCTGTGGACGCAATCACCAAAATCTAATAAAACTCAACATTAAAAAGTAGTAGGTTAAAGATTGATAGATGTAAAAGAGAAATTAAACAAACACAAAATAACTATAAATAAATCAAAGTCTACGAGGTAAACCACACGCTTAACTAAGTCCAATATATTTAATAAAGTTAACCAAAGTGGCAATGTGGATTGAACAGGAACTACTTCCATACAAAAGCAATAATTACCAACATCTCCATGCAGTTAGTCAAGTCCCAATCTCACACAAGCACAACAAATTGAACAAAGCATAAACAAGATTATCCAGACAGCCAAGTTCTACTGGTTCTTTAATCCTCTTCTTTCATGAATTTTTGCAAAAAAGGCACAAGAAATCAGGCTTTGCATTCACACAAAGGGTAAAGGGAGAGGCAATGAAGTACAAACACTTCCCAGTACACACTTTCTTCAAAGTAATGGTTCAATAAAGAGAAACCCAACCCCCTCCCCTCAAAAAAATTTCAGTTTATTGCTGAGAAAGCAAATTATATGCATTCAAATATACAGCCTCTGGGAAGGATAAATGACTAATCTACACTTCAATCTTAAAGAAACTCTAGGTAGATTCACTGCTGCATCTCAATATGTTGGGCACCAAAAAGAAACGAGTCAGATCAGATAAGATTCCTAAACATGCTGAACTCCTAGAATAAAAGACATCCTAGCTTTGAAGAGGATTTTTAACTGGATAATCAAATTGAAGTGCTTACTTGAGAAAGTCTGATGTCCTCTCATACATTCCCCGACCAACATAGTAATGTTCCTTAAAACAAATGCAACAAGTATATTAGTTCAAAAAATCACCTTTAACCAAAGCAAGGAAAGAATGAAGGATAACTAAACATCTGGTGCATTGGCCAAACCTGATGCATCCATTTAATGAAACGTACTAGAGGCCAATTGTCAAATAAGCTGCCCAAATGATGACAGGCAGGTATTCTCATAACAATACTGAGAGAAACATGAAGTCCGGCATAAATAGCTAGGATAACAACATAAATTTTGAAAAGAATTGACTCAGAATTGGGTTTATTCTCCTCCTGAAGAGCTTTCCTGCAATCAAACCACATAAAACTAATAGTAAATGCACTTACTTTACCAGAATATGGAGAAATGCACAGTGGTCAGAAGTTTAAAAAATAAAATAAATGAGAAAAGGAGGAACATACACATAGAGAAAACATATGAACACGGAAGCTAAACTAAAGCAGATAAAACGGAGAAAAATTCGGCTAACAGCTACACGCCTTGATGTAGAATAAGCACCATACATCATTAGAATGTCCAAGACACCTGCAACAGTGAAAACAACTTCAGCAGCCACAGAAGAAGCCAACGAAACATGAAGGTCTGCCCAAGCTACACTTAGGGTCCATTTGTTTGGACTGAATTTTTTCTAAAAATATTTTCCAGAACTTCTGGTGCATGGGTGCACTGAATTCAGTAAAAAAAATTACCATTATAAGCTGTTTTCCCCAATCCAATGTCAAACAACTTCCATAAAAGATTTACCGAAGTTTGTTTTCTCTTATTCAAAGCATGCTAGTTAATGGTTGAGTCTATGATAAATCACATGTCTTCCTCAGAAGAATATCATGCAACAAAAAATGCTGAGGGAGACCTTAACTGAAAATTGTTCCGCTGTCTTTGAGAGCAACTTCACCAGTAACCTTTGCAAATCCTTCATATTAAACGCCCTTCCTTCCCTTTGCAACCCCATAATCCCACAATTGTTTTTTTTTCTTTGGGAGGGTGAAGGCTTTTAGCGGCGACAGTCAAATAGGGTTAGATTGAGTAGTGCCATGGCTGGGAAATGTAGAGATGGTGGTGCAGGTGGCATAACTTTCCTGGTGTTGACCAGTAAAAGAATACAAGCTATGCTTGGTACTAAGTGTTGAGATACGTGTGCATCTGATGGTTGATAGTGACCTCTGATTGTGTGAAAAAGTATTTTCTTCAAGTTAAACCATGCATGAGAAAATTATGAGAAAAGATTCATTAAAACTATTTCCTGTGAAACCCTAATTCCTGGAAATCATTTTACATCCAACCAAATGGACCCTCAAACAGCATTAAGTAGAAACTTCCAAGAATAGAAAACTAACTCTGAATAAACTTCATCACAACATATGTTGGTCCAAGACTAAGAAGTTCGCGTATCGTCTTGGAGTCAAATTGCCCATCATTGAAGCCAATAACAGCAAGTCCCTGTATGAGAGAGAGAGAGAGCAAGAACCAGATTATTAATTCCAGTTACCCATTTAAACCATGGGAAATAGAATACATTATTGCAATAGCGAAGAAGGTCTGCTCCTTTGCTAAACAAAGCTAATTCCAGCTTTTTAAAACAAAATTGAGCTTTTAACAAGTCCCTGTATAAGAGAGAGAGAGAGAGAGAGAGAGAGAGAGAGAGAGAGAGAGAGAACCAGATTATTAATTCCAGTTACCTATTTAAACCATGGGAAATAGAATTCATTATTGCAATGGACAACAAGGGTCTGCTCCTTTGCTAAACAAAGCTAATTCCAGCTTTTTAAAACTAAACTGGGCTTTTGACAAGGTCTCCTTCACTTCTTACCTATTAAATTATCTTTAGATCAAAAAGAAATTACTTCTGAGAAACACTCTAAGGGATGCTATTTTAATGGCCTTATTCTTGTTTCTCTCAACATTCTAAAGTTCATCATGGAAATGTAATTATCAATAAAGCTCTTGAGAAAAAGAAAAGCAAAAATTGAAGCATGTCATTGCAAATTTGACAAAGCCAAAGCTATTTCAGAACATCAAAAGGACTGCTCCCAAGAATGAGCATTTTGCATTTTCAAATGAGCTAAACGAAGTAGTTAAGGGCAAAGGACCACATTGAACAACAGCTTTTAGCTAAGAAAAAGCCATAATCAGCTTTTGTAAGCAACTGAGAACAGGCACAGTATATTTGCGCTTACAGAAGCATTTCAGGCAAATATGGCCAATCAATTTTCAAAATCACCTGTCTAGGAATTACTTATTTTAACAACTCAACCCAAAAAAAGAAGAAAAGCAACAGACTCAAAGCCAAAGGGATCCATTTTGAACTCAAATAGAATACATATGACATGGATAGCAAAAAGAGAAATCAAGTCTAGAATGCACGCAGCTAGGGCTGCAAACGAACCGAGTCGAGCTTGAGCTTGATCAATATCGAGCTCGAGCTGGCTCGAGTTGAAATCGAGCTCGAACTCGAGCTCAAAATATTAAGCTCGTTAGCTCGAAAACCGGCTCGCGAGCTCGAGTATGTGTGTATATATATATATATATATATTTTTAAGTATATATATATTTTTTATTTTTTTATTTTAAGTATTTTTTTTATTTTAATAGTAAAATTACATATATATCCTTAATATTTTATTATTTATTAAGCAAAAATATTTATTTTATTTATTTTTTAAAAAAATAAAATAATTATTTTTATTTTTTTCGAACTCGAGCTCGAACTCAAGCTTTAAATTGTCAGCTCGTCGAGCTGGAGCTCGAGTTCAATATAATTAAGTCAAGGCTCGACTCGATTAGGCCAAAACTCGACTCGACTCGGCTCGTTTGCAGCCCTACACGCAGCACCCAGACCTCAAAACTAGGAAAGAGAAAAAATGAGAAAGGCTGCAACAAGTAATTAACACAAACAATGCAAACCCACCACAAAAAAAGAGAATGAACCATGCACACACAACAAACAACATAACATGCAAAGACCCAACTTTTTCAAGGAATACATAGGCAGAAACTCCAACATCCAATACAACTGCGACTACAAATGCAAATTGAAGCGCAAAACATATTTTTCGAAGATATAATCAAGCACAAATTTGGCTATTGCATCATTAACCTGAAACATCATAATAAGAAATATCCACAGGCGGTGAAAACTGTGATAAAGATGAAGAAATGTCCTGTGCTCCACAAAAGAAGTTTTTCCTCGATGTTTACTTCCTCCAGATTTTAAAACATTCTGAAAAAATCAACATAGGAAACAAAACATAGGTTACCACCAATAATTTTTCATAATCTAATTTAAGTACAACTCAACAAATAAAGCAAAAATACAGAAAGCATGACATTCATTATTCATTACGAGCACAAACAGAGCAATCTATTAAAACGCTCCAAAAAGATAAACAAGAAAAGAAAAAAGCACTTTTACTCGCAAATAAATAATAAGCTAGAATTCTTGGCCAACGTGACAAATAATGTATCTGTTCAAAATACAATTAACTATGCCCAACAGTAACTCCTTGCTGAAAAACAAAGGGAACACCCTTTCCAGTTTGGTAAAGATATAATATCATTCTTCAGGAAAATTCAACCATGGCAACCCCAGCCAACTTATCACTCTTTAAATACAAGCATTTCACGCAACTTAAGGTGCAGCTTAGAAAATAGCTACAATATGTTGGGTTCTCCAAAAACTCTCAACTCATGCACCTTCCGGAAGTTTAATATCCCCATACAGAAGCAGAACAACAACTAAAGATTAATCAACTAAAATTATGCTGCAAATGCTTACTTACACATAGTGCTATAAACAAATCTAATCACCATTGAAGTGACCCCAAAATGGTTGGATTCGAACTTGATTAGATCATTTATGTCAGGCTCAAATACTAGTTCACTTGATAATGAACACAAAATTCTATTTCATGCTCTGCTACAAATTTGCTTGGCACCAGTTAGTATCGAGTTAGGTCAAAATCATGCCTATTTTCTACGATCTAAGTTGCCTGTTAGGCACTATTTTCCAAAAAAATTTTATTCAAAACCTCCCAAATTCAACTTATCAAAATGCGAGCCAACTTTGTATGTTTGCAAACACTAGACATTTCACAATATTACTCATTCGAAATAATTTATCTATCAGCATCCTATTTACTGTTTCAAAATCATAAAACGCCTTCATCCAAAATACGGAGACTAAGTGGGGTCTAGCTTGCAAACCTGTGAGCCAATTATGTCCTTGCCGATTTTGACCTCAAAAAATAAGAAAACTAAATAGGCTCCACCCTCAAGCTTAAATTTGGTATTTTTTTGAACTACAGTGAAGCCAAAACTGTTCAATAAGCAGTCATATTACATTTTTACTTATTCACAAATATGCTGACAAAAGCTCAAACAATTTGTGGCATCACTTGCACACACAAGGAATCAAGTCATATGAAAGCCTCACAGAAGTAAAAGCCATGCATTACTATTTTCCATGTCACACCTCATAAAAACACAAGGTCCCATTTGGATTGCTATTTTTTGGAGTTTTTGTAGAAATATACCATAGCAATTTGATGTATGTGAGATAAAAAGGTGATTAAGAATTGTGTTCATGGAAAACGTAAATATTTTTCCTTAGAACACTGAAAACCAAACAAGGCCTAAACCTTTGGAGTCGTTTTTTAGCAATAGAAAAATAAACATTACTGACCATTGACCTAGGTGTAGGTTTCACAAAGAATGAAGCACTCGTGCGCCAGGGCCAGCTAAGCTCAAAACAACGGAGAGACCTAAAAAAGAATAAAAGTTAGCAGGAATTTATAAAAATAAATAAATAAATAAAGGGCTCAATATCAAGCATACCAAAAGTATTCATTAAAATCATCATAGTTTCTCCAGGCTGAATGTGCTGCTCGCCCATTGTCATTGTTAGCAGCTTCCTGTAAAACAAATGGTTGATATGTATCTTAAAAAAAAGGTAATGCATTTCATAAAATCCTTTGTTTCTTGTAATCCATTATCAGTCATCAGGTCTTGAAAGTGTTCAAAACATGTTTTTCTTTTTCCCACATTAAACACCAAAAAGCATAATAGTGTGTTATAGTAGCCGAAATTATTCACGGCACAGTAATGAAATTATTCATTAATAGTAGCTGAAATCCCTGCCCTGCAACCCCCCCTTCCACTGACTCCTGTATCTATTAAAATATTCTTTATTTCCTATTCATGAGAGAAAATTTTTAAGACAATCGGTGGGCAGAACTTTGTGTTTCCCCCCTGGGGGTCCCCAAAAAATGGGAGAGAAAGCTATAACATTGTTATAGTTTCTTCGGCTTGAAACAAGAAAACTTGGATACATTGGAGAGCAGATCTTGTCCCAGCCTTAGAAATTTGTCAGCCAAAACTGAAGGATATTTTATGCATAAACTAAGTGAATAGCTGCTCAAGAGATGCTTCTGGTGTCCAAATAGCACTTTAACAGATCTTATTTCCATACAAAAGGCCCACACTTTTAACCTATCTCAACACCTCTACAACTCTGAAAACAAGACATTTTTGAAGAAATTCATTGCCACTTGAGATAAATTTTTCACAAATGCACAATCAAAACCAAAACTTCTACTCCACAATATCAACTAAAAAGGAAAGGACAATCCCATACTAAGCGACATATGACAAGTGACAAACAAACTAAAAGATTGCCCACCTCCTTGATTTTGGGGATTCCCATGTTCGTGTCTATCGCTTAGGAATGTCGTGCTTTTCAGTTGCATTTTGTAGGTGGACTCAAAAGGAAATACAATACAACATGTCCAACTTATAACATGAACAAAAACATCATTGAAACTGACAATGCAACTACCCGGGCAAGATAATATGCCATTTTCATAGTAGTCCAGACCAAAATGTATAACATTACTATTTACTAGCAGGTGGACCCAAACGTACACTAGGATGCCATTCCAGCATTCTCCATTGAGATTCTTGTCTCTTGAGCAAGGTAATCCCCTATGGACAGGGTTTTCAACTTTTATTTTCCTTTTTTGACAAATTTTGTTACCTTTTTGAAACAGATCACCATGATACCATCCAGTCCAAGTTTCAAATAATTGGTAGAAAAAGTAGAAAAAAAAAAAATCTTTAGTGACCATCATTATCATTATCTTATCATCATCATATATCACTAATGGAAACAGCATAGTGGTTCGGCTAAATTCTGATAGCTTGTTACAAACAGAAAGAAGGGGAAGACAGAAACTTCAAGAAAAACATCGAAAACATACCGCAGCAACCACATCATACAGAGGACGAATTACTCGATCAAGAAATGACACGCCATTCTCCAAAACACAACTATTTGCAGGCTGTAAAACCTGCTGGCGCAGTATTTCTTCCAATTCCCGTCCCATCTGTTTATCCAGTTCACAGTTGTAATACACAGTAAGAATTCCGAACAAAACCAAACACCATAATCACAAATGCAGAAAGAACAAAGACTTGTCCTTAAGTAGATTAGACACTACATAGCAACACGCAAGGCACAAAAACACAATCTCAATCCCACCAATCCTTTTTCTGCCAAAACAACAATATAAAACAAGAGGCAAAAAAAAAAAAGTAACTTGTTGGTGCAAGGTAACCTACATGATGAAAGATGTAGCATAGGCATTCCGGAAGAAAGCGAACGTTGGAGGCTTCACCCCATATTAGAAAATATAACGAAATGAACAATAACTTTTTCTCCTTGCTCACATCTTCCGAACTGCAAAAGACAGGCATATTCTCAGACATACAGCATCCAGGTTGAAGAAACATCAATACTGCCCCCTCCCCACCAATAAATTAAACTCTCTGCTAATCATAAAACATTCAGATGGATTCCAACATACTTGTTCCATACAGGAAGGATGGCAAGATATCTGCTCCAGTTAATGTAGTTCTCAAGTGACTTCATAAACACATTTTGAACTGCAGCTTCATCCAAAATCTGAAGCAAAAGCACAATAGAGAACCTCAAGATAAACATAAGATTCCCTCAAACATATACCTAGAAATCAAAACCTAGCAAGAGTTGGTTTCTAGAATTGAAATAATAAAACCCAGACAAAGTAACTGTCTACACCTAGGATTGAAAGAAATAAAATGAGTCAATAAAGATATTTAACTTTATACAGATGATTTAAAGAAAACCATCACATTCTTTTAACATAAGATGATTACTATGTCACTACACCGCATGCTTATGTACAGATCAATGGTTGTGGTTACAGTTTTCTACCGCTCTTACTCGTTTCGCCAAAAAACGCCAATTCTGATCCTAATGACACAGACCAGGAGCAGCTAGGTAAACATCCTGGCAAACAAGATTTCACAAGGTTCAGGTGACCAACAAAGATCCATGTATCCTAAGCTTATGGGTGGAAGGTTCAAGTCCTAAAGTGGCATTAAAATCTACAAGGTCCTACAGCAACTAAACAATTCTGGAGCTACGATGAATTATTAAAGACAGAGGGCAAACAAAAATCATCAAGAAGAACGCATATTAGAGTGCATATGGACAATTGAAAGAGCAGCTTCAGCAAAGCTACAGATTAGAAAAATTTTAAGTATTGCATAGCATAGTTGAGCCACTGCCAATTTTCCCTAAATCATTAAGAACATCAGGTGCAGACCAGTAAAATAAATGAGCAGTAGACTCAGGACTTCATGTTCCAGCCTAAAAGCACTTATGAAGGACTAGCAAAGCCTAAGAATACAAGAAAGAATGAAACTTTAAGAGCAGGATAATGACAGAGCTGGAAGATTAAGCCTTAAAAGGAAGCAGCTACTACTTTCCTGCTGGAATAAAAACTAGAGCTCAACCTTGTCCCTAGCCAGCCAAAAGTTGCAGGACAATGCAACCAGCATCTAATCCACCTTATATCCAGAATCTCAGTTCAGTTGACAGTTTTGGGAATATATTGTGCTGATAAATTCTAATCTTCTTAGATTCTATTCGAAAATAGTTAATTTTTCAACAACGAAAAAAAACTAAATTCAAAAACTTGGCAGGCAGCAGCCCCCACTTGCCCCCATATAGGTCCAAAATTGCTCACAAGCACAAGAAACTGCGAAAATATTAAAAACACTAAAAAATTAAAATTAAAAAATAAATAAATAAAAAAGAAGATGAAGAGAGCGAAAAGCCAAACTTACCGGCTCAGGTTCTTCAAGAATTCGAAGCCGACTTTGCTCATTAGCTAGGAGATGAACAACATGTTCACGTTGACTAGAAACATTATCTTTCTGCCAAAAGATACAATATTCACAATTTAAACCACGTTAGTTGGCCTAAACCACAAACAAACGAAAAAGGCATCAGTTCAAAAACAAAACAGCCAGCAAACTTATGGTGGAATTTCCAAGAGGAAAAAGTTTAGACCAGTGTCAAAAAGATATTGTTCCACTGCTGATAGCTTCTTCTTTACTTAAGCCTTTAAAATAGTACTAAAAAAAGTGATTCCTCAACATAATTCTTTAAAAGACTTGATGCCATTTTGCTATAAATAACCTGAAAAGCAAAGATTGTTAAACAAAAGCACCTCCATTCTAATGGTACTTTAACATATGGCTTTTTTCAGCCCAACATCAATTAAAGCAAAGGTATAAACAAAAAACAACAGATCAGAGTAACTTATAGCTAATATCAACCTAAGATGAAAAGCCTCTAATATCTATTAATAAACCTCAAGTACCATAGAATCCTCTTTAAAGTACACTTAATTACAGAACCTTCTTTTATGATGAATGTTTCAAGTTTCATGTTAAAGAAACTTTTTTCAGTGTTTATCTACCTAGGCATCTCAATGGATAGGATTTGGGTTGTATCCACTTGATCCAGATCCAGACCCAGACCCAGACCCAGACCCAATGAATTTTATTAATATCTAGATCTGGTTTGAAAAAAAGAAAATCAAAAGCCAGGTATACAATGGATATCTATAGGTATTTCCAAACGTGCAATTAAAAATTAAATAAAAACTAATATAAACATGTAATTCAAAGATAACAAAAATATTAGCCAACTACCATTTCAAATAACAAATTAACAAAATCAAACAACGTTCAAGAATGTTAAATGTAGGCATGTCAATGGATCTGATCTTACCCAAATCCAACCTAGATCTAATGTACTTGGGCAGGGTTAGGATTTAATTTCTCAAATCCAAACCCTACCCAAACCCAGACCTTGTAAAAGAGTTACAGGTCTAGATAGGGTCTAATTTTCTATAATTCGTATCCAAATCCAAACCCATACCAATCCCTATCCAGACCCATGTATATATAATTAAATAATATAGATATATATTAGTAAATTTATAAAATATTCTAATATTCTATCCTTATTGAATCAAATATAGTAAGACTTTATGATTGTTTTCTTTTTTCATCCTAATCCTAATTGTCATTGTATAGTACATTTTTTTTCAGAAAAAGAAGAAAAAGTAAAGACACCTAAATGAAAGATTTGATGTAGATACAGTTGAAATTTTAAAAATAAATAGAAGCAGTCGATAGTAGTTTTTTTTTTTGAGTTCATAATATTGCATTCAACTTCTTGAATATTAGTTTTATTATTTGAAAATAAAAATTGGATGGTGTTTACATATATTTTTGAAATCTATATATTTTTATTTTAGTGCATTTACAAAAATATAATGGATATCCATTGGATACCCAGATCCAGGACAGTCTGGGTTTGGACCTTTTTTTCAGACCCATAAGGGTCTGGATCTGGGTTTGGGTCTAACTAAATTTAATGGGTCTGTCTTTGGATCAAAGAGATCTAATCCAGACCCTACCCATTGATATGCCTGGTTAAATATAACAATTTTTATTGAACTGATAGCATGAAATATTATCAAATAATTTTGCTTGTATGAAAATTATTATATATTCAAAATTTAAAGGCTCCATGTGTTCAAACGTCCTCCATTTTCTTTTTTTCCATACATGTATATGGGTATGGGTAGGTTCCAGGCATGGATCATGTAAAATCAGAACCTACCCAGACCCATGATTATTTCTCAAGATTTGGATTTGGGTGGGGATTGGATTTAAAAGTTTGGACCCAAACCTAAGAAAAAAAATGATGGATCAAGATTGGGTCTAAGTAATGACCAACCAATTCACATGCTTATATGAACCAAAGAGAATCAAATCCATGATATGACAGCATCTAAATTTGATTTTTAACAAAACTATATTTGCCACTCTCACTTAGAATGACAAGCCAAGCACAACATCATAACACACATGAGAAACATAAGACTTTCTGCGAAAGGAACATAAAGCAAAGGCAAAATGTTGTAAAAATTTTCACCAAAAGATGAACTCAAGCCTGTGAATCGGAAAACTCTTGACAAACGGTTTTTGAGCCTAGGAACCTAAGGGCATGAGTAAATATACTGGAAAAATTACAAGTAAAAGCTTGAAGCTAGAAACGACAATATTATTCTAAATCTGGACTCGAGATTCACATTCCACAGGCCTACAGTTATTACATTGATATCCCAAGTCAAAGAGCTAATTCAAGAAAGAATTTAAAATTCATCTCAATAAAGATGGAAAAACCATCCAAAGCACATATTATGTCCTTGAGATAGCATTCCTCCTCAGATTAACTTCAGATCAGTCATTTTTGGACTCATCATCCTCGAGGTTTCCACATTCAAAATCCTATGCTGACTAAATAATAATTACAAACTTATTATAGAACAAAACTGACAAAATATTGGCAGTTATCTTAGAGAAACAAATATGGTATCCAAATATCAATTTGCTCATCTCTCTAGATCTACAAAGACGAACATGAGACAAGAAGCCAGGAAGGAAGCTTCAGGAAAGCTTCCAACTGACTCAGTCAAGCATTCCCATTCCATTCTGCAGCAATCTCAATATTAAAAGCATCTCCTGTAGCTAACACAGCTAAAGCAATTAATTCCGCCTTAGCAGCTAGAGCTAGAAATTACTGAAGGGTTAGAACTCATTGTTCCTCTTGTTTGTCACTGTACAAGGCAATCCATATTTCAACTTCCAAAGTAAAAAATCAGAAAAACACCTTGCGGATTACCATCCAAAAGAAGGAAGACATATCACAACATATTGAAGAGGTCATAATAGCATGTAACATGTTACTTTCTATTAGATCAGAGTTAAGCAATGACTCAACACCTAGATCATAAAGAGTGTTCACAAACTTAGAGACCGGAACACTTCAATGCACAACTAGAAAACATGTCGCACTATGAAAATTATTATAAACAAACCAACCTGAAATCCAAATGTGTAATGCAGAAAATCAAACATGTCTGCACTCCTTGTGGGGGGTATAGAAAAATCTGCTGGCAACTTTGGTAGACCCCTGAAGTACTTTATTGCAGAAGATGCAGCTCGGACCTGTACTGAGTAGAATCAATAAATAATAGCAATACCAACAAGGGCAAAAACTTCACGTAACCATAGAAATTAGTACAACCTCAGGGAAAAACCCAATAGCATTTGTTCTAGCAGGAGCATCCAACGGGATAATGTTGTATGCAACAAGATCCTCTGTCATAGCTGCATCTGATTCTATAACACGTTTCAGCTGAAAAGAAAGCGATTGTTTGTATTTGAGATAATTGACCACAAGAAAAATGGCAAGGAAATAAAACACCACAAGAAGGCTTGACTGAAGAAATGACAATGACAATGAAAGAACATTAAGAAACTTTTGCAGGTGCATAAGGGGTGGGCACCGGTCGGGTACCCGCCCCTAACAAGATATGGCTGACCCGACCCTAAAATATCGGATCAGCCATTTTGCGACCCTAACCCGCTCCTAATGTTTTCGGGTACCCGCTATTCGGGTACCCAAAAAAAAGGGGAGGGTCATAGGGTACCCACCCCTAAAAAAATAAAACTATTTTCCAATAAAAAAATATGTTTCACTTAATATCAACATGTTTTCCAATAAAAAAAAGTATGCTTTCCAATTAACATTGGTAGATATATTATAATCAAAATCCATGCATCACCATTCTCACACATTTCATCCAATAATCAAACCGATTTCATAAATTTAGTACATATTAGAATTATAATATCTAATAGATAAAACGAAATTTTATGATAATTTTTAATACATCACCGTTCTCACGCATTTCATCCTTCTATAACATAACAAACACAAGGATAATAAGTATATAGCAACTTTTCAACTTTTCCAAGTATAACAAATACAAGGATAAAACGAAGTTTTATGATAATTTTGAGTACATCACCATTCTCACGCATTTCATCCTTTTACAACATAACAAACACAAGAATAATAAGTATATGGCAACTTTTCCAACTTCCTAAAGGATATTATGGTACAAGATTGCATCCAAAATGAGTCGATTGTGGAATCAATTCCGGAAAAGAATTGAACAGAGTTAATAATTTTTGAAGAAAGTATAACCAAAATAATCTTGAAAAATTTTCCCCAACTTTCTTACATCTTTGGAATAGACCTTGTTGCATTAAAGGTGATGAAAAAGAAAAATAAATTTCTTGCACTAAATTTCGGTGAGGATTCTAGAATAGTAATCCAATGAATCTCCATCCAACCAACACCCAGAAAGCAATATTAACCATAACTTCCGGGTTCCATAGGAAATAATACTATAATATCCATGAAAGAACAGATTATAGTCATAAGAACCAAAGATAAGCCAGACATATTAAAAGCCATCAAATGCACCCAAAATTGAACTCCAAAATCAAAAACAAAATAATGTATAAGACAAAGATTTCAAACCTCTTCTGGAATCAATCTTTCTGCTTCTTCAGGAGAGACTTCCTTTGTAAGCTGCGCTAAAACATTCCCTAAAACTTTAAGAGTTGCAAAAACCCTTTTCCTTTTCACAGTTTTACGCTCCAACCTAATTACCGATAAAGCAGAAAAGACATATTTGGATGAGGATAAAATTTAAAATCAAGAAAATATTGTAAAATGGCTTCAATCACGTAAAAAATCTGTACTTGACATTCAAGCATCCAAAAATAATTATTGTGTGGCTGAAAGTACATCCATTTTGGTGACAAGATTCAGTGTTTAGGAACAACAAGCCTCTGAGTACATCCATAGTGAATTATTCTAACATAAATAGCGCCCACAAGTATCACTCGTTATTGCAATTCCTCCAAAAAGCATTGCTCAATTGATCTTTAGGAAAACGATACCCTTGCACTCAATCACCACGAAAGACAACCATAAGTATCCACTATACAAGGCATGTGATACTTTGTTATCAGCATCTAAATCAGAAGACATGAATGTGCCGATGACACCACTGACCCCGGGAAAACACACACACACACACGTATGGGAAGACAGGTCCTCAAAAGAAAACAGAGACTCCAAAAAATTGCAGGCATGGGAACCATATTAGACTTCTAGCCAGCATGCAAGAAAATCTAAAAAGCTGCCATTTCGATTATGAATTCTTGACCTGCATAAGCAATTCATAAAAATAAATACGACTCAACAGCAAAACTACATCATAAATTTGGGCTTTAAGAGAAAACAATGTCCTAGAAGCCATTACTTACCTCCAGAATTCTCTATTTTCCCAAAACTAAATCTTAACATTCATCATTTACAGGAATAATGAATCTAATAAACAGTTGGCTTCATATAATGAAACAACAGCACAATAGACGTGTATGCAGAGATATGAAGCTCATCTTCTAAAAGAAAAGCAACAATAAGAACAAATGAATCATATAGAGTTTTAGATCTAGCATGAAAGCACAGATTATTAGATGCAGCATCCAGTCAAACTGCACTTACTCTCCAAGTTTACCACTGAAAACACCAGTGTCCCTCAGCTGCATTTCCTCTTCCCGCAGCTTGTCCACATTATTTTTCTCTCGGTATTGTTTATAGAACTCTTGCAAGCGAGCAATATCCTGGCTTCTATCAATAGTTCCACCTTCCCTTTTTGCCAGTTTTTGCTGCACAACCAGCAGTATTACAGGGATGCATATTTAACATATCCAATACCGCAAACTAAGTAGAAATTAAATAAAATTCTACTACAAGTAATGAACAATCAGCATCACTTATATATTAAAACAAAAATACATTCAAAAAACATATCACCAAAAGCAGCAGCACATTCCCACACGGTCAGACATAGTAGAGCACTAAAATAATTACACAAAATAAAGTCTGTATTTTATTGACTTGGCATAGCTGAGGTTAGTAGTATGAAAGAAACTAAAGTGAGACCCTAGGTGGAGCAAGGTTCCACCCTTCTCAAGTAATTTCAGATATCAGTGACTGCAAAGTGCTATTGTCTATTTTCAGAAACTCCAATAGACTGCTTATAAATAAATTCCAAGTACAGAAACTAAAAGATTAATGTTCTATAGCTGATAGTACTCTGGAAATGGAGAAAGTTAATTTGTAATAGTTGATGCTAAGAAGAAAAAAACCAACTACATGGGATCCCACCTGTCACCAAATGGTCAAAACAAAGAAAAAATACTTAGCAACACTGCAAGAATTTATAAAAAACCATGACTTCCACATGTTACCAAATGAATGTGATAGCACATATTATCCAACAATCTAGCCATGGAAAAGGTACCTTGATCACAGACATCAGGCCAGTTTTAAATTGTAATACACCTCTTCCCTCGCTGTTTGGATCCAGATTTTGTGCCAGTGAGTATGCATGCTCACACACTGCATTTAAAGAACAAATCAGATTTTCCCGACATAATCAACTATATAAAGATCTTTAAAGGCCTCTCATCATTCAGATAAGTACAGCTATCCCAGTTATATCAAATGTAAAATTTGACTTGAGACGTTATCCTTTACGTGTAGACCAGAGAGAGAGAGAGAGAGAGATTCAGAAAGCACCTTTTGGTGTACCTTTATTTTCACCACTAAAAGATTACGTAAAATAAGTTCTACTTTAAATGTCAATTTTCAACGTAGCTTCTCCTTAAAACTTCCTTGGCTTATCTCTGGCAGCATGCTACGCTTCCTTGAAAGATTCAACAAGCATATATGTTCTCGTAATTTTCACCGAAATGTCACTTAGAAAGCAAGAAATTGAATTGCTAAACATGCTTATTACATTTGCACAAGTTCCAAACAGTGCCTTATTAAAAACCGTTGAATTTGAATTTATTATCACTTGTATTGCCGCTTCACCATAGAGGATTGACAGCATCATGAAAGATGTCAGTTTGCCCATTTAAGGAAAGCACTCAATTTCTCCAATATTTTCTGCATAGCTAATATACTTACACATAGTCTTGGAGGTCCAGTTTGAACTCAAGAAAATAAGCCTTGCTTAGGTTGGCAAGGACGCTAAATGGAAAAGGCAGTCCAAGTACTAAAAAAGAATCTCACAGTCAGATTATTCAAAGGCCAGGATTTTAATAGTAAGGGGCTACTTGGTTGGAGCGTATAGGAATCAAGAATTGGATTGAGTTCCACAACTGTTGCTTGGCTAATGGGTATGGGTTTTGAAATCTTGGAATGAATTCTAAAAAAGCAGCCACTCGCAATCCTCAACTAGATTGGGGGGTTTTGATGAATCCCACATTTGATTCCAAAATCAGAAAAACAAAAAAATAGCTTCTGGTCCCTTCTTCACGTAGCTCTCTCTTCTTGCTCTCTATGGCCCCAATCTCTCTCTATCTCTTTACCTCCCCTTGTCACTCATTCTCCCCATCATCCATAGCTGTCACCCTCCTATTCTCGTGAATCACTTTTCTAATCCTCTTATGGCAGCACCAAGGTCCTCAAGGCTCTTCCTCTTGACTACCAACCCACTTGCCCCCTTTATTTTTGCTGAAATATAGCTGCTGTGGGAGCCTCCCTTTGTATTGATGATTGGGAAATTGAAATTATGCAGGTATACTCCAATTTCTGGTCATAAACTTTGACAAAATCAAATCCAGATCTGCTTCAGCTATCACTGCATCACTGGGACTGTTGCTTCTGCTGCTCCCTTGTCTCTACCAAAAATTGAATATAGATACTAATTGGTGGTGGTTAGGTGCTGGTTCAATGGGTGTTGTCATGGTTGGGTGCTGGTTCAACGACGTTATGGTGGATATGTATGTGGGATAAGGATCCGAATGAGGAAGAAGAAATATATGAAAAGAAAAAAAAAGAAATTATAGCTAAAAAATTGATTATTAAATTTGATACTCATTCCTCACCAATATTTACCAAGCACCCAATTTTGTAATCATACCTTTGGCCAAACATAATAACTTTTTTTGTATGATTCCAATTACAATCCCGATTCCTAAGCTTGAACCAAGCACCCCCTAAAATTTCTGGAAGAAAACCACTTTTGGCTGTCTTGGACTAATCATTGCTTAAAAAAATTTTGCACCTGAAACAAATGAACCCAGTACCAAAGATAACTCTTTCCAAAACTTCTGCCATCATAACTTACAGCATACCCTGATCACAATTGATAACCTCTTTTCTTTGTTAGTAGCTATGATATCAAGTATTAATCTTGGTATTTTTGAGCTTTGTCTCACTCAAGAACTAAGGTTGGACAGAGAAAGTTTTGTCAATCCCATGATGCATCCTCCATTTCTTAACTACATATGTAGTCTGGACTCGGAAGGAATTTGGAACAATAAGGTTATACGCGGCAATTAAGTAACAAGTTCTGCAGTTCTTTTACTGTAAAGCAGATGTGCTTGCGTGAGTTACTTGGAAGGAAGAAAACTATTCAAGATGATTTCACTTTCATAACATTTATATCTCTTTGCATAAGAGATTTTTATTATTTATCATGACTTTTTGAACATTTATGTCCACAAAATATTTTTAATACTGTTCATTCTTCAATCAAATGGCAACTATATCCATAAAGGCCAAGGTCAATGAAACCCATATGCAGAATTAAACTTCTTAGCATCTATGCCTTTGCCTTCTATTTTAATCTGAAAAGGGCTAGCAATAGCTTTACTCTTTTACCTAAGCGATTCTATTTTACTATTCATGGTACTTACACAGGCAGACATCTCCTTAAAAGTATTAAGAGATAATAATATTTCTTTAGATTTCCTGCAAGCTGATTACCAGGTTACCATTTCTTCAGATTCAGTGCATGCTAATTGCTCTTCCTACTATGGATGGTTGCGCCAACAAAATGAGGCATAATAATTATCATCATTCCACATCGTTCACCCAGCAAATTTTGGAATATATAAGTAAAATTGCTCATATTTCAGTTTAGCAACTCTAGGTTTTTTTCATTTAGAAACATGTCTCCACATGCCTCATATGTCTGATTGTATATATCATAAAACAATTGGGAACCACCCGATGGCCTACACCATCTCAAGGTGGTTTTTCTATTAACGAAAAAAAATGCGATAATGGAGTAGAACATAGTAAATGTTTGCTCTACTAAATAGGACATAAAAGAAGAGGTTGGCGGGGGGAGGCAACTTCCTAAGTTCGACATTTAGGCAGTAAACAATGCTTAGCTCCATTCAGTCAGTAGCAGGTCAATTCTACTTCTGCTTTTCAGGTCAAAGTTCATTTAAGTTGATCAACTTTTGGATTCTAGCTAGCAATAATCTGGTTTATGATCCTTGAAAAGGAACAGTGATCCACTATTTATCATGAACTATCATTTAGCACTCAAATTTTTAACTACAAAGTTGGAGTCCTAAAATAATTTAGAAATCAAATTACACATATATCAGCCTGTACTTCAGTCTATCAGTAACAATGCCACTGCAACACTTTGTTTGCTAATTATCAATCACCATCAAAATTTCACTGTTAAGAATTAAAAGGGAATGCAAATTGACATGCACACACAGATGGAAAACACTCACAGATTCTTGCAACATTAGGATCTTGATCTTGAATCTCATCGGCAGCTCTTAAAATGTCATCTATGTCCCTGTTATTTGCAAGAGATGATGGGACATTTGCAGCAATGCCACCATCCACCCGACCATATGCATCTGCACCACTCCTTTGTCTCCGTAGTGCTGCACGCACCAACCGCTCCCACAACTCCTCAGCTCGAGACATCTCCTAAATTGAACAGAAAATAAGCAACTCAAAAATCACATAACTCATTCATTCTAGACTATTCTAAGAAACCACTAGCAGAAGCCTAAAAAACACATTAAAAAATCAAAGAGAATTAACTAGTCTTTTCAAGCATTCAAGCTCAAGAAGATTCTCAGAATTTCAAATTAGTCGAGCAGAAATAGACAAACAGAAACACACGACCAAATAACTACAATCATACTTTAGGAGGCAAATATATTAAATGTACATTTTTAATATTTCTTTAAGCAGCAACACCGAAATTCTCACTTGAATTTTGTAATACCAACTATAAACACTACAACATAGATGAAAAAACTAAGTGAACTCGAACAAGGTTACAATACACTTGAGGTAAGCTCTGCTTCTAGCAGAACCAAAACAAAAACCAATAATTAAATGGAAAAAATCAAAATAACGTTCCACTTTTCCTGAATTTCCAGACCAAAATTACACCACTTGACAACCAGTAGATAAATTTTACAAAAAATTCATCAAATTTCAAGCATATATTTCGACGCACAAATTACCCAGTTCGAACAATAAAGAAACTGAAAATTTTCTAAAACAAGAAATATGCGTAATTACACAGAAGAAGTGCAAGCTCACCGAATCGGAGATCTCGCAGGAAAATCACAGGAGCTGTGTGGATAATTATACGTAAAATTGCGAGCTGTGTATATATATATGCACCTGGAATCTAGGGAAGGGTATAGATAAACCCTAGATTGATATAAAGTTGAAATGAGAAGATTTGGGATGGGAAATGTGGGGGAAATTTTGGAGGAGGGGTTTGAAAATGGGGAAAGTGAAGGGGTCAGGGGACACGAGTCTAGGATTCAATTTTATGATATCTTAATTGGAAGAAGGAAAGATGGTTGACCGGCTTTACCGGGTACAACCGAAGATAACGTGGCTAGTGATGATTGGCTCCTGTTAGAATTTTTCTTTTTTTTTTTTGTGTGTGTTTTGAGCTTTGATTTGGGTAGAGCCGGTAGACGCGGTAAAGGAAGCTCGTTTTGCTGGAAATGAAAACGTCTTCTGTCTTTGAATTTTTTTCTCTTTTTTTATGTATTTATTTTGCTATCTTTTGAAGCTTGAAAAAAGAAAACTATGATGAATGGAGTAACCATGTGGAACTTTTTAAATTTTACCCAAAAAAAAATTTATTATGGTACAAGATTTTGGCAAAAGGATTTTCACTTTTGATAAATGAGAAAAAAAAAGGATTAAATGATGACAATTAAAAAGCTAAGGTAAATATTCACTTTCTAATTATTTGACATTGTTGCAATATGTGATAATTTTTGAAATCATAGTTGATTAGGACCTTGTACATTATGTGACGCTGCCAATTATTTATTAGTCCAGGTTGAAATTGTTTAACCTAGTCCAAATTATCTATACAATATATATTGCTAAAGGAGCGGCACTTGGGATAAACAATCCAATATCGCTATATATCATTTCATGTTTACTCTTCTCATATTATTTCATGTTTATCCCAGTGATAACTGTTCAATAATCACGTGTCATATAAATTTCCCTTTTAATATCACGCAATCACGTACATCGTACAAACTCCACTTTCAATATTACCCAATAACTAATGTATCATGTTTATTCCCTTTACTCCTCCTCCTACACAACTACAAACTACTAAACTTTCTCATTCAACCCCTCCATTTCAATAAAAAACTTCTCTTACGATAAGATTTTCATGCTTTTATTGTTGCATACAATAACCTTGTGTTTGATTGTACGATAAGATTTTCATGCTTTTATTGTTGCATACAATAACCTTGTGTTTGATTGTAGATTTCCTTCACTAACAATAAGGTACATCTTTTTTTTTAATTCATTTTTTCATTTTTCTTCCTTAGATATTACATCAAATTGAATAGTTGATTTGCTATGTTTTCTCAACTCAAAACTCTAGATTGCTCATCACACACATATTGAGTGTGCATTTGACATTAGTGTAAATAGTGCTAACAATAAGGTACATCTTTTTTTTTAATTCATTTTTTCATTTTTCTTCCTTAGATATTACATCAAATTGAATAGTTGATTTGCTATGTTTTCTCAACTCAAAACTCTAGATTGCTCATCACACACATATTGAGTGTGCATTTGACATTAGTGTAAATAGTGTGCTAGGTGTTTATAGACAAACATTAGTAACATAGACTATAATGTTGTCCATGTAGTTACAAAAAATATTAAATGGAGCCATATATTTTTAGTACTTCAATATTAGTAAGGGAATATGACATAAGGAGTTCCAATTAACTATGATATGTTAGTATCTACTTCAGATAGATGTACAAGCAAAAAGATTATGCAGTTTTAGATGTGTGTATTATATTTGCATAGCAGATGGTATTGATATGAGGAAAGATTGGTGATTTGCTAATGCTACATTACTAGGACTCACTCAGTCTACGAGTCCTTTGTTTAGTTGTCAATGTTGCTTGATGGCTCTCTCTTTATGTGATGTCAGTTTTTTCTTTGCAAGTTTCTTGTGCGGTGTCAATTTTTTTCTTGATACCACTCTTTTAACTTGGTATATTTTTGTTTTAGAGGCACATAGAATGATTTGCCAAAAAAAATATTTTCGAATATTATTTAGCTTGAATTTTTTTTTTGGCACAACCCCAAATTGGTCGGGATGCTATCCCTTAATTTATTTATATCGAGAAAGAGTACAGCGAATTTGAGGGGGGCCAAACCTGACTTCTATTAAAGTAAAAGAGATAGCTAAGGTAATACGCACATATGGAAAAAACTGCTATTCTAAACACATAACAGATGAATTGAAAGAAATCATCCACATGAGGGTGCCCCACCATTTGTGGGATTTTGAGTGAGCATAGAAATTTGGTTTAACATCTTGATGTGTTTGCATTGTTTTACCTATTTTTGAGAGCTGCTTCCTCACTTTCTTTGAAATAACTTGGGTAAATTGCTCGTGAACTAGGTTTTGGTCTTGATCTCTGTCTTTTATCGCGTTGTGAATCATCTTCTTTTTTTTTCATTTTTGTCATCCTTGCATATTGTTCTTGAATGACGAAAAGGCTTTTGATACATGAGGGGGATCTTACCATGTATTTTCTTCCATTTAAACTCTTCGAACATATTTTTAAATTGTGGCACATCTTTAATATGTGGCTTTTAAGGCATAGAGGATTTTGTTTCTGTTCTTGTACTTGTACCCACAAAGGGTGTGTCTCCAACTGACACAACATCACGTGGATCATGAATTTGGTCTACCTTCACGAGCGTACCGTTTGCCACAACAGATGTAATTCCAGTACTTTGCTATGAGGAGTCGCCAGTCTCCATCGCCTTCTCTTTCGATGCAGCCTCTCTGGATGCGCCATTTGCTGGTTGAATAGAATGGTCATCCTCAAACTCTGGATCAGCGAATTCCCTATCATGAAGTGGATTCAAAATCGAAGTCTGCAGCCTCACATCTACTCCATGCTCCGGCTCCACAACCTGATCTGCGACAATAGCAGACTTTGCAGCTTCTTCCTTATGAATTTGCCCAATATTCGGTTGGAGATCATCAGGATTAATAGTATCCAAAACAAAATACGAATTATTCCCTAAAATGGCAGCCTCCGGAATTGTCTGAACATGAGTCTCGACTGTCACACCTGACTTAACCTTCTTTGGAGCATAAATCTGTGCTGGTTCACGATTGTTTACTGTTCTGTCAGCCTTCAAAGGATGAAGAATAGGATTTTTTTAAAACATTGATCATGAGTATGCCCAATCTTTGCACAATGATGGCAGAATTCTGGCCAAAACTCATAATCAGTATTTTGCCATGCACTCTTAGAGTCATCACCGATCCAAATACGTCGAGTAGGCGCCTTCGATACATCTAACTCTATTAACACTCTAGCTACGGATGACCTATGAAAATCTGAAGTTGCAGCATCAACCTTCAATGGCCTCCTAAGGAGCGATGCATCTTATTCAAATACTTCATATTAAAGGACGGAAGAGGAAGCTCAGGAAAAGATACCCAGATAGGAGCAATTGATGCTTCATGATCTGCCTTGAAATAGATAGTCCATTTGGAGATGGTCATGGGAGAATTCTGGACGAACCATGATCTTCGGACAAAAAGACGCATGTAATCCTCTTCCAGATATGGCCGAAAAAGCACATGATTCTTATCTAATAAACCGACTGGGCAATCCCCTTTCAATCCAAACGAAACAAGAAATTTTCTGATAAGCTCCATAGGAGGCCTGCTATATGCAAACCTGCCCACAAAAAAATTCTTAAATGGTTTAGAAAGAGTTAAAATTTCTTCGCGAGATATCAAAAGTGCCGGCTCCCCACAAAAGGTTGAAAGCTGGCCAAAATCCGGAATAATGCCATTGCATGACGAAGCAGTTGCATTGCCTGTTAAAGTAGCAGCAAAAGACTTCACCACAGGAGGTTTTCTTGCCACCCTTAAGGGCAGATCGGGCGTCGTAGCCGCTCCGGTCATAGAGAAGCACAAACTCTATGTAATCCCTCTAAATTAGGGACATTTATTCAAACAGTTTTCTTGCACTTGGAGATGTTGTTGGGAGTGGTGTCGTAGTCAATAGCGAGCGGCAGGTGTGAGGTGATCCGCTGGGCAGTTGTGGCAGTTGACACTTCAGGTGCGGATAACGGAGGAAGAGTTTTGTTTTCACTTAGACATTTTGTCAAACATGTGGTAGGCCTGATTTTAGTTCACATGTCTCTTGAACTTTGGCCGAATGTAAATCCCAATAATTTTTTGCCAACAATCAAAGGATGAAAAGAAAAAATGGGTGATAAGAAAAAGCTCGATTAGTTGTTCAGAAGAAGCAAATCAGTGTTTTAGATAGGTAGATCTGAGAAGTTATGTAAGAGATACGAAGAACTTTGAGATACGATCAACTTAAGGTTTTCCCTCCACCTTAGCAATCCAAATCTTAAGCTTGAATTATAAGCACAATTTACAATTGTTCTTATATATATCACATCACAAAAAATATAATGGTATTGTTCCAAATAATTTTTCTAAATAATCTTCCATCCAAATACAATTATTATGATAAAAAAGCATACATCTACTGTTCTACTGCTGAAACCATGAAGTTGATCTATGGAGGCACAAAATCAAACAAATTCTTTTTTTTTTTTTGGAACCTATGGCTCTGTTTGGATTTGACTATTTTTCAGAAACAAGTTTTTCAACTGCAATATTACAGTAACACATAAACAAAAATAATTTCAAAAACATTTAATCCATATAATATTTTAAATACAACTAACAAATAAAATAAACTACAACTTCTATCTTCTATTACTCACCACTTACCACTAATATACACCATCACACACCATTGCCTCCCTCCTCCTCCAATGCCATTGCCATCCCTTCCTTCTCCCTCTTCCTCTCTTTTTTTCCCTTTCTTTCCTTCCTCCAACCAAACCTCTTCTACACCATTACATATCATCGCCCTCTCCTCCTCTAACACCACTGCCACCCCTTCCTCCTCTCTCTCCCTCTCCTTTCTTCCCTTCCTTCCCTTCCTCCCACCAAACCCCTTTCCTCTCCCTCATTTCCAATCACGACCAAATCTAAGATCTAGTTGCGACTTGCAAGTCGCAACCAAAAGGAGGTTACTTGGGACACCTTGGCATCGCACCGTCTACCATCTGCGCATCTAGTGCAACTGTTGAAGGCCAATAATGTCACTAAAGTGAAGTTGTTTGATACTGACCCATATGTCCTTCAGGCTCTTGCGGGGCTCTAATATTTGCATACCATTGGCATTCCCAATTTTATGTTTCATTGCTTGAACTCATCTCTTAAGGCTACTAAGAGTTGGGTCCACGATAATCTCATCCGCTATTACATCTTTGGTGGTGCCAGCTCTGTCCATGTAGTGTTCTTTCATTCATTCTTCAATTTTCATTTTTGGATGGTTCTAGTTGCAAAATACAGCTATTGTGGTAGTTAATGGAGGAAGGGAGGAGGGGTGGCAGTGGTGGGTTATTTTATTTTAAGAAAATTCTAATAAAATTTTAAATTTTAAAAACACCCCAACAAACAATTACAGTACAATTTTCTTATACACAATGTTACAATAAAATTTTTGAAAAATAACTCCAACAAACCTAATTCATACACCTCGTATATTGTTAGAGAAAGTTAAAAACATAGTCAACAACTGTCATTCTATCCCTTATGTATCTGAAAAGCATAAACTAAGGAGGACATGCTATATTTATCTATCAGTCTGTGTCAAATCATAAGATAAAAGGATAATTGCAAAAACCTCCCCTGAGGTTTCTGACACTTGCATTGACCTCCCTTATGGTTTGAAAAATTGCACTGATCTCCCCTGAACTTACTAATTCTTTGCAAATTCAATTCAAACGATTAAAATATTGTTTTAAAGAGTGAAATTAGAATTTTGTACCAGATTTGCCCTTTGTGCTACATATCCAATGAATGACAAAGTCTCAAATATTTAATTTTTATTAAATACAAAACCTATCAGTTTTCCTTCCGTAAAAATATTAATGTAACACTTTTTCAATTTTAGTTACAAATATTTATATATTTAACATAAATTAAATAATTCAGAATAAAATGCTCATAAAGAAGCAACTTTACTTATCTAATGGATGAAAGTCATAAAAAATTAATACTTTATGGGTCATTTCTTTTTTTAAAAAATATTTATTTTATATTAAATAGATAACCTACCGATTTTCTTTTTGTAAGAATATTACTGTAACACTTTTTGAATTTTACTTACAAACATTGATATATTTATCATAAATTAAATGTTTGAAAGTAAAATACACATAAAGAGCCGGTACTTTAAATAGGTAATGCGTATTTGTCCATAAACTATACCCCTTAAAGTTTATTAATTGTTAATTGATTTGTAGTACTTTATCATTCATTGAACATGTAGCACAAAGGATAAATCTAGTACAAAATTCTAATTTCACTCCCTAAAATAATATTTTAATCGTTTGGACTGAATTTGCAAAGGATTAGTAACAGGAGAAGTCAGTGCAATTTTTCAAACCACAGGGAAGGTCAGTGCAAGTGTCAGAAACCTCAGGGTTTCTGCAATTATTCCTAAGATAAAATCGAAGCTTTCACAATGATACAACAACTCTGATATTGATTAAGAATGGCTCTAGATTTTTAAACTGCTAAACCAATGAAGTAGATTAAATGGTGCTACCAGCAGATGTGATTGATGATGATGGTGACTGAAAAGGAGAAGTGGTTGCTTCTGACTCTTTCTCATCCCTCGTTACAACAAATCAATGTCAATTTCAAATACATTATTGACTCAATAGGATTCTCATGCTCATTAGTAGGGTCCATCACGACAATTTGTTTTGACATAGTAGTAGCTATGATTGAAACTTTTTATTCAATCACTAGTTTTTCCTCTTGTAGATGTTGCCTAAAGTCATCTTGTGACTCAAACTCAATAGTGGCTATATTTGGAACGTTTAGCTCAATCACTGATTTTTCCTCTTGTACTTGTTCTTAATGGCTCATTCACTTGTTTTTTAGTGGAGGATTTAGGATTTTCTCATTGCATTTCTTGGAGTGTCTTCACCTTGTCAGCATATCTACTTATATCAAAGTTGGTTATTGCATTAGGACCTTTGTACTCTAAGGCTGTCAAGTCATACGCTATAGCTACTTTGTCTTGAATGACATAAATTTCAAGTAAATACTTGAAATTAAAACAAAATATGCACAAGTAATAGCAAAATCTCTTATTTAAGCAAGAATTTATCTTCAAAACTCACCACGCTTCTATTGAACAATTTCTAATTATTGTAAAATCGATGACTATAAAAATCATATTAAACATTAAAGAATGGAAGAGAATAAAAGCAAGAATAAAGAAAGTAACAACACATTAATCCTTTTTAAGTTTGAATGTTACAACTCAAACAACTCAAATTTGTTTCCATGAAAAGTGTTAACCCTCAAACAACTATTAGAATACTTTTAGCCCCCTGATCTATCGAAAGTGCAAACTATTGGTTCTTCTATTAATTTTAGCCATTATGTGTGATGAAAACATCATCACTTGCAATGCACGAGAAAAAAATCAAGGGCAATCTAGTCCATCCAAAAATACTTACTGACTAAAAGGTAATAAAAACCCTTACTACCTAATCTTTCTGGGCTATCCATTTTATGTGAGACTCCTAATCTTTGGATGTAATGACTGATCCTAAAGTTTGTTTTTAAAGAGGTTGCAAAGCACAATAAAGGCGGACATCTGGATTATAATCTCTAGAAAGGTTTGCATCAATTCTTTCCGGTCTTCTAATTTCTTTTTTCTTCTTTTTCCTTTATAAGTTTTTTTAATTTTTTGTTTTTTCACAGTCTGATTGTAGTTTGCAGAATAATCTTTGCAACAACGTTGAAGATATGTATTTGGTAACAATAGGCAACATCAAGGATCAAGTTGCCTTTTTTTTTAAAAAAAAAAAACCATTTTGATTCCTTTATCAGTGGGAATTATTTGAATCCTACCTGAAGTTAAACGTAGATTCAGGAGTGTTGTTTGGGTCTTTTTGTTTTTCTTAGAATACCACTCTCTTATATTTATTGACTTTTTGGATTATGGGTCTGTTTGATAACATAATAAAATGATGAATCTGAACTTTTTTAGAAATTCAGATGTTTTGAATGTTTAATAAATGAAAATCCATATGCTGAACTTGTTAAATAGTGCTGAACTTATGTGTATTTGTTTAGCACAAAAATCCTAATCGAATGCTTAATTCTGATAAGAATCAATAAAATTACTTTATTTATCTTATCTTATCTACCAAATTTATTCTTGTTTGTTAATTGTGTTCAAAATTCTTATATAATTAAACAATCTAATATTTTCTATCTAATGATTTTCTATTTCTCTTTTCTCCCTTTTGAATGATTTTCACATCTTCTGCATACTTCTCATATAATATATTTCATCTTTTATATTAATCTGATTTAAAAATAAATATTGTCATTTTCATACCTAACATTTTTAGTTAATTAAATCATAGGTTCTATTTCTTTTTTGGATGAAATGATATAAGGGCAAAATTATCAAATTTAATTTATCAAGCATTCAGTTATAAACATTTATCAAACAGTATAAATAGGGTTAGTATTAAAATTCAGACATTCATATATTTCTTTTCAGTGCTTAAAATTCAGCAAATTAATTGTTTTAATATTTAAAATTCAGAATTCAAACTTCAGAATTCAGATTCAATTTTATCAAACGGAACCTATGATGGTGTTATTCTTTATAATTGTGAAGCAGTTACAAATTAGAGGAGTGGTTGAGAAAATGATATATTTCAATTTTACACTTCGACCCACTAAAGTTTTGCTCCTCTTAGTTTTATAGGAAAAATTAGGGGTGTGCATCGAAATCGAATGCGGTAATTCGGAAGTTTGAAATCGGAAATTTTCGAAATTTCGGCTTCAGTTTTCCCGACCGAATTCGATTTCGAAATGGCTAATTCCGATTTCGAATTCGATACCGAATTGAATTCGGAATTCGGTGAATTCCAAATTCACCGAATTCCTTTTTTTTTTTTTTAATCTTATGAAGCTTCATCAGATTCATAAGATGAAGCTTGAAGCCTTTCCCAGATAGATAAAGTTCAAGCAAAGGCAAATCACAGTTTATTTAAATAATCCCCTATGAATCTTTCACCAGCGAAAGAAGCTCCAAATTAAAGAAATTGGGAGGACTGAGGAGGAAGCAAATCAATCCCTTCCGAAGGCTCCAACAGCTGCCAGCAGCAGTACCATTCTATCGCTAGAGCCAGCGTCTTCTTGGCGGATAAAATGCCTTTCTGGCTTCTCCAGCCGCGGCTCACCACCAGTCACTCCACAATCCCAACCGAAAAAAAAAGCATTCAAACCCAATAAAGAACATGCTGCTAAAGTTCAATTAGACTAGTAACTATAAAATTTATAAAAACAAAAAGGGGAGAGAAGTTCCCTCAGTCACCGCCGGCCTTCTGGTAAACATAGGTGAGGCCACACTTGCCGCATCTTCTTGATCTTAGTGTAGATCTTCTTCTTGCGCTTCTTGGCGCCACCCCGGAGGCGGAGGATGAGGTGGAGGGTGGACTCCTTCTGGATGTTGTAGTCCGCTAGTGTACGGGCATCCTCAAGCTGCTTGGCTGCGGCGGCGAAGATGAGGCGCTGCTTATTTCGAAGTTGAGCTCCTTCTCGGCTTCTCGAGTCTCGGAGGCAGTGGAGGCGGAGCTGCGGAGGAAGGGTTTTGGACAGAGACAAATTGAGGAATGAGGAAGAGGCGGAAGATTAGGTTTTGCAATTTGCAATTTTGCTTTTTTGGAGTTGTTTTGCAATTTAACTGATTATCTTAATAATATAAATTATATATTATATATATAATATATTGTTAAAATATTATATTATATATATAAATATTATAAATCGAATTCGAAATTATGTTTTCCTATTTCGAATTCCGAATTCGAATTCTCAATTCGAATTCGGAATCACAGATTTTAAAATTTATGTTTTCGAATTCGATCCGATTTCGACCAATTCGAAATCGAAATTACCGAATTCACTTCCAAATTATCGAAATTCCGAATTCGAAATTTCGAATTCAATTCGAAATCGATTTCGAAATCGAAATTTTTCGACTTTGCACACCCCTAGGAAAAATGTAATAAACAAATATTAGTGATAAAATTAAGAAGGAAAAAAATTTGTTTGACCAGGACTAGATTGCCTTTGTTTTTTTTCTCATGTGTCACACATCATGGTGTTCCTGTCATATATAATGGATGAAATTGATAGAAGAACCAATGATTTACACTTAGATCGAGAATCAAAAGTTTCTTAGTAATTGTTTGAGAACTAAAACTTTACATGGATAAAAGTTCGAAAGCTACTACAACTTTTTACCTCATATATATAACCCAGGATACAAACTCAAGAGTTGGATGCAATGGTGCTTTTTATAGTTCCAATTTTAGTAGTAATAAAAAATATGATACTCAAATGAACAGTAGGCAACTAACACTAGAAGCACTAACATTTACATTGCTTACATGAAGACAAAAGGTGCATATGTGATTTATAAGTTAGAAGATAAAACTAGTATATAAGGGACTAAAATAAAAAAAGTACACCTATATACGCCGATTCTCTACATACGTCAAACACTCCATAATTCTAGAGCCAATTATCTGGATGGCTACTATGTGACGCCCCCACCGCCCCCTAAGGCTAACCAGAGGGTTTAGTGGGGCGCCTGCCCAACTCTCGTCAGAATTGATGTACTTACTCGAACCCAATCAAGATTTTCGAATCAAACAATTTTTTAAAACCAAGAAAGTACTTGAATAACAACATCCACAATCCTTAGGCAATAGTGTTAACTATTACAGCCATAATATTTCAAATTCAAATGGAATCTACACTTCCAAATATCCAAAAGTCACTCAGGGAATTACACTAGCTCTAAACAAAAGCTAGCTAGTCTAGCGCTGCCAATTCTTCACTTCAAATTTCTGTTAAGGAATAACAAACTTAAAGGGATGAGCGCACGCTCAGTGAGGCCAAGAAAGCAAGCAAGCAGTAAAGCAAGTACCATAAATCAACTCAAGTAGCACATGTACATAATAACAATAATAGTTTCACATAAAACCACAAAAGAACTAAATCACGTTCATTAAGAGGATACAGGAACTCTCAGGAGCTAATCCACAAACTTGCCAATTCACGATCTTGGGTATCATTTTCTTTTGTTGACACTCCGCCAACCACACAAGTAACAAGTCTGTAGAATTCACTTGACAAGAATCCCAATCCACCGTTTTATCCTTTACTGGGCCCAAACATCCATAAGAATTTTGGTAATACTCAAGTATACCCACGCAAGAACAAGTATGGTCGATGAGATAACTTTCCAATCGACTTAATCAAGATAAAGGTACTGAGACGGGATAAGAAGCACCTCCCATTCGGATTGAGTATAGTACATGCTATCGCTCAGCACTAGGGTCGATGAGATAACTCTCTAATCGACTTAATCAAAATAATGATATTGAGACGGAATAAGAGGCACCTCCCACTCGAATTGAGTGTAGTACATGCTGTCGCGCAGCACTTACAAGTCAATCAAATTCAAGCAAGTACATGATCATCCAAGAAGGAGAGGATGAGTGTGATAAAGTACACCCTCACCTCATTAAATTCAATATTCAAATACATAACACGTCGCAACATGTATCATTTAAATCAAGATATCAAAAAACATGTACTTGACACTCACCAATAGTCAAGTAAGCAAGACAAGAGAAAGATTCCACAAGTTCTCCTCAGAGTTTCCCTTGAATTCCTCTTGAATACTTGAGACATATACAATCAACGATTACCTATAATCGTTCAACCAAGGCCAAACAATTTTCCCTTAACCCTTCATTCAAGCATGCTCAATTTCTTGTCAAATTCAAGGAGAAACTCTCTTCACTTAACTACTAACATAACACTCAAGGGAAGATTCAAAAGTGCTCCATTTGTAAGTCAAAACGTGGCAAGAGTTTTCGATTCAAAAGTTAGCAAACTGCTCAAGAGTTTAACAAAACACACGTGGGAGGGAAAACCACTTTCACTGCCTTAACTCCTAATCTTTTGCCCAAGTTTTGATATATAAATGAGTGTTCAAGTTTACTAAAACTTATGAAGTCAAAACTTCACCAAAATCACCATTTATTTCTTAGCAAAGACACCAACAAATCCTCCAAGTTTTAAACATCAAGCAAGTGAAATTTTTTCACAAAACTCTTGGCAAGACGCTCCACTTTTCACCCCTTTTTAATTCAACTTGTTGCTCATTTTAAAAGCACATTCGAGAGCAATTGATTAGCAAGCTATGTTCAGTAAAATTTTACTTTAAAGATAGAGAAAATGAGACAAATTCCGATCCAAGATTCGGCCAAACCTTCCAAAATTTCCAGCAAACAAGGTTCAAGAAAAACTCCTCATTTCATTTTTAAAATGCAAAATTATCACTTCCAAATTTTGAGATCAAATTTGGTGCTTGAGTGAACCATGAGAGTTCACCACTGAAAACACATTTAGAACGGCTAATAACTTTCAAGATTTAAACCTCTAGTTCTTGATCCAAAACGTCAAGCTTTCTTGTTCAAGTCGAGAGAAAACTCATATACATAATAAATCCAAGATCCAAGTATGAAATGGAGTGGAAGTAATCGAGAAAGTTAGGTTTAAAAACCAAAAAATGATTCCAAGACCCTTCCAAGCTTTTTTTGTCATTTCATAAGAAAAATTTCAGTTTTTGTAACGCTCTTGGAAAAGTCATAATTTGAGTTTCATACTTCCAAAAATCATAAATCTTATACCATTAGAAAATAGATTCAAGAGACTGCATCTCTCTAGAAGACACATTCATAAAATTCAACCCATAAATTAGTCAAATCTCAACCTCAATTCACTGCTCAACTAAGTGCAAAAATAAGACAATCTTAGATTTTTAGCCTACTTTGAAATTTTTGCTAGTATTTATAGAAAGTGAACCAAACCATGAATTTTACACGATTAAAAGATCTATGAGTATAGTTTCAAATGCAATAAACAAGACTCAATTCGAATTTTTCTGCACCAAGATATAACAGGTTTCCCAAAATTGCTCAGAGTCTCCTGGGGAAAAATTTTCAACAAGCACCGCTTGTTTGAAAAATCATAACTTGAGTTACAAATGTCAAAAAATTATAAGACTTACCCCATTCAAAACTAGACTTGAAGCACTAACAATCATTAGAAGACTCCTCAAACAGATTCAGTTCATAAATTGGTCTAGATTAAGCCGCAATCTACTACAACATTCCAGTTTTTACTTGTGCAAAGCAGAATTTTCAGTCAACTTTACTGATTTTCTAGTATATGTATAAAATGAACCACAATCCAAATTTTATACCATTAGAAAGATTTCTGAGTCTAGTTTCAAATGCAATTGACCGCACCCAATTTTGATTTTTATACACTAAGTTATGATCATTTTACTAAACCTATCCAGGGGTGGTTGTCATCCGAAATTTCAACCTTTCACTTGTTTAAAAACACCAAATGCAATACCTTTCTTACTTACTTTCATCCATAAATCACACAATAACATGTTTATAATATAAAGTGAGGTATTAATCAAGTATTTCGTAGCAAAACTCAACAAAAGCTGCAACTAAGTGCTGAAAATTCACAGCTCGACTCTCTCACCTTCCTCCTAAAAATTTAAGCAGCCAAAAACCTTGCATACATGCCATATTTCTGTCAAGCTTTATCTATCAAAGGAATAACTCATTCCCTACAAACTTGCAGCAAAACAAGAGCCAAAATCTGGAAAAGAAAGGTCATCTCTAGTTTGGTCCAAGTTGAAAAATTTCCAGCTATAAAACAAGTTTCTACTACTAGTTTCTTCTTCAATTCAATCTCAACCAAACATACATCAAAGCCCCTCTAAAATATATGAAAAGAAATGAAGTTTTCAAGTCATGTTACGTTTAAAACAAGCTAGAAGAGGTCAAGCAAGCTGGAAATAGAAGCAAGACTCAAGCTGTCTTTTAATTTTCTCTTTCTAGTTCCTCTCAGCTGGTGTGGAAGCAAGACAAGAGAAATTTCTTGGTTTTCTCTTGAATTTTCCTTCTGCTGGAGTAGAGGCAAGACAAGGGAAGACTTTTGCTCATTTCTTCTCTCTCTCTCTCTCTCTCTCGGTTGAGCTATAGGAAAGGTCAAGAAGGCTCCTCAACTCTTTTCTCTCCCTCACGGTTGGAAGAAGTAGTAGAGAAAATGGATTTGACTTGGTCTTCCAAGAAGAAGAAAGACTAATTCATTTGGATTCTTGGTCAAAACTTTGGTTGCCCATGTGACAAATGGCACAAATTCAAATGATACATATCTAATTTTTTGTGAGGACCCGAATTTTTATTTTTCTTACTTTTATTTTATTTTTTAGCTTTTTTAAATTATTTATTTATCCGTTTACTCCAAATAATTTATTTCATCCATTTTAAATCCATTTGTATGAAACAATATTTCATTTATATTTTTAAAACGTTTCGTTAGAGAATTTAATTTTTCTGCGACTTGTTTAGCGAGAAATAGTGAATGCACGTTTTTCAAGGCAAATTCGATCCAAGAGTACATCAATCTTGGAGAATTAAGAATGATCAATAGTAGACTAAAAAAAGTTAACTGAGGAATTAGAGGTGAGTGAGTTAAATTAAACTCAATTTGGAGCATTAATTGCTCACTAATCGATTGTTGACGTTTGGGCACCAAAAACACCTTTATGTCATTCTTCTTGTCACTCAATCAAATCATCCAACCACCACCCAAAACCTTTCTTCCTCCTCTCTCCCTTGGCCGACTCCCCCTCCCTCATTTCCCGACAAAATTTCCGCTCCCTTGTCTTCCATTTTCGTTTAAGAAGACTCTCCAAATTTGTTTCTTTTCTTGGTTCTTCATACAAGCTTGGAAGGTGACTTGAACAAGGAAGAAACTTTGGTGATTTAAGAACTTAAATACTAGTGGTTGTTCTTCATTCTTGGAAGCAAAGGTAATCCTCCAAGTTCTCATCTTTTTCCTCTTAACTATTAGTAGTTAGTTAGTTATAGTTAGTTAGTTGTTGGGTTATTGATGGGTTCACAAGAACCTTGATATTAAGTAGAGGACTTGAGGTGACTTTATAGGCAGTGGCCTTAAGGATTTTGTATGTTTACTTGCTTGTTTCATGCTTATTTTTAGAAGATATGGTTTAGTTTTAGTTGGAAAGTTGGAAAAGAAAACTAGAAGATGAAGAATTCTTGCTATCAGAATTTTGGCTGGATGAAACCCTCATGTTAATTTCGAATTTTGTTGTTGTTTTGGTGCTATAATGGTTGTTATATGATGATGTTTATGTGTGTTAAATATCTCCCCAAAAAGCTTTACAATTGATTGAGTTAAAGTAGGGTTTAAGTGAGGAAGAAATCTAGAAAATTTTCTGACCAGGAGACCCGACCAGTGCTCACGTTTTGGGTCATAATTTTTTGTCTGGGAGTTGAAATCAAGTGCCGTTTATGGTATCTGAAACTAGATTCCGAGATCTTTTTGTTGGTTTAAAATGCACCTCTTAATTCATTTCCTATGAGCCGTAGTGAATCGGCAAAAATAACTGAATTTCCTCACTGTTTTCATCCGAGAAACAGTCCTAACTGCAGTTTGTAGCTCAATTTTGCCTATCTTGTAAAATGAATTTTAAGACAGTTCCTTCTAATGATTTGTAGCATTTTGAATCTAATTTTTAACGCCGTAAACCACGCTAAATTTTGAGTTGTGTAGCTTTAGTTATAACCAGATTTTGAAACTCGGTCAAGCATTCAAAATTGGAAATTTCGTGCAACAGGTTCCAAAATTCAGTTTTCTTGAAACTGTTGTATCTTGGAGTAGCAAGATCCGAATTGAGTACCGTTTATTGAATTTGAAACTAGATTTGGATTTCTATAGTCATATAAATTTCAAGGGCTGATTCCATTTCTACGAATTTAGCCAAATTTCCAAACATTGCTGAAATTGAAAGCCTGTTTTGCTCTATCTGGTCTAGAACAGTGATTTTGAACTAAAATTTGAATGATTTCAATTTGGAGTTTGAGAAAAATGTCATCTAGAAAGTTTTATTCCATTGAATCTAGTTTCCAACAGTATAAAATTTTTAATTTTTGGATTTTCAAAACTCGAGATACGATTTTTCCAAGTAGTGTCGCACCAAATTGGAAATTTTCTGGCTTCAACAAAAGTACTCTTTTAAACATTTTCAAGCTTCTTTTGAGATTGTAGTCCGTTTTAAGTTTAATTTCATGGTTGGACACAAGGTCACTTTTGAACTTTAAACTTTCATTTTGAATCTTGGTTTCCAAAGAGTTAAACCTCTCTTGATGCATTTTTTGGTTGTTTAACTTTCTTAGTTGATGACACCCATTTTCATACTTGAGAAATGGATTTCAACCCCTAGCCTTATGCTCTCGATTTTCATGAGTTTGAATTCTAAAAAGGGAGCGTTTTAACTTGAATAATGCTTGGAGAATTTTACTAGTTTTATACTCGAATCTTGGAACTCTTAACCTTGACATTTACTTTGAAAATGGGTGGAGTTTCGGAGGAGTTTTGACTCCATTAGTTTGGAAAACGTAAATACCCTTTATATTCCAAAGTTTAGACATGAGATTTGAAGTTTGAGAGATGGGAACCATCTACCCTTTTTTCTCAATTTTCGTGCCAAAAGTGAAAGTGGTATTTCTTTTGGAATTGGAATTATTTACCATGATTTGAATCAAAAAACGACCTTTGAACTCTCTTTGAACATTATTTCTATGATTTGGTGAGAAAAGTTTCTTTAACTTGACTCGAACTTATGACCTTGAGAGTGGGTAGCGAGAATGTCTTTCTTATTAACCTTGGTCGAGCACCTGGGTAATTGTGATTGTGCAAGTCTCAAGTGGTCACGAGAACGCTGAAGAGCTCGTCTGACTTCTCGTTTTGCTCTTGTTTTGCCCTTGACTTGTGGTGAGTGTCAAGTGCATGTTTAATGTTAATGTGATTAAATTGATATTTGTACAAGTGATATATGATACGTGAACTTGCAGAAGCGAGGGTGTACTTTATCGCTCTCGTCCTCTCTTTCTTGTGATTAAATGATACTTGTTAAATGAATATATGACTTGCACTTGTACTTGACTTGTTTTAACTCGTGAGCACTGAGCGGTTAGATGTATCACCCCAAATAACTTGTGAGCACTGAGCGGTTAGATGTATCACGCCTTATTTGGGGTGGGAGGTACCACTTATCTTGACTCAGTGCTACGATCGATTCTAAGTCGATTGGAACATTGTCTCATTGACCACTTATACTTGTGGGGACGCTCCAACTCATTGGCTAATCTCATAACTCAAACCGGTAAGGGTTTAGTCGAGAAGTTTGGTGAACCATGAAAAATTTTATAACTTGATCTTTTGAGATTTTGCTTGGCATACTCGAATAGTATCGCCACTTCATACATGTTTGGTTCCGGTTTGTAATATCTTTCTAGATGTTTAATTTATTATTATGTAAGAAACATAACGAATTTGTTTGTTTTTGAAGGATGAATATGGTTATTAGGATTGGATAGATAATGAAATGTGCGCTCAATCTACCGTGATTATACTAGGTCTGCTAAGAAAGATTAATAGAATGGAGACAAAAATGGCTGAATTTGAAAAGTTGCAAGAAAGTGGGAAGCAAAAGCTACAACATTGGAGGCCAAAATGAAACCACTTGAAACTAAAATTTACAAGTACAGATTAGCCAATAAGAGACTTATTCGATGTGCATTGTTGTCTTAGCTAATAGTAGTCTTAGCAAAGTTTATTAGAAAAATAGATAAATCTGGTGGCATGCTGCAAATTGTTGGGGTCATTGAAAATCATTGAAGAATGAAGATGTATTGGATGTAGTGGCAGCATATTGATAGGGCATATGGCTTAATAAGTCCACTTTTGTACCTTCAACTATTTATATGATATATAAAACTTGACTTGTTCATGTGGAATTAAATATAATTTGTTGTTAAAAAGACTTCAAACAACACATTCCAACGCTGCTAATTTTTGTAATGACAAGGATATAAGAGCAATCTCAGACAAGTCAATTAATATAGACTAATCTCCAACAAAATAGATAAAATAAATTGTTTGTACAGATGGATCATATTCCTAATAGATCCACAGATCAAAAAAAAGGTTACTTATATTGTTCTTTAAACCCAAAACAAATAAGACAAAGAAAGCAAAATGTAGTTCAATTTTGTCCCAATCCACCTCTAATTGTATTTCCTCTTCCATTTCCAGATCTTGATCCTTTTTTGGCTCTTGGTTGTTCTCTAGCACATGCAGCTGAAGTTCCTCCTCTCGTAGCTATTTCTTTACTCCATCTTCTTCTCCAAATTTTCACTATGAAAGGGGATTTTTTTTACCTAAATATGCATAATTTGCATTGATAACCTTTTTTCATATTTGTTAATTTTCTCTTCCCATATTTTTTGGGTTGACAAGCCCTTCGACTTATTTGTTGTTGGTCTCATAAAATTTCTTCATTCTGCTACTGAACCTCCTGTTGCTAGTGCTAGTATTGGTACCGCCGTTGCTGCTGCTACTGATTTTTCTGCTATTGCTAGTGATTGTGCTACTACTGCTGCTAGTTCTGTTGCTAATTTTGCTCCTGGGTCTGCTGCTAGTATTGTTGATGCTTAGTTTCTACCTCCCTGCTACCTTGTTGCTGCTACTACAAATTGTTTTGCTGGTGCACCTTGCAACTAGCTGCATTATGGCCTACGATACCACATTTTCTGCAATAGATGACTATCCTTCTCTGCAACGTATTTCTACTCTTTTCAGTTTCAATTGGATCTCTTCTCTTGGCCTTTTTAGGTTTGCCGGGTTCATAATCTTTTCTGGTGGGTCAAGATCCATCTCATCAATTTCAGGCCACATGATTTGTCCATTGATTGGATACAAAACATTGTCATAAATTTTAAAAAATAGATCTTTGCTGTAGTGGTCATAAACTTCTTTATCAGGGTCACCATTATTTCTGTGAATTGCTACAATAGCAAGGCAACAACGAATACCTGATAGGTCTCACGGTTTGCATATTAAATAAACAGCAAACTGGCCCCTCTTGGTCCTCTAACTTGGTATCTATCAATAGTATTCCAAATGTTCCTTCACTGCCTTGATTCTATCACTCTATCATCAATTATCTTTCGAGTTAGTGGGTCAATGAGCAACTCAAACTTCTGCATTGTAATTCTTCTTGTCTGTATTCTCTTCATCAGAAATACCCTAATGGACTCAAAAATATCATCCACAGGCTCCATATGGATTAGTTATTTTTGGAGGTGTTTTTAAAAATTTTACTGTAATAGAGTTTTTTTAGTATATTTTGGGACATTTTTAGAAAATATTTTGGAATATTTAAGAATAGAAGAGTTTTTATAGTGCCCGTTAGGGCTTGATTACCGTTTTTCCCGCTTACTCCATCTTTTGGCCTGTTCTTACTCTTATAACCTTCTCATTTTCTAATAAAAGTTAAGACCCACTGGGGTTAAAAAAAAAGAGTTTTTAGAATATATTTTGAAATTTTTTTAAACATAAAAAAAATTTAGACTACTTTTTAAAAATTTTTATAATATTTGAAAAACTAATTTTTAAAAAACTCTTGAATCCAAATAGAACCACAAGATAATTGACTGCTACCTAACTCCAAGAATATAACGATTAAAACTCTCACATAAATTGTTAACCAACATATCACATCGAATATGTTCTAAACAAAAGCCTTACACCAATGGTTGGGATGTGGCGCTTTCTTCACGCATTCATATACTTCTTTGTCAAAATTTTCAAGATCCTCGAGTGCTTTCTTGTGTAATTCTTCAGTGGTGCTTGCTGCAATGTTCCCCAGTTTTGTCTTTAAGGCAAGTCTAGGATGTTTCTTCTTAAAGTTATTATACAGGTGCTGCACACAATACCTGTGCTCACTATTAGGTAACACCTCAGACAATGCTCAATCAAGCCCCTATATACTGGGCTTTCTTCACGCATTCATATACTTCTTTGTCAAAATTTTCAAGATCCTCGAGTGCTTTCTTGTGTAATTCTTCAGTGGTGCTTGCTGCAATGTTCCACAGTTTTGTCTTCAAGGCAAGTCTAGGATGTTTCTTCTTAAAGTTATTATACAGGTGCTGCACACAATACCTGTGCTCACTATTAGGTAACACCTCAGACAATGCTCAATCAAGCCCCTATACAGTTACCAAAACAAAGTCCCTTAGTAAACCGATTTAGATTATATATAGTACATGTAGAAAAGAATAGAGTTAATACATTCTACTGGTCAGAAATAAAGGTGTAGCTGTATCCATTTTCAATCTCTAAATCATTCTTTGGCAGCTCAAAAAACCATCTCCATTATTCAATTGCTTCTCTCTCAACTACTGCCCAAGCAATGGGCTACTATCCATTTTTGGGGTCTGCTCCAATAGCAGTCAACAGTTGACCATGATACTAGGCTTTTATGTGATATCTATCAACCCTAATAATGGACCTATAACCGTCCTTAAGGTCGTGTTTTAGTGGTCCCAAATAGCATTACAGTCTCATGAACTTTGGGTTGCAACCAGGCTATCTAAAGGGATAAACATGACTTTCATTGTGGTATATGGGTGTGTCTTCTTAATTTCTGCACAATATCTCCATATGTCCTTATATTACTGCTTTGCAGTCCCTTGAATCTCCTTTCTATCTATTGCCCTTGCATTGTATGCCATCCATTTTGAAATTTCAGCTTTGAAGTCATCATCAACTGTTTGTCTCAACAACCTTGGAGGCATATCAACATTGCATCTAAACCTCTCTATGTACTTGTTTGCAAGCCACTTAGCAGAAATATTCTTGTTCTTCCTTGTATGGTTATAGTTTGTGTGCTCATTATTCATGGTCTTAACAACCAAATCATCTGTCCTAAGAGCAGTCTCAACTGATGCATAAACAAACGATTGGCTAGGAGTCTTACATTTTGCTCCAAACCTTTTTTTTTTCATTTGTTTATGGCTTCACTGGTTTTCCTTTCATGATGGAATAGGTTCTTACAGTTATAGCTAATCTTAGCTGCTCAGCTGGCTCAAACTTCATTCACATGTGAAACTCAAAATTAGGGTCTTTCAGATCTCTTTTCGGATTGAAGTCAACACACCTATTCTTCCAATCATCATTGTTCTCTTCTTCCGAGGAGCTAGCATCACTATGCAACTCTGTCACCACTGTATCTTCCTCTAATGCATGGACATCAACTACGTTGGGGGTCTACCTCTTTAGTATGTGCTGTAGAGGTGTTTCTTCTCCCTCTAACTTACTTCTTCCTCCGAGGTTGCTAGTTTCCAGTTCCCAAATGTATAGGTTCTTCTTCATTTGTCTCAAGGTGCTGCTGCTGTTCAAATTCCTGATTGTTGTGACCATTGATCCACCCCTGTTGGTTGCCATTGTGAGCATTGTTCATCTGCAACTGATCCTAGCTGTTGTGAATTATCATTAGAAATGGGATACTACTCTTTATCTATATTTGAAGATCTAGGTTGCTCTGCATTAGAAGAATCGAATGCCTCGTGATCTACACCAGATTTTGGACCCCTAACAATCAATTCTTCCAACATTTCTTCATCTCTATAAAAATTCCTGTCATTACTAAAGCGATCACAGTCTCCATCCGAATCAGTATTGGTCTCCACTTGCCCATCTACATTTCCTCTATCATTTTCATCCCCATCATCCCTATTATTGAAGGCATTCTCTCTCGAACAGTTCCTAGCATCTTTCTTGTCAAATAATCTTGTCAATGCCACTAGGTTCAAGGCTACTTTCCCTAATAACATTTCTATTTTTATCAAGTTCCTCAATGGTCACTTTGGGTTTTTTAATCAATTCCAGATTAGAAGGAAGGGACTTCATTGCCATCCTCTTGATTTCTTTCTTTGTCTTTTGGTCACAGAACATTTCCATGTTAGTATGTTTATAAGCCCAGTTGCAAAATGCATTAATGGCTTTATCAGTAGATAATTCCTTCAACCCACTTCAGAAATCTTTTCCAGGCTCAAGATAGTAATACATCATACATTTATAATGCCCTAATTTATCCACCATGTAGCTTATTTCATGCACAAACATTGTTTCAACATTACACAGATCAACATAATCTATATGCCCATTAATGTATCTGTAATTTTCCTAATTGAATTTATCCCATGATACATCCGTATGGTGAAAAGAGAAGAATTTGGCACTGCATGATATGCGATTAGTTAGAAAAATTAAAATTTCAGTCAACCCTAATAAATCCATAATGAATGAATTAATTATTATTTAAACCCTTAAGCTAGCATTGACGTATACTTTCATCAATATGCTATATATACTTGTATACTTTATTCCAAAAAGCCAAAACAGCGGTAAAAGGTAGGACCATACAGGAAAGGGACAATCTACTCTGGACCACCATAACTAAACAATAATCATCTTCCTATAACTCTTAATTAACACTAATAGCTATACATATATTATTCAAAGTTAGGGATTTTAAAACTTTATGATACACTCTGTAAGGATCAAAGCCTCTTGGTCTAATCACCCAATCCCTCATTCCAGGAAATGAAAATCTTGTTCATCAACCCTTCCTGTTGACTCTCAATCCCTCCATTCACTTCGTTGTTTCGTTTTTCTTCTTTTCTCAAATGTTTAAGGTTTGATATTTGGGTTTAAGAAAAAATAAAAGAAAGACGAAGAACCAGATGCATAAGAGAGAAAGAAGCTGTACATGCACTCTTTTCAACTTCCTAAATTGTTTGTTTTGTCTTGAGAATCACACGGGCAATCAGATCTGCATACTTAATGACTAAATCTAATAGAATGGCCTTGAGTTTTAACTTTTGACATTTCAGTGACCAAAACTAGAGTTTTAATAGTTTTGTGGCCAACATTCGACGATTGTAAAAGTTTAGTGGCCATCCGGATTATTTGCTCCACAATTCTATTCTAAAGTAAAACATAAACTTATATGTTCAAATTCTCCACGTATATCGAATATTCCACAATTCCAATCCATTGCACCTATTTTCATATCAATAAAATTCTAATTCAAACTATCAACTCTACCTACTAAAGTGCCCGTTCGGGACCAACATCACTAGTTATAACATATACTTCTCATTTTTATACTCTTTTATGATATATAGATATAAGTTTAAATAATTCTGTTAAAATAAAAGCATAAAAGGATAGAAATAATGAGAAATTGAAATAAATTTAACAGGAACTATGTAATAAAGGATAATTTATTGACTGGTGCCGAACCTGTACAGTAATAAATACCTACTCGAAAAAAATACAGATTTTGTATATAGCGGTGAGTAGGGTCGAATCCACAGGGACTGGGGATAATTCGTTTTTTCTAGAGTTCAAAGTATGGGGGGTTTTGGATTAAATGCTAACTAAATAAATTAACTGCAGAAAATAATTGATTAAGAGAAATAATTAAGGGAAAACTCTAGCCAAGGGTACACTTCAGAAATGGTTCAGGCACTGATCATTGATTCACAGATAATTCCACATTTATTAATAGACCAGTTATAGTTGTCATGCACGCGATAAACAACCAACCTTTCCTTAATTTCTCGATAGTTAAGGTACGACCGTTAACTATTTCTCTAACCCAAAAACAACCCTAGGTACGACTGTAGGATTTAATTTCTAGATTGCATTAATAATTAGAAAGGTCCAATCCTAACTAACAAACACGCTACGAGGGTTTGTTTAAGTTAGATCGTATGCTCCCCTGACATAAACCCAATTACGCCAGTTGCTACTGAAATAAAGATAACGAACAATTACGGATTCAATTATCCCTATTTAGCAAAATAGCCTATGTGAATAATTAAATATTGCGCATCTATTCAACCACTCACACGAGCTATAGCAATTAAAAGCAGGAAACATATAAATACCAATAAATTAAGGAAGCAATTAAAATAAATTAGATCTCACAGTAATTGTTGAACCAAATCTTCAGTTGTCCCCTTGACTTGAATTAAGAGGTTAGTTCTCCATTAATGGAGAACAACCATGCGAAAGAGCTAAGAAAAGAAAACTAAAACTATGCTAAAAGTCTAAATTAAAACTATTGATTCCTCAACCTCTCGTACGTTTCTCCCTTTTTAAAACCAAAAGGAAGTCTAATGCTATCTCTAGTGGTCCCCACACCAAATTCAAAGTCTTGTACGTTTCTTTTCCTAGAGTCCAAATGACTCATGCTTCTTATCCGTGGTCCCCGCACATGTGGACAAAACCTCCAAAGTACTTGTTGTTCCAAGTCTCTCTACGTTACTTTCTTTGAAAAGTCCAAATGACTAAATGCCTTGCACTAGCTTGTGGTCCCCACCAATTCAAGGACCTAAAGGTTGAAGCCCTTAGAAGTCTGCATTTTTCCATACAAGTCCCTCCTTTTTGGTAATTTTCTGTTTCACTCCTGAAATTGATTCCAAATACCAAATATGAGTAAATATCAGCAATTAACACAATATTTGTCAGGGATAGAAGGGGAAAACAATAATAAATTTACTAACAAATTATACCCTATCAATTCCCCCCACACCTGAATTATGCTTGCCCTCAAGCATGGGGAAAGTATACAGACACCAAAATTTGATAATGATCATTGCTCTATCTACCAAATTGCCAAGATACCAAGAAAAATAATAATCAAGTATCAATGGTCAAGATCCAAGAAACATCACTCCGGTTAGATTCTAAACCAAAAACTCCTCCAATTTCAGGTTAACTAATCTAAGAAAAAAGGAATGACGCATAACATTTATCAGCAAATGGTCCAACTATTAACCAAAATCTCAACATTAAATCCATAATTCGGCAAGCTGACTTTTATTACACACTAACACAACCTTCACTTTTTTTCACATTTTTTTTCTACTTTTCTCTCTCTCTTTTTTTTTTTAAAATCTTCTTTCTTCAATAGTAACAAAAGACTTAGTCGCTAGCCATTTGAGCCTTTTGACGCGAACTCCAACATTGGCCAGATGAAGGAGCCCGGTTACTCAGCTTCTATCGCCACGTGACCACGTACTCATAGCAATTACTATTTTTTGACGCGAGAATCGACACTTTTAGGTGCAGATCCCCGGTTATTCAGTAGTAACTAATAGCGGAGTACAGTCAAGTTTATTTATATTTAAAAATCACAAAAACTCAATATAACACAAGAACCAAAAAGAAAACTAGCATCAGCTAGCCTCATTTTCAAACATGGAGAACTAAAGTTAATAATCGGACCAATTCACATGAAAATGCCAATAATCATTCCCTATATCTAGGAAAGTTAACCAAAAATTATAAGAGTAAAACAATCATCGATATTCACCAAAGAGTTATTTTTGGATTCAACCACATTAACTTGATACCCTTTTATTATTAAAATTGGCAACATCAGAATCAGAGACAACAATCCAACATCAAAACTTGGTATTCATATGAAGACTGACCATTAGAAAAAAGAAAAGAAAAGAAAATAAACGAAAGATGGACAAAAACAAACAAAAAAAAAATAAAGAAAAACAAAAAACTCTAGAAACTAAAAACACAATTACTAGCACCACAATGATCCCCCCCACACCTAATTCACACATTGCGTTCAATGTGATAATGTAAAAGTAGAAGGAAGGAGAGGGGCAACGGTACTTCCCTGAAGTCATCAAAACAGGGGCAGTTCAGGTGGAAATTGTGGATCAAGACTTGCATGGTGACGTCAATGTGGGTCATCCGAGTCTCTAGTCTCTCAACTCGCGTTTGGAGCTGGTGCCATTCGTGGCTTCACCATGAACTCTAAATATCACTCTAAGCAACAAGAGACTACCATTACCAACAAATAATGGAAGCCGAAAATTCAAAGCAATAACAATTTTTAAAGCCATCCCAATGAACAAAATGCACAATTCAATCTCCCATAGATTAAACCAGGCCCCAACACTTATAGCAAATGCAATCAATAAGTACTCATGGACCCCATGTAGTCAAATTCAGAATTAAGGCCGTCCAAAGTGCAACAACTGCTCCAAAGACCCCAAGCAAGTCAATAAGACACAACCAATAAGCAATAAACAAAGGAGGAGCACAGTAGCCGTCCAAAAACAAGCAATCAGTCGCGAGAACCGCTTAGAACATGCAACCAATATCAATAAGCAAAAAGAAGCGTCACGGGCGCCCCCTAATATAACCAGCAATTGCAGCAATGTACCCACAATTTGACCCCAATGATATGAATTAGACACAGTTGGACCCAAAACCGGAACCACTGTCTCGAACTGGACAGTCAATTACCCAATTCAACCTGCTAAAATTAGCAATTGACCACAGAAATTGGCAATTCCAGCAATCACAGTTCAGGATTCGAAAAACAATTTAAGCACTAAGGATCAAGAAACTGTAAGCAACGATGCAATCAGTACCACTGGTGTATACACAGGGAGGATTGAAATCAAATGGCCAACCCAAGACATGTGATAAAGCCAAACACACCAATCAGTACCACTGAATGGCAGAGAGTAACACGGGACCCAATTGACAAGTAACTCCCACATTACCCCCAGCAATTTCCAAACAAGTAAACTGGCACAAAAGTCATCAAATTTTATCCCCCAGATGCAATAGAAATCTCAAGTAGTCAAAACCCGAATAATATTCAACAATATAATCAATACCAGAGACCACCCCCAAATGGGGTAGCAAATAAATTGAATTCCACCCAAAATTAACCCCAGAAAATGCCCAAATCACCTCCTGCTTGTATCCATCAAGACACCCAAGAAACAAAAACGCAAATTCCAGTAATTTAAGGACCAGCGAAATACTAATTAAGGTGGAAATTGGAATACCTCCACCTGCCAATTTTGGGCAGGTGGTGACGCGCGGCAAGGAGGCGGCGGCGATGGAGCTGCTGGAGGTTGGCGTGAGGTGGAGCTGGTGGCGTGCGGCTGTCGCGGTGGGAAGAGTGGAGGCAGTCGCGCTAGGAAGAGGAGAGTGGAGGCTGCCGAAGAGGTGGAGCAGGGGCGGCGGCGTTCACTGCTGGTATCGCGCGAGCTCGCGCCAGCTGCGGGAGGGGAGAGTGGCTCGCGATGGGGAAAGGGAGTGTGCAGTGGAGATGGAGGTTTGTGGTGATGGCTCTGGCCGAGCGCGCGGTTGTGGGCACGATGGTGACTGGTGGCGGCGATGCTGAGCTGAGGAGAGTTGATGGTGGGGGCCGCGAGCTTTGGAGAACTGGAGCTGGAGGGAAGCTCGGCGAGGTGGTGGCGGCTCTGGCCGAGGACGAGGCTGGAGGAGCGTGGCCGGCGGCGTGCGATCTCGGCCAACGAGAGAAAAAGAAAAGAAGAAGAAGGAAGCGGGGAAGAAGAGGAAGAAAAGGGAAAAAAAGGAAAGAAAGAAAAGAAAAAGAAAGAAAGAAAAAACAAAGAAAGAAGAAAGAAAAAGAAAAAAGAAGAAAAAGAAAAGAGAAAAGGAGAATTTTTTATTTTTTATTTTTTATTTTTTATTTTTTGTAAAAACTTACGCTAATGTAAATCGTCCCAATTGGAAATTGCTGAAATTTTTTTTTTTTGAGAGGGACTCCTGTCTTAGGCGTGGGCACGCTCAACTGCTATAGAGTCCGCAGATCCTGAACGAGAATTTCTTTCCCTCAGGCGTGACCACCTGGCGTGGGCGCGTCTAACTGCTATAGAGTCCGCAGATCCTGAACGAGAATTTCCTTCCCTCAGGCGTGACCACCTGGCGTGGGCACGTCTAACTACTAATTTCCTGCCACCAAACATCAAACTATTAATTGACACTAACACTTAACTAAAACTTCAAAAATGCATGAAAACTGAAACAAATAGTCTTGGGTTGCCTCCCAAATAGCGCCTTTCTTTAATGTCTTTGGCTAGACATTTTTATGTGTATTCATGGAGGATAAAATCTTGTGGCTCGTTTCAGTACTTCATCTTCTATGTAATCCTGATAGCCCTCGTAAATGGAGTAATTCTTGGCCACACGAGCTACGGGCTTCCATGGACTAGTAAATGGCACCAAACAAACAAGTGATGATCTTAAATTTTCACACACTCCTCCATCAAGAGCACTTATTGGTTCGAGATATTTTGCCATCATGACTCTTAATTTATTCCTGGTATGAAATTCAAAATCGTCTGGTATAATAAAATCAATCTCACTAACAGGAATTAAAGAATAAGAGTCAGGAAAATATTGATCAAGGAATGGAGGAGATGTCACCGCATTTGGAGATTGTTCACTGGATTCATTCACTTGAACCATTTGATGTTGGGGTCTCAATTCTTGCTCTTCAACTTTCTTTTCAACTACATCTTTAGATTCTTCTTCTTGAAACTCTTGCAGTACCATGTCATTTGTCAGAATAATTGCACTCTCATCTTCCTCATGGTCGATAATAGTCGGTGAGGGCAATTCTTCGTAAACTGGAGAAATCAATTTGCTCGTTTTAAATGCCCATTCACGCCTTGCTTCTTTCATCTCTTTACTCATTCTTTGTGTCTCCTGTTGAACTTGATGTACCTCCTGTTGAATTTGATATATGTTAGTAGCTATTAATTCAACTATTTCTTCAAGAGACATACCTGACATGGATGATGGTTCTTGAGACTCATACTGCTGAAAATTCATTGGCCCTGTTGTATAATCATAACTGGAGTTATCCCACCATCCTTGATCATACCCGTTTGGATTAGAGTTATACCACGTTTGAGACCAGGGTGAAAAATCTCCATAATTATTGAATGGGACACTCAGATCATCTTGATATTCGGGGCACATATCGGTTGAATGATCCCTGGCATAACAAATTTCACAGGTTGCAGCAGCCATTCTTTTTTTAATAGAGTTTATTGCCTCTAAATATGCAAACTTAGAAAAACAATCAGTCTCATTGCCTTCCCCGAAAACAAAATCCAGTATATCACCAAAATACGGAGTGTTAGAAGCCATGAACTATATAATAAAAAAAATAAGAGAAATAAGTTAAAAATGAAAACAAGGTGAACTTCAAAAAGAAACAAATTAATCTGACACCAGTCCCCGGCAACGGCGCCAAAAATTGACAGGTGCCGAACCTGTACAATAATAAATACCTACTCGAGAAAAATACAGATTTTGTATATAGCGGTGAGTAGGGTCGAATCCACAGGGACTGGGGATAATTCGTTTTTTCTAGAGTTCAAAGTATGGGGGGTTTTGGATTAAATGCTAACTAAATAAATTAACTGCAGAAAATAATTGATTAAGAAAAATAATTAAGGGAAAACTCTAGCCAAGGGTACACTTCAGAAATGGTTCAGGCACTGATCATTGATTCACAGATAATTCCACATTTATTAATAGACCAGTTATAGTTGTCATGCACGCGATAAACAACCAACTTTTCCTTAATTTCTCGATAGTTAAGGTACGACCGTTAACTATTTCTCTAACCTAAAAACAACCCTAGGTACGACCGTAGGATTTAATTTCTAGATTGCATTAATAATTAGAAAGGTCCAATCCTAACTAACAAACACGCTACGAGGGTTTGTTTAAGTTAGATCGTATGCTCCCCTGACATAAACCCAATTACGCCAGTTGCTACTGAGATAAAGATAACGAACAATTACGGATTCAATTATCCCTATTTAGCAAAATAGCCTATGTGAATAATTAAATATTGCGCATCTATTCAACCACTCACACGAGCTATAGCAATTAAAAGCAGGAAACATATAAATACCAATAAATTAAGGAAGCAATTAAAATAAATTAGATCTCACAGTAATTGTTGAACCAAATCTTCAGTTGTCCCCTTGACTTGAATTAAGAGGTTAGTTCTCCATTAATGGAGAACAACTATGCGAAAGAGCTAAGAAAAGAAAACTAAAACTATGCTAAAAGTCTAAACTAAAACTATTGATTCCTCAACCTCTCGTACGTTTCTCCCTTTTTAAAGCCAAAAGGAAGTCTAATGCTATCTCTAGTGGTCCCCACACCAAATTCAAAGTCTTGTACGTTTCTTTTCCTAGAGTCCAAATGACTCATGCTTCTTATCCGTGGTCCCTGCACATGTGGACAAAACCTCCAAAGTACTTGTTGTTCCAAGTCTCTCTACGTTACTTTCTTTGAAAAGCCCAAATGACTAAATGCCTTGCACTAGCTTGTGGTCCCCACCAATTCAAGGACCTAAAGGTTGAAGCCCTTAGAAGTCTGCATTTTTTCATACAAGTCCCTCCTTTTTGGTAATTTTCTGCTTCACTCCTGAAATTGATTCCAAATACCAAATATGAGTAAATATCAGCAATTAACACAATATTTGTCAGGGATAGAAGGGGAAAACAATAATAAATTTACTAACAAATTATACCCTATCATTTATCTTTTTTTATAAGACTCTTTTTTCCAAATCAAGAAGAAAAATGAATCACGAAAAGTATGATTAGTGTTGTACAATTGATATTTGACTACGTCATATTCAGGTAATTTATTGAACTACTAACAACATGTTCAAAACAAATTCAATGTTTATTGTAATCAAATAGAAAAGGGAATATTCTTTAGCTTTTTATTATTTTCAAGAGAATCTAAGTTCCTCTGTGAGGCTGCGAAAGCATTCATGCAAAATAGAACCCTATTTGGTAAGTAACTTTTTTGGGTATTTCTATAAAATTTTATTGTAATTTACTGTAAAATTTGTAGAAATTTTTTTTTTTAGTTGTGCAAAACTTTCCTCTTTTTTTTTTTTTTTTCTTTTTCCTTTTCTTGTTCTCCCCCACCCTACTATTGTTCTGCCTATTCCCTTCCTCCCCACTACCAGCGGTTGGCAACTAACGCTAACAGTCTTTTCTTTTTTTCCTCTCTCTCTCCTCTCTCCTTCTCCTTTTCCTCCTTCCTCTCTCTCTTCCTTCCTCTCCTCCTCCTCCATCTTTCTTCTTCCACCTCCTTTCCCTTCCCCTTCTCCTTGGTCATGCGATCAGAAGGGAGGGGGAGTAGAAGGGTGGCAAGGTTAGGGAGAGGAGAGGAGGGCAGGGGAGGGAAGGGTGGCAAGGTAAGGGAAAGGAGAGGAGTAGAGGGAGAGAGAGAGAGGAGGATGAGGAAAGAAAGAAAGGATGAAGAGAAAAGATAGAGAAGGAGAAGAGGGGAAAGAGAAGAGAGAGAGATGAGGGAGAGAGGGAAAGTAGAAAAAAAAAAAAGAAACTGTTGGTGCCAGTCGTCGGTGTCGACAGTGATGGAGGTGCTAGTATCGATGTCGGCAATGATGGAGGTAAGTTCAGGTAGGGGAAAGGAAGAAAAAGAAAGGAAAGGAGGAAAAATTTTTTTTTTTTGGGTATTTTGAGATGTGTATTTTAAAAATTCTAAGTTTTTTGAAGTTAATATAAGAAATATTGTTAAAAAACTTACTGGAGAAAAATTTGGCAAAAAACTCATTTGCCAAATAAGCCCTAGATTGCATAATTCATATTGTACATTCTTATTTTTTGTGTAAGTTACATACCAAAAATTAATATATGTAATTCAAACTAAAAGCTACAGGTCTTTCTATATTTACATAATATTCTTATTTTTTAAAACCTAATTATCCTTAAATGAGCCATCCTACTTGAATTTGACTTCGATTTATTAGTTACAATCCATCTTTTTTAAATTTAACTTAATTTTTTGAAAATATTTTCCAAATAATTTGACTAGCTAAAGATGGTTTAATATCCATTTGCAATACCATCTTTTTATGTAAAAGAAGTGCCTAAGTGAAAAAAAATACTTTGTTAACTATTCACTCTTCTAAAATTTCCAGTTAATTGGATATTTCTCAAATATTAAAAAGTAATTACAATATCTCTTATTACAAGTTTGTTTAAGTGTAACAAGATTTATTATGTCGTATGTCATCCCAATTGCTTTGAGATTTTAATTGATCCGTTCCATACTTCTTCACCGTTATCCTAACAATATCAGGATTTGAGGCTATTACTTTATGATAAATAAGTATGATGTGTTTGGATTCAAGTACGGATAAAATGACTATTGAGACATCAAACATACAATAATTTAATAACAAACAAGCCATGAACATGAAAGATAAATAACACACAAAATTTAACGTGATTCGACTCCATCATTGAGCCTACGTTCACAGAGAGAAAATTCGTTTTTTATTATGAGAAGAAAACTCGATACAAGAATACAACTTGAACCCAAGTACAACCCTTATATACTATCTCTCATCTACCAAGAACCCTCTCTCACCTTATGTATAAGGCTACATGTCGCCCTTGTGTGCCATCTTGCAGTATGCCAACTCCATCTATTCATAAGCTACATTACTTGGCTAACATTCAAGTAATAATAGGAAATAACTGCTAATTTCTAATCTCATACGAAATAGGAAATAATTTATAATTTCTAAACTCATACAAATAAAAAATTTCTCGAGTACTATTTCAAGTAACTAAACTCAATTAGAAAATTAGTTACTTTCATACAAAATAACAAATTTGACTAAAAGTAATTAAACCAATTTTCTAACATGATGGATGATCTAAATGACAAATTTTCGTCGTCTTGGCCCCTTAAATTTTAAGGTTTTTGTCAACATTTGTTTAATTGATGTCCTCTTCTTTTAACTTTAGATCATATGCAAAGTTTAATAGGAGCTACCTAACTTTTTATAAAAATCTAATTTGCTATGTTTAGCATGCAGTTTTTAACCCCTCTCTGTGTTCTATTTGCATAACAAATATAACAAGTTCTACCTTTTATGTTATTTGATTTAGTATTTACACCTTGCCTATATCACACATCGGCAACATAGTAGAAGCTTGACTAATTAATATTGACTTATGTTAGTACTCTATCCAAATAATATTTCATTTGCATTATAAGCACATTTCTCAATTCATCTTTTTATATTCCCAACCATCTTTTTTATCTCATATACATTACATCTTCAAAAATTAATTATTCCAAATAATATTTCAAATAATACTCTACCCAAACACACTAACTATTATTTAGAGCGGCAAATGAGTCAATTCAAAAAATATACTAGCTATTATCTTAAAAAATAGAAAGAAATACTTGTCATTTTTTTACCTTTAAATAGTTGTATTATAATACTTTTCTAAGTAATATTTCTCAATTGTTTCACACACACACACATATATGTGTGTGCGTGTGTATGTGTTTTTTGGTATTAATCAATAAAATTCACATATAACAATGAATAAAGAATAAGTAAAGTAACCTTTAAAATATTAATGCCAAGATATAGCATCTGAAGCATGTTGAAGTCCCCAACTTCTTTAGGTATATAGCCAACAATAATACTTTCGAGGCTTGAAAATTCTGATTACTGATGAACCTGATAATAATTGGTCATTTAACTGATTCTAAAATAGATGAAACTCTTTTAGATTTGGAAGATTGTGGCCTGTGTCGGCTCAAAGATTGCAAGATTAGCTCCTTGTGAAATCAATAAACTCGTATGTAAGGATTTTTAAAGATTGTAGATATTTTATCCAACTCCTCAAATTTAGAAAGATTACGAATCTTAAAAATCTTTTCACCAAAGTAATTGTGCATTAGATCTGAATGTGCAAGTTAAATCCAGCATTTGATAAATTAAAAAGAGAAACAGGAAGAATACCACTAAAAGAATTGTTTCTCAGGCACAACTTTTAAAGTCTGTCAAAAAAATCAAATCATCATAAAATTTCTCCCATGAATTGTTGTAGGTTAAAGCCATAAAACTTATGTGATGAAAATGAGACAATCCTTCTGGCAAATGACTATGAAAATAATTGAAAGAACCTATGTAGGAAATATTTAAGGCGACCATTCTATTAGGTCTAGAGTCACTAGTAACTCTAATTTAATCACAAATAGGGAAAAAATGGACTAATTTTTCACTAAGATTAATTAAAGATTGAGATATTATGTGATCTTTCAAGACAAAAAGGTAGATTAGTTAAAAATAATATTGGTTGTGACCATAGCAAATAGAAAAGTGGCTACCACTAGCCAGAGTTCTTAAATGCAAATAATTGCACGTTCTTCCAAGAAAGTGAGACCATGTCAAATATACATTATAAACTACTTTGTGAATCTACATTATTTTAAGGGAATTCAAATTATCTACAAAATCAAATGAGCTCTTTCTATTATTCTGAAACTTAAGAAAGTTGAATGTGGTTTACTTGACAACATATACCAAGTTATAAGTGATTAACAGTAGTTGAGAAAGTTTTGATCTAGTGGTTAAAGTTGAGATCTCAGAACGTAAAGGTTTTGAGTTCGAATTCCCCTATCTCTTCCTCACTTCTTAAATTCTGCCATTCGTCTACTGAAAAAAAAAAATTAGAAGTAAAAGATCCCACCTGTCCTCTACTAGAAAAAAAGAAAGATGACTAATAGTAGACAATAAAATGGAGTTTCTATGTATAATACTAGGGTTAAAGCCCGTACAATGTGCGAGAGTGGATACATGTAAATACATTAATTGTAATATAATTTTGCCTTTTGGATTTGTTTACAAAAAGTTATCTCTTACAAAATAAAGGAAATGTTATCAAAATTGTTGTTGATATAGAACCTTAGACTTTAATTTCATATTGATGATATATCATCAGCATGGAAAAAAGTATATAAAGTCAACATGTATAACAATTTTAGCAAGGTAAAATTCAATCAAATTCAAAGAAAACTTTCGACAAAAGATACCAAATAAAGGTTGTATACTTGTAGAGAGTCCTATGAAGTCACAAAATATGAACTTAAAATTTCGTTATTAAAACTTTGAAATATCAAACAAGTTTCATTACTAACTACTTCTAAAAATAAGAAATTTTATTTCTATAAATAGAAAAATGAGAAATCTTCAATCCTACTACAAATTTTCTTCCAGCTAATCTTCTGTATCTTAACATTTTTACCACAACTGATATGAGAAATTTCAAACCATGCTAAAACTACCAAACATGTGGCAATGATGCTCAACTAGCCAACATGACTCAACACCATGTTTGGATTGTGATTTTTTGCCAAAATATTTTTACATTTTTCATGAACACATTTTTCAATCACTTTTTCATCTCATATACATCAAATCGCTACAGAACATTTTCCTACAAAAAAAAAAATCCTAAAATAGCAATCCTACAAAAAAAAATCCCTTTTTTGTTTTCTTTCAAATCTGATGCTTACCTATAGTTTTTGCTTTTGTATACCTTGTTGCACGAGAATTATAGCACAGAATTTAGTGATATATATTAATTCTCTGATCTTCAATAGCAGTAAGTGAATTGTCTTCTTTCCAAGAACAAAAGAATACAAAAAATAAAAGCTTCTGAGCATTTCCAATACAACCTTGTTTAAAAACTCATAAAGAGACCTGTTACATACCTTAAGTAGCATATTACAAGACAAAGATGTCATGAACTGAAACTTAAACCTACTTGCAGAAGAAAAAAATGCAGTTAAAAGAATTCCATAATAGAAGCATTCTAAATTTGTAATGTTCTGCCATTACAGCAACATATTGGAATACAATTTCTTTTCTATGTCACTTTAATTTATACAGAAAAAACTCTAAATTGTTGCAAAACCAGAAGTATAATAGTAGCCAAACCAAACAATATCCATATAAAGAAACTCGACATATCTAACAAGATTTAAATTTAAATCAAGAACAGATTGATATACATGAAGTTATTTCATATGAACATATTTTGCACACTAATTTATTCCATTTAAACCACATAATTAAAGAGATAGAAAAACAATTCCAATCAATATCCACATAAAAAAAGTGGTATTATTGACTTTAATAAAGCTGACGTATATCTTGATTTAAAAAAAATTACAACTGATGAATAAGATTATTACCGTATTGAACCTGCAACTAAAACTAAAATAGAATCAATTCTTTGATTTTAGAAATCTAACATGGACATCTCAATGCAACTAAAATTAACACAAAAATAAAATAAAAAGTTATGGATGACTTGACAATTCCAATTCTTTAATTTTTCAATTTTAGAAATCTAACACGACCAACTTAATTCAAACATTGAACCACCATGATAATATTTACAACTATTAAAGTTACAAATTGCTTGAAAGAAATAAAAACATAAATGATTTATTGCAGATAACTAAAGAAATGGATTGCCTCAAGAAAACAACCACTATTGCAAAATAGAGAAGATGAGTGGCTGAACAAGCAAAAATGCTAATTTAATAAGCTGCATAATTTTGATCCTGAGAAATTTTAAATTAATGACAAGAATTCGAGTAGACGGAGGTTACTCTGGTAAAGGCAAAGGCCACTAACTCCCATTGATTCCGTAATTTGAGCAGGTAATGATTGATTAAGTTTGTAATAAAGGCAGCTTCTTTAGACAAATTTTAAGACCATAAAGTCACTATAAGGTTAATAATGTAATAATGAAAACTTGCTAAAAGGTTAATAAAGTCATTTGAGACATCCTCATGCATTGAAATATCATACAATCTACGTAAAAGGTTTAAATGATGTTCCATATATAAACCTTACCAATTTATTTATACGTAATTGTCTCTACTAATTTGGTAATAGTATTCATAAATGCTGATGAAGGAGATCAATAGTAGTTAAAGACGTCTTAAAATATTACCCTTTTACATCCTTTTTGTGTTACAATACAGCAAAACTTAATGAATTTCTTGAAACTGATTTTTAAAAATGTAGAAAGACTCGATAACTGAGGCTCCGTTTGAATTACTTGTTGTTTGAGGTATTTTTGAAAACTTTTACTATAGTAGTATATATAAAAAACTTTTACTACAAATATTTTTTGAAATATTTAATATATTGTATGAATGAGATGTTTTTTGAGTTATTTTATTTATGTATTATTGTAACATTATATTTGAAAAACTTGTTTTTGAAAAAATGGCCAATCCAAACAGATCTCCAACAACCAATCACACTATAGTGTAATTTTAGCATCCAAAATATCAATTACATTATAATTATTATTTTAATATTTTTATAAGGTTATATAGAATCCCTTGATAATGATATAATCAACAAATCAATTCACAAATAATTTGAATTACAATTCCAACTCAGTACTACAAATAAAAAACCCAAAAGACACGAGAAGAAACTCATATAAACTATTGTTATACTTATTCATCCCACTTATTTTATCTACACCGCATGAACTTCTTCTTTTTTTTTTTTTAACGCTGCATCAACTTAATGATAAACACTATTGTTAAGGGCACATCCAATGTGTATGTAATTTAGAAATAATTAAAATGAATCAATTTTGTATGAATTTTGTTTGCTACATATAAAAAATTTATATAAAAATTTTCATGAAAGAACTTTCTATTATATGATCGTAGTAATTTGGTAGTTACAATAATTAGGGTAGTTATGAGTAGTTATATCAACAAAATGTGATTAGGTTATTAAGGTAAAAATTAATTTTTATATGAGTAAAATTAGAAGTTTAAAAGATGACAAAAAATATTTACACCAACCACCATTGCTAAAACATTATATATTGTATAGATACCAAAGAATTATGCATACCTGATATGTTTACATTTTTTATATAAAATTAAATGAAAATGTTTTTTCTTAATTTATCCAATAGGTAGTTATAAGTTGTTTTGTGGTCAATTACTAGCATTGAATTACAGGTAATCTTTTGTTCTAACCTAAAAATCAAACGAGGAAACACCCGGGTCCGGGTCGCAGGGGATTAGTCGAGTCTCGTAAGAATTGACCCGGACACCCCTATGTCGACAAAAAAAAAAAAAAATCAAACGAGGAAACACACCATGGTTCAAATGTTCATTTATTCCTCCTTGTCTAGATGGTATACGCTATTACGCTTTGCAAGCAGCTACTAACATCTTCGCGCGCGCGCGCACACACACACACCAAAAAAAAAAAAAAGAATACGAAAAAGAACAACTACTAACACTTTCACAGAGTCTAATTACAAAACACTGTCATGAATCCTCAATCTTTTTCCTAGGGTGAAAAGTTACACTTGAGTCATGCTTGGACAAGAGATTATTTTTTTAAAAAAATTGAATTAATAGTACTTTTTAATTTTTATAATGGAATATATGTAGAATTAAAAAAGTAGTTAAAAATAATAAAAATTTAAAAAATCTATTCATGATACAATTACTTCTATTTTGTAAATAATACCATATCCAAACAAAATTTTATCTGCACTAAAAATTATCAGCTTTCAGCAAAGTCAAATAATATTCGAACTGGATTCGTTGTTCGACCCACAAAAAAATTTTTTTGAAACTGCACTCTCATTAATCTTTTTTTCCGAGTGAGGTTCTTTTTTTGCTATTGGTAGGAACCGTTAACCAAAATGCCAACAAAGAAAGTTTCCGTGCGCTGTAGCATGCAAAGGTGTAAATGGCTTACAAATTAGATAATGACAGAACACAAGCATACGTACGAGGAGGTATCTGTTATCTTAGTTTACACAGAGAGTCTATCCATGTTAGCAAATTCAGGGCAGATATTGCTTTAACTAAAGCCTGTTATATCACATAGTGCCAAAGAAAGTCATGTTCAAAAACTCACAGAAACAATGGCCTTTCTCTGTGCGTTATTTGGTCCAGAGGATACAAGAGAAAGCAAAGCAACTTCCATTCAATTCAATTTCCTTAAAACACACAGGTAAAGGCAAACAGGAGTTTCTTATGGTCATTTCAGATTCTATGAAAAAAGATTATAGGTATTCACATCAAGATCTCATGGTTCTGTGTATGCAAGCAAGGAGAGAGAACATCAATCAAATCAAAGAGCCAACCTCAACTTGAATTAAGACCAAATGCAACTGATCTTTCATTAACATGGTATGTGGAATTCTGTTTACCTTAGCTCATCTACAGGTATTGTAAGAAAAGTATTTGGAACTGTACCAACTAAGATTCTCTAGTTATCGACAAAGTTTCAAAATGAAGCTACATTCAGTCATCTTCACTCATTGCACGAGGAAACAGCAAAAAGAGGTAGATACACAGCATTCAACAAGAGACGTGATTAGAACCATAACTGATCACTTGCAGGCTTGAGTCAGACATATTTGTTGCCCATGGACAAGGGCCATCCAAATCCCCCGGTAAATTGTAGGCATAAGAGGGCCACCTGACATCCATGCCGCACTGTTTTGAAACACCCATGTTGATCATTTTTTGGGTTCTATCAAGAACTACAAGGCTTGAAAAAGTGGAAAAACTGTTTCCTACGAATACATCAGACCTTGAACAAACTTCATAGTCTATAGCTGATTTAAATAGGTATGGGTGCTTCTGGTAAATTTCAAGAACACCCAGCTTCTTCTTCTCAAAAGGAAGCAAACCTTCTTTCCAACCATCCAAGATAGAGTTATCTTCAAGAAGACTATCAGCAACTGCAAGGTAAACAACTGTTGGATGATTTAGGCCTTTGATGTTTCCCACCCTCTCAATGATCTGCTCTTTACTACTACAAATTTCACTTATATTAAACCGCTGCTCTAACTTCTTGCAGTGGATCATCCAGTCCTTTTCAATTCTCAAGTGAACAGCAACATATGGCACATATTGCAACAATCGGCTTTCTGACTCTAAACCATTTTGGGGCTGCTCAGATTTGTGTCTTGCTTGCCGTCCTATTTCCCTAATCTTGGAAACAACTTTATCTGCTTCTTTAAGTAGTTCATCAACAAATGCTAAGCATTCAAAGATCTTGGCATAGTCTTTGACTGGCCAGTGATCATGCCACAGGAATGGATTTTTTCCAACTATCCGAATTGTCTCATACTCATCATATGGGGGCTTACTATGCTGTGTTAACTGATCCAAGTCTTTCTCAACCGTCCACTTCCTACCACTTCCCTTCTGGAGTTCAAGAACATCACTTCTATTTGAAACATTAGTGAAGTGACTCAATTGGACAAATCCTTTACAGAGACAGTTAAACCTTTCAAATTGAAAGACCTTATCAAAAGAAATAGGTTGCAAAAGATCAATTTCTTTATAGAAGAGTGAAGCACTCAAGCTAGGCATTAAAAGCGTACGATTCAGAAATCTAGCAGTCAAACAAGCTCTAGCAAAAGCAATTTTCTGATTGTTTAAACCCCATATAATTTGAGGAACCTCCAAAAACTTTTGCTTTCCAATATGTAATTGCAGATTTTGTGGCAAAGAATTGTTACGGAAAAATATCAGCTTGCTCTGTTCTATCCCTCCAAAACCAGCGAATGGTGAGATTAGGACAGCTCTAAGAACCAAAACAATGACAACCAAAGCCACACATTTGCATCCCAGAGAATTCAAATGCAGTCCAAAAAATCTCAAACGCTTACAATGCCATAAGTCCATTTGAGATTCAATCTTTAATCCCGACTATCACGTCATCGGAATCAATACAGAAAACTAACCGATCAGAACTGATCCCTTTTCACTCCAACGCTAGGAATTCATCCATAATTCCAGAGCCACCACAGTTCAAATCAACACATCACCAATGCTGAGATTGGATAAAGAATAACAAAAAACTCAAAAAAACATCAAAATGAATCCAACCCAAGTATTTTCGGCATGAAATTCAGTCGAAAATGGATCCAGAACAGGAAAACTACCAATATACTAGAAGCAGGATAAGAATATTAAAAATAAGTTCTTTACCTCTTGTTCTACTGATATTGCTGTGATTCACTAGCAATCCCCAATCCAAAGATCCAATTTTCAATCTTCTAATCCAAAAAAATCCTTCCTTTAATCAAACATCACAACCCCAATAAGCAAACTCAAACATCAATATCTTTATCCCTCAAAAACATTTTCCCAAAAGAAAAAAGGAAAGAGAAAGATCTCCAGAAGTTCATGCAAGCAATTCCAATAGAGAATAGAGACGGAAAGAGGAGAAGGGTTACTGGATTTTAATCATCAGAGGGTTAAAGTGAAAAGGGGTGAAAGTTTTTGATCTGGGATTTTAAAATACTGAAAGTTTATCAGAAGGAAGGAAGATTCCCACGACAATTAGAATGAATCCACAACTGCTTTGGCTGATAAAAAGAGTGAAGGAAGTAATCTATCTGAATCTTGGAAATATTGTCAGATTTCTGCGCAGGGGAAAGAATCCAGAAACAGAGAAAGTGAAGCTTTACATCATCGATTCATCACAATCACAGGGGTCATTTGGTCATGACAGCTAAGAAAACAAGAAAGTCGTAGAATTAGCAGATTCCATTCTGGTATTAGTAATTTTGATAAGCTAAAGTAGAAAGAGAGAAATACCGGATGCAAATTTTCCCTTTCTTAGTTTTAAAAATAAGAATGACATTTTCCACTTTTCATTTAAAAAAGAACTTTCATAAAATTTTTTATTTTTTCCCTAAAGAAAATCTTTTATCTTGATAAGTATGTTTAAAGGAGAAGAAAAGTATTTTTGGAAAGGAGATTATTTGAATAATATTTTGAAATAAATACTATGTCACTTTTTTTTTGTAATGTGATGTATGTAATAAAAAATAATTATAAAGATAAAAAATCAATTAAAAAAGTATTATGATTCAATTAATATTTTTTTTCAAATAAAAACCTATCCAAACAAACTCGAAATTAAAAGTATTTCTTGAAAGTACAAAATATCTTAAAAATACTCTGTAAAAAATGCTTAATATAGTAGTAATTTCTTAAATATAAAAGGTGAGTACATTTGCCTCTTATTCTAGGCACCATACTACTTTTAAGAACCTATGTAGTAAATTATGAGTTTTCAAAGTTCAAACTCTGTACCATGAATCCATGTTTTATTTTTTCTTTTTTTTTCCCCATGATGTAATAATATCTTGTAAACTCTTTTTTAATAAAAAAATTTAGATAGGGATAGTTATTGACTAAAAGAAACTTCCAATTTAAAATATATAATATTTGATAGGGATAGTTATTAACTAAAACAAAACTTTAATTTAAAAAATATATATTTGGGCTTGTATGAGATGGTTATTTTTTTCTTAAAGTATCATTTTGTAATAATTATAAGATAAGTGGAATTACAAACAGTGATAAAAATGTTTTATGCGAACAAAATTCTTTGGCTAAGAGCGTTCTTGCAAAATCAATACAAAATCAAGATATAGAAAAAAGAAAGAAAGAAAAGGCTATTGAAAAAGTAGTGCTTTATTGAAACAAGTAAAAATCAGAGTGTAAAGAGCAAATTTAATAAGACAAGTCAAAGACTGGATAATTACAAAGAAGGGTAGAGACTGTTAAGAAGTGGGCCCTTAAAGTTGCAAACAGGAAAACTCGTGGGCCTTTGAGAAAAGGAATTTGAATGATGAGGCTAAAACCCAAGTGCAAAAATTGTCAGAGTTTACAGAAGAGCAGAGTAGTACAGTGCAATCCTCGAAGCGCAGGAAAAAGGTACTCAGAAAGTGACAAAACCAAAAACTGTAAATCCGGTATTTCATCCATAAATGCGCCGATAAAATGGAGGATCAAAAAACAAGCAACGGATTGCATTTTCAGATCGAGGAAATTTACGATTAATAGGGGAATTGTAAGAATGAGGGGTACCCTGGGCCTAATGGGGCATACCTTGTCGGCTAATTGGGCATTCAGGACTTTCACTATTGCACGTGTGCCGAACTTTAAATTGCTCAGTAAACTAAAATTGAAAAACTAAAATTTAAAGTATGAATTCATTAAATTAAGGATTAATCTTTTCTGTACTAACAGTGTATATATTATCAACGTTAGATGAATGGGCAAAATTTGAATTTGAAATTCAACTTTTATACATATGTCATGAATCTAACGATGATAGTGTATATACCGTCAGTGTAAGAAAGATTTACTCTTAAATTAATGAATTGTTAAATACTAAAATTTGATATATACAAGTGTATATCACACCTTAAGTGATAAGTGAATAATTTATCACTTATTTTTTAAAATAAATTTTGCTTAGAAAATTCAGTACTACCTAATTAATTTAGATGTTTAATTTTTTATTATTAAATGCACTTAAATTCGATTTTTGATAAATGTAAGTACTAAGATAACAATGTGCAAAATAGAATAAATTTTATCCCACATAAAATTAAAATTGTGTTACACAATCAATTCTTACATATTCAATATCAAATTAAATCTATTTGACCCATTTATTGTATAATGCCATGGCTTGAAAAATACTTTTCTGCAAATTGGGTGGTTTGTTTTAGAAGAGAAGTGCAGTTTTTTCCCCCTTATTGTTTGGTCTGTTTGCGAACTTTTCCCTAATATTTCAACTAAACAAAAGGGATCTCTAAAGTTTTTTAATTTTAGGCAAATTCAGAATACCTTACAGAAAATCACAATGGATAATAGTCAAAACGCTAAATTGATGTTAGTCAAGAGTTTGACTTTTCATTTTCCGTCCCCTAAAGTATGGAGTTTCAAGCAATGTGGTCGTCTAGATTTCAAATAGTTATAGTTAAGGTTTCAAAATGAAATGAATTGTTAATTGAGTTAAATATATGACAAATGTGTTTCCAAATCTTTATAAAATATCTCGATTGGCCATTAGTCTAAAGATCATCTTCTTGTTAAGTTAGTTACAATTGATGAATTGTATAACAGTACACAGGGATATATATAAATGGTTATAGTAAAAAATTATGATTACAATTATTAGTGAAGGAAAGCGAGAAAATGATAAACTCATTATCGATTAATTATTTATATATATATATATATGTAAATTATGAAGCTATATTTATATAAGTTATATTGATTGAAGCAATTTGATTTTGACTATGAGCCATTATTGAATATCTATAAATTGTTCTAAATTTGCCCTAAATTGAGAATTTAGATGATGAAATTCATATTAGTCAAAACATTAAGGATCATTTTGAACATAAGCCAAATATTGTGAATCAAAACTGCATTTCTTTCTCTTTTTTCTTGTTTTAATTTTAAGAGAGTTGTTTAGTTGGAGAATTAGAGGCTGTCTTTTATTTTTGATAAAATTGTGTAGCAACAGAAGAAACATGCAAGTGAAGTAACTCGTTGTGACTTGTGAGGAGTGTTATTGCAGATGCGTTGCGCAAGGATCAGTCTAATCTCCAGTAACATGAATGAAGTGTTTTCTATCAAAAAAAAAAAAAAAAAAAGGTGCAAAAGAGAACATAAAACATTAGGCATGGAAGAATTAACTGAAACTTTGATATGCATGTTAATAAATTTTGACGAAAAATTAAGTTAGGTCTGGATCAATTAGGCATTTTTCTTGATTGAAAAAGGCTTTAATCACCCACTCAATATACAATAATGTCCACTGAATGTGGTTGCAAAAAGTTTGAAGAAGAACTTACCTTTTGAATTTAATGGAGTTGGAATTTTGGTCTATGAAATGTATTTAATTACCCAATTAGTCTGTGAGAGTAAAGAAAAAGAATAAAAAAGGTAAAATTTAAAAAAAAAAATAACTAACTGGCATTTTGCCCCTTCTTGTGCTGTGCCCGCTTCCAAGGTTGGTTTTTTTTTTTTTTTTTGGGAAACTATTTAGAAATTAGAATAGACAACAAAGAGTCTCGTTTGAATCAATTTGGTAACAAAGAGTCAGCACTCACTCTTGAAGGGATGATTAACCCCCATGCCGATGCAATTATGCTTTATACTTGCAGTTGGCTGGCTAATTAAGATTTTAGGGAAATGACTTTTTAACAAAATAGTTCCACAATACATCCATCACTTGATTAATCATAAGGAATAGAAATAGTGGCCTACAAATTTTGGCCTAGTTTTTGCTGAGAAATTGACGAGAACACAAATAGGGAAATCGACAGTGTCAACTGGCTGTTTGAGTAATTGGCATTCTTGAAATCTAAATATCCCTAAAACACAACACTAATTAATAGGGAAACAAATATAAGACCGAATAAGATCTGGTAAATGCATATGGAATGTTGTAAAGTATTTGGAAAGGTCAATACAGATTCATCCTTATAAAAAAAAAGAGCGAATTACGCGAAATGTCACTAAACTATTTCAAAGTGCCGGTTCTGGTCACTAAACTTTTTTATTAGCGCGAAATGTCACTGAACTAGTAAATCTGTACCGTTTTGGTCACTCCGTGTATTTGTGCCGTCAGGAGAGACGGAAATCAACTTTTTGAGGGGCAAATTCGTCTGCACAGCCTTTTCCTTGAAACTCTCCACCATAAATCACTCTCAAATGTCAGACAACTCGTAAGTTCAATTAGGAAGTGCAAACCCTTATCCTGTAATAGATTTCTTCTGCAAATATGGAGTAGGAGGGACAATATACGAAGTTGCAATTTGCTGGGAATGTGTTGAAGCTTCATTGGAGGAATACCTAAGAAAAGAACTCCGACTTGCAATTTGCTGGGAATGTGTTGAAGCTTCATGAGAGGAAAAGGCAAGGAAACAACTCCGACCTGCTCTTGTGGCAGTAAAACCAATTTGAAGACTTCATGGACTGATAGGAACCCGACAAGGAGATATGTTGAATGTGCTAATGGCAAGGTAAGCGTGTGAAGATATAGGAAATTCGTTAAATTAGGTTAATGTTTAATTGTTTAGACATTTATCGGCTAAAAAGAATTTGGATAATTTTTTTGTAGGTTGATAGATGTGGTTATTGGAATTGGTATGATGAAGAAATGTGTGAGCGTTCGAAACAAGGCATACCCGGTCTTTTAAAAAGAATAAATAGGGTGGAAATCGAGAATGAAACTTTGCGGCAACAAATTCTCAAGTTGCAAAAGAAAGCTGAGAAAATGGAAGATAAAGTAAAAAATCTGAAGGAGAAGCTTGGAAGAAAGAATGTGAAAAAAATGGTCATTGTTCTTTTTGTTATAGCCTGGACAATTGTTAATGCATCAATGTGGATTTGGGGGCCTAACAAGGGACAGAAGTTTGGAAGGCTGCAAATTGATGGCTACTAGAGTATTGTTGTACTTCAATCCTAAACCAGTGTTGTCAAATGTTTTAATACATAGCTCGTTTTTGTTGAGGTTGTAGTGTTTTTATATACACCTCATTTTGGTTGGTTTTGTTTACACCATGGATGTTTGAAATTGTAATTTATGAATAAAAGACTGAAGTATTAGTTCCAACATATGGGTGCTGCAAAAGAAAAGTAGCTCACAAATGCAGAAAACATAAAGCCAAATACAACAAAAGAGATAATTATCACTATCATTCCAAACAGCTGCTTTACAAAAGAGATAATTGTCACTGTCATTCCAAACAACTGCCAACAAAGTTAGCCATGTTTCACATATAAATAATCTGGAATTGTCCTAGACATAGAATACATCTAAACAAAAGCTATGCAAACAAGTCCTTTAATCTGATCTTCCACTTCTACTTCTACTGCTCCTTGATGTTCCAGCCCATCTACCAATCTTGAATGGAGGCTCTTTGCCCAAGTACTCATAGTTGGTGTTGATCCTTATCTTGTCAATTTCAGACAGTTTTCTCTTTGAATGGAGAGACTGTTTGTTGGCCGCTGTAGTAGATTGGTCGGTATCATTGACAGGCCTAACTCTCCTCACCTGTACACAAGTACAATAAATATTAACAATAGCTATTTACCATAGTAAAATTAAAAATAAAATTAGAAATAAATTTTTGCACCTACAGGTGTCTTAGTCTTTCTAATCTGCTGCTTTTTCGTACTACTAGTGGCAGCTTGTGCATTACGTTCAGCATGTGAACCAGTGTCATTATGGGAAGTAGTTTGCTCTTCAGCTCCATGTGGTTGAGAATTGACACAACTTGAAGAATATCCTTGAACTTCCACATGAGCAAAATCAGGCTCCTGAGAATTAGCTCCATGTGTTGTGCTTGAGCCATTGTTGGTGCCTTTTGACTTTCTAGCATGTTTAGGAGCTGGAGCAGGTTGACTGTAGCCTTCACCTCCATTATTTTCTGGAACACTTTTGCAGGTAGCAGCATTGTGGCCTGCCTGACCACATCTTCTACAGTGCATGATCATATGCTTTCTTAATTTTTGCACCTTATTCGTTCCCACATGAACACCACTTCTATTTTTAGAACTATCTTTTCTTCTTGCTTTCTTGGGCCTACCAGGTTGGACACATGCAAATGGAGGATCTAATATGGGAATATCACTCTGAGACCATAGAGACTTTCCACTAATTGGATATAGTACATTCTCATATATTTGAAAGAATAGATCTCTACTATAACACTGATCGGTATAGTCATTTGGGTTCCTACCAATTTTTAAAACAGAAGAAATTGCATGGCAGCAGGGGAGCTCACTAATTTGCCACAACCTGCATGTACAGGTTCTATCTCTTAAGTACACAACAAATTGTTCCCCCTTAGGTCCCCTAACCTGATATCCCCCCTTCCCATTTGATATTGGCTTCCACTTTCTAGAAAACTTTTCCCTCTCCTCAATCAAAGCCTTTATTGCTGGTCCCACAGGACCACCACATTTTCTCATCCAATACCCTATTTGATATCCTTTCCATTATGAATTGTCTAATCCACTCAACCATCCCAATCACTGGCAACTCTCTAGCATTTAATATATGAGAATTAAATGTCTCTGATAAATTATTAACCAGCATGTCAGATTTCATGTGAAGTGGAAAAAAAGCCTTACACCAGTGATGAGGTGGTGCAATTCTCTTGACCCACACGTGAGCTTGCTGGTCATATGCTCTAAACTCTTCCAACGCTGCCTCATAGAACTCCACTGTTGATGCTGCTGCAATGCTCCAGAATTTTTCTTTAAGCAATTCACCAGGGTGCTTTTTCTTGAAATTTCTGTACATATGCTGTACACAATATCTATGGCCAGCTTCTGGTAATAACTCCAGCAGTGCACTATCAAGACCCTATAAAAGAGTTCTAAGTTTAGTCACTTGCAAAAATTATCCTATACAATACATGCTATAAGGATAAAGAACAGTACTCCTAACCTTCTGTTGGTCTGAAATAAAAGTGTATTCACTGCTAGTTGCTGGTATTTCTAGATCACCAATCAGTAAACTCAAAAATCAAAGCCATTGTTCCCGAGCCTCCTTCTCAACAACTGCCCAAGCTAATGGCCACCAACCATTATTTGGATCTGCCCCAATAGCAGTCAACAACTGCCTTGGATATGCCCCCTTAGTGTGACAGCCATCAAGAGCAATAAGGGGCCTACATCCCTCTCTAAATCCCTTTTTCATTGGTCCCAAACTGCAGTAAAATCTCATGAATCTGGGATTACTTTCAGGATCAGCTCTTGGTGAATACTTGATGTCTATAGTGGTGTCAGGGTGAGTTTTTGTAGTTCTGCTGCGTACCTCCCAACATCAATATACTGCTGAGATGCTGACCCTTTGATAGCAGCCTTAGCCATTGCAAGTGCTTTGTAACCTTTGTTTCTTGTGATCTCGCAACTATATTGCTCATCTATACTCTGTAACAATTGCCTAACAGGCATGATCATGTTGGATCTAACAGACTCTTCAAACTTGTCGGTTACCCAATTGGATGTCATGTTTTTGTTTCTCCAAGCATGGCTGCAATTGGTGTGGACATTGTAAATTGTTTTAACTACAAAGTCTTCAGTACCCAAAGCAGGAACGTGGCTAGCATAAATGTACCACTTACGCGGATCTGCACATTTAGCTCTCATTCTTGTTTTGTCACTTGTATACATGTATACAGGTCTTCCACTTATAATTGCATAATTTCTGAGAGCATCTCTGAACTGTTTTTTGGTTCCAAATTTTTGCCCAACATGAAAATGGGGATCTGTTCCATCTCTGCTAGCATTGAAACTAGTGTATCTCACAGGAACATCTTCATCTTCTGAATCTGGATCACTATTTAATTCCCCTTCCACAATATTATCCAATAGTGGGTTGTGTTCCGCTCTATTTTCACATGCTTCAGTTTCAGTTTCAGGACCAGCTTCTGTTTCAGCTTCAGTTGCCGCACCTTCTCTATTTTCACATGCTTTAGCTTTAGTTGCTGCCCCAGTTTCTGTTACAGGTTCAGTTGCTGCACCTTCATTTGTTGCACCTTCACCTACTGCACCTCCGTTTGATGCACCTTGACCTGCTACACCTCCATTTGATGCACCTGCAGTTGCAGCACCATTATTTGATACACCTTCATTTGCTACACCTCCTTTTCTAACTATTTTTGTAGCACCACAAAGGGCCTCCGACGTACGAGATTTTCTCCTATCTCTGTTTCTCCTATTCTTGGAACTATCATTGTCCTTCCTATTCTGACTTGATGGAATTGGGTCATTATCAACATGGCTATGAATTTGTGGCTCGGACTCCTGTGTATTGTTGTTGGCCTGCTCACATCTCCTAGAAGAATTTTGGTATGCATCTTCATCTTCACCAGCATGGTCATGTGTCCACTCTAAAGCTGCAACTGATCTACTAGCTTGGACTCCTTTTCGTTGTCTGTGAGGTATTGCTGCCTGTTGTGTAAGAATTTCACCATCATCCAAGATCTCCTCTATTACCACTGAACTCTTTGTCTGTGATAACTGTTCCAATTCCTTTTTCTTCTGCAACTCATATATTTCCTCAACTGTTAAATGATGACAGTATACTTCCATCAACTTGTACTCATTAACCCAATCACAGAATTGCATAATGTCTTCATCCGTTTGAAGTTCCATCAGTCCATGGTTCAAATCCCCTCTAGGGTCAATGTAATAATATAACATACACACTTTTCCACCATTTTATTTATTTCATGAATCGACATAAAATCAGTATGGCAAAGATCGAAATAATCAATCTCTCCACCCACATAACTCTTGTATTTCTCTCCCTCAATTTTACCGCCGTGGTGGAGTTTAATCGAAAATGCAGGTCTATCAAGAACTGCAACAACAACAACAAAGGCAAACAACATGATTCTTGTTAATCACCATTTTTTATTGTCATACATGCTGTTCTTCTTATAAAAATACTTAACCCCCATTTGTTAATTAACCCGAATCAGACAACTGCATTTTGAAAAGTTTATTTTTTATGATTAAATTACAAGATAGAGGGTTCTTGTAGGACCCTTTGCAACCCACTTATACGACAAAAAGGGAAGTCAATCGTTCTTATGTCATTTTGTAAACAACTGGCTCACTTCAGCAAACCCTAAACCCAATAAAAACTCTCACTAAATACTTCTTTATACTCAAAACACAAACAACACCATTAATCAAGCAAAATGTGTACGGATTGTAATATTTCTTACCGTATAATGTGTACGGATCAATGAATTCATCCCTTTGCCTTTTCACCCATTTCGCTGTCATCGATGACCGATTCTTCAGTGCTAATCTTCGTCTTTTGCCGGTTCTTTGAGTCTTGTCACTGATTACTGTGAGAAGAATGGATCAATTTTGATACTTTTCACTGTCATTGTCCACATTCCCAAAAATTTTACCAACATTCCAAAGCCCCACAGTTAAACCTTTCACTCACCAGATGAAACTCTTCCCACTAAGGCTGTGCAGACGAATTTGCCCCTCAAAAAGTTGATTTTCGTCTCTCCTGACGGCACAAATACACGGAGTGACCAAAACGGTACAGATTTACTAGTTCAGTGACATTTCGTGCTAATAAAAAAGTTTAGTGACCAGAACTGACACTTTGAAATAGTTTAGTGACATTCCGCGCAATTCGCTCAAAAAAAAATCCCAAGAAGAAGTTATCAGTATAGATTCATGTTTTACAAATGAGATGATAAGACTTTGCTCTCGATCTTTTTTCCACGCAAAATCACCTGTAAGAACGTAGAGAAAATGAGGGAAAAATGGACGAAGAAGTGGTTTTGAATCAACTACAAGTGCTATAAGTTTTATTGCCCTTCAGGAAACAACCTAATGAAAATTTTAAAACTAATGACTGTTGGACTAATGTTCGGTTGATAAAGTCAGTGCAATTGCTGCAGTCCAGTTGCATGAAAAAGCGAGGCAACAATTTGAAGTGAAAGCAAAAATGCAATTTTGGGAGCTGGAGATTTTCTTCTGAATGCATTCTTTGGGATCAAAAGAATTTTGGGCATACTTTCATGGGTTTGTTCATGATTTTGGTGGTGGTATCTGTATATTTTTACTTTTCTATAGGGTTATTATCACTTTACCCCCTTCAACTATATCACTACTATCAGTTTACTCTCTAACGTTATCTTTTAGTTACTTCACATTCATAAGTAATTTAACTCAATATATTAAGAAATTTTCAATAAAAATACCCTTTTATTCTGTAGCATTACTATATTGTTATTATTACTTTATTCGTTTAAATTATAGTGATATAATCACTTTAATTCATAACATTACTTTTTAGACATTTTATTTCATTGTTAATCTAATTAGTATAGTAAAAATTTTTTAAATATATTGACCCTTTTATACATATAATTAAAAATAAAAAAACCGGAATGATTATGATAGGGTACATTTAGTTGGTATATTTGCTTATATTTTCCCTTTTATTTATACCAAATATCGCTTTACTTGATTGATTCTACTTATAATTGGTATTTTGTATTAATTTCATAAATTGGAACGGAAAGTGCTTAAATTAAGAGTTCCCAGTGATTTGCACGTGGGCCAGAAAATCGGGAAAGAGTTTAGACAGTTTCCTACTCCAAGTCAAATACCAAAACAATTGACTGCTCATGGAGGTTTTCTATCTTTTGAGCAGTCCACTTCAGTCTCAAGCAGTTTGGGAAATTTTGAAGAAATTGATTTGTAATAGAAAACCATCCATTCAATTAGTTAACTTATCCCTAGAAAATAGGGATTGGGCAGAGGATTTTGGGGGAAGGCTTTTTCGGCAAGACCATTTACACGAAACTTAGTTTTTTATTAGGAGATTATTCTTTTTTTTTTCTCACTAGCTTTTCTTTGGACATTTGGGAGGACAACGGTTGTAAGCTTCGAAGGGATTCTTTTCGCATGGATTGTTCTCCATTAATAGAGAACTAATCTCATATTTCTAGTCAAAGGGACAACTGAAGATTTGGTTTAACAATAACTGTGAGACCTAAATTATTTTAATTTCTTCCTTCATTCATTGGTATTTGTATGTTTTTTGCTTTTATAGGCTATGATTATTATGAGTGATTAAATAGGTGCGCAATATTTAGTTATTCACGTAATCTATTCGCTAATTAGAGTAGTTGAATTCGTAATTGTTTGATTATTCTAATCCCGATAGCAATTGATATAATTGGGTTTGTGTCAGGAGAACATACAATCTAATTTAAATAAACCCTCGTAGCGTGTTTATTAATTAGAACAGGATTTCTCTAATTTCTAATGCAATTGGGGAATTAAATCCTATAGTCATGCCGAGGATTATTCCTAAATTAGGAAAGTATTCAATGATCGTACCTTACCTATCGAAATAATAAGGAGGAACTAATTGTTAGATCATATCGGCAGTTAAAAACCTGTTTATTAATGAATGTTGGAATTATATTTGAATCAATGATCAGTTACATGAACTATGTCTGAAATGTAACCTTGGCTAGAGTTCTTGTGACGCCCCTACTTCTCCCTAAGGCGAACCAAAGGGTATCCGCGGGACGCCTGCCCAACTCTCGCCAGGACTCAAGCAATTCTATTCAAGCTTATTACCATTCTACACAACATAAGTAAATAACTTAAATATAGTAAATGCGGAAGCGTTCAAGTTTAACAATAGTCATCCATTATTCAACCCGCACGTTGGGTGATCAAAGTACATCATGAATCCCAAATATACATCACGCCCCAAATGTTACATTCAATTCCAAAAGTACAACCCAAAACCAAGGGTATAGCCAAAATATAATAGAAATCCTAAACAAAAGTACATCAGGAGGGTTTCTCCAATACATCTCCGAGTTCAATCCTGTTAAGGAAAACAAGTTTACATGGTAAGCAAAACGCTTGTGAGGTCAAGAACACACATGCAAGCACGTAGTCCAGATAACAGTCCCAAATAACAGTTTAAGAGATAATTACAAGTAATTAATAAAGCCAGTGAAAGTAAACAGAAACAATTCAAGGATATAGTAGCTCTCAGGAGCTAAGTTCCACTTGCTGTGTCGATGACATTCGTATACCTCCCCGCGATGACACTCCGTCAACCTGGTCGGTATTTTCAATCCGTAGAACTCCACTAACTTCCCATCCATCCACCGTACACCGCTCTGGGCCCGCACGACATTTATAAGGCGATACTCCACGAGTATGCCAAACAAGATCTCTCAATAGATCAAGCTTATCATGTGAATCTCATGGCTCACCGAGGTTCCCGACGAAGCTCATGCCGGTTCGAGTTTCAAGGTCAGCCTATGAGTTTGGACGTCCCCCGTGTACATGTAAATGTCGAGAAGATTCAATCCAACGACATATGCACTCATAACATACCAAGTCATGTATACAAGTATTTGACAGGTCCAAACATGTAATTCACGATATGTAAGTCTAGCAAGCCAGGCCAAGCATGAATCAATTATTTCAAATGAGTACGAGTGCGATAAAGTACACACTCGACTCCATTTTATCAAAACCAGATAGATTAAGCAAGACAAGCATGTATCAAGTTCACAGGAGTTCAAGTAAACATGCACTTGACACTCACCAAGTAGTAAGTAGTCTCAATCGAAATTTAAGCGTTCACCGTGGGATGTTCTTGAGGGTCCTCGTGTGCGCCTGAGCAAATAATAGTGAAGTATCACTCATATATCCCAATTATCAAGGAAGATTGTACACTAGTACAATCTATGGAAATTTCATGAAAACGAACCTCAATTACTCGTAAATCGAGGTTTAAATGGAGTTTCTTAAAGTACACGGGTAATCGAGTTTTCATTTTGGGAAATCAAGTATAAAACGTTCAAGAAATATTGAAGGAATAAGGAGTACTTGAAAACTCCCTTCCCTTGGAATTTGGAAAAACCTCAGGTTTGATACGATACTTTGAAAATCGTATCTCACATTCTATATGTCAAAAATTAGAAAACTTGGTGCCGTTGGAAATCTCTTTGAAAGTACTAAAAGTTTCTAGAAAATAATTTTTCAAGATTCCAAACGGAAGGTATCCAAAAATTAGCTCAAAGTGGCTGTCCTAGGCATTGAAGACAGGTTTAGGTTGATTTTTGGCTAACTTTGAAAATTCGGTAAAATTCACTTGATTTGAACAAACCTTTGAAATTTGATACTCTACTAGAACTACAATCCAAGTTTAGAACAAAACAGGCGGAATGAGAATTGAAGTTTTGAACACCAAAATATGGTAGGTCAAAGTTACCCAAATTTCCTTGTGAAACAAAGGTTTTCCAAAATCAAGTTATGAAGTTTGGAAGTTTAGTTGAGCAATGAAACGGCCTCGGAATATCACCAAAATTAGCAGTATAATACTACCATATAAGGAGTATTTCTCTCCAAATTTCCTGGATAAATAAGCACGGGAAGTTGGTTAACTAACACACCCAAGTTTCTAAAATTTCAAGGCAAAACTGCCTTGTGTACAAAATGTCCTTTTTCCAAGCTTTTGGCCACATGAAATCCTTGCAAACATGGTACATTTTAGTAGAAATTGTTTACTAAACATCCAAGATATGTTTGATGGTGATTAACACTAAGAAGTTTCGGATAACAAGTCCCAAAGCATCGTTAGTTTCAAATCTATCCAAATGCATGGTTTTCCTTCACCAAACAAGTTTTTGATTTTGATCATAAATCACTCAATTCAACTCGGAATTGAGCGTGGTTAGTGGTGTTGGAAAATAGATTCATAAGGCTACATTTTCTTAGAAGAAACCATTTTCGAAATCTATCCATAACTAGCTCATTCGTGAGCATCAAGTTACAGTTCATGTGCTGCCTTCTAGGAAGCAATAAAACGAGACAGTGAATTTCAAATGAATGGTTTGGCTCACACAAGTGGAACCAGAATGTGCATTTTATACCGTTAGAAAGCTAGGAATGTCTGTTTTCCAGTGCCGCAAATAGCGCTCGATTCTGACATCGGAGTAAAAGGATATAGCCGAAAGAAATACACTGTCTGGGTGAATACGGGATAAATTTCCAGATTGCTAAGCTGTCGTAAATCCAACATTTGGGGACCAAATCAAATTATTTTTCAATGAAACTTTTTACACAACCAATATAACATGTAAAAAACATAATCAAGCCAGTAGAACCTCAAAATTTTGTACAAAAGTGGTCGGACAAGGCAGGGGTAAAATGATCACTTTTGCTCCAAGCACCTCCTTTGATTTTCTACCAACAATTCAACATTAATCCACTAATATAAGCACTAAACCACCATAAATTTCATCATCAATCATCAAATCAGTCTTTCCATCAAAATGGGAGTTCATAGAGGCCACTAATCAAATTTTCATCATAAACAAGCTACCCAAAAGCCTGCAAGGATTTATAAATGCTATATTACTTCCATAAGGCAAGAATTGAGAGTTTGATCATCACCTACTTGTGTGATGTATCAAAAGCAGAATTTTGGCCCTCTCTTTGTCCAAGAAAACCGTGGATTACAGCTCTCCTTTGTAGCTTAATGTGACCTCCAAGTGCTAAGCTATGTGTGTGTGAAATTTGAAGTGAATTGGAGGAGATTTGAGTGAGATTTTGGTGATAAAAATTGAAGAACTCTTGAGTGTTCTTCCTTATGGGTTGCACGCTGGAAATGAAGCTGAAAGAAAGAGTTTTTGCTGCTAATAAAGCTTCTCAAGGAAGCTTAAATGTGCGGTGCAAAATGAAGCAAAAGTCAACTCTCCAACAGTGCACGTACGCGCGCGTTTCGTGCTCGAATCATCTTGAATTTATTTCACTAGTGTACTAAACCTCTAATACATTTACATCCATATAAATATTATTCACTCTTAATTGTTTCAAAATAAGGGCCTAAAGTCCTTCAATTAAATCGCGCATGTGAAAACGCGTATTTCCAATTTAAGCGCGATAACACGAAATTTCTAAGAAATTCTTATAACGATAGTACCACTAACTTTCACTTGAATACTTATGTATAAAAACACCTATTTTAAGACCATTGTGCAAGCCTCTAATTTTCCAAACTTATTGTATTCTCGAATCGATTATTTACTCAATCGCGTATTCACTATTTTCACTTAACGAGCCTTCGGAAATTAAATTTTGAAACTAGCCATTCTAAAAATATAAGTAAGTCATAGATCAATGTAATTAGGTCTCAAGAGGCTAGAAAATAATATTCGAACTAAATGGCCAAGTAAATAATTAAATGAGTTGGAATTAGGAGTTTAAAATAGGTAAATTTTTACGAGTCCTCACGTGAGTCGAGTATTAATTCCTCAATTAACCTTTCTTAATCTACCATTGATCACTCTTGACTCTCCAATATTAATACACTCCCGATTCAAGTATAGTCTTAAAAGACGTGCACTCGTTATTCTGAACTAAACGAATTTTCGACAAGTGAATTTTTCAACAAAACGCTTTAAAAATATAAAAGAGACGTTGTTCCGTATAAATGGATTTTAAATGGTCGAAATAAATAATTTCGAGTAAATGAGTAAATAAATATTTAAGTGAACTTGTAATATTTGATTGTTGAAGATATGTGATCTGATATTATGGAAAGATTTGATATTGTAAATATTAGGAAAGATTAGATTTGATTGATTATAGTATCATATAATTATAGTATCATGTGATTATAGTATTATATATTAATTAGGTAATAGTATGATTATAGTATCATATAATTATAGTATCCACTTGTGTATATATATTTGTATATTGTGTAGTCCAAGAATGAGATGAAGACAAGTATTTTTCTCTCCATTTTTCTTAGTTTACATGGTATCAGAGCCCTACCATCAAGGTTAGGGTCTCTGTCCGCTGGCAGAAAATTCATTAGTCATCATTCGGTTCATCTGGTTCTGTATAGGACACATCTGTATTCTATTCTTCAGAGCTTGAAGCTCAAGAGAGTTATTTGACCCGTTGGAACTCGTTAAGGGTTTTGAGAAGAAGGTGGAGCATGATTACTATGTTCGTGGCTTTTAACCCGTTGGGATCTATTGAACCTTTTGTGAGATTTGGCCTGTTGGGACCTGTTGAGCCTTTTGCATTCTGATTCGTTGGTGGCTCGTTGTGGTTCGTTGGGACTTATGTGGTTCGTTGAGATCCGTTGGGACCTTTGTATTCTCGTTGGAGTTCAGTTGGGTTTTGAAGAAAAGACGGTGTGGCTAAGGGAAGATGCAAAACTATTTTTGCACCAGTCATGTGAGAACTGGAGAACAGTTAGCTGATATTTTCACTAAGCCTCTAAATGATCCGAGAATTGATTACCTTTGTAACAAGTTGGGCATGAGCAACATCTATGCTCCAGCTTGAGGGGGAGTGTTGAAGATATGTGATCTGATATTATGGAAAGATTTGATATTGTAAATATTAGGAAAGATTAGATTTGATTGATTATAGTATCATATAATTATAGTATCATGTGATTATAGTATTATATATTAATTAGGTAATAGTATGATTATAGTATCATATAATTATAGTATCCACTTGTGTATATATATTTGTATATTGTGTAGTCCAAGAATGAGATGAAAACAAGTATTTTTCTCTCCATTTTTCTTAGTTTACATTGATAAATAAGAAAAATTTCGGGTCCTCACATCCTCCCCTCCTTAAAAAGAATTTCGTCCTCGAAATTCACACCTAGGACAATATCATTCTCCTAATGGTTAAGTTTACCAGATCAATCACTAACTTACGTTTTTCCAATCCTGCTTCACAATTTCTATTCATTCAACTAGCAATCAAACCTTGATTTTTCTTCCTTAAATATTTGAATTTCCAAGTCATAGGGCAACATAAACGACCTTATGTCTACCTCACATAGGTAACGTCTTCACTCTTAATGCTACTATTACCGCCACTAATTTCAAATTATGAGTTGACTATTCTCTCTCGTGATTTATTAACTTTCTAGAGACATACACAATCGTTTCATCCTGTATCGTTAGTATACATTCTAATCTATCCTTTAAAGCATTTGGGTATATCGCAAAACTACCTCCTCCGCCCGATAGGACTAACACAAGTGCATCGGTTAAACACCATTCACTTTTAAAATCCTTCCTCACATTTAAAATCCCAAATAACCTGCCAAGTCTTGCACTCTTAGAAAATTCCTTGATCAACCCAATGGAAAGGTTCGACTACCTCCAAGAACTCCAAATTTCGGTAGGGTTTTCTAGTCGTTTCCTCTTAAACAACTTCCACTGTAGTTGAGTCAATAATTATTCCTTCATTAGATATTGTATAATTTAGAAAGGCTATTTCCTTCCAAACGAACTCACATTTATTGAACTTAACGAAAATTGGTGCATTCTTGAGGTTTGTAAAACTATCATCAAGTATTTTTTCATGATTTTTTTTTCCAAACCTTAGAGTTTACCAATATATCATCAATAATTGTCATCACAGATTAATCTAATCACGATTTAAAACCTTGATGTATTAAGGCAATAATTGCTACTAGTGCATTAGTCAACCCAAAAAGGCATAATTGAAAATTCAAGCATCCCCATCTTGAATTGGAAGTGGTCTTAAACACATCAGTTCTTAGGATTTCCGGTTGGTAGTAACCTACTTTAAATCCCTTATACGCTATTCCTGGCCCTTGATTATAATTCTCGTTTATGTGAGGTTACGGAGTATTTGTTCTCAATAGTCACATCGTTCAAGTTTCGATAATTTATATATATAGCCTCAAGCGTCTATTCCAAATATGATATCCAGTTCTTAATCATTAGTCTCATTCAATCCATCAAATATTTTCTTTCACTAACCGAAATCTCACCACTTTTAATATCGTAAATTGGCGATCAAACATTGGATTCCAACTTCAACACCAAGTTCTCGATTTGGTCACGATCCCTGGTCGCCTCCAAGACCTCAGGGTGGTCTATTCTCAAGTACAATCTCGATCACGTCTAGCACCGTTCGTATCTTATTATAAATCTAAAAGTGTGGGGTAAGATTTGAATATATATGTAAGTCATAAAACCAATCAAAAGCGGAGCAAAGTTTCATATGTCATAAAAATCATAATAAGTACATCAAGTTGGGATAGGTTTATCAAATCATTTCAAAAGGGAAAAGGAAACAACAAGATTATAGCAAAACGTGCCAAGTTGCCAACATACTAAATAACAAAAGACTTTTCCTTAGGCAAAAGATTAAGTCTCCAGATGTGCCAGTCTAGTCTAGGGTAAAACTATAACCTCTACCTCTCGAATGAAGTTATTTATCCCCACTCTAGCTGGCCGCTGAGTATTTCCTTCTTTCAGATGCTCTAGGGCAATTCAAAATCCTATACTCGGTACTACCGCACCCTAGACACTTTCCTTGCTTTATCCAACACTCGGTCTCAGTGTGGTTAATCTTGCCGCAGTATCCACAATTTGCATGAGAAGCGGCGGTTTGGTCAGTTTGAGAATTTTCTTTGTATTTCTTCTCCAATTCTATATTCTGGCGTAGTAATTCAGTTTTCTCTGCATATTCTTGTTTCCATCATCCTTCCCAGTAGTCAGCCAATTTTTTTTGAAATTCTACCTCATTTCGAAGATTGTTCTTCTCTCTACGCATTTCTTCCAAAGTTGTCATCTTACCAATTGATTTAAGTTAAATGCTAACCTGCCAGACAAATCAAAGGATCAAAATGAGTTGTTATTCATAATGGAATCTCGAGCCATATTACTCTTGCATTCTTTCGCTTATAGGTTACCCCGGCATATAAATTTTAACTATTTTTTGTTTAATACGGGCAAGTTTTTAGGTTTCCACGAGATTACTAACATCATTTATAAACACAACAAGATACGGGACCTTATTCTTTAATATGGAGGTTCCATGTCTTAATTCACTTTCTAATACTTATCTACAAAGTTGTTTGAGAAGAAATCATAACCTCTTGCTCTCACTAGTACCTTATTGTATCCTTTGAAATCAATCTTACTATTTCTGATACGAACGGCACCAACCGTGTGATGCAACCCGTACAGAAATGCTTGGATCTAGAAGGTAGAGACTCACGTTGAAGACGACAAACGCAGCGGATCACCTAAACCCGTTGATCACGTGGTCAACGAACCTCGGTACTTGTAGAAGACGCTACAATCTAGCGCGGTTCTAGATTGATAAGTCAATTGAATACCTAAAATACAAATATAAGATATTCAAGGTGCTTCAATGAAACTTGAGAGAACTCTCAATGTAATTTTTATTAATCGTCCAAAAACTGAGTGTAAACCACGACTTAAGGTTATTTGTAGTCGTAATTAAAAACCTAACAAAACTTGTAAAAAGTTGAAGGAATGGCGGCCCGCCCTTGGGCTTCCCTTTGGGCCGCCACTAGCCCCCTGGACCCCTGACTCGCTGACCGGGCAGCGAGACCCCCGTAACAGCTCAGCGTAGGGACTACAAAGGTGGCCCACATGGCCTAACCTATGGCCAAAGACTGACAACGACTAAGGTCCAACCCATAGGCGTGTTGGACCTCTTTATTATACTCTACTAACTGATGATGGGCCATGGGCCCTTGGCCGAATCTTGGGTAGCTAATCCTCTTGAATGGCTGCGAGTAAGATCACATATCTAGTTTCGTTGAGGCCCTCAATAGCCTTTGACTCTCCACTGGGCGCTCGGGCTGCACGAACCAATATTTGTAGAGTTTCATTCAATCTCTTTGCGCGGGCTCGTGTCATTGGCCCCAATGGCACCTTCACTTGCTCCACTTGGATAGCTCTCTCGACCTTCTCATCAATTTCGAAGGTTGGTTCTCCGTGAAGCCTAGATAGGCGATCTTCAAGGATCATCCCATTTTCACACATTTCTTGACTCTTAGATTGGCTTATTGGTCTAGAACTTTGGTACTCAACCAACCGTTCTAGGACATCGATCGTATGGTCAAAAGCGTAGCTACGTGATTGTTTTCCTTCATTTCTAGGGTTTTGGTTTAGTCCAACAGTCGATCTATAATCACCTCCTTGAGTTGGGAGTTGGTTAACCCCTCGTCCTCGATCTTTTTTTTTTTTCACTCCTTTGGCCACCCGTAAATTTAACATGTTTAAAGGCATGACATATAGTGAGTACACATAAACGGAGTTTGAAAAGTGACACCTTTATCACGCCAAACAAATACAAGAATAAAAGGGAAGACACCGAAATAATCGCAAATATGTGCATCCCAATCATTAGAGCTGTCAACGGGTCGGGTCCGGGCCGGAATTCATAAATCCGGACCCGGACCCGTTGTACTGTCTTAATTCCGGATTCGGCCCGAATACCCGACGGGTCTCTAATACTTCTATCGGACCCGTATCTGACGGGTCCCGGGTCCGGGCCGGGTCTACCCGGCAAAAAGACCCGTCAAAATCTGTTCAATGCGAAGTCTTATCATTAGCATAGCACTTTGGCCTCAACCGCCCAAAGCATTTGATTTTGGATACTTGTCAAGGGATGTAGTATCTAAATATATTTATCAGACACCATGAAACATACTTGACAAAAATATTAGGTGAGACCAATTGATGAGAGAAAAGTGAAAACTAAAAGCAAAAGGAGTCTTCATGCCTAATATTGAGGAAGACTGGAAGAGCATTAAATCGCAACGAGAATCATCCAAAAAGATAAATATGCGGGCATTGGAGCAAGAGCCTCCCCCGCACTACATAATGCCTCCCCCGCCTCCTCTGATTGTTCTGCTAAAGCATTACCAATTTCAGTTCCAAGGCAACCAACTATTACCACATAAGTAGACCACACTGGTAGTTAGCACTGGACCTTTAATGTGTCTTTGGGTCCAGACCTCCGTGTCGTCCAAAAAGATTTTGTTTTAAAAAATTAAATTGCAGTGGACATGAAGGTGTCAAATTTCATTGAAAACAAAAAAAAAAAAAAATTGGCCCGCCATGCTTACATCGTGCTTCGTAAGCACAGCGGGTATCCAAAGAGAAAAGTTACACTGGACGATTATTACCCAATCCCCAAAAAAAAAAAACTAATTTAATGGCAAATATATCCACCATTTTCCGCATCATCAACCTGAAATTTCCTACTCCATTCATACCTTATGTTTTTTTTTTTGGTTTGGGGAGGTAAGAAGGTTTCGTTCTACAGCATTTCTCATATCTTCTCAATTTTTTCCCATAAAAAATAAAAAAAAAACTGACTGAGAGAGAAAGTTGGGCTGCTAGCCTGCTACTTGGTAGAACTAGAAGCCTGCAAGAGCTGGCCGCTGGGCTTGCTGCAACCGTCAGACACCACGGCGGATTGGCGGAGCCGCGGAGGTAGAGCAAAAGAGGAGGTCTCGCGGAAGAGCAGGGCTTGCTTGAGTTGCTTCTTTGGAATTGGAGCTGGCCAGACCCAGCAATTCCTTTGCAGCTGGGGATGGAGAGCAAACTAGAAGGCAGAAGCGTCGCTGGAGTCAAGAGGCAGAGGCAGAGGCAGTAATCGAGAGTCGGGAGGCGGCGAAAATGGGTAAGGAGCAAAAGACGAGAGTGCGGCGGAAATGGGTAGAGGGTATTAGGGTTGAAAAATTTTGGGAATGAAAGTGACGTAGTGGGACAAATAGAGATAGGTATATATTTTTAATTATTAATTAAATAAAAACGGGTCCGGGTCGAATACGGGTCGGAATGATATATTCCGTATTCGACCCGCAAATTTATTAGAAGAAACGGGTTCGGGTCCGGGTCCGGGTCCCGGAACAATATACCTATCCGTACCCGACAATTTTTAGCGGGTCCGGGCCGGGTCCGGGTCCAGACCCGGACCGTTGACAGCCCTACCAATCATGGATTTGAAATCATGAAGCAGTAAAGTCAAGCATGTCATGAGCAACGTTTAATTACCTCAAAAGATAGGATACATAGTAAAACAAAATACAAGATGCAATGGCCTTTAAGCGAGTGCCATCTCGTCTATTTTTGGCAAAACTATTAAAATAGTTTAAATCACTAACTTAGTGATTGGCGGAGCCAAAAATCTTACTACCTCCATAGAATCATTTTCATTTACAGCACTAGGAGTTTTAGATCTCATGTCCCTTATCGAATATCTTATCATTCTCCACTTGTTCAACCAAGGTAACACACCCAATCATCGACTTATCCATCCTATCTTTAATTTCGGGCACTACCCTAACAAGTCGAGTCTTAGCTTTTTAAAGCTTCTCACAAGGAGCCTTTGTCTTCCTCGCTCCTTAAGTATCTCAATCTCCACTTCAGGAATTCTAGTAGTCTAGGCATCTATAATTGCCCTCAGTTATCGATTATCCCCTTGAATCACCCTAATTTTCTCGGATAGCCACTTTTAATGATCGACCACTATTAACACCCCATTATTTGAGTGCGAGCAAGTTCTTTGAAAATCACATAAAGTCGTAGTTCTGTGAATTGGATTATCGCTCTAATGCTCTGTTAGATCTTTCTCGATAATGAACCAACGGAAGGCACCCTGAGACAATTTAATATCACCCTTACCTTCCATAGCTTACACTTAAAGTAAAAGCTCATGTGGGTCCAGATATATTCAATAAACTAGATTTGATCATTTCGTACTAACCCACACGTATCACACAAGATCAAAACTTCTTGTCATCCACTAATTCAAACCTAGGTTCTAGTTTTCATTTTCACAAGTTGTCACTTAACTTCCCATCCTACTCCACAGTCCAGCATCCTAAACTTTTAAACCAAAGATACACTACAGAGATCTAAAACCTAAGTTCTGATACCAACTGTGACGCCCCCACTTCTCCTTAAGGCGAACTAAAGGGTATCCGCAGGACGCCTGCCCAACTCTCGCCAGGATTCAAGCAATTCTATTCAAACTTATTACCAGTCTACACAACGCAAGTAAATAATTTAAATATAGTAAATGCGGAAGCGTTCAAACTTGACAGTAGTCATCCATTATCCAACCCGCACGTCGGGTGTTCAAAGTATATCATGAATCCCAAATATACATCACGCCCCAAATGTTACATTCAATTCCAAAAGCACAACCCAAAACCAAGGGCATAGCCAAAATATAATAGAAATCCTAAATAAAAGTACATCAGGAGGGTTTTTCCAATACATCTCCGAGTTCAATACTGTTAAGGAAAACAAATCTACAGGGTTAGCAAAACGCTCGTGAGGCCAAGAACACACATGCAAGTACGTAGTCCAGATAACAGTCCCAAATAACAGTTTAAGAGATAATTACAAGTAATTAATAAAGCCAGTGAAAGTAAACAGAAATAATTCAAGAATATAGTAGCTCTCAAGAACTAAGTTCCACTTGCTGTGTCGATGACATTCATATACCTCCCCGCGATGACACTCCATCAACCGGGTCGGTATTTCCAATCCGTAGAACTCCACTAACTTCCCATCAGTCCACCGTACACCGCTCCGAGCTCGCACGACATTTATAAGGCGATACTCCACGAGTATATCAAGCAAGATCTCTCAATAGATCAAGCTTATCATGTGAATCTCATGGCTCACCGAGGTTCCCGACCAAGCCCATGCCGACTCAAGTTCCAAGGTCGGCCTATGAGTTTAGGCGTCCCCAATGTACATGTAAATGTCGAGAAGATTCACTCCAACAACATATGCACTCATAGCATACCAAGTCATGTATACAAATATTTGACAGGTCCAAACATGTAATTCAAAATATGTAAGTCTAGCAAGTCAGGCCAAGCATGAATTAATTATTTCAAATGAGTACGAGTGCGATAAAGTACACACTCGATTCCATTTTATCAAAACTAGGTAGATTAAGCAAGACAAGCATGTATCAAGTTCACAAGAGTTCAAGTAAACATGCACTTGACACTCACCAAGTAGTAAGTAGTCTCAACCGAAATTTAAGCGTTCACCGTGGGATTCTCTTGAGGGTCCTCGTATGCGCCTGAGCAAATAATAGTGAAGTATCACTCATATATCCCAATTATCAAGAAAGATTGTACACTAGTACAATCTAAGAAAATTTCATAAAAACGAACCTCAATTACTCGTAAATCGAGGTTTAAATGGAGTTTCTTAAAGTACACGGGTAGTCGAGTTTTCATTTTGGAAAATCAAGTATAAAACGTTTAAGAAATATTGAAAGAATAAGGAGTACTTGAAAACTCCCTTCCCTTGGAATTTGGAAAAACCTCAGGTTTGATACGATACTTTGAAAAATCGTATCTCACATTTTACATGTCAAAAATTAGAAAACATGGTGCCGTTGGAAACCACTTTGAAAGTACTAAAAGTTTTTAGAAGATAATTTTCCTTGATTCCAAACGGAAGGTATCCAAAAATTAGTTCAAAGTGGCTGTCCTGGGCATTGAAAACAGGTTTAGATTGGTTTTTGGCTAACTTTGAAAATTCGGTAAAATTCACTTGATTTGAACTAGCCTTTGAAATTTGATACTCTACTAGAGATACAATCCAAGTTTAGAACAAAACAAGCGGAATGATAATTGAAGTTTTGAACACCAAGATATGGTAGTTCAAAGTTACCCAAATTTCCTTGTGAAACAAGGGTTTTCCAAAATCAAGTCATGAACTTTGGAAGTTTAGTTGAGCAACGAAACGGCCTCGGAATAGCACCAAAATTAGCAGTATAATACTACCACATAAGGAGTATTTACCAAATTTCATCGATAAATAAGTACGGGAAGTTGGTTAACTAACACACCCAAGTTTCTAAAATTTCAAGGCAAAACTGCCTTGTGTACAAAATGTCCTTTTTCCAAGCTTTTGACCACATGAAATCCTTGCAAACATGGTACATTTTAGTAGAAAATGTTTAATAAACATCCAAGATATGTTTGATGGTGATTAACACCAAGAAGTTTCGGATAACAAGTCCCAAAGCATCGTTAGTTTCAAATCTGTCAAAATGCATGGTTTTCCTTCACCAAACCAGTTTCGGATTTTGATCATAAATCACTCAATTCAACTCAGAATTGAGCGTGGTTGGTGGCGTTGGATAATATATTCATAAGGCTATAGTTTCTTAGAAGAAACCATTTTCGAAATCTGTCCATAACTAGCTCATTCGTGAGCATCAAGTTTCAGCTCATGTGCTGCCTTCCAGGAAGCAACAAAACAGGACAGTGAATTTCAAACGAATGGTTTGGCTCACACAAGTGGATCCAGAATGTGCATTTTATACCGTTAGAAAGTTGGGAATGTCTAGTTTCCAGTTCCGCAAAGAAACTCGATTCCGACGTCGAAGTAAAAAGATATAGCCGAAACAAATACACTGCCTGGGTGAATACGGGTTAAATTTCCAGATTGCTAAGCTGTCGTAAATCCAACATTTGGGTGACCAAATCAAATTATTTTTCAATGAAACATTTTACACAACCAATATAACATGTAAACAACATAATCAAGCCATTATAACCTCAAAATTTTGCACAAAAGTGGCCGGACAAGGCAGGGGTAAAATGGTCACTTTTGCTCCAAGCACCTCCTTTGATTTTCTACCAACAATTCAACATTAATCCACTAATATAAGCACTAAACCACCATAAATTTCATCATCAATCATCAAATCAGTCTTTCCATCAAAGTGGGAGTTCATAGAGCCCACTAACCAAATTTCCATCATAAACAAGCTACCCATAAGCATGCAAGGATTTATAAATGCTATATTACTTCCATAAGGCAAGAATTGAGAGGTTGATCATCATCTACTTGTGAGATGAATCAAAGGCAGAATTTCGGCCCTCTCCTTGTCCAAGAAAACCGTGGATTGCAGCTCTCCTTTGTAGCTTAATGTGACTTCCAAGTGCTAAGCTATGTGTGTGTGAAATTTGAAATGAATTGGAGGAGATTTGAGTGAGATTTTGGTGATAAAAATTGAAGAACTCTTGAGTGTTCTTCCTTGTGGGTTGCACGCTGGAAATGAAGCTGAAAGAAGGAGTTTTTGCTGCTAATAAAGCTTCTCAAGGAAGCTTAAATGTGTGATGCAAAATGAAGCAAAAGTCAACTCTCCAATAGTGCGCGTACGCGCGCGTTTCGTGCTCGAATCCTCTTGAATTTATTTCACTAGTGCACTAAACCTCTAATATACTTACATTCATATAAATATTATTCACTCTTAATTGTTCCAAAATAAGGGTCTGAAGTCCCTCAATTAAATCGTGCGTGTGAAAATGCATATTTCCAATTTAAGCGCGATAACGCGAAATTTCTAAGAAATTCTTATAACGATAGTACCACTAACTTTCACTTGAATACTTAGGTATAAAAACACCTATTTTAAAACCATTGTGCAAGCCTCTAATTTTTCAAGTTTATTGTATTCTTGAATCGATTATTTACTCAATCGCGTATTCACTATTTTCACTTAACGAGCTTTCGGAAATTAAATTTTGAAACAAGCCACTCTAAAAATATAAGTAAGTCATAAATCAATGTAATTAGGTCTCAAGAGGCTAGAAAATAATATTCGAAATAAATGGCCAAGTAATAATTAAATGAGATAGAATTAAGTGTTTAAAATAGGTAAATTTTTACGAGTCCTCACGTGAGTCGAGTATTAATTCCTCAATTAACCTTTCTTAATCTACCATTGATCACTCTTGACTCTCCAATATTAATACACTCCCGATTCAAGTATAGACTCGAAAGACGTGCACTTGTTATTCCGAACTAAATGGATTTTCGACAAGTGAATTTTTCAACAAAACGCGTTGTTCAACAAAATAAAAGAGGCGTTATATTTTTCAACAAATATAAAAGAGGCGTTGTTCCGTATAAATGAATTTTAAATGGTCGAAATAAATAATTCCGAGAAAATGAGTAAATAAATATTTAAGTAAACTTGTAATATTTGATAAATAAGAAAAATTTCGGGTCCTCACAGTTCTCCCCATGATTTCTCTCTTAATTATTTTTAGCATTTGATTAATTTGGTTAATAATTCATTAGCGTTTAATTCTCAAAACTCCAGTTTCTTCTTGACTTGAAAAGGAACGAACTTTCCCCAATCCCTGAGGATACGGCCCTCCTTGCCATATATACAAATTAACAAGTTCTCGTGAATAAATTCTGGTATATCGAATTTATCAAACTCTTCGGAGTCAGGAAGATTTTAGTAACGCATTACACATCCAGAGTTCCAGCTCCAGTACTAGAATTGACACGAAACTACTTTAGTTGGCAACTAGGATTATTATTATTATTATTGCACATGCATTGACACCTGTTAGATTATTCTTCTTTATTTCACTTTAAGAGATCCAAAAATATAAAAATAAAAAGATTTTTTCAAATTTCTTTTTTCACGCTTATTAATACTAGGAAAAGAAAAAGAGATAGGAAAGAAGGAGACAGAAAATTAGATTTTGTAAAGAAAATAATAAAGAAAAATCTAACATTATCGTATTAATTTAATATTGTTGGGATTAGAATTGAAATCTGGTGGTAAACAGTAAAGTAAAATAATTTTAAAATAATAAAAGTATTTAATTCTTTCTTATTTGTATTTTTAAAAAAAGAATTAAACTCTCTTTCTCTCTCTATCTCTCTCTCCCTCTCCCAATCTTTCTATTTGTTTTACTATTAATAAAATTACCAAGAAGAAAGAGATTAATATTTTGATTTTTTTTCTTGATACTAAATATGAAAAGAGCCACTTTAAATTTTTTATTATTTTTATTATATGAAGAGGTGGGTACTTTCTCTAAAATCTTTTAACTTGCTAAGTTGGTTTAATGGTATGATAAATTGCCTAAAAAATAACTCTATGAGGTAAATTGATAATGAAGCTATGGTTTATGGGAGTAAAGTGATAATAACTTTTAGGGCTAAACTTGTCTTTTTATTTTAATTAACAAATTTCGTTAAATTTAACCGTTAGTCTTGGGGGTAAAGTGACTAAAAAATAACGTTAAGGGGGAAATTGATAGTGATACCAAACATTAAGGGGACAAAGTGATAATAACCCTTTTCTATATTGGATACTCGTTCACAAGTCAAAGGCAAGCTGTTTAGGAGGGTGAATGATGTTACAATTATCCAAAATATCGTTTTCAATTTATTCCATATATGAGATGTTAGGGCAGAATCAATCATTGTTACTCACTTAGATATTATAAGATACTATTCTGATACCACAGAAAAATTAACCCATTGAAAAAGCAAATATGAAAGCAGTATCAATGTTGGTGTTGAAAATTTGGAGAGAAATAAGTATTGGATGGTAACACTCTAAAAAAATTATCTCATGTTTGATTTGTGACAATGTTAGAAAGAGTTGAGGTACTTGGTTGTGAATTGGCCAGTCACAATCAAGTTAACGCTATATATAATAAAGGTCATCACTAATGCATAACAACCTTTGAAATCAATTTTCTTGGATTATTTAGGAAAAATTTGGTGACGATATCTTTAAATTGTTTTGCTCCATAACGATTACGTAGAATTGCAGAAGCAAATAAATAAAATATGTCTTATTTACTCTTTCTTGACCGTAGTGGAGTAGTAATACATATATAATATGATAGATAAATGCAACGCACAATTTGTTTGTCAATTTTTTGAGTAATTAATGATACAATTTCATTAATATAAATGGTGTAGACCAAACACTGGATAATTGTTCTCAACTTATATCTAATAATTTTTTTATTTATACTCTATTTAGAGTTACAATAGTGTCTAGGTGATAGAAGATATCTTTCAAGCTATCTGACAACCATCATAGGTAAATTTGACTTTTAAAGTATATTCATCATAACCTCAAAATTGATGCTTTTAGTATGACTTTCATATTTTCAAAAAATTAAATTTAAAATTTGAACATTTTATCATAAATTGTGAATTGAACAAAGTGATAAATACATTTTGAAAATTCAAAATCAGATGCAAAAAGACTTATGCATGTGTGCATCCAAATAATATAAGTTAAGTACTTAATGAATACTTTCATTGGTAGCAATTTTAAGTGAGGTGCTTCTTGATAAGCCACGACAATTCTGAATATAATATAACTATTTATCTACTCAACTATTTCGGGAGAAATTGTTTTCTACCATGAACCATAATTTTTAGTCCAAAATCCATAATCTAGAAGATTGCAGGCGTCCTATTTTAATAGTGTATATGCCCCAAACTCAATCAACTTCTAAGGTTAATATGCACTTGAGCTATTTATATTATAATAAATAGCATCTTATCATATTGATTGTTTATAATTATACAAGTATGATAAAACCCTTAGCGTAAATCTATTTGATGAAATCATAAGAGTTATGTTGGTGAGATTCATTCGATTATATATAAGGTTTATTGTAAATATCTCTAGTCAAAATATTAACTAGAAAGGGTATTGTTAATAGGGTTAGGTTAGCATATACTATACAGATTCAATTTGAGTAGCAGATCTCATCTACTATGGTGTGTGAGACACTTCAACTAGTATGGATGCTTAATAGGATAATCAAGTTCATTAGATTGATTTGTATAGAGGGTGCAAAAGGATTAATCTCTAAGTGATATTTGTGTAAGTGATACTTAGATTTAAGGTTATCATGGTATATTGAGTACGAACGATTATATTTTGTTTGTTATATAATTACTCCTGTAACAAGGAATACTACTCACATCATTAGCAAATGGGTACACACTTGAAGTATGAAAAAGTAGTGAATAACTTAAAAAGATTTACCATCTAGTATGGAAGAGGAGTTGTTTCATGTCCGGCCACTTGTAGAAGTATAATTCAGAATTCTTAGCGCTAAGTGGAAGATTCTTAGAAGGTATTTCTAAGTACTTCTTCAATGGAGTTATATTTTGGTACAAGAAATGAAAATTAATCACATAATAGAATGGGCATAACTTATTTCAAAATTAATATGAGATAAGTGTGATAAAAGGATATTAATTGCACAGTAAAAGAAGTCACCCACTTGACTTTTCTCATTACTTGAGTGGTCATGATGCATGACTAGATACCAATCTTGATATATAAGAATGAATTGACTAATTAGTGGGATCAATGATAAATTAAAAGGAGTTTTAATTTATTTAATTCTTATTTATTAATAATTATAACTCATACTTATTGTCAACGTATATGAGAATCTAATGGGTCACACACAATAAGAATTTCTTTAGTTGGATTAAATAAATTTCAAGTGGGTACTTGAAAGATAAGTTTTACAACTTATAGTCTAATTTGTGAGACAAATTAAACTTGAAGGACTTATAGTGTAAATAAATTTAAGCCTTCCAAATACAACTGTTGTATTAGAATAAGGAAGTTGAGTCCTTTTGTAACTTGATTTCAGGTTTCTATAAGGATATAGACAGTTTATTTGTCAATAAATATTCACTAAGCTTTTGCTAGTATGACTAATTGACTGTTACTTCGTAGGTATTTTTGTATTTACTCTCCATGGAATGGTCTGTTATGAATTTGCCTATTACTTCGAAGGTATTTTTGTATTTAGTTTAGAGATTAAAGTTCTACAAGAGCAAATCACAAGTTTGACTATTACTTTGTGGGTATTTTTGTATTTACCCTCTAGCAATGGCCTATTGTGATTTTGCCCTCTATGGGCAGGCCCACTATAATTTTGCCGTGGATATTAATGATTTGGCACTTTTGATGCAGTGGTAATCTTTTGAATAAATTTCTATATACTAATATCCACTTTCAAGGTTAGGAAAAAAAATAACTAATGTTATACACTTTCTATATACTAATGTTATCGTTAGGAAAAAAAAAAAAAAAAAAATATATATATATATATATATATATATATATATACACTTTCAAGGTTAGACAGATGATAATTAATTTAAATAAATTTAAATTTAAAATCTAATTTTTGTATATGTGTTATGTATCTAACTGTGATAGTATATGCAAGATTTACTCTAATATTTTAATTTCTTGACTAATATGTTTGCGCGCAAAATAAACAAACGAAGCTTGGATTAAATATTTGCATTTATCTTGACTGTGAATGGCATTTTCACCCTCTCAATAGTCAATACTATTAATTTAATTTGTGTATAACGTCCATTTTAATGTAGTTGCAAAAATTTTCAAGAGAAATTACTTTTTAAATTTAAGAGAGCTGGAAGATTGGTGTTCCATTAAATATGAAGTATATTTAAACAAATATGAAAAGGAGTAAGATTGAGAAAATAATCATAAGATGACATTTTGACCTTTATTGTGCTTATAGGTTGGCTTGGTAAATTACGACCATATCAAATGGTATTGTGGTAGATAGTTGCCTTTTCTATTTGGTTCAATTGGAATATTTAAAAATAAGAAAAGAAAAATTATTCAAAAATGTTCCTCACACAAGTTCACCATTCGATTTACACAAGTTCACCATTTTTCGAAAGTTTGACTGAAATAACATTATTTTCTACATTTGCAGGTGATCAGAGCCGAGTAACTGCTAAAAGATGTTTACTCAATTCATAAAGATGAATCACTTTTTTCCTCAATTGATAAGATTTGATGTTTTAATTCCTTTGTTGATGTGATGGTTGTGTTGGTGAATAATTTAATATGTAGATATCCTTGTAAACTACCTTTGATTTCAAAAGTATATCTTGATTTGTGGCGATGATCACAGTAGGAATAACCCAAATTTTTTCTTCCAAAAAGAAAGGTAGAGTAGCCAATAGTTTCCCATTTGAAGGTCCCAATTTAGTTCAGGTTTCCCAAATATTTGTGGTTAATTAGTGCCAAAATTTAGTGTAGGTGCATGTTTTCCTTTTCAAAATTTAATATCTTAACTCACAGGCTCTACAATGAATAAGGTCACACAAATAGGCTACACATAAAACATTTTATGGTGCAAAACATTCTAAATTGAGATTTAAGTGTAATGTGAGATTCAATATAAAGTTTAAAAATGGAAACCTAATACCAAGGCAATACTTTTCATTGATTTTTTAAAATTATATTTGACATCATATAACGTTCGGTGCTTAGAGGATCTTAAGGTGCAAATATCCCAAATTAATCAAGGTGCAACATGAAAATCATATACGATTTAAGGGTGCAAATAAAATTATCCTATGTTGGTTAGAAATTTGTTGGCTATGGGCTTGAATTTGAGGTCAGACAACATCAGTGGAACTAGAGCACATATGCTCCTCAATCATTATTGGTGATATCTGAAGTTTGAATCGACCTACGCATGACAATTAGAGTTTGATGAGGTACTTTTGTTTGAGGTAGTAAATTAAAGATAGTTGCAAGCAAATGTAGGTGGCAATAATTTCAGGCTAAAATCCCACTATCGTCAAAGATTTTTAGTTGAATATCGAAAACAGTGAAGGGATTTTGATGGCTGTCAAACTATCAAAAATAAAATTTATAATGAGACCTACTCCCAAAACTGAGTGATTATAGTAGTGAGTAGGGTCGTCTCCTTTGAGAACTGGTAGATTTATTGTACACAGATAATTTGGGGGATTTTAGGAAGGAAAAAAAATAAATTAAAGATACAGGGGTACTGAATTGCTAATTCGCAGAAGTGTAGCTGCTAACGAATGTAATAAACAATTAATTAACACAATCTAGTCAAGAAAATAATTTCAGCACCGGTTCACGCAATTGATCATAGATACCAAGAATAATTCACACGCTCGCAAATAAATTGGTTCTAGCAATTTAGCAACCGTTAAACTACCAATCTCTCCTTAATTTTACAGTAGTGCAGAGGCGCTCTTAAACTACTCTATTGTAAAATAGATAACTCCAGAGATGCTCGAAGGATTTAATTTATTCACAGTTTTAGGAATTAGAGAGACCCCATTCTAGTTAACAAACACACATGCGGGTTCATTTAAACTAGATTAACTATTCCTACGACCTAGATTAGACTGCTTGCGAGGCAATGAAATTGTGCCGTTTACCGCTAATTTAAAACAATCAAGTGATACGCACCCTTGTCCTAATTGTCGATATACTATTCAGACAATTGAACAACTGGTCATATTGATCCAATAAATCCAAATAATAATAGGTTGTTAAAACAAAGAATAATTAAATACCCACGAACGCGGAATTTAAAATAGAGCAAAACAATTAAAACTATCTCACAATTGTCCGTGTACCGGGTCTCGATTATTTCTCAGCTAGATAAAAGAATTTATCCTGACTTTATGCCGTTGACACAATTCAAAACTTTAAGGGAATTTGGTTGATGACAAGAAAGTAGAGCGACTGATGCCTGACTCACGCTAAGAAGGAAAAGACAAAGATTAAAGATCCCGGATCCTAGTCTATTGCTGTCCTATTTAAAGTCTCGCCGCTGCTTCCCTTTTCGCTAACCAAGTGCTTGTTTCCCTTTCCTTATTTTTCTCCTTGCTTTGTTGCCAAAGGGTTCTCTGAAGATGTCTCCTAATCCCACGTAACTTCCAAATACATCTTCCAAGAATAGCGGCAAGCTCCCAGGGATAAGTCCCGCAGTCCGTTTTTTGGACGTCACCCTATGATCTCTAGCATAGGCACGCCCTGGAGTGAATAGTCTTCTGGAAATTGGCTTATTTTCACCACTTTCGACACCAATCGCCTGCAACTGACATAAATACCAATTATGAGTAGAAACCCATTATTTTGCATAATAAGAAGACCAAATAACATCAAATAAAATGCACAATGATTTCACTATTAAATCCCCCCATACCAAGACAATGCTTGTTCTCAAGCATCTCAAAACTCAGAGGTACAATTATAGTTACACACACGAAGCAATTCAATCATGTGAGTTCAAGTGTCCTATCCTCATAACAATATCATCAAATTCAGAAATTCAAGACTTGACCCCTCTTATAGAATGGTATATGATACTCACCACACCGACATGAAACACAAAGGGTCACTATCATCACACAATAAAATGATGTTACCATATGCTTGCTAATATATCACATTGCCACCACTGAAACCAAATTTAATACAAAAATCAAAGGGTCTTGATGCGGGTTGTAATGGGGCTCAGGCACGGGTTAGATCAAACAGGTAATTTAGACTCATTATGTCAAAGAAAACACCATCGACCCACTGCATGAATGCCAATTTTCTTCTTCATTCCAATGATCTTTCCAAAGTATACCTATAAATTTTTCAAAAATTAGCAAGTGCAAGTACAACCAAGGATTTCACCCAATTATCTCAACAAAACATACATTGACAATAGCACTTCACACCTCTTTTTCTTCTTCCTTTTGTTCTGTTTTGTTCTTTGTTTTTCTTTGTTTTTTGGAGTGCTCCTTTTCTTCTCTTTCTCCCCTTTTTTTCTCTTTTTTTTCTTTCCTTTTGTTTTGTTTCAAATACGCCCAACTACATGGGGATATAAACACACTTGCTAACTTCAATCATTCCCTCTCATCATAACTCGAAATCATCATGCAATGGAATCAAGGCATTCTTTTGACATAGGTAAAAAGAAACAAAAAGGCTTCAAACACAATGGGTTTAAGGGGTGACAAAATGGGCTATTAAACAAAGAAAAGGTTTAGGCTCAACCATGGTCAATTAGGGAAGATCTGATTAGGGTCGATCTTTAGAGTGTAAAACATGGTTAACCTAAGTGCCTTTATCAGTTTAATGCATCAAATCCAAGAATGCGGTCTTGACACGTATAACAAAGTAAGTTCTAGAACAATCAAATCATGTGTGGTATCACTCAATGAAAGAAATAGAGCAGTTATCAATGCAACGCTCATTGGCTCGACAGCTCACAAAATGGATATTAATTGCCAAATCTTGCAAAATTCATCATTCAATTCCATTATCAAGAAGACAAGACATTTAACCCACATAATATCACTACTCATGCTTGTAGAGTAATTGCAATCATCATCATAGTATTAAGTTCTAGCAATTTCCAACTATAGCCAAACATTTTTTTCGGTGTTTTTTTTTTCGTTGTGTTTTCTCTATCAAACCTAAAGAGCTAGAACTACTCCCCCCCACACCAGAAACCTGCATTGTCCTTAATGAAGTAAAGAAAAATAGAAATAAAAAAGAAAGGGGTTGGAGCTTCCCTGAAGGCCGAAAGAATGCGACGACAACACTATGGGGGAGGAGGATGAGGTGGCTGAAAGCCAACATGGGCAAAGAAGGTTGCCAGGTTTTGCGTCTAAAAGAAGAATGGAGTTACAAGGCTGTGAAACGGTTATCCAGATGATCAACTTGTTCACCCAACCCACGAAGGGCATCCGCCAAGGCGCGGAACTAAAAATCTCCAAGTACACAGGATGTAGAGGGGAGGGACGTCGAGGGAGTGTGGGGCAACAATGGCGAGCAGCGACGGCCTGGGCGGTGGTGCTTGGTGGCGGCGGATGGCCGTGGGTTAAATCGCGTCGTGCGATAGTGGCGGCGGTCCGTGGTTGAGAGGTGTTACCACACTTAAGAAGCGTAAGTTGGCTGTCCATTCTTTGTAACAGCACCCATGAAATTTTTTGTGAAGTGTGGGCACGCCTTGGAACCCATAGTCTTCTGTTCATCAGTTTGTTGACAACTTTCTGGAGCAATCCTGCAAAGTGTGGGCATGCCTAGGAAGCCACAGTCTTCTATCTAACACCAATAAAGCACTGGGAATGAGACATAATAATAATAATAATAAAACATATAATTAAAGAGAAAAATGAAAGATAACAATAACGAAGAGTTTAGTCCTTGGGTTGCCTCCCAAACAACGTCTCTCTTTAACGTCTTTGGCTAGACATTACCCTATTTATTCACGGAAGATAAAATCTTGTGGTTCGTTTCAATGCTTCATCCTCTGTATAGTACTGATAACCCTTGTAAATAGAGTAATCATTGAGCACACGAGATACGATCTTCTATGAATTTGTAGATGGCACCAAACAAACAACAAACAAGTAATGGCCTTAATTCTTCATTCATTCCTCTATCACGAGCACTTATTGGTTCGAGATATTTTGCCATCGTGACTCTTAATTTATTCCTGTCATGAAACTCAAAATCTTCTGGTATAATAAAGTCAATCTCACTAACAGGAATTAAAGAATAAGAGTCAGGAGAATATTGATTAAGAAATGGAGAAGATGTCGCCGCATTTGGAGATTGTTCACTGGATTCATTCACTTGAACAATTTGATATTGAGGTTCCATTTCTTGTACTTCAATTCCCTTTTCAACTGCATCTTTAGATTTTTCTTCTTGAGACTCTTGCAGTTTCATGTCATTTGTCAGGATAATTGTACTCTCATCTTCTTTAAGGTCGTTGATGGTCTGTGAGGGCAATTCTTCATAAATTGGATAAATCAATTTCCTCATTGTAGATGCCAATTCACGCCTTCCATCTTCCATCTCTTTAATCATCCTTTGTGTCTTCTGTTAAAATTGATGTGTGTTAGTAGCTTTTAATTCAACCGTTTCTTCAAGAGACATACCTGACATGGATGATGGTTGTTGCTGCTGATATTGACATTGAAAATCGATTGACTTTGATGTATAATTAAAGTTGGAGTTGTCCCACCATCCTTGATCATACCCGTTTGAGTAAGGGTTATACCACATTTGATATTGAAGTGAAAAATCTCCAAAAGTGTCGATTGGAGCACTCAGGCCATCTTGAAATGTGGGGTATATGTCGGTTGAATGATCTGAAGCAAAATAACTTCCACAATTTGCAACAGCCAATTGATCATTAGAAAAAGCATGAATCTCATAACCCCTTTTAGAAATAAAATCCAGTCCATCACCAAAATACGGAAGATTAGCAGCCATAAACTAGTTAAAAAATAAGAGAAAAAATAGAAATAAAAATAAGATGAAGTAAAAAAGAAACAAATTAATCAGGCACCAATTCCCCGGCAACGGCGCCAAAATTTGGTGGCTATCAAACTACCAAAAATAAAATTTATAAAGAGACCTACTCCCAAAATTGAGTGAGTATAGTGAGTAGGGTCGTCTCCTCAGGAAATTGGTAGATTTATTGTACACAGATAATTTGGGGGATTTTAGGAAGGAAAAAGAAATAAATTAAATATGCAGGGGTACTGAATTGCTAATTCGTAGAAGTGTACTTGCTAACGAATGTAATAAACAATTAATTAATACAACCTAGTCAAGAAAATAATTTCGGCACCGGTTCACGCAATTGATCATAGATACCAAGAATAATTTACATGCTCGCAAATAAATTGGTTCTAGCAATTTAGCAACCACCAAACTACCAATCTCTCCTTAATTTTACGGTAGTCCAGAGACGCTCTTAAACTACTCTCTTGTAAAATAGATAACTCCAGAGACGCTGGAAAGATTTAATCTATTCACAGATTTACGAATTAGAGAGACCCAATTCTAGTTAATAAACACACATACGGGTTTATTTAAACTAAATTAACTATTCCTACGACTCAGATTAGACTGCTTGTGAGGCAATGAAATTGTGCAGTTTGCCACTAATTTAAGACAATCAAGTGGTACGCACCCTTGTTCTAATTGGCGGTATACTATTCAGACAATTGAACAACTGGCCATATTGATCCAATAAATCCAAACATTAATAGGCTGTTAAAACAAAGAATAATTAAATACCCACGAACGTGGAATTTAAAATAGAGCAAAATAATTAAAACGATCTCACAATTATCCGTGCACCGGGTCTTGATTATTCCTCAACTAGATAAAGGAATTTAGTCTGACTTCATGCCGTTGACACAATTCAAAGCTTTAAGGGAATATGGTTGATGACAAGAAAGTAGAGCGACTAATGCCTGACTCACGCTAAGAAGGAAAAGACAAAGATTAAAGATCCCGGATCCTAGTCTATTGCTGTCCTATTTAAAGTCTCGCTGCTGCCTTCCTTTTTGCTAACCAAGTGCTTGTTTATATAAGGAATCCCTTTCCTTATTTTTCTCCTTGCTTTGTTGCCAAAGGGTTCTCTGAAGATGTCTCCTAATCCCACGTAACTTCCAAATACATTTTTCAAGAATAGCGGCAAGCTTCCAGGGATAAGTCCCGCGGTCCATCTTTTGGACGTCACCCTACGATCTCTGGCGTGGGCACGCCCTGGAGTGAATAGTTTTCTGGAAATTGGATTCTTTTCACCACTTTCGACACCAATCGCCTGTAACTGACACAAATACCAATTATGAGCAGAAACCCATTACTTTATGTAACAGCCCCACTTTCCCCTAAGGCGAACTAAAGGGGTTAGCGGACTGCCTGCCCAACTCTCGCCAGAACTACGGATTAGTTCACGTCGATCTAATACGTTCCGGAACATAACCACGCGCGTAAACAAGTCAAAATCACAAATAAAAAAAATGAAAATCGAAACCGATGATGAACAGTACCGGCCACGTCAGAATCCAGATACTAGGCCGAGAGTAGCCAAAATTTTTCTTTTGCCGTTTGAAATACGAGTTGATCCGAAATTCAACCAAATATCAACCAAAAATACACACATTGAAATGTAACATTTTCAAGCCAAAGCGGCATATCAAAAACCATTCATTACGAATATACATGTTCGGTTTGCCAATCAAAAGAGAATGAACCCAATACACATTAGGGTTTCATTCAAAGAGCTATTCAAAAGACATTTACATGAGCTCAACTTGACAACCAACAAGTGTAACCTTTCCAAAAGTGGCCATTTTCCTGTAAGGAAAACAAATGGAACGGAATGAGTTTAAACCCAGTGAGTTACTACCACATAAGCAACAAAGAGCATATAGCATAACCTTTCATTTCAAGTACACAATTAAAGAATAAAAACAAGTCGGTAAAAGGATACGGACGGCTCTCAAGAGCCCATTTCCACGCTTACATTCTTGATCCAATCTCATTGACTCTCCGTCAACGTTTAAGAGTACCAACCGTAGAACCCACTTCACTCCCATCCCTTCCACCAAACATACCCCAACCGGGCCCGCACTCCAATCAGTAGCTTTTGGTAATACTCGAGTATACCGGAACCAAGAGTCTCATTACTACAAGGGTCCCCAGTACAGTCCCCGTGGCAAGTCAATTTTCACAACCAAGCCCTCGCCAGCTCGATTCAATTGACTACCAACGGGGTTGAGTTCAGTAATACAGTAAGGCCGTTGGATACTCGTCCAAACGACACCAAATCAGTTTTTCATGAAGTGAATTCAATATCTCATATAGCAAGTGTAGTATATTAGTGAAGCGGTAAACAGTCATTAACGGTATCACAAGGGGTGAGGGCGGTCAAGTACACCCTCACCTCAATCAATTCCAATAGCCAAATAAGCCTTCAAGGCATCAAAATCACATATAGCAAAGCCGCATTGTAACATTCAAGTGAGTAGTACACTCACCACTCAAGAAAGTGATGTTTCATGCACCGTCGTTAAACGAACGTCGTGCACCACCGTTACCTCCTAGAACAAGCAAACAAATACAATGAGACTCGATAACGAGTCATAAAGCAATGCCAATCGCAACCCCAATAGGGTTTCATATGCATAGACAAGTAGCATAAATAACCAGAAATTTCAGCAATGCACTAACTTGACCTTAACAAAAAAATAGTTTTCGTCCTCCTTTTGCGGTAATGGCACAAAATACGTTACGCTTATCGGATGAGGGTGTAAGACCCACTATCTCGAAGCTAAAAGACAGGACTACAATAATGTAGAAGGCCACTCAGTCCAAATCCTAGTACAACTAGGTCAAAAATGCAGAATACCAAACCAGAACCGTAATTGCAGGTTCACAAATCACACTATGCTGTAATTAGTCCAACTCAATCTATACAGGTCCAAATGTGTTGATTCCAAACGCATGCGGCAGCTAAGACCTCAAGCTACATTTCATCAGAAGACACCAACATCCAAATCCAAAGAAATTCCAGTCAAAACAGACGATTACAAGCGCAGTTCGCACATTCTGATCAACCCAGAACAGCAACAGTAAAATCGACATATCTCACTCTACACTACTCCAAATGACCTGAAATTTTACAGGCACCTCAAACACATCAATACCTACAACTTTCATGTTTTGAGCCAAGGCCAATTCGGCCTCTAAGCATAAGATACAAAACCGGACAGAAAAGGGGGTTATGAAACCCTAACTTCCTCAAATTTCTTCCAAACCCAAAATTGGTTGCAATTATCAATAATTCACACCTACTAGAGTCATTATAGGCCATTGCCAATCATCATACAAGGCCACAACATCCAGATCATATTAAACCAGAAAATTCATCAATAGAATAAAAACTTCACCAATTCATTTCAAACCAAGAAAGAAATCACAAATTCCAGCACTTTAGCCACTACTAAGCATAACTTAAACTTCATTAAGTGTAGGAGGAAGTTCCATAATCACTCACCTTAAACACAAGAGAGGGAGAGTTGTAGGACACCTTAGCTTCTCCAAAAATTTCACCAAACTAACCACTAACACCAAATGGAAAGATTGTATGGAGTAGAAACTAGTTTATGTGATTGGTTTTGGAAGATTGAGCTAGTTGGAAACTTGAAAATTGAAGAAGTTTTCTTCCTTCTTTGCAAGAGAGAGAGCCGGCCACAATGGTGAAAGAAATGGTGATTTTTGGTTAATTTTTTAGATATTTAACCAATTTGGTCAAAAGTAAAAAACCATGAATAGTTGTCATAAGCCATACCCAATGAGATGGTGACACTTGTCACCTCAATTAATGCATTCCTATCCCTTCCTTTTCCTCTCACATCAATCACTTAACATCCTCTACTTATCTCTTAATACCCGATAAATTTCACACAGTATCCAAAACTTAACCTTATTGGCCGAATTTTTCCGAACTTTTCGCACTAGTGGGTCCCACGTCCATTATATACTCTTAATTTTTTAAAAACTCTCCAATACTAGAAAAATCATCTAAAAACTATAATTACTCACAAAATTTACCAGGAGAATTTTTCTAAGCCAGAAAATGCAGAAAACATGTCTTTAAAGGGAAAAAACCCTAGGAGAATTATTAGGAAATTTACGGGTTCTCACACTCTCTCCCCCCTAAAAGAATTTCGTCCTCGAAATTCCTTATCATTGACTACTCCGGGATTAAATTGAGCATTATACTTAGCTAACAAATCTGTACCCCCTTCACTGGCCAGGTTCTGTAAATTCTTACCTTCCACGTCCTCTAATGGGTCTAAGACTTGATGTTGTTCTAAGGAGTACACCCGAGAGGACACTTTCGATCCATCCTTGTCCCCCTTCGACTGGGCAGGTTTGGTCGTAGTTGATGGCAGAGTCCCTTGCCGCTCGCGCAGGCGAGTTGGACAGTTAGCAATTTGATGTTCGGCACTCCCACAGAGCAAGCATTTTCCTCCTTTCTTCCAGCAATTGTCCTCCGAGTGGTTTAGTTTTCCGCAATACCCGCAGGGTCCGCGTGCTGCAGAAGCCGAACCTCCTCTTGACGGGCTCTCTTGTGACACTCCCGGCATCCTTACTCCTCCCGTTCCCCGCCCAAACTTGGGAGGGGTACTTTCATCCCCCTGTCCCGAACTACTTCCAGGAAATCCTCTCTTTTTCGCCTGGAAGTTTTTCACCTGGAGCCTAGCATTCTCTACTCGTTGTGCCTTCTCCACTGCTTCGCTGAAGGCGTTAATTTGGGCTGCCGCGAGGTCCTTCTGGATTTCTACGTTCAGGCCTTGGACAAATCGCCGTATTCTTCGTTGCTCGGTCATGATGAGTTCGGGCGCAAATTTGGATAGGCGGGTGAATTGGCTCTCATATTCCGCCACAGTTTGAGCTCCTTGGCGGAGTCGAATGAACTCGTCTTCCTTCATCTCCTGAACTAGAGGAGGGAAAAACTTCGCATTGAACTCTCTAATGAAGTTCACCCAAGTCCTAGGTGTCTGTTCTCGTTCCCACTTCTGCCGAATTACGTTCCACCAGGAACGGGCTGCCCCCTCAAGTTGAAACACGGCAAAAGTCACCTGCCGTTCGTCAGGGTAGTGTAGGGCTGCAAATATATCCACCATCTTTTCAAGCCATCTTTCGGCAACGTCTGGGTCGGGTCCCCCAACAAACTTTGGCGGAGCGAACTTTTGGAATCGTTCGAGAGCTCTGTCTTCGCTCTCGATATGGTTAGCAGGGTTTCCAGGGTTAGGGTTTGGGTTTTGGCCCTGTTGCTGCACCACTTGTGCTAGCAAGTCTGTCATTTGCTGCATAGCAGCAGCTATTTGCACATTAGGGTTTACTTGCGGTTCCAGATTGGGTCCAGTAGAGGTTTCCCCCGTACCCCTAACCGGTGTGGGTTGTCTACCCCTGCGTCCACGGCCTCGACCACTCCGAGTGCCTTCCATCAATCTAAGTCAATTTAGGTCACCAAATAAATATACTGTTAAAGGGCACCTAACCCTCCTTTCCGTAGCACCAGACAGGAATAATGAAACAAGAATAAGTAACTCAAACAATTACCGCGAAGAGCATTTAAACACATAACACGTATACATAGATCACATAACCAGGTTAAGCAATTATACGGAACAGTCAATCAAGTACATACAAAGTCATTCCATGAAACAAAAGGGTCCTCCAAAAGTACTATAGACAACTAGGTCACAAGTGCAAAAGAACTCACGAAAAGCTTTTCCCCTTCTAGGGTTTCGTCCAAATATTTATATCTTAATCAAGGTCGATCACGCTTAACCACACCCAAACAAACCACACGAAATTCCATAGAATCGCCTTTCTAGTTCACCAAATCCTTTCTAACCTTGGCCCTCATATCTTTCGTATCCGGGCGCAAGAATCTCGTCTAAGATAATTCACATCTCGAGCCGGCCGGTCCCAAGAGTAAACCATCCTTATTAAAGATTGCTACCCGACATACATACCTAACTTCCTCGAGTCCCATGATAATGATTCGTACACTTATCACATGCCCGGTTCATAACTTACGCTCAAACGAGCACTTAGACATATTCATGAAATTAGGACCACAACACCACTTGGCCCAGTCTCACTCCGCGCAGAGACCACGCGAAGTGGCTCTGATACCACTTGTAACAGCCCCACTTTCCCCTAAGACGAACCAAAGGGCTTAGCGGACTGCCTGCCCAGCTCTCGCCAGGACTACGGATTAGTTCACGTCGATCTAATACGTTCCGGAACATACCCACGCGCGTAAACAAGTCAAAATCACAAATAAAAAAAATGAAAATCGAAACCGATGATGAACAGTACCGGCCACGTCAGAATCCAGATACTAGGCCGAGAGTAGCCAAAATTTTTCTTTTGCCGTTTGAAATACGAGTTGATCCGAAATTCAACCAAATATCAACCAAACATACACACATTGAAATGTAACATTTTCAAGCCAAAGCGGCATATCAAAAACCATTCATTACGAATATACATGTTCGGTTTGCCAATCAAAAGAGAATGAACCCAATACACATTAGGGTTTCATTCAAAGAGCTATTCAAAAGACATTTACATGAGCTCAACTTGACAACCAACAAGTGTAACCTTTCCAAAAGTGGTCATTTTCCTGTATGGAAAACAAATGGAACGGAATGAGCTTAAACCCAGTGAGTTACTACCACATAAGCAACAAAGTGCATATAGCATAACCTTTCATTTCAAGTACACAATTAAAGAATAAAAACAAATCGGTAAAAGGATACGGACGGCTCTCAAGAGCCCATTTCCACGCTTACATTCTTGATCCAATCTCATTGACTCTCCGTCAACGTTTAAGAATACCAACCGTAGAACCCACTTCACTCCCATCCCTTCCACCAAATATACCCCAACCGGGCCCGTACTCCAATCAGTAGCTTTTGGTAATACTCGAGTATACCGGAACCAAGAGTCTCATTACTACAAGGGTCCCCAGTACAGTCCCCGTGGCAAGTCAATTTTCACGACCAAGCCCTCGCCGGCTCGATTCAATTGACTACCAACGGGGTTGAGCTCAGTAATACAGTAAGGCCGTTGGATACTCGTCCAAACGACACCAAATCAGTTTTTCATGAAGTGAATTCAATATCTCATATAGCAAGTGCAGTATATCAGTGAAGCGGTAAACAGTCATTAACGGTATCACAAGGGGTGAGGGCGGTCAAGTACACCCTCACCTCAATCAATTCCAATAGCCAAATAAGCCTTCAAGGCATCAAAATCACATATAGCAAAGCCGCATTGTAACATTCAAGTGAGTAGTACACTCACCACTCAAGAAAGTGATGTTTCATGCACCGTCGTTAAACGAACGTCGTGCACCACCGTTACCTCCTAGAACAAGCAAACAAATACAATGAGACTCGATAACGAGTCATAAAGCAATGCCAATCGCAACCCCAATAGGGTTTCATATGCATAGACAAGTAGCATAAATAACCAGAAATTTCAGCAATGCACTAACTTGACCTTAACAAAAAAACAGTTTTCGTCCTCCTTTTGCGGTAATGGCACAAAATGCGTTACGCTTATCGGATGAGGGTGTAAGATCCACTATCTCGAAGCTAAAAGACAGGGCTACAACAATGTAGAAGGCCACTCAGTCCAAATCCTAGTACAACTAGGTCAAAAATGCAGAATACCAAACCAGAACCGTAATTGCAGGTTCACAAATCACACTATGCTGTAATTAGTCCAACTCAGTCTATACATGTCCAAATGCGTTGATTCCAAAGGCATGCGGCAGCTAAGACCTCAAGCTACATTTCATCAGAAGACACCAACATCCAAATCCAAAGAAATTCCAGTCAAAACAGACGATTACAAGCGCAGTTCGCACATTCTGATCAACCCAGAACAGCAACAGTAAAATCGACATATCTCACTCTACACTACTCCAAATGACCTGAAATTTTACAGGCACCTCAAACACATCAATACCTACAACTTTTATGTTTTGAGCCAAGGCCAATTCGGCCTCTAAGCATAAGATACAAAACCGGACAGAAAAGGGGGTTATGAAACCCTAACTTCCTCAAATTTCTTCCAAACCCAAAATTGGTTGCAATTATCAATAATTCACACCTACTAGAGTCATTATAGGCCATTGCCAATCATCATACAAGGCCACAACATCCAGATCATATTAAACCAGAAAATTCATCAATAAAATAAAAACTTCACCAATTCATTTCAAACCAAGAAAGAAATCACAAATTCCAGCACTTTAGCCACTACTAAGCATAATTTATGCTTCATTAAGTGTAGGAGGAAGTTCCATAATCACTCACCTTAAACACAAGAGAGGGAGAGTTGTAGGACACCTTAGCTTCTCCAAAAATTTCACCAAACTAACCACTAACACCAAATGGAAAGATTGTATGGAGTAGAAACTAGTTTATGTGATTGGTTTTGGAAGATTGAGCTAGTTGGAAACTTGAAAATTGAAGAAGTTTTCTTCCTTCTTTGCAAGAGAGAGAGCCGGCCACAATGGTGAAAGAAATGGTGATTTTTGGTTAATTTTTTAGATATTTAACCAATTTGGTCAAAAGTAAAAAACCATGAATAGTTGTCATAAGCCATACCCAATGAGATGGTGACACTTGTCACCTCAATTAATGCATTCCTATCCCTTCCTTTTCCTCTCACATCAATCACTTAACATCCTCTACTTATCTCTTAATACCCGATAAATTTCACACAGTATCCAAAGCTTAACCTTATTGGCCGAATTTTTCCGAACTTTTCGCACTAGTGGGTCCCACGTCCATTATATACTCTTAATTTTTCAAAAACTCTCCAATACTAGAAAAATCATCTAAAAACTATAATTACTCACAAAATTTACCAGGAGAATTTTCCTAAGCCAGAAAATGCAGAAAACATGTCTTTAAAGGGGAAAAACCCTAGGAGAATTATTAGGGAATTTACGGGTTCTCACACTATACCATCAAATACCATCAAATAAAATGTACAATTATCTCACTATCAGATTTCAATGTAAGAAAGTTCATGAAAAATGTATAGATCTTTGAAGGTTATAACAAACACAGAGTCTGGTGTTCTTCACGGTTTACTGTTGAAACTAGTTTTTGATCGAAGTTATTGAAAGAGGAATGGTAAGAAAGATCATTTTGCATTCATACATTCTAATGTAACACCTATAACATTGTTAAGGTGACTTATTGTAGCTTGTATGTTAAGGTGACAGTTGTTGCTGTAATTGTTTTTCATATGAATAAATAAAAAAAAGGAGTTTGAAAAAAAACCTATAACATTTTTAATTTAACAGTATTTTAAAACTTAGCAACTGTAACTTTTTTTATCACGCCCTTATTTCCCTATTGTTGACTACAAAACTACACTTCTCGTCAACTTGACCTGATGGCTTTTAAAGGCATTTTTGAGGCATGCACCCTAGTATGAGGGGCATGTGAAAAGACCCTGAGTTGCAAGGGGATGAAAAAGCATGGGGTGTGTATCGAGATTCGCCTTAAATGTTTTGGAGCAATTTGTACTCCTTTACATATGATGGTTTTGACAGGGTGTTAATTGTCGGTTATTTTATTATTAATTTTCTCCTTGTCCCTGCCAAATATTGGCTTAATTGTTAATACCTACTTATATTTGGTATCTGGACTTAATTTCAGGGAATGGAGCAGAAAATTACAAAAAAGGAGGGACTTTCTGAAGCAAATTACTTCACACGTGGGAGTCTTCTGCAAAGCTCCATCAACGTGGCCCACAAGAGAGAAGAAACAGATTTCCGTTTGCTCTTGCTGATGAGGAGTGGCTGGTACAAGGAATCCTACTATCAATAGGAAACAAGGAGGAATTTCGGCAGAGCTCCAATTCTTTGGCTCTTTGACTCCCAATTCGGTGGGGACCATAGGGATAGCATTACTCATCTTTCTTTTGGCTTTAAAAAGGGACAATCGTGCAGAGGCTTGGGGGGCTTAGTCTCTAGAATAGTTTTAGTCTTTTCTTTCTTTTTCTTTGTCAGGCGCACGCTTACTGTTCGACAATATTCCCCAACGGGAAAAACATCTCTTATTTCTCGCTTCCTAGTGAAAAACTTGATGCCTTTGCAATTAATTGATTTGCGTAGAGATTTATTTATGCGGTGTGGCTAAGCCTCTCATCTAGTCGAAGGCCAACTTGAAGGCACAGTTCCAACTAACTGTGAGATCGAATTAATTTTATTTATTTCTTTTATTCATTGGTATTTGTACATTTCCTGATTTAATTGCTTATGCTTGTTATGTTATTTGAATGTTAAGGGTCCGATATCCGAATTAACCTAATGATCTAATGCCAAATTAATTGATTGAATCTGTAATTGTTCAATTGATTAATACCAGTGGTGACTAGCGTGATTGGTTGCATGTTAGGGAAACGTATGACCTAACTTAAACAAACTCTCGTAGCGTGTTTATTGGTTAGGGTTGGACTTTTCTAATTATTAATGCAATCGAGTAATTAAATCCTACGGTCGTACTTAGGGTTATTTCTTGGTTAGAGAAATAGTTAACGGTCGTACCTTAACTATCGAGAAATTAAGGAAAGACTGGTTGTTTATCGCGTGTATGACAACTATAACCAATCTAGTAATAAGTAATTGAATTATCTTTGCATCGATGATCAGTTGAATGGACCGTGTCTGAAAAGTTGCACCTTTGGCTAGAGTTGTATTGGTTATTGATTAATTCTTGTTTAGTTCTATTAGTTGTTTCATTAGTTAGTTAATTAGTCATTTTATATTTTCCAAAAATCTCCCATGCTCTGAATTCTAGAAGAAACGAATTATCCCTAGTCCCTGTGGATTCGACCCTGCTTACTGTTATATACAAAATTTGTATTTTTCTTGAGTAGGTAATTATTATTGCACAGACTCGACACCTGTTAGGTTTCTTTCTTCTTCTTCAAATCCTCGATTCCTACTACAAATTCCTTTCCAAATCCGTACTTCAGTCATTCTTTCGCCAATCCCTCCTTAACTTCAACTCATAAATTCAAGTATATCTCCCATTCAATTAGAATTTAGCAGCTCAATTTTTTAACACCAATTCACCATAACCACTATTGGAAGAAATGGTTAAAATAAAAAAGGCCCCCTATAGTATATCTAATATATAGAAAAACCCTCATGATTTTAAAACGTACAAAACGACAACTCAAATTTTGAACTAAATTGTAAAACTAACAGAATCCGATAAATTTAAGGGAATCCGGTAAATTTAATAGTCGAGACTGTCATTTTTGTTAATTTTACCAAATTCTGTTAATTTATAATTTAATTTAAAACATGAGGTATCGTTTTGTATGTTTTGAAACCACGAGGAGCTTTTCTGTGTATTAAGTATACTGCAGGGGGCTTTTTGTTTTTAACCCTGGAAGGAATTTAGCCCCCTCACTATCACCCTCAGAAGTCGGGCTTTTCTCACCAAAACTCTCTAGTTGTGGTTTTGACTTAGATATAATAAATTTTTAAATAGAATGAGTCCATTTCACTTTTTTTCCTTAAGATAAAGCAAATGACATTATTCTTGGTGATTTGTATTTTTATAGATACAATAAAGGAAAAGAATTGTGTTAGGCATATACTTGTTAGTGTTTATTTTTTGGCATGGAATCAAATATTTGTGCTATTCAAACTATAGTTTTCTTTATTTTGCCTAATTTTATTGTATTTATTTGTTTTTTATACTATTTTTTTATATTTTTAAATATTAAAAAATTATAATTTATGCAGCTTATGCTCCATATCTTGGGACTTATGCACAATCTAGTAGAGGCAAAATATTTTACCTAATGCTCTTGCCTTTTAAAGTACCGCTTCCAATAGTTTAACCTTGATCCTCCATATCCGAAAATTCCCCCCAATTTATGCTAGTAGAGCCTTTTATACCCAAGAAATTAACTTAAACAATAGTTCATCTTTCCAAATTCTTATTTCTCTTGCATAAAATCACAAATAAACCAAAACATACATCCAATAATCTAAATGCATAAATACAGGTATAGCCCTTATTAAACTCTGTATATTATTCATCACTACAAATTATCAAATAAGAATTACGAATAAATTGGTACATGTAATTGTTAGTTGTTATAGTAACATACAAGAGGTTCATTGACGGTGGTAGGTGTAGTAAAGGAGGCTATAAAAAAACTTTCAAATCATAGCAAAAAACCCATATCAAACCACAAAAATTAAAGAATTAAAAAAGAAATAGTTTAACTAATACAAATATAATAGAGTTTGGAAAAAATTACCTTTCCATTGAATTATTGTTTTAGACGTCAGCGCTGAAGTAGGGTTTGCTCCAAGAAAATAGGAATCGTTGCTAGGGTTGGCGGCAGCCATGGTCGCCCTCCGGTAGGCTGTGGAGGGTCAGGTGGCCTCTCCAACAGCCAAGAAATCCTTTTCACAACTTTTTTCCGAATCGACTCCTTCTCCTGTCCACCTACGGCCAGCGACTCTGTACAAGGGGGAGGCAGCGGTGGTCTTCTCAAAGGAGGAGGCCGACAAGCTGGCTGCTCCTTTTCGTTGGTCTTTAGTGGGCAAATTCTCCCATGGCTAGCTGTCACTAGAGGCAGTGCATAAATTCTTCGCGTCGCTCGACCTGAAGGACAACATCTCTATTGGTTTGCTGGATTATAGACATGTGCTGCTGCGATGTTCGGCAGAGGCGGATTTCAATCGCATTTGGACAAGAGGGCTGTGGCACTTAGGAAAATACCCTATGAGGGTGTTTCATTGGACTAAGGAGTTCCATGTCCACAGGGAATCATCGCTGGTGTCGGTTTGGGTTGCATTGCCGGCGCTTCCAATTCATTTTTTCGATAAGCATTCGTTTTTCTCCATCTTGTCTCCTGTGGGTACACCACTGTTTTTGTATTCAGCAACTGCATCTGGCACCAGGCCTAGCGTTGCCAGAGCCTGTGTTGAAGTTGATCTGCTCAAACCAGTCTGCTCGCGGGTGTGGGTAGCGGTTGAGGGAGAGGGGGATTTCTGGCAAGAGATTGTGATAGAGCATCTCCCCTCCTACTGTTCTTCATGCTGGAGACTCGGCCACTCAAACGCTGAGTGCAACAAGGATCGTCTCCAGTCGCGTCCTGGTCACTTGCTAAGTAAGGAGAGCGGTAAACGGATTGGGCTGCGGGCTGTGTGGTGCCCAGACGATATGGCTGAATATGGAGGCGCTGCTTTACCTACGGAGATGGGAGTGGCAGAGCGTGAAAACAAGGGAATAGAGGGATTGGGCGTGGGTGTAGCGAGAGAGGTAGAGGCGGCAGTGGCATGGTAGTTGCAGGTGGGGAGGGGATGTGTGCGCCTGGTTTGGCAGTGGAAACAGTGGTGGTAGAGGAGAGGGCTGGGCTGGAGGGGGTAGCGACCAAGGTGAAGGTTGTTGGGGTGCAACCCGCATTGGTTGCGGGAGGGAAAGTAGAGGGTGCGGTCACAGGCAGTATCATGGTGGCAGAAGTAGCAGTGGAAGAGGGGGCTGGATTGGAGAGGGTAGTGTCCGAGGAGAAGGCTGCTGGAGGGGTAGACGCCTGTATGCAAGGTGGGTTCAAGGAGTTTGGGGCGGTTGAGGGAAGGGTGGCCACGGAAAGTGCTGCTGGAAGGGCGGACGCATGCATGCAAGATGGGTTCACGGAGTTTGGTGCGGGTGAGGAGAGGGTAATGGCGGTGGCCACTGCATTGTCGAGGGAGTTGGGGGATGCTCTGGTCAGTCCACCAGCTGCTTTGGATGAGGAGTGGCCGCGGGTAGCAGGGAACTTATCACCAAGATTGAGCAGGTTGCGTGGACCCACGACGGACTCGTCACTGTTGGAGCTTAACATAGATCAGGCCATGAAGTTGGAGCAGGGATTTACACAGGTGAACATGAAAGGTATGCGTGCTAGATTTCCTTCAGACAGGCAACTTCGATCTTCGACATCTTCTCAAAATTCTTTTAATGCGTTATCTCATGATTAGTGCTTTATTTTGGAATATTCGGGGGGTGTCGAAGGCGCCCAACCTTAGGAGATTGATTAGGTTAATTCGCATACATGATGTCCAATTTCTTTGCATTTGTGAACCTAAGCTAGATGCTGCTAAGATTGAGTCGATACGATTGCGGCTTGCATTTGATTATATCACGGTCAATGCATCTGCTGATCTTTGGGTATTTTATAAGTCGCCTTTTGTTTGCTCGCGGGTTGGATCTTCTGACCAACATATCTCGTTAGATGCTCACCATCCACTGTTGCCTAGCTCCTTAATGTTGTCCTGGGTCCATGCGAGATGTTCCGTGGAGAACCGCAAGGACTTGTGAAGGGATCTCTTGCTCGACAAACCACGATCGCGTCCCTGGTGCATAGGGGGGGACTTCAATGTGATATTGGCTCCGAATGAGAAGCGAGGGGGGTGCTCCTTTGTGATTGCGGAGGGATTGAAGTTTATGTCATTTATGGAGCAGGTCGAGGTTTTTTATGCCGGGTTCTCTGGACCCAGCTTCACTTGGTGCAATAATAGGCGGGGTCGAACTGGGGTGTGAAAGTGATTGGATCGGCTCCTTGTTAATGGCGAATGTACGGACCTCTCCACCTCTATTTTAGTGGTTCATCTGGCTAGACACCCTTCCAATCACGCCCCTTTGAAGATCACGTTTGCCACCCGTCAGGATGATAAGCCGCGGCCATTCCGGTTTCTCAACGTTTGGACATCATAGCCTACCTGTTGGAGGTAATCCGCAATGCTTGGGATATCCCAGTGGATGGGTCTCCCTGGCGTGTGTTATGCTCTAAGCTATTGACTACTATGAGGGCTATCCAATAATGGAATAAATGCTCCTTTGGGAATGTCTTTGAGTCTGTCAAGGTGGCAGAGAAGAAGATGATTCTGGCAGAGTGAGTGGCGGAAAGTGAGGACTCGAAGGCTACTCACATTAGGCTACAGGAGGCGCAGGCAGAGTTTCGGCATGCATTGGCCATAGAGGAGTAGTTTTGGAGCTAGATTAGGTGGCTCCAGAATAGGGACCGAAATTCCAAGTTCTTTCATGCGGTGGTCAAGCAGCGTAGAGTCCAAAATACGATCCATCGAATCGAAACACAAGCGGGGACTTGGGTGGCGGGTGATGGGGACATTGCCAATGAGGCCATTCGATTTTTCTGGGAACTATACTCCGAGTCTACGATGCCCAGTACCGAGTTACTTCCGCTCATCCCTCATGCCCTCACGAGGGAGGAGAACCTGACCCTAGAGCATATTCCTTCAATGGACGAAGTAAGAAATGTGGTGTATGCTATGGATGGGGATAGTGCGGCGGGTTCGGATGGATTTACGGGCAAGTTCTTTACCTTTGCATGGGATATTATCGCCCAAGATGTGTATAACGTTGTGGTGAGCTTCTTTTGTGGGGTTGACCTTTCACGCTTCACTACTTCGTCTTCTATTGTCCTCATCCCAAAGGTCTCAAACCCTCAGGACTTCTCTCACTTTCAGCCTATAAGCCTTTGCAATTTCATTGATAAAGTTTTGTCGCGTATTTTGTCTGATAGGCTGGCTGGCCTGTTGCCAAAGTTAGTTTCCCCACAGCAGTTAGGGTTTGTTAGAGGCAGGAATATTGCGGAGAATTATCTATTGGTTCAAGAAATAGTAGCAGGCATTGGAAAGAAAGCGAGAGGAGGGAACGTTGTGCTCAAACTTGACATGGCCAAGACTTATGACCGGGTGTCCTGGCTTCACCTGATTAGGGTCTTGTGAAAGTTTGGGTTTGGAGAATGCTTTATTGATATGATCTAGCGGTTGGTGTCTAATGTCTGGTTTTCGGTGGTGATTAATGGGGCATCTTACAACTTCTTTAGCTCGAGTAGAGGTCTCTGTCAGGGAGACCCGCTCTCTCCTGCCTTGTTTGTTCTAGCCGCGGAGGTCCTATCACGGGGACTGAATGATCTGCTAACCCGGTCGTCATACCATGGGTTCAAGGTCCCCCAGGGCTGTCCTGGGGTAACCCATTTGGCTTTTACAGATGACGTGCTAATCTTACATAATGGGTCCTCAACATCTTTGCGCCGGGTAATGCGAGTGCTCGATATGTATCAACGTTCCTCGGGTCAGTTGCTGAATGCTCAGAAGAGTGGCTATTTGGTTCACTCGACATTATCTTGTGCAAGACATAGGGCTATCGAACGTGTTACGGGGTTTTCGCGACAGACATTTCTCACCCGGTATTTAGGCTTTCCCCTATATATCGGCAGGTGTAAGGTGCCCTACTTTGCTGAGGTGTGTCAGAAGATCCTGGGAAAAATAGTGTCTTGGAAGACTAAGTTTTTATCATCGGGGGGAAGGATTACTTTGATCAAGCATGATCTGTCGGCCATTCTGGTTCACTTACTATTTGCTGCAGTAATTCCCAAGGCTGTGTTCCGGGCTATCGAGCGAGCTTGTGTCGACTTTCTGTGGGGGGCATCGGAGAAGGGATCACGGTATCATTGGATTGGCTGGACTAAACTTTGTCTCCCGCCTGAGGAGAGAGGGGTGGGGTTTCGCCGGCTTAGCAATTTATATACGGCTTTCTCTTATAAGCTCTGGTGGCAGTTCCGGACGGGGTCGTCCCTGTGGGTTTCCTTCATGCGGGCAAAGTATTGTCGAGACATTCATCCTTGCCAGGCGGAGTGTAAGCCGTCTACCTCAGCGACATGGAAACGGATGCTGGACGTCAGTCGACAAGTGGAGTTATCCATGCTGTGGTTGGTACAAGATGGGTCATGTCATTTTTGGTATGATAATTGGTTGGGTAGTGGAGCGTTGTTTCTCAAAACTCCAGTGGCCTCACACCTATCCTTCCGCGACTTTATCTCCCAGGGTCACTGGAATGCTCATCTTCTGGCTCAGTTCCTTTCACGAGATATGATGTCTTCTGTGTTGGGGAAATCGGTTCCCACTGAAACTTCTGCGGATGAGGTGGTGTGAATGTCGGAGAGTTCTGGGAAATTTTCGTTAGCCTCGGCCTATCATGAGGTATGACATGTCGGTAATACTTCAGTCATGTTCTCTAGGGTTTGGCAGCGTCCAACCCCCGTCAAGGTATCATTTTTCATGGTTCGATTTCTAATGGGTCGTCTGCCCTTGGATGACGTGCTCTGTACGTTTGGGTTTCATGTCCCGTCAAAATGTGTATGTTGCCTCTTCCCGGCGGCGGAGTCCATTGAGCATGTGTTTGCCACGGGTGAGGTTGCTAGGGCAGTATGAGCATTCTTTGGGAGTTTGTGTGGCATCTCTAGCATAGTCTCGTCGATGCGGGGCCATTTGGCTTCTTGGTGGTTGGCGGGGCCTAGCTCGGAAAGGCAGAGGGTTCTTTATCATACTCTTCTGAGCATACTTTGTTGGCATATTTGGAAGGCTAGGAATAGAGCAGTCTTTGAGGGTATTCAACCGCATCCCCCTTCTATTTGCCAGGATATTTTTCTGGAGACCAAATTGCTTCTTGAAGGACAGTTCAAGCAGTATGTTGGGGCTCGGTCATTTTTGCAGTTGTGTGATTGGTCGTCTCAGTCGGGGCAGTGTTTCAAGATCAAACTTGTTTGTTGGGCACCAGTTGTAATAGATGCGTTTACCCTGAACACGGATGGTTGCTCCAAGGGTAATCCTGGGCCATGTGGTGGTAGATGAGTGCTAAGGGATCCGTCGGGGTGCCCCTTGGTGGGATTTTCGACTTTTTTGGGAGTAACATCTAGCCTCCAGGCAGAAACGCTGGCCCTTCTAACGGGGCTTCAGATATGTGTTGAAAAGGGGTTTACGAATGTTAGCATTCAACTGGATTCTCTGGTGTTGATAGGGATTCTTCAACGCCGACTTCACTGTCCGTGGCAAATCCGCTTGGAGGTCCGGCAAATATGGAAGCTGGCAGGAGATCCACCTAAGCTTTTCCATTGTTTCAGAGAGGCGAATCAGGTGACAGATACTTTGGCTAATGTTGGGGTGGCACACCCCCACCATGCTATTAAGCTCTATGAGCAGTGGAATGAATGGTCGAGGCTGGCTCGAGGAAGCATTAGTCTAGATAGCATGAGAACTCCTTCTATTAGGAGAGTGTGAACCTCCTAACGCAAGCAACATTGTAATTGGCTTTCTTTGTATTTGATGTTTATGAATAAAAGAGGGGGTGGCGTCCCTCCCTGTGAACGGGGTTAGCCAAAACAAAAAAAAAGGGATTATTGTTTTAGATCACAATGTACATCTCCTATTGCCTTTCAATCATAGAGAATACGAATCCCTTGAAAAATAATAGTAAGCAATCAAATTAAATTTTTTTTTGCAAAATCAAATAATCATTAAAGGGTTGGTTTTGGGATGTGTTAGCATATTTCACATTTGAGATGTCGAGGTTTTCATTGCCTTATTTTAGTTTCCATGGTATATTGTAGGTCTTCCATTTATGAATATTGATGAGGGAGTAGTACATTTAGTTTATTTTATTTGCATTTATTCTTGTATTGGAGATCAAGTTTCATCCCCCTTATTCTCATTGATATTATAAATAAAATTTAAGGGATGACATCCCCCAATTTGGTTTTAATAAAAGGATACTTTTGAGTTTTTTTTTTTCAAAATTAAGAGATTCAGCTTATATTGAATGACTTCAACCATCAAATGCTTCCACAGAATAGAGAGAATAAAAATTACCAAAGTTTTAAGAAAAGATACGACTACATAAGTCTTAAGCATTATACCATGTACTTTTCCATGTTCTCCACTCTCATTTGCAAGTCTTGCAAGTCCTTAATCATTTGTGTCTGTTCGTTTGTTTTGTCAACCACCTCCTTTGTATCTTTTCCGCAGGTCAATCCAAATTGCTTTAAAATAAAATGAAACCAAGCGATGCTACAGTCGAAACACAACACTTCATTAAAATCTCTAAGGTAAAGGAACCAATCTTCAAGGCCCGAACAACATAGAACAAACCATCATAGATTAAACAACTAGAGCTCTGTTTGGATTGGTGATTTAAAAAAAATAAGTTTTTCAACTACAATGTTACAGTAATATACAAACAAAAACAACCTCAAAAACACCAAAAACAACTTTAAAAATATCGAAAACACAAAAAAAACAACCTAAAAGCATAAAAAAACAACTTCAAAAACACCAAAAACATAAAAAGCCTTAAAAATACAAAAAATACAAAAAAATAACCTAAAAAATAACCTCATCTACAGTAAAAGTTTTTCAACCACATTGTTACAGTAAAATATTTTAAAAACACCCTTAAAAATAGCTAATTCAAAAGAAGCCCTGTACTCTGTAGATCGAAAAACCTAGAGAAATATGCCCCAAATGAGAGATATCCTTTGCAATGACAAAAATCGTCATGTTAAAAAATGGCTCTGTCAAAGATTTTGTTCCTCGGTAGAAGAAGTATGTTGAAAAGATCAAGGTAATGGAGCTAATGTAAGCATAAAATTTATCACCCTTTCTAATCTCGTTCCATCTCCAACCGCATATTATGCCATATCCAATCAGGATAATCTTTGGTGGAACGACAATAACACCAGCTTCAAGGGGGTTTAGGGTAGCAAATCCTAGAGAATGAGGAAGAGAATATTGCAGGGAGCGGAAATGAGCAAAGGCTACACGGACGGTGGTGGTGGTGGTGGTGGTGGTGGTGGTGGTGGTGGTGGTACTGGGGGTACAATGAAGTGCAATGAGATGATAGTTGGAACAATGGTGAGGTGGGAGGAGGTTGGTGGCGCTAAAGAGAGTGGCTGGCCGGCATTGTACAAGCAGAGGCTATACAGACAATGGTGGTGGTCGTGGCATTGGGGGTGCAAGAAAGAATGATAAGATGATGGTTGGTATGACATCGAAGGGGGCAGGAGGAGGTTGGCGGCACGGAAGAGGGTGGCTAGTTGGAGACTTTTGAGTTACTTATCTATGTAACTACGGGTAGAGAAGCTAGTCATAAGGATCTTGTATAATTTAATTTGCTACTTGCAAACATATTCATCAAAATTTTAAAAATTTTCAAACGAATTTTGTTCAACAAATTTTCATATAGCTTTATTGGCTAGCAATTCATAACATTGAAAAAATGATTTTCATAATGTTATTTTAACAATAAATTCTAAACATAAAAAAGAGAACAATGATGATTAATGATTTGTGATTATAGAAATTAATACACGAAGCAATTTTTCTTGCCATGCCTGCAATTGTTCACAAATTTTAAAAAGTTGAAAGATTAGATTTATATTTGACTCAGTTATTAGTTGAAGGGGAGGAGAAGGGAATGTTCGATTGAAAATGTTATCAACAGAAGAAAGAAGTGAAAAAAAATTATTTGGATGAGTTGTATCTAGAATTGAGAGGAAAAAGAAAAAAAAAAGGAAAGCGAAGAGAGCATGAAAGTAAATTGTATTGATATATGATAGGTTGGAGTGGCACAACTTTGCATCTTCAAAAATTTTCTTTTTCTTTTTGTTCATGGGCAACATCTATAGTATCTCTAAACTAAACTAACTTATACTAAGCAAGAGTCCTGTTGGACCAAGGGGTTAGAGGGAGAGAAACACTTCTCCTAATCTATACTACACAACCTTTGAATTTAACTATAGATATAAGAATTTGAACCCTTGACTTGCAACTAAAACTACATCTTATGTGCTATTTGGTAGCATTTTCAATGCTTGATTAACTATATTGGTTGAAAAAGTAGTTGGACGACTAAAGCTTTGGCATTTAAAGGGCCCAATAGCTATGTTCCTCTTCTATTTAATTTCTTATCTAACATTTTAAAATTTTAGATAATGAAACTGAACAACTAAAACCATTTACTTTTGAAGTGCCAATAAACAATTTAACACTAATATTAATTCTAACCATCCATATCCATACACTAATATTAATTCTTATCATCCATATTCCCCTCCACTGTAACTTTTTCTCTTTAGTTTTCTTCTTTGTTGAAAAGAAGATCTTCCATCTTGGGAGGTAGACTCTTGCCCATGACTTTCTTATTTTTTGTGTTTGTTATTAAAGTTTTAGTGTTTCCTAATGAAAGCTTTCTCCTCACTAGGGTTTCCATCTAGTGAGATTTTCTCCTTTCTTAGATTTTCTAATGAGAGTTTTCATCTCTCAAGGGGGTTTCTAGCGAGAGTTTTATACAATTTTTTAATTTTTTGATTAGATCTAAGTTTTTTCATATTTAGTTATCAGATCTAGAAATATTTAAGTCAATTCGACAGATCTCACCATAATATCCATATTTAAAGCAATTAATCAGCAAATCTTGCATTTGAAAGTATACACAGATGTTCTTGGAGTCACAAGTATATTATCTTGTTATTTTGAAATTTTAGTATAGTGTAATTTTATATGTTCTTAAGATTTGTAGTATTCTTTAGATCTTTGGTATCTATATATATTTAATGATATAATTTCTGCCATTAGTGTAAATTTTAATAAAATTAGGATATTTTATCAAAAAATTACCACTAATATGTTGTTTAAAATTTGTATCACATCTATTTGGTTTATTTGGATATAACGTGTTTGGACACCATAAATAAAATTATAATATTGGTACAAAAAATGCAGCCTAACTGTTGTGTAAAAACTGATTAATCATGAAGGATAGACTATGTAAGTGAAGTATGGTGATTGAGACTATATAATTGGGGTATGGTGATTGAGATGAGATTTGTATTATATTGGCTACAACATGTTTAGACACCATAAATAAAATTATAGTATTGGTACAAAAAATACATTCTAACAGTTGTGTAAGAACAAATTAATCATGAAAGATAGACTATATAACTGGAGTATGGTGATTGAGACTGTATAACTGGGGTATGGTGATTGAGATCAGATTTGTATTGTGTTGTGTTGAAAGTGAATCTTGCATTATTTATTCATCCAATATGAGTAAGCAACTTATGTTTAGTTTAGACTCAAGCAATGTAGCTTAATATACAGAGTAACATTGAAATTGAATGGCTAATTCATCATCTAAAGAATGACTGTTTTGTAAACATAATTAAAAAACAGGTGATAGGTGCGGCAATATAGTAAGATGCAACAGTATAGCATTTGGAGAGAGAGGAATTGTAGAGTATTTCAAAGTAATGCTTTTAATGCTGAGATGATCGCATGCAAAATATTAAATAGATTCAAAGTTATGTGGTAGAATAAAGAAACATATCGAATACAAGAGACAATTCACTACTTAGTCTTAATTAGGATTTTTTTTCAAGATATTTTTCTTAAATGTTGATAAGTGTAGCTAGAGTTAGCTAGATGTAGTAAGATGTCTGTATAGTACCTTTCTATGTGTTTGTGTACTTTATACTCAATCAATAAAATGCTTGTTTTCTTATAAAAGAAAAGAAAATTGTAACATTGGCATAACTTATTAAATGCATATTAGTAGGACACTTGTTTACCTATAAAATGCTTTGTCTTGTTTTTGCTCTGGATGCATTTTGTATACTGCTTGTCAAAATTATTTGTAACTTATGTAAGTAATCTAGCTTGCTGTTCTATTTCCTGCCAGATTAATTTCCCATCATAGGCAATAATTCACAAACAAAGTTAGGGTTACTAAGATCTTTTGCACAAGAAAAAGGAAAAATTGGTACACTTAGTGCCTCTATTTGTGTGAATTATATGGAGTAAAAATTGTCATTCAATTAGTAATTTTTTTTTGAACTTGCATGATTTTTCATTTATCATAATAACCACTTTTTATGCACTAATATCTCTTAATTTTCTTGATTTATGTTGAATGATTTAATTTCCATGGACTCAATCTAAATTTTTTAAAATTAATCTCCATGAACTAACTCTAGTTTTTTTTTTCTTTTTAAAATTTGAAGTGCTTCAATTTATCAAAGTTAATATTAGTTGATATGCATTTATACTTTTAATAGCAGAAGTACTGTTAAAGGAAAGAATTCTTTCATTTTTAAAGAAACATACTTTTATTAAACGTATTGCAAATTACCATTTATGGCTTTTGTTGAGTAAAAATAAAAAGAAGCTCAACTCAAGCTCTATTGATTTGGTTTCACATGGTATTCGTAATCATTTTAATTTACATAAATTAGTCCAAGCAAAGTTGTTCGCTTGTCCAATTCTTGTACTTTGTATATATAATTCTATTTCTTAGTATGTAGTTATCTATTAATCTAAGTATATGTAAAAAATACAATATATGTGATTTTTTTCAACTATATGTCGATTAATTTATGGTGTTATTGAATTATAATTGTCATCATCTATGAGCTAGTTTATTGATTTGTTACTCCTACATTGCAGGTATTTTGAAACCTTATGGAAAAAAAAGAGGAGTACAAATCAATTTTGAGAAACATCAAGCAGTTATAACATTATCTCAAGTTATAATTGCCAAAAATGGAAATAAAACATTAGAATATCAATATCATACTTACAATATTCAAGTAAATATGTAAATATTTTAGTTATAAAATTAAAAACTAGTATATGTATTATCTAATTAGTTAGAAAACACTTCAAGAATAATTAAAAGTGTTATATATATTTTTAGAATTATAAATATTTAGTGACTCAAATTCTTAGAATTATAAATATATAATAATTTAAATTCTTAATTGGATTTATGTTTATGTCTTGAGCCCTCTCCACCCTTTCTTCTCCACCATTACTTAGATTCAAGTACTCCAAGTACTTGTGGAATCAAATTTTACTCAAAATACAATTTCTAGATCCAATTGTTCTAGTATGACAATAATGACAAGAATAAGAGTTAAACATTTTTCTTCTATATTCTACTCTTCTGATATCATCTCGACTTGTTTAATCTATCTGATCTTTCCATCCCTAATAATATTCCCACCCAAATCAAATTTGAAATCTCAAATATCTAATCAAATTTGAGGTCTAAATGGTGCCAAATAGTGGAAAGAGTGGCCAATTGGTGAGTTAGCTTCAACTAAGACGGATGTAGCATTTACTTTAACTAACAATATTAAAAAATGCAACAAGAACTAAGGCCTCGTTTGACAAATGAGTTTTTTGGGTGCTTATTTAAAATTTTACTATAACTTACTGTAGCAATTGTAGGACAAATTTTTAAGATGAAAAATTTTTTCTTTTCTTTTTCTCTTTCTCTTTCTCTTTCTCTCTTTTTTCTTTTTTTCCTCTCTTCTTCTTCTCCCTTCCTCTTCTCCCTCCCCCCATCGAAAGTTCCAATAGCGGAAACAATTTTTTTTGTTTGCTTTTTCTCTCCCCTTCTTCTCCCTTTCCCCTTTCCTCTCCCCCTCCCCCCGCCGAAAGTTGCAGCAACAAAAAACAAAAAAGATTTTTTGCTTTTTCTCTCCCCCTCCCACCACCTCTCCCTCCCATATTGGATGTTGCAACAACAGAAACAAAAAAAAAATTCTTTTTGCTTTTTCTCTCCTCTTCTTCTCCCTCCCCTTCCCCCTAACCAGATCCCAGCCACGATTTGGTCGAGAGCCACGATCTAGTCACACAACCAAATCAAGCAGAGGGGGAGGAGAAGGGGAATAGAGGGGAAGAGAGAAGGAGAGGGAGAGGAAGAAGAGAAAAGAAAAAGTTGTTGCCAGTGCCGGCATCGGTGCTGGAAGAGGCTGCTGACGCTAGAACCGGCGACAGCTGGTCTTGGTCGGCAGCGGAGGCGGTGGTGGCTTGAGTGGAAGAAGAAAGGAAAGAAATTTTTTTTTGTGTTTTGGGTATTTTTAAAGTGGATAGTTTAAAAAATTTGAAAAGTTTTTTGAAATTATTATAACTAAAATTATTAAAAAACTAGTATGAGATAAACTTGGCCTAAAACTGATTTGCCAAATAGGCCCTAAAATAATCTTCCAATTACAATCAACTTGCTTTATAATAGATTTCGCAGCAAGCTTGTTCAAGCCATTTGATCAAAAATCATGATTACACCAGCTCGATAACTTTTCAAAGGAAAATAAAAGGTTGTTTCTCCATCAATGGCAACATTTAATTCTAGTCATTAACTACTAGTTTGCCTTTAAACATATCATTAACTACTTTTTCTTTAGTATAATGAAAAGCAGCTCTTTGATCTTTACATTTGAAAGAACCAATAACATGACAATACACTTAGAGTTTTCTCAAAAAAAATATGAATAAAAATATCATGTGACTAAATCAAAGCATCTACTGCCACCAAAAACTTTAAAAAGAAAAGCAAACATATATAATCCAAGTATCTACAATCTAATTGTTTTTTAATCTAAACAAATAAAATTTCACAAAAACAAGTGCTGCAATATTAGTATCAGTAGCATCACATTTCGCATGCATAATCAAAAGTATCAAACTTAAGTACATATAGCAAAAGTTTCTTGAAAACTTTTTCTCATGCATCAAAACTAGTTGTAACTTGTAAGTTAATGTCTCCGCGAAAACCTTTTTCATACTATATTTGTTATCAATATTGTATATCATATATTCATATGCTACAAAAGACACTCCAAAATGGGCAACATTGGGAATGTTGACAACTATATTAAACATTTTATTTGTGTCAGTGACGTGATTGAGATTGACTAGTTCTTTCATCTTGATAGCATGTTGATGTAGAAGGTTTTTTAGGGTTTGACTCATTGCAATGTGAGAACTATAGGGGTGGGATGTTCTATAAGAATGGAAAGTGGATGTGGAATATATATGATAGATGTTATTCCAACCAAAATACTCGGTGTATCACTATTCTTGACTTCGTTTATCTCTTTAAGAGGTAAGACGATTAATCAGTATAATGTTCTTAAAGTAAATAGCATCTTCGTATCGTCGTATACAAAATTAATGAAATTTTGTAAATGAACCAAATATCTAACCTTTTCTTCAGAGACAGGCAGAGATTATCCTACATCCCAATATATAAGTATTACATTCACGATCTTAGCAGCTATACTAATGAGAATGTCTATGTCCTTAACTTCCAAAACACTAACTAGTACCTAATATCTTCTCTGTCTTCTCATATTGATTTGAATATTATTACACTGTTAATACAAACATAAAGTTAGCATTTGAAAAAAATAAAAATAATGTATATGATTTAATTTTTTTATTGATGAATCTATCTTATTTTAAGAATTGGTACGCTTATCAACCAAATTTCTTACACTGTGATATGTGACAATGGTATAGGATATCTAGTACTTGTCTTTCTATGAAACTAACTTTTAAACTATAGTAACTATGGCAAATAAAGGCCTATTTTTTGAATAATGTTGTGTCAGTAGCTATGCTCTTTGCAATTCAACACTAAATACACTTCTATTATTAGAAAAATAATCTGTAACATATTAGCCACAAGTCTAATTATATGTTGAATTTTGAATTTCGTGTGTTGTTTAGCTAATTTCCACTATAAGACTATGCTAGATAACACAAAAAAAACTATAGTAGTTGTAAATTTTTTAGTTCCCTTGTTAAGTATGCAAATAATCGTTTTGAATGAGCACGAGATGACAACACTATAGTTTGTTTCTGATAAAAATAAAATAATGTTATTGCTAAGATGTCATAGAATATGCAATGAAGTAATTAACCATTGAGCAAATAATAGGAATGATGTTTTATCCAAAAAATTTGTTGTATAAAAAAAAAATAAGAATACGATAATGTAAATAGCAATCAACAAATTCAAATCCATATATTAAAAGCTTCCTAAGATAATAGGGTTTGAAAAAAAAAAAGCAACAATTCTTGCTTTATAGAACAAAAATAGAGTGACATTTTCAAATCCATCGTAAATTAAATATTTTAATTGAATTAGACAAAAAATACAAAATTAGAAATGATAGTTTATACTATGAGGAAGAAACAAGTATGAAACAACATATTAGTTTATAAAATTTAAAGGAAATGAAAATATGTAGGTCAATTTGCATGTTTTCATACAAACTGCTACTTGAATAAGTTTAAATGCCAATTAATCTTTTCCTTCATAAAAATAATAGAAACTAATTCTGATTATAGTACTCTAATTATCAAATGTTAATCATTTCATATATAATTCTCTTCCCAGATATGAATATGTGTTTATGAATTGTAGTAGAATATGGTAAATAATAGTTGTACACTTAAAGACACTAATAAACTCCAAGACAAAATATTTATGATAATAATTAAAATAACAAAATTTCAAAATCAAATTCAATACAAAAACATTCATCTCAAACTAGAATCATAACTAAAAATTGTTGGTTCAAACTAAAATAGAGCATTATCTAAGCATATATTTAAAAAAATAACTTAGTCATACTTATATACACAAACATCACATTTTCATTTTTATCCTTACTTAACCATGAATCTTAATTAGGCAAGTTCAGAATATTTTATGTAAATTGATTATATTTCTGAACTTTCTTACTCAAAGATAATGTTCTAAGTTATTTACAAAAAATACAGTATGAGCAGCAGGAAAAGAAAATACGGATGTAAGAAATAAAGAGTAACAAATAATAATTGATTTATAATAAGAATGTTTTGAAATCAAGATTACTCTTACTTTGAAACAATTCACAACTAGAAATAATATGATTGTTGGAGAAGATAAAAATTGAATGACAGTACTGAAAATAGAAAGAATGAAAACTAATAAGATGGGAGGTGGAAATGATAATTAGTTTCTTTTATGTAAAATTAGTGGATGGAATGTTTTATACAGCTATGTTGGATATCTTTTGAAAATCATTTTATGGAGAAACCAGTGGAGAGAATAGTATGAGATTAAATATCATAGTCACGATTTGAAAAAATGTTAAATAATTAGAATTAAAGGTATCAAAGGAGAATTTGTTGTATAAAAGATAAAAAATAGTGGCAAAAAAACAATTGAGGGAACAAGATGATTGATTTTCTTTTGATTAATATTTAAATATTGTATGTGCTTGGTTTTGATGTGTTATTAGTAATTTGTACAATGATATAACAAGTAGCTTTGCTTATTTTTTGTTAAAAATATTATCAAATTAATTGTTAATTTATTTTGTCATATTGATGATGTAAGGGATTTAGCATTGTCTAAAAATGAAATACACTGTAGAGAATATTTGTTACTGTGTATACGAATAAATTGGATAATATTTTTGAATAAACTCTAGAATAAAGTAGAGTTACCAAATTTTGTTCAAAATAGGATAATATTTTATCTTATTTTATATGATAAAAAGGTCTAATGTGCAAAAAATATATATAATTGATCTTGTTGTCCTCTTCATTCTATAGTCCACCGTATGGGTAAGATTAGACCATGATTTTTCTATCATTTAACATAACATTTTCTACATTATTTTCTTTGAAGATGGGTATGTTGTATTCGATCATGTTTGAAGGGATAAATATCAACATATTATTTAGTGTGATATTTTACTATTGAATATGAGTTTGCCAACTGTCATCTAAATATCTATATGTGACATCAAATTGTTTCAATATGTTATGGTAGTTTATCACAATGATTGGTAGATATTTGAATTTTTGAATAGTACAGGCATGTTAAAAATCAATTTTTGAAAAAATTAAGAGTGACTTTGTGACAGAGTTATATAAATAAACTATATCGTATAAGTAATTATAGACATAATTCAATTCAATAAAAAAATTAAAAAGTACATAACTAATAATGGTGCAATATATTCTTAGTAACATGATGTCTTTTAGAAGTTGTATTTGCTCTTTATCACCTATCAGACTTCTTTGCAGTATATCTTTTTACTCTAATATCAATTATATAAAATACAATCTAATATTTGATTCAATAGCTGTAAAAACATGTTCTTTGACTTAATTTATTTGAAGCGGTAAGATGATTAATCAGTATAATATTCTTAAAGTAAATAGCAATTTCGTATAGTTGTATACAAAATTGATGAAATCAAGCAAATTGACCAAATATCTAACATTTTTCTCAAGAGATGGGTAGAGATCTTCTAAGTTTCCAATATATAAGTATTACATCCATGACCTTAACCACTTCCAACTAGGGGTGGGCACGGGTCGGGTACCCGCCCCTAACAATATTTGGCTGACCCGACCCTAAAATATTGGATCAGCCATTTTGCGACCCTAACCCGCTCCTAATGTTTTCGGGTACAATATTTGGCTGACCCGACCCTAAAATATTGGATCAGCCATTTTGCGACCCTAACCCGCTCCTAATGTTTTCGGGTACCCGAAAAAAAGGGGCCGGTCATAGGGTACCCGCCCCTAAAAAAAAAAACTATTTTTCAATAAAAAAATATTTTTCACTTAATATCAACATGTTTTCCAATAAAAAAAAGTATGCTTTCGAATTAACATTGGTAGAGATATTATAATCAAAATCCATACATCACCATTCTCACACATTTCATCCAATAATGAAACTGATTTCATAAATTTAGTACATATTAGAATTATAATATCTAATATATAAAACGAAGTTTTATGATAATTTTGAGTACATCACCATTCTCACGCATTTCATCCATTTACAACATAACAAACACAAGGATAATAAGTATATGACAACTTTTTCAACTTCCTTAAGGATATTATGGTACAAGATTGCATCCAAAATGAGTCGATTGTGGAATCAAGTCCGGAAAAGAATTGAACAGAGCTAATAATTTTTGAAGAAAGTATAACCAAAATAATTTTGAAAAATTTTCCCCAACTTTCTTACATCTTTGGAATAGACCTTGTTGCATTAAAAGTGATGAAAAAGAAAAATAAATTTCTTGCACTAAAATAAAGTAGACAAATTTAAGAGACACAATTGCAATAAAATAAATAAATAAATGAAAGACACAAATGTTTTAATTATCTAGCTAACAGAAAATTGGAGCTCCAAACACAAATTTTTGATTGAATTGATGAAATTTTGCAGGAAAGATTGATGGAAGTAGAATAAAAATGAAAAAGAATGAAAGGGATGAACAATTTTTATGATAGAGTTTCACAAATTTTTCTTTGTTTTATTCATTTGGTTCAGGTTTCACCAAGAATATTCACTATTTTTAAACAAGCTGAGGAGAGGCGGATCATATGAGATTAAAATATGAGATTGTGAACCACTTTACTTACACTTAGAATTAAAAATTATAAAATTATATAATGAACCCTTATTTTTTTAATATTTATATAATATACCCTGCGGGTCGGGTACCCGTGGATTTTTATTTTGCTGATCCGTATCCGTTTTTGCGGGTACCTGACCCGCATCTACCCTGCTAAGAAAAAATAGGATCGGATATCCTATTTTCGGATCGGATCGGATCGGGTTAGTCGGGTTTCGGATCGGATCGGATCGGATTTTTTGCCCACCCCTATTTCCAACACATTAACTAGTACACCATCCCTTGTCTTTTCAAGTTGATTTAAATGTTATTACACATGTAATACAAACATATATGCTAGTATTTGAAAAACATGACAATGATGTATATAATTTAATATTTCTTGCTGACCAATCTACCTTATTTTAAGAGTCTGTATCCTTATCAACCAAACTTATTACATTATGATGTATGACAATGATGTGGGATTTCTTTCCACTTAACTTTTCGTAAACCTAATTTTTCAACTATAGTAACTATTGCAAGTAAAAATCTATTTTTGAATAATGTTATGGGAACAGTTATGTTCTTTGTAATCCAACACTAAACACACTTCTATTACCAAAAAATGGCATGCAACATATTAGCCACATGTCTAATCATATGTTAAATTATGAATTTCTTTTGTTGTTTAGCCAATTTCAACTACATGAATATGTTAGATGATACAAAAATAACTATAATAGTTGTAATTTTTTTAGTTCCTTTTTAAGTATGGAAATAATCATTTTGAATGAACATGAAATGACAATAGTTTGTTTCTAAGAAAAATAAAATAATATTATTTCTAAAATGTCATATAATATGCAGTGAAGTACTTGACCATTGATCAAAAAGTAGGATTGATGTTTTATCTATGAAATTTATTATATTAAAGAGAAGAATAAGAATATGATAATGGAAATAGCAACCAACCAATTCAAATCCATCTATCAAAACCATCCTAAGTCAACAGGGTCTGAAAACAAAATGAACAATTTTTACTTTAAAGAACAAAAATAAAATGACATTTTTAATTCCATCATAAATTGAATATGTTAATAGAACTAAACAAGGAATACAAAGTTAGAAATAACTGCTCATGCTATTATAGAGAAATAGGTATGAATCAATATATTAGTTTATAAAATTTAACGAGAATGAAAATATGCAATTCAATTTGTATATTTGCATGCAGACTGTCACTTGAATAAGTTTAAATTTTATTTAATATTTCCTTCATTAAAAACATAGAAGCTAATACTGACTTTTCTATATTGCTAACGATGAATATTTTAGTTATTTCAATAAACTTAAGTACTGATATCCTTCTGTCATTTAAAGTGACTTTTTCTGTATTGTTTTATTTCAAGATGCGAATGTTGTATTCGATCATGTTTCGAGGGATGAAAATTAACATATCATTTGGTGTGATATTTTGTTATTGAGTATAAGTTTATCGACCATCATCTAAATATCTATTTGTGACATCAAATTGCTTGAATATATTATGACAACTTATCACAATGATTGGTATTTATTTAAATTTTTGGAATAACACATACATATCAAAAAGTAGCTTTTGAAAAAATCAAGAGTGACTTTGTGACAAAATTGTGCAAGCAAACTATATAGTATAAGCAATTGTAGACATTGTTAAGCATAATCCTATTTTTGATTCAATAGTTGTAAAATCATGTTTACTAGAAATAACTTTAGATGTTGTATAAAATGTGTTTCTTGACTTCATTTTTCTTTCGAAGATGTAAAATAATTAACTAGTACAATATTCGTAAAGTAAGTATCATCTTCGTGTAGTCAAATACAAATTGATGAAATCAGGTAAACGGACCAAATATCTATTCTTTTTCTTCAAGTAGAGATTTACCAACTTTTCAATATGTAACTATTGCATCCACGACCTTAGCACCTATATTGTTGAGAATATTTATATCCTTAACTTTCAAGATACTAACCAGTACACTACCCCTTTTTTGTCTTCTCAAATTGATTTGAATGTTATTATACTGATAATAAAAACATATATGTTAACATTTAAAAAGCATAAAAATGATGTATATGATTTAATTTTTCTTGTTGATCAATCTACATTTTCTTAAGAGTCAGTATGTGTAGAATTTTTTCTACTAATCTCATCTTTTCGTGAAACTAAATTTTCAACTGTAGTAACTATGGCAAGTAAAGGCATGTTTTTGAAAAATGTTGTGGTAGCAGTTATACTCTATACAATGCTTCACAGGCAAATTCTTTACCTTTGCGTGGGAGGTTATTACTCAGGACGTCTATGCAGCGGTACTAAGTTTCTTTTGTGGGGCAAAACTGCCTCGTTTCATCACTTCTACCTCGCTTGTGTTGATTCCTAAGGTATCGAGTCCTCAGGATTTCTCTAAATTTAGACCGATTAGCCTATGCAATTTTTTCAACAAGTTATTATCTCGAATTTTGGTTGATCGATTGGCGGGCATCTTGCCAAAGCTTATCTCCCCTCAGCAGACAGGTTTTGTTAAGGGCCGCAATATAACAGAGAATTATTTGCTTGCTCAGGAAGTGGTTTCGGGAATTGGGAAAAAAGTTAGGGGTGGAAACGTAGTGTTGAAGCTGAACATGTCTAAAGCTTATGACAGGGTGTCATGGTTGCATATCATTGGAGTCTTACGAAGGTTTGGGTTTGGGGAGCAGTTTATAGATATGGTGTGACGGCTATTGTCGAATGTTTGGTTTTCGGTAATAATCAATGGCTCTTCATATGGTTTCTTCAAATCTACGAGAGGGCTCCGCCAGGGGGACCCATTGTCGCCGGCTTTGTTTATTATAGGGACTGAGGTTCTGTCGAGGGGCTTAAACAACCTTGCGTTGCAGCCGGGTTTCTTGGGGTTCAGAGTTCCGTACGGGTGCCCCCCGGTAACGCATTTGGCATTTGCGGATGATGTTCTTATATTTGCGAATGGGTCCGTTTCCTCCTTAAAGGACATCATGCAGGTGCTGGAAGGCTATCAAGAATGTTCGGGTCAGCTGATAAATGCTCAGAAAAGTGGGTACTTGGTTCATCCTGCTTTGGCGCCGGCCAGAAGAAGAGTGATTGAGCGCGTCACGGGGTTTGTCTGGCAGGCTTTTCCCATACGCTATTTGGGATTTCCGTTATATTTTGGGAGGTGTAAGTCGTCATACTTTGGGGAGGTGTGTCAGGCAATCTTGCAGAGGATTTTGTCGTGGAAATCAAAGCTATTATCTGCAGAAGGTAAGATCGTTGTAATCAGGCATGTGCTGTCCGCAATCCCAGTCCATTTACTATCGGCTGCTGTGCTCCCTTGCTCGGTGTTCGGCATTCTAGAGAAGGCTTGCTCAAACTTTCTATGGGGTTCATCTCCTGACGAAACAAAGTTTCATTGGATTCGGTGGTCTCAGTTGTGTTTCCCGGTGGAGGAGGGCGGGTTGGGGTTTCGGAGGCTTGAAGACGTCTATACAGCCTTCTCTTGTAAATTATGGTGGACCTTTCGAACAGGGAGGTCGGTATGGGCGGCATTCCTGCGCGCAAAATATTGTAGAGGACTTCACCCCTGCCAAGCACAATTGACGCTGACTGCGTCGCCGGTCTGGCGACGGATGGTGAACGTAAGCCGACAGGTCGAGCTCTCTATGTTATGGCTAGTAAATGATGGGTCTTGCCATTTTTGGTACGACAATTGGTTGGGTAGTGGTGCCTTGTACCTTAGCGCACCAGTCATCCCGCATCTCTCGTTTCTTAGCAGTATCAAAAATGGGGCTTGGGATGTGAGTTTTTTATCTCACCTTTTGCCTAGTGACATTGTGACTTCTATCCTACACCACCCGGTTCCAGCGGGAGGATGTGCAGATGAAGTAATTTGGATGCCCACACAGTCTGGAAAATTCACCTTGGCGTCAGCTTTCCATGACGTCAGGCAATCCCGTAATACGTCTGTGGTCCTCTCTCGAGTTTGGCACCCTCGACTCCCATTGAAAGTGTCTTTCTTTATGCTCCGCTTGCTGATGGGAAGGGTGCCACTGCCAGATATGCTACGCCGCCTAGGTTTTCACTTGCCATCGAAATGCCCTTGCTGCCCAAGGGCAGTTGAGGAATCTCTTGAGCATGTTTTTGCCGGGGGTCACATAGCTTTGGACATCTGGAACTATTTTGGTGGCTGGTGTGGTGTTAGGAGCTCTGGATCCTCCCTGCGTGCTCGCATAGTTGAATGGTGGTTGCGGTCGCAGCAGTCTGCAACACGGCAGTTCATTTGTTTAATCCTTCCCAGTCTCATCTGCTGGCACATTTGGAAAGCCAGGAATCAAGCGGTATTTGAGGGGGTCCCGATGGCCTCCATGAAGATTTGTCAGGCCATATTCTCGGAGATCAAAGTCATTGTAGAGATCCAATTCAAGCTTAAGACTGGGGCTAAAACATTTGGGCAGTTGTGTGACTGGGCGCAATTGCCCGTCTGTAGAGTCCAACGTGTTCGCTGGGAGGTGAGGGGGAGTGGGACGCTTACCCTTAATGTTGATGGTTGCGCTAAGGGGAATCCTGGAGTGGGTGGAGGCGGTGGGGTCCTCTGAGATGCAACGGGGTTGCCTCTGTTTGCCTTTTCGGCCTTCTTTGGGGAGATCACTTCCCTACAGGCGGAGGTTCGGGCCTTGCTAACTGGGCTTCAATTGTGTATCCACAGGGGCTATGGTAATCTAAATCTCCAATCGGATTCGTTGGTCGTAGTTGGGATTCTGAAGCGGCGGTTCCAGTGTCCATGGCGGATCCGTCGAGAGGCCAGGCAAATTTGGCAGCTAGTGGATGATTCGGCTCAAATCTCGCATTGTTACAGGGAGGCTAACACCGTGGCGGATGTTTTGTCCAAAATAGGCGTCTCTCATCCTGAACAGCATATTAAGGTCTACGACAATTTCCACGCTCTTCCGGCATTGGCTCGTGGGGGGGGGTCAGATTAGATAGGTTAGGGGTGCCTTCATTTCGGAGATGTAAGCGTTTGTAAGCAGAACTTGTGATTGGTTTGCTTTCTTGATGAATAAAATCATATTTCCTTAAAAAAAAAATACTCTATACAATCCAATGATGTTTACACTTTTGTTGTCAAAAAATGACAAGCAACATATTTGTCACAAGTCTAATCGTATATTGAATTATGAATTTCTTATGTTGTTTAGCCACTTTTAACTACATGAGTATGCCAAATGACAACAAAATAACTATATCAGTTGTAACCTTTTTAATTCCCTTGTTAAATATTGAAATAATCGATTTAAATGAGTATGAGATGACAATACTATAGTTTGTTTCTGAAAAAAATAAAATAATGTTATTGCTAAAATGTCATATAATATGCAATGAAGTACTTAATCATTGAGCAAATAATAGGAATGATGTTTTATCCCAGGAATTTGTTGTGTAAAAAAAATACGAATATGATAATATAAATAACAACCAATAAATTAAGTCCATCTATGAAAAGTTTTCTAAGATAATAGGGTCTCAAAAAGAAATGAACAATTTTTACCTTAAAGAACAAAAATAGAATGACATTTTTAATTCCATTGTACATTGAATATGTTAATTTAACTAGACAAGGAATACAAAATTATAAATAACATTTCATGTTATTAAAGTGAAACATGTATAAACTAATATATTAGTTTATAAAATTTAAAGAAAATGAAAACATGCAAGCCAATTTGCATGTTTGCATATAGACTGGTACTTAAATAAGTTTAAATGCATTTAATCTTTTTTTATAAAAATAATAGAAACAAATACCTATTTTCCTATAGTGCCAATGACAAGTATTTCAGTTATTTAAGAAAACTTAAGTACCAATATCTATTATTCTATTTACACCTTAAAAGAAAATGGAACGCTTGTTATAACTTATATGAGATAGTGATACCCTTATTTTCACATGGTTAATTATTTCTTACATAATCCTCTTTCCAAATATGAATATGTTTTTTTGAATTGCAATAGAATATAGTATATAATAGTTGTACACTTGAATGCACTAATAAATTCCAAGACAAGATATTTATGATCATAATTAAAATAAAAATATCAAAATCAAAATCCAATAGAAAAACATTCACCTCAAATTAGAATCATAACTAAAAAATTATTGGTCTAAATTAAAATAGAGCAATATCTAAGCATATATTTTAAAAATTGCCTTAGTCATACTTATACACACATAAATTTCATATTTTCATTTTATCCTTATTTAAACATGAATATCAATTAGGTAAGTTTAGAAAATTTTATCTAAATTAGTTATATTTCTGAACTTTCTTACTCAAAGATAATGTTCCAAGTTGTATACAAAAAATATAGTATGAGCAGTTAAAAAAGAAAATACTGATATAAGAAACTAAAGGTAACAAAAAAGATTGACTTATAATAAAATTCTTTGGGATCAAGACTGTTTGATTTTTGAAATAACTCATAGCTTGAAATAGTACGAGTGTTGGAGAAGATAAATGATGAAGGCGGGCAATGAAAAATTGAAAAAAGGACACCTAATAGGATGGAAGGTGGAAATGAGAATATGTTTGTCATATTTGAAGTTAGTAGTTGGAGTATTCTATACGGACATGTTGGATATTTTTTAGACATCATTTTATGAAGAAACCAGTGGAGAGAAAAGTGTGAGATGAAAGACTACAGTCATGGTATTGAAAAAGAGTTAGATAATTAGTATTATAGGTGGCGGAGGAGAATTTATTGTAAAAAAAAACTGAAAAGGGGTGGCAAAAAGACAATTGAGGGAATAAGACAATCAATTTGCTTTTGATTAAAATTTAAATCTTGCACGTACTTGATTTTGATGTATTATTAGTAATTTAAACAAGGCTGCAATAAGTTGCTTTACTTATTTTTCGTTAAAAATATTATGAAATCAATTATTAATTGGTTTTGCCATATTGATGATGTATAGGATTTAGTATTGTCTGAAAATGAAATTTGCTGTAAATAACATTTACTATTGTATATATGAACAAATTGGATAATATATTTGAATAAATTCTAAAATAAAGTAGAGTTATTAAATTTTGTTCAAATAGGATAGTGCGTTATCTTAATTTATACGAGAAAGAGGACTAATATACAAAAAATGTATGTAATAGATTTTGTTCTAAATCAATATTAGTTATCCTCTTCTTCCTACAGTCCACAATATGGGTAAAATTAGATCTTGATTCTTCTATCATCTAAAGTGATTTTTTCTGCATTGTTTTCTTTGAAGATGAGCATGTTGTATTCGATCATGTTCCAAGAGATGAAAATCAACATATCATTTGGCGTGATATTTTACTCTTAAATATAAGTTTGTCAACTATCATCCAAATATCTATTTGTGATATCAAATTGTTCCTATATGTTATGGCAATTTATCATAATGATTGGTAGTTGTTTGAATTTTTTGAATAGTGCAAGCATGTCAAAATGTAGCTTTTCAAAAAATAAAGAGTGACTTTGTGATAGAGTTGTATAAGTAAACTATATAGTATAAGCAATTGTATACATTGTTAGACATAATCCAATTCAATAAAAAAATTAAAAGGTACACGACTAATAATGGTGCAATATATTCCTAGTAACATGATATTTTCTGCCGGCTATATTTGTCATTTATCATCTATCAGACTTTTTTTACATTATATCTTTCTATTCTAATATCAATTATGTGGCGGCCCCACTTCTCCCTAAGACGAACCAAAGGGTTGGCGGGTCGCCTGCCCAACTCTCGCTAGAACTCACGCACTCTAGTAACTAATTTCACCAAATATAAATCGAAAATAAACCTTACTTCTCGAGCAAGTCACGTACTTAAACAATTCATATAATTCAACTTATACAGCCCAAAACACAATTCCAAGTACCAACGAAAACGTCGAGCTTAGTATACTTAAATTCAACTTAATTTACAATTTAAAGTTCCTAATCCAGGGCACAGAAACACCACAGGATTCACATTTTCCCAAAAACACAAAAATCATCCAAAAGATACTAACGTTTCCAAAAGTACAATTACAAAAGTGGGCATTCAAAATATAACATTTCTATTCTAGTTCTCCAAGACTTTATGCATTTCGGAACCTGTCAAGGAAAACAATTTGGAAGGGATGAGCCAATAGCTCAGTGGTGCCTCGAAACATGCAATTCACATAAGGCAATTTAACAAGTACAAATAGACAAGTAAGCACTTAACAATTTAAGAAAGTGAAATAACATGACAAGAAAAGGATACGGGGCTCTCAGGAGCCAAAGTCCACGCACTTGATCAGAAAATTTATAGTAGTTGACACTCCGTCAACTTTCACTACCTAAACCCCATGTAGACATTTTCCCTAATCTACATATCTCCTAGCAACGTCTTCCCCCTTATTTTCGGGCCCGACTCCAACACGAATATTGCAAGCACTTTTACCAAGACGGCAGAGAGGTACCTCCCACTCTAATAGAGCGTGGTATGTGCATCCGTTTGATTTATTTAGTCGACGAGACCACGCTCCAATCGACATTGCAACACTTGTACTTGTGGCATTTCACGCAATCACATAGCATATAACATTTCATGATATCTCTAGCAAGTACTTTTAACAAGTAGTTCAACTAGCAGTTAAACACGATTCATGCAAGAGACACTCACCTCAAGTGAAGTGTCTAGAATTCCAAACTTTGATCGAGATTGTGCTCTTCACCAACTCCTAAAATCATACAAATAATTCACATAAATTTCCACTTTTGAGTTGGCGAATTTAACTCGAGTCAACTAGCATTTAATTTCACTCAAAAATCCCATACTAGTATTAATCGTTTTCTCAAAGTGAAATCCACAAATCGAGTGAAATTAAATTTTGAGGTTTCTTTAAAACCCAAAAACTTGCTAAATTCGTCAAATATTCCAACATCCAAGTTCTAGAATCATATAAGCAACTTAACACCAATTTGGTGTCACAAGTTGAGAAAAATCACATTTAAACCATTTAGAGGAATTTTCCCCTCAAATTTTTCCCAAACATATCTTGGGAAATTCCTTTAAGAGGCAATCATATAAACCAAGTAAAACCAGTCGTTAGAATTTTTATAAAATAGAAACTCCTTAAGTTTGCCAAATTCCACGACCAACTTAGTCCAATGATTTTCATGAAGGCAAAAACTTGAGTTTTTAGGAAAATTTCCAGATTTGACAAATTCCTCAAAATAGGGCATTTGGTCTAATAAAATTCAAGGTTATCAACTCAAAGTGGACCTAGTAACAACGGTTAATGCTAGAAAACATTTTCGGGACAACTTTGGTCCACATTTACCCACAATGAAATCCAAACATCAAACCATTTCTAATTTCAAACAAAAATTCTGTTTTGGTATCTTCTTGAAGAATAAGATTTTGGTCCACTTTTTGGATGTAACCTCTACTAGATTTTTGTTCCAAATTGAGCTATACAAACCCCTTAATTAATACACAAATCATTTGAGCTCAAGTTATCGTGAAAACGGTTCACAATTATCATTCAAAGCTGGAAAAATTTCAGGTGCATTCGGTAGCAAGTAGTCCATTTCCCCTTCAATTTATCCAAAATTTTTCAACTACCCAAAAGCTACATTTTCACCCAAACAATACTACCCATATAGGTTAACATGTATACAGCCCAAGTAGTTCAAAAATTTGTCAAAATTGACCCCTAAAATTCGACTAAAATCTGGAAAATTTCCAGAATTTTTTGGACAGCACATACCTTCCTTTTCCTTCAATTCCTCAACATCATTTCAACTACGAAAGTGGTGCATTTTCCCTCAAATGACCATAGACATTCAGCTTAAAATTTACACAATCCATGAAGCTCTATTTCTTGTCAAGAATCAGATCAAAAACTCGAACACAAACTGGGAAAATTTGGACAGTTTGGTTCAACAGCAGAGCAGTTTTCGTATTTTGGTCACATCTCATTCAATTCTACTTAGATTTGAGCATGGTTGGTAGCGTTGGAAACTACACTCATAGGGATACAATTTTTCAGAAGAAATCATTTTAAAATTCTACTCATAACTAGCTCGAAATCTGGCAACAAAACGCAGCTCATATCCTGGCTTCCAGTGAACCAGTGGAGCAGGACAGGTGACTTTAAAAGACTGCCACGGTTCACTCAGGTGGAACCAGGATGTGAATTTTACACCGTTGGAAAGCTGGAAGAGTCTAGTTTCTAATGGCACTAACGGAACTCAATTTCGATGTCGGAGGGCAGAGTTATGATCGAAACAAAATGGCTGCCTGAGCCATACGGGAAAAATTTCCAGATTTTGCTGGTTTTGGAATTCATCACCTTTGGTCAACCAAACCTCAATATCTTTCAATGAAACTTTACACACAACTCCAACAACACATAAACATCAAATACAAGCCGTTAAAACCTCAGAATTTCGCATGAAAAAGGTCGGTCTTGGCAGGGGCAGAATCGGAACTTTTGCTTCAAGAGCTCAATGAAGTTTCTAGCAATAATGCACCTTTAATCTACTTCCTTAAGCACTAATTCAACAATAAAACCATCATCAAACATCATCACAGCCATCAACTCAAAGTGGGAGTTCATAGAGCCCACATTCAACAATTTCCAACAATAATAAGCTACCCATAAGCATAATCAAGCTCTTAAGTGTGAGTTGGCCTTCATTGAATAAGAATTGAAGAGTGGATCATGGTTACCTTACTTGTGTGCTAAAAGGTCAGATTTTGGTGTCCCAAAAGCCCCAAGAAAATCCGTGAATGTGCAGCTCCTTCTTTGTCCAAGTGATTGTCCAAGTTGTCTTGAGCTTGTGTGGTGAATTTGGTGTGAATTGGAGCAAGAAAATGGTGGAGGAAAAATTGTGAAATTTGGAGTGTGAGAGAGAGTAGAGACCAGCAGTTATGGTGAGGGGAAAGGAAGGGAAAAATCTGAAATGGAAAGCTTCCTTGAGAAGCTTGAGTGTGGTACAACTTTTGTGCTCCCAAGTCAACCGTGAACAGTGTATCGCGCGCGCGTTTCGCTCCCGTTTCCTCTGAGGTTTGTTTTAACTGTACACTAAACCTCTAATGCACATATATTCATGTAATTATCATTCACTCTTAATGACCTCAAAATAAGGTTCTAAAGTCCTTCAAATAAATCGCGCGCGTAAAACGCGTATTTCCCACTTATGCGCGATAAGGTGAAATTTTTGAGAAATTCTTATAACGATGGCATTTCTAACTAATACATGGATATTTAGGCATAAAAATACCTATTTTAAAACTAGGGTATAAATCTCCCATTATTCGGGCTCATGAACTCTCAAGTCAGTTACTATTCCTGAGCCTACGGGCACTATTCACACTTAACAACTTTCAAGACTTGAATTGCGAACTAATTGCCTTAAAATTACTCATGAGCTATAATGCTATAGAATTGGGTCCAATAGGGCTAGAAAATAATATTCGAAATAATTAAACAATTAACTAATTAAATAACTTCAGAATGGGAATTTAAAAGAAATAAATTGCGAGTCCTCACATTCCTCATCTAACATTTCTCCAACTTAATTATACCTTTTTATAGCCTCTACATATACTACATTTCAACTTAGGACTAATTTGCGCGTCGGTGCGTGAAAATTCAACTTAGGGTTTTGCCGAACGCGAACCGTCAATTAAATCTTAAAAATTCAAATAAATTGAAATGCAACATTTGAATGATTGAAAACAATATTATTTAAATATAAATACATATTATTGGATAATTTTAATATTTTCAATAATATTTTGATTTAATTTTCCAGAAGATAATGAAAATTTTTTTTAAGGTCCTCACAAATTATATAAAATATAACCTAACTTCTGATTCAATAGCTGTAAAAACATATTCACTGGAAATATTATAAATTAACTTTATATGTTGTATAAAATATGTTCCTTGATTTCATTTATCTCTTGAAGAGGTAGGACAATTAACCAGTATAATATTGTTAAAGTAAATAGCAAATTTATATAGTCATATACAAATTTGATGAAATCATGTAAACGGACCAAATATCTAACATTTTTCTTTAGAGATGAACAGAGATTTTTCAAATTCCCGATATATAAGTATTATATCTACGATCTTAGCACATATATTGATGAGAATGTCTATATCCTCAACTTCCAAGATACTAACTAGTACACTATTGCCCCCTGTGGGTAGCTCGGCTGGGACTGGTTGTCTGTAGTTACAGTAAAGTCTTAGGTTCGACCCTCACATGCTACCGTTGTTGGATATCTTTGGGGCAAAACTCTGCCCAACTTGGGGGATTTGCCTCCAGACCTGAAAAAAAAAACTAATAGCTATTCCTTTTTTTTTTTTGCTTCTTAAATTGATTTGAATGTTATCACACAGGTAATACAAACATATATGTTAGTATTAGAAAAACATAAAAATAATGTATATGATTTAATTTTTCTTATTGACTAATTTAACTTATCTTAAGAGTTGGTACCCTTATCAATCAAACTTCTATTATTTGGATATGTGACAATGGTGTAGGATTTCTTTCTATTTATTTCATCTTTTCGTGAAACTAGCTTTTCTGCTGTAGTAACTATGGCAAATAAAGGTCTATTTTTGAATAATGTTATAGCAGCAGTTATGATCTTTGCAATCCAACACTAAATGCGCTTTTATTATCCAAAAAATGACATGTAATATATTAGCCACAAGTCTAATCGTATGTTGAATTATGAATTTCTTGTGTTATTTAGCTAGTTTCAACCACGAGTGTGCTAGGTGACACATAAATAACTATAGCAGTTGTAACTTTTTTAGTTTCCTTGTTAAGTATGAAAATAACCATTTTGTATAAGAATGAGATGATAATACTATAGTTTATCATAAGCTCATTTCATAGTAGAGTTTTACATTTATAAATTCTAAATACTCTACACGCCATTTTTGGCTAGTATACGAGTCGTTTATTGAACATAGGGGTATTAGGTGTTGATCCTACAAGGAAGATTGTCAATTATCGATGGTTTTCAAACTCTTTTATTATTTAGACTATCACAAGTACAAGAAATTAAATCTACACTATAAAAGTAACAAAAATACATTAGAAAGCTTTTAGAGGTATGGAATTCCTTACTACTCTTACAAATGACATTACCGGTTAAGTGATACTATTATCTTGGCTAATTATGACATAATTTTCAAATGTATGTGAAACCTACTCTCGTAGTGAATCAACTATACTTGTAACTAAGTCATACCTACTCTCGTAGGTATGAAATTAATTACAAACTAATTTCTTCTATGAAATTACATGAAACAAGTCACTAAAGCCACAAAGGTACTCCTCTACTCTTGTGAGTGAATTTCCTAAGTTTATCACTTCTTTGAACTAGTGTTAAATTTCAATTCACATTGCAAACTTTACACCTTAAGATTATCATAGTTAATGGCTGGTTAATCATGATTGGATAAGCAAAAGGGATAAATAACTTGCTCAAAATAATATTATCAAATAACCAAGTAAATATCACTAGCAAGATATAATAAGTTCATCCATCCTCTAGGCATAAATTTTAACTAAACATGAAGAATAACATCCAAACTTGTATTATAGTTAAACATAAATTTAAATACAAAAGAGAAAGTGATAGGAGAGAAATCACCCTTGTCACATGAGCTCTAACTCTCCATCTTTGCTCTTCAAATCTTCATCCAAATCGAACTACAAATATAAGAAGGATAAACTACACTAACTATACTAACCTACCCTAACTAATGAACTAAGGAAATTCTTGTGAAGACTACATTTTTGGTGAGTTTCTCCATCCTTCCAAAGTTGTTAAAATGGTCTCCAAAGGCTGCTATTTATAGAGGATTCAAGAGTCAAAATGAGTTGTTTCTAGTTGGCATTTTTAACTCTTGAAACTCTCAAAGGTTGCTTGTTAAAGTTTCCATGCTCATTTGATCATTTCCAGTCAGAATATTTGCAAAAAAAAATGGTCAAAAAGATTGTGTGAAAAGAGCACAAGTTGCAGAACAAGTTGCAGTCGAAATCCACTAAAATGTGGGTAGAAAATGCTGCCTATGCCTGCGTTTTGACCCCCTATTTTACTCTTTTTGTAGGTTTGCTCTTTCTGGGCAGAATTCACCTTTGCTCTATTTTTAGTCCAACTTGAACTGATATTTTCTTGATGATTGATGTTGAACTAGCTCTTGTGCAAATATATGAAAGTTGTAGCTCTTTTGAGTTAGCTTTCCAATACATTAAGAATTATCCAATTTGGAGCTGTGTGGCCGAGAAATGACCAAAATACCCTCGATTGGTCATAACCTGGTTTCATCTTTCGACAATAGAATTGCACTTTTGTATTTCGACTTTTTGACAATGAAAATGATTAAATTGGACTTTGATGTCTTTATACCAAAAGTAGATCTCTTAGTTTCAAAATGATACAAGAATCACCTCAATCCAATACTTGTAACTCAAGATATTGTCGAAATACTATAAGGTGTCAAAGGTGGAAAACTGCCTTTAATTGCATTTCATCTCTTGCATTTCATATTCTCTTTTTATTACTTCAAACCATCATCAATCATTCAATTATCTTCTCAATGCACTCCATTTGAAGATTGAATCCTTAAACCTACAAAAACATAAAGTTTTCACCATTAAAATCCATAGAAATGCAATTTTACCACTTAAATCACAAAATGCATATTTTCACTAGAATCCTAACTAATTAGCTATAAAACTAAATAAAACACACTAAAACTAACTAATAAAACACACTTAAAACACTCAAAATATGCACTTATCAATGACTTATACACAGGTAACAGTAGAGAAAACTCTACAATTTTTTTAGAAAAAATAGATCTTAGGTATAAACACTTGTTTCTTTGTTGAAAGGATCTTTTAAGGATGCATATAGAAATTTGTATCAATCATTACAAATCGGTGGCTCATCTATAATGCAACAATGAAAAGTAATTAGATATACAAGTAATAGAGTGAATAACAAAATATAAAAACCAAATATAGCTAAACAACATTCTTGAATTCAGTAGACTATTACTTCTGAAACACTTGTAATTAGTTCTTTTTTTGGAAGTAGAACCTGTAAAACATAAGAGATATAGAATAAATAAATGAATGTAAAATCCGTTTGCTAACAAAAATAACAAAATACAAATCAGTAAATACATAGATAATGAAACCTCTATCACAAATAGAAAATTTTGAGACATGACCTTTAAACTTTTCATTATATGGAGGAATTTTCAATGATAACTCTAACTTATCCAAATAAAAAAAAATTATTAATAGATAGTTAGAAGACATACCATATTGAGTTTACAAGACATACCATAGACATTTCTCGAGGTCTCACAACTATTTGGCTTTTTTGCTTTGTTGTCATTGAAGGTATTGCTGTTATTGCCTTCAAATCGGCAATGATAAAACACACATATAACTAAAAGTACACTAAATAGTTATTCAACAAAAATAGGTATAATTGTATTAAGGCATAACAAAAGAAGATCAAACATTCTAGATTTGCATACAAACCAAAAATATAAAGTTTAACTAATTTACAAAATGTATAATTGTATTAGTAAAATTTATAAATATGTTTGACTTAAGAATTGTAGTGACCTGACAATTGACTAGTGGATTTTGTAAGAAAAAACCTATAGTTTTTTGCACTTGTTCTGAGCGGGGAAGAAAAAGGAACTGCTTTTCCTTTCATTTGTGACAAGTCTACCTTTGTTTTGCATGGCGAGTCTCCTTTTCTTCATTAGAGAGCATCACATATTGATTTTTGGATCTTTCACTCTGCTTTAGTCTTTTAGGAGTGTTCTTACCGCACTCTTCACTCAAACTCAACTTAGACAAGCTCAATTCTAAATTAGATGGACACATTAATTTTTTTAAAAGGAGAAAACTATCTTATAACTTTAACAACATAGATAAAACTAGCTCAATCTTAAATTAGATGGACACATTAATTTTTTAAAAGGAGAAAACGATCTTATAACTTTAACAATAGAGATAAAACTGATAACAATTTGTAACACAAATACAACATATGTAGAAACACAATCACAATCAACTAATAATGAATGGAGGCTACCAGGAAAAAAAAAACAAAAAAGGAAACAAGCAAGAGATTTATAGTAAAACTTACTTATAAGATGACAGGAAAAAAATTAGGAATAAAGCTGGTACATAAAAGCATAACAAAAGAGGTACGTAAACATTTAGTCAAACTAACAGAACAACAATTACATGCAAGCAACAAAGACAAACAAAAGCTCAGAACCTCAGCCTTATTCAATCATGAAAAAAATTGAAAAAAAAAAAAACTTAAATCCCTTAACAAATTTCATGCAAAACAACAAAAGAACAAGAAAAAAAAACAAAGAATAAGATACTTGAAGAGCAGACAAAAGTAAACATGAAGATGAAAAGGAAGTATGTAGATAAAAAAGGAATAGAAATAGAAATAGCTTGGCAATTTGTATATAGTATAGTCTTGCTTACTGCCAGAGCTATCAAATTATGATTTTCAATAGTTTAAAATCAATAAATCAGTGGTAAATTTTGAAAATATGCATGATTACACAAACAAAAAGGCATCTTATATATGGAAAATGGTAAATAACCGATCCACTAACTAGACAAGTGATTTGTCTTGCAATCACATCTTTCACAAAAATAATATTCGGCATTACAATTTAAAGGGTCAACCACAAGAAATTACTTGTAAATGGTAAAAAATCAAATGCGCAAATATGTGAATTGAAATATATTTTTTCAAATTATTGTATTATGATATTTCCCAAAGTGTACATGACATACAACCATTGAATTATGTGCATAACTATATAATTATATATTATACACATAATAATTAAGAAGATAAAAGGTATCTTCTAGAGCCAATGCAGTAGATAAACTAAGCACATAAATTTATCATAAAAATGAAATTAGGTAGCCAAATCTATAAATTCAATGACAAATTAGAAAAACAATTAACTAATGAAGCTAATTAAGCATTGAAAGTAAACCCAAAAATGACTAATTAATCATTCAATAAAATGATTGTGTCATACTAATTATGGAAAACTATTACTATTGTTTTCTAATTATGAAAAAGAATTATATATATATTCTTAATATTTTTATATTCTCTTAAGAATTTTTTTGTCAAAATATATTCTCTTGAGAATTGATATAGATAAAATACAAATTACATAAATAATTTGTAGCAATAGTAAAACATAATTAATCTGCACTGACATAACTTACCTCACCTAATCTACAAGTTCAAGATCTATATGTTCTAAAATTCATTGGATCGAAGAGCAATGCCTTGAATTGATTTATATTTTTTATGAATTTATTTTTATGAAATTTTAAAAATATTTAAGGAATTAAAAAATACTTTTTATACTTATAAATATTTCAAAGCTAAATTCCATTGCAGCAATCACAAAGAAAGCATCTTAATTTTTTATCTATTATTACACAAAACTAAGATCATTGCATTTATTAAAACAAACTCATCTTTTTTTATTTCTTGGCCTATAATTACATTTCAAAATACTTTTTAATAGTCATTTTACACTATTAAATCTTTTTTTAAAAAAACCATTACATTTACTGCCAATTGAATAAGAAAAATCAAACATAAATAGCAAAACGGCATACCAAAGGACCATCAAATGTATATATATATATATATATATATATATATATATATATTATTGCTTATCATACACATGCTACATTGCATCAGGCATTGCATCAAGCGAATAAAAGGGGAAGACTTAAGTTGCACTAAGCAAAAAGGTACAAGTGCACCAAGCACAAGAGGGAAAACGGAAGAAGTACAAAACTCTTAAGCCTAAGAGGGGAAACGAAAACGTGCAAAATTTGGTGAATACTAAAATGCGCAACTACTTATATGTAGTAGGAAATAAGGGATTAGGAGAAAAAAAGATGGTATATTTACAAGAAAATTCATGTGAGTTGTAGGGTTTAAATTGGAAGTCCAAATAAAGAAATGTTTCTCCTTAAATAAATTATTAAAAAAGGGCTATAATCATAATGAGGAGGGTTCAATTGTTTTCTTCTTCTTCTTCTTTTTTTGCTGTTTTTAATTTTTAATTTCTATAATATTTCAATTCATTAAAATATAGTGGAATTCTTATCATAAAAACACGCATGGATTTATTACTACCGCACTATGGTTTTCATAGGAAAAGAACGCATCTTAACCGGAACTTGCAGTTTTTTTTCTTGTTTAGTTGTTTACAAATTTCTAAATTAGATGATCCACAGGCAATAGCAATTCCTTTATGTTCGGTCTATGTATATGGATGTAAGTGTTAATATTTGGCATAAATTAAACATGAAATTTTTTTATTTGACTAGAAATATAGATTGCATAGAAATTAACTAGAGAAGCATGGATTATTCTAAACGGAAAAAATTTGACTACTTTTTTTTCTTTTTTTTAGTGAAGATATCCTATCACTTACATTACGATTTTGGTGATACTGATATCATGTGTAGTGTGACAGCCCCACCTCCCCCTAGGGCGAACCAAAGGGTTCGCGGACCGCCTGCCCAACTCTCGCCGGGACTCAGTCGTTTACTACAGTCCTCTATTAAATTACAATATAAATCTCAAATATACATCAAATGTTCCACACCTTTACATAACATAAGTGAAGCGAATACTTCTCAATTGCACTACACACTAAAAGCTCAAGAGATAAAAGCAATACTAATTTCCCGAATAAGACAAAGGGTCTCAGTTCTCACATAATTACAAGTACAATCGCAGTCCCAAATATTACACAAAGTAGAACTAAAACTTCAACGGTACAGGAGATATTCCAACCATTCACATGGAGAACGTTAATACAAAAACTTCCGTCGCCTCGAGACCTGTGGAGGGGAATAAAACAGTTTTGGGGTGAGCTAGAAGCTCAGCGAGTAACCAATAAAAGCAGTACTCAAATCAGTTTCTCAATAGTTCATTTCAATGATGTCATGTATCAGTAATCAAATGTACGTTTATTGCTCTCATGAGCCAGTGAAATCATTGTACTTAAACCTCCAACGCTCAAATAGATCATTTAACGTTAAACAGTAAGAGGGAGCCCGTTGGTGCTCCAGATGAACAGTAAACAGTGGTGGAGACGTAGGTGTTCAGCATAAGACTTCCCAAGAACTCATTGAAGCCAAATCATGTCATGAACTCACATGCAAGCACGCATGATATGAAATCGGGTAAATAAAGCAGGAAACGGTTCGTAAATAGCTTTGGAAATAGTTTGAGGTCACTCACCTCCACGGTTCATGAACCATCTATCATACATCATTGCCTTGCTCAAATCCAAACCCTAAATCACAAACCCAAAGCAATCAAGCCCTCTCAAAGATCGGACAGCATGTCCCCTTAATCACTTCACTTTCACCCTACAATCAAATACCAATTAACCACGCTTACACATATACATCATAGACCATCAAACACTCTTGATAAGGGTCACAAATATCCCTTCAATCTTAATCAAATGAGATCTCCAATGATCAACCAATAAAAGTCCCAAATTAAACCCTAAAACTGGAATTAACCCCCACAAGCGGAAATTTTCCGTAGGAAATCATATCTAGCACAAATAAACTTCACCTTATACCCAACCAAACTATCATTCAATGGCCAAACAACAATTATCACATATAATCAGAAAATTCACTAATAAATCAGAAATTCACCATGAACTCCTTTAACCCATGAAATCTTCCACAAAATAGTATATACAACATCTCTAATCCACCAATTAACAATCAATTGAAGTAGATAAGAAGTTCTTAACAAGATACCTTCACACCTCAAGAAAATGGTAGCTTAGAACTTCCACCTCCAAAACAACTCCATCAATAGCTTCAAACCTCCTTAGAGAGCACTTGTATGGAATAGATTGAAAAACTAACGGTGAAATCGCAAGATTGAGCAAGAAATTGAAGTTATAAAATTGAAGGACTTTCTCTCTTTTCTCTCTATGAAGCTCGGTTGAGCAAGGAGCAAAAATGAAGATATTTTGGCCAAAAGCAGGATAAGAAGGAAGAAAAATTAGCTGGTCAAAGGTGATGGCCGACATGCCACGTCACAATCCGGTCGGATTCTTGGCCGGATTCAAGGCAGAGATGAAATCTTTTTTTTTTTTTTCAAAAACCAACAGCAATCCGGCCAGCAATCCGGCCAAGAACTGGCCGGATTTGCGGCCCGATTTGGCCCTTTCACTTTGTGCAAAAATTTTTTCTTCTTTTCCAAGTCCTCAAAAGTCACTCAAACATTCCAAACAAGCACCAAGAGTCAAACAACACTTACTTGTCTGAGTTTCAGTCCTACAAGAAATCACATTTCAAACTAGGCCCACAGTCCGGCATCCTAAACTTCAAGTCTAGGATACACTACAGGGATCTGAAACCTTAGCTCTGATACCAACTGTGACAGCCCCACCTCCCCCTAGGGCGAACCAAAGGGTTCGGCGGACCGCCTGCCCAACTCTCGCCGGGACTCAGTCGTTTACTACAGTCCTCAATTAAATTACAATATAAATCTCAAATATACATCAAATGTTCCACAACTTTACATAACATAAGTGAAGTGAATACTTCTCAATTGCACTACATACTAAAAGCTCAAGAGATAAAAGCAATACTAATTTCCCGAATAAGACAAAGGGTCTCAGTTCTCACATAATTACAAGTACAATCGCAGTCCCAAATATTACACAAAGTAGAACTAAAACTTCAACGGTACAAGAGATATTCCAACCATTCACATGGAGAACGTTAATACAAAAACTTCTATCGCCTCGAGACCTGTGGAGGGGAATAAAACAGTTTTGGGGTGAGCTAGAAGCTCAGCGAGTAACCAGTAAAAGCAGTCCTCAAATCAGTTTCTTAATAGTTCATTTCAATGATGTCATGTATCAGTAATCAAATGTACGTTTATTGCTCTCATGAGCCAGTGAAATCATTGTACTTAAACCTCCAACGCTCAAATAGATCATTTAACGTTAAACAGTAAGAGGGAGCCCGTTGGTGCTCCAGATGAACAGTAAACAGTGGTGGAGACATTGGTGTTCAGCACAAGACTTCCCAAGAACTCATTGAAGCCAAATCATGTCATGAACTCACATGCAAGCACGCATGATATGAAATCGAGTAAATAAAGCAGGAAACGGTTCGTAAATAGCTTTGGAAATAGTTTGAGGTCACTCACCTCCACGGTTCATGAACCATCCATCATACATCATTGCCTTGCTCAAATCCAAACCCTAAATCACAAACCCAAAGCAATCAAGCCCTCTCAAAGATCGGACAGCATGTCCCCTTAATCACTTCACTTTCACCCTACAATCAAATACCAATTAACCACGCTTACACATATACATCATAGACCATCAAACACTCTTGATAAGGGTCACAAATATCCCTTCAATCTTAATCAAATGAGAGCTCCAATGATCAACCAATAAAAGTCCCAAATTAAACCCTAAAACTGGAATTAACCCCCATAAGCGGAAATTTTCCGTAGGAAATCATATCTAGCACAAATAAACTTCACCTTATACCCAACCAAACTATCGTTCAATGGCCAAACAACAATTATCACATATAATCAGAAAATTCACTAATAAATCAGAAATTCACCATAAACTCCTTTAACCCATGAAATCTTCCACAAAATAGTATATACAACATCTCTAATCCACCAATTAACAATCAATTGAAGTAGATAAGAAGTTCTTAGCAAGATACCTTCACACCTCAAGAAAATGGTAGCTTAGAACTTCCACCTCCAAAACAACTCCATCAATAGCTTCAAACCTCCTTAGAGAGCACTTGTATGGAATAGATTGAAAAACTAACGGTGAAATCGCAAGATTGAGCAAGAAATTGAAGTTAGAAAATTGAAGGACTTTCTCTCTTTTCTCTCTATGAAGCTCGGTTGAGCAAGGAGCAAAAATGAAGATATTTTGGCCAAAAACAGGATAAGAAGGAAGAAAAATTAGCTGGTCAAAGGTGATGGCCGACATGCCACGTCACAATCCGGTCGGATTCTTGGCCGGATTCAAGGCAGAGACGAAATCCTTTTTTTTTTTTCAAAAACCAACAACAATCCGGCCAAGAACTGGCCGGATTTGAGGCCGGATTTGGCCCTTTCACTTTGTGCAAAACTTTTTTTCTTCTTTTCCAAGTTTAAAAGTTGTGCTCCTCCACTCGGCCAAGAAAGATATATATAAAAGAAAACCCTCCTTCTTGCAGGGTGTCACATGTAGTTTTATTTGTCCAAACCTCTTTGCATTCTTTTGTTTATCTATAATGTATGTACTTTGAAACACTAGGAACTCGAGCAAAAACTTTCTAGATGATCATTGTTACATAGTAGTATTAATTAGTTATGCATCAAACATAGATAGCTTTTCATAGAATCTTTGAAGTTTTTATAGATAGCTTCCTTCTTACATGAATTTTAGCTGAAACTTAAAAGTTTGATCCATCTAAAATTAAGATCACCACAATATAGTAGATAGTACAATAATAACCAGCACTAAACAAAAGAAAAATCTCCCGGGCCACTACCCTCTTTTAGTTTGGACTTCCTCAGAACTCTTTCGATTTTTGCTCATTCCCGTTCTTTCAGTTTTCCACATTACAATCAGAAGTTACTATTTTCATACTACTTACAATCTTTGCATTTATGATAGTCCTAAACTTAATTCTAAATTACAATTATTAATTCTAAATTACAATTATCAGAACCATATGAAAATGTAGGAGTTGCACTAGATAAAAGCCATTAACTAAACACAATCTAGAACAGCAAGCCAGGTAAAAGTATAAGTGCTTGTGTTGTTTTTAAGATACTCCTTTCTTATTCCTCTGATATCCTATTTACTAATCAAGTGTTATGTGTAAAATTATGCAACCAAGACGCTCATTTAGACAAACACTAGCGAGTGAACACTGCAAAATGATCCGTTAGGTGAAAAATTTTCCTTATACTTGATTATTTGATTCCTTTTGTACACCAAAAAAAAATAGTCCCCCATAGTTTTGCATATTGGCACATGATTTTCTTAACGTTTCAAAATGTCCACATAACCTTCTATAGCTTTATGTAAAGTGAAAAATGGAGAGAAAGTATCTCATGTTACAGAAACTGATCCTCACACACTCTAAAAACTTATATGGTGAAATTATAATATCCATTTAACCTCCTTATAGTTTTTTTTTATATAAAAATTCACTTAATTCTCCTATAGTTTTTCATATATCTATACTATTCCCCCCATGATTTTATACAAAGTGGTTAGACTCTCATTTGGATTGGCACTTAAGTAGGAGAAATAATGATATTTCAACTAACAACCTTGTCTAGGTTGCTTTTTCTATCAAATATCCACTTTACATAAAGTCACAAGGGATTATGTGAATATTTTAAACGTTAGGGAGGTCATGTGATAATATGTTAAACCATAGGGAAGTTACTAGTAAATTACACACAAAAAATGGCGTGAATTAGTGGTTTCATAATTGTTTAATATACATCTATTAGAATGTGTGATACAACAATATCACGAACAAAAAATGCTCATCTTTGAATTTAAGGTTTTTTTTTTTTTTTAAACAAACCTGTTTTATTCATCAAAACCAGAACACAACGCCAAGGAATCATCCAGATCCCTACATCCTAAGAGAAAAACGAAAACTACAAAAATTCTGCATGTCCAGAGATAAAAGCCCCCTGGAGCGCAGGGGCAACTGAGACGCTGACGTGAAAATAGATCGAGAGCCACACTCCACCCCAAACGTTACGAGCGAGTCCGCCACCATGTTCCCCTCTGTCGCGGCCCACTTTTTGAAGTAGTGAAAGTAGTGTGTAGGATATGTATGTGAACGTGTGTGAAAATGAAAATAAAAGGCCGTGGGACTTGAAAATGCGACGGTTTGGCCAAACAAAGTTCAAAAAGGGTTTTGAATGGAAAATGGAGTCGTCACTTAGTATAGAGTTAGGGTGTACCAAATCACCCAAAAAGTGATTTTTTGGAAAGAAAAGTAAACAAACCCTTTTTGAAGAATTTTTAGGTCTACGTAACCAAAGCAAGGGATCGGGGGTCACATTTGATAAGGGAGAAGGCAAAGGCAAAGCCTAAGGCACTCCTTACCCTAGCCAAAGCTAGTTGCGTGACTTAGCCCCTCTTTTCCTAATTTCTTCTACCCAAAGTATGTGTTGCATGTTGAATATGACTAATGGATGCTAAAAAAATGCAATCCTAAATCTAAAATGTCTCTTATGAAGCTTTTTGGTCCCAACCACATGAGTTGTGGTGGCTAATAAGGAAAATTCTCATAGAGGTCACAGGCAATGCAAATGAAGACTCAAGTATGAGTGTAAGTGTGCAAATGTAAGAAGAGTGCAAGTGTGCAAATGTAAGAAAAGTGCACGTGTGCCAATTGAGAAAATAAAGGTGTTTGTGTGTTAGTGGATGAAAATATACTAGTAGATACATATAAGTGCAATTGGGTGCAATTTGTGAGGTAGAAAAGAAATAATAAAAGAAGAAAAATGTGCAAACATGGCATGTGGATTGAGAAAAATATAAGTAGTGAGAAAATGTAAATGAAAGAGTGAGGAAGTGATATGATAAGAATGAGAGTGCATGAACCTAGAGGAATGCATCAAGTCGGGTACGGGAATGACTCCTAATTTCACGACTTTAATTTTCCCATTGATTAGAAGGAAGAACTAGCGTGCTAAGGCTATTTTGTAGCCACACTCGCTCGTTTCCCTTATCGAAAGGAGACTCTTAAGCAAATGTACCCTATAACTAGCATGAAGATGCAAAAACCTAAAATGAGGGGGAAAGGATTGGAGGAGCATGCCAAATGCTAGAAAACTAAGAAAAATGCATGAAATGTAGTGAAACATGCAAGCATGAACTGGCGAGGGAAATCCCTAAGAGTCTAGCGTTGGACTAGCCCATATCTATGAATTCCTACTAGCGTTGGACTAGTGGAAAACGGGACAATGAGCCACAACTAGCGTTGGACTAGTGTGGTGACGAGCATTCATCCATCATATTCATCTATGACTATAGAAAGCAAGTAGACATGCCAATTACCTATAAACACATAGCACATAACACTTAGCATGCTCGACTAGATGCAAGAGCCTAATAAAGCGAATTAACACGTAGCAACAAAAGCAAGCAATCAAGCTAATGAACCTATTACATTTGCTAACTAAAACAAAAGGGGAAGGGGAAAAATGGACAAAATTGCTCTCCAAGCCCTATCTATTACAAGCCAAGAGGTGTACACGTACCCCATAAAGAATAACTTAACAAAAGCAAAAGTAAATGACATAAATGAAAGGAATTAAGGAAAGGCAAGGAAAGCAAAGTAGGCATGCAATTTTCACTTAGCACGTTGGATCACATAGAGGAGAGACAAAAAAGATAAGCGAAATCATACCTCCCCATTCATGATGTTAGTAAAGTAAACAAGACTCAACCGGGGCTAAAGTCACCAAAGAAAGGGATAACTTGGGCTAAAACCATCAAAGCAAAGAATTAATGCACCAATTTAGTGGTAAAATATAAATAAGCCAATTTGAATCCACCAAATCGTCGAATCCTTCTTCAATTGCAACTTAAAAATGATCAAATAATGCATAATTTCCAAGCAAAAGTGAAGCATTGATCAAATTTCTGAAGTAGAAAAATGACTAAGGACCCAATAGCAACCATTAATCAATCAATCAGGGCCAATTGAAACACTTCAGGAACTTCAAAGGTCAAAAAAATAATGAAAAGGTCAAGTAATAGCTCAGATTGCAATCAACTTAGGACTTAATTGCAAGAGATTGGAATGTAATTGGGCCTTAGTAACATGAGAAGGAACATGTGGGACTGATTTGCAACTTTTGAAACTCTTTTCATGCAAATTTCATGCAACAAGGAAACACGTAAACAAGTTTCTGCAATAAAAACTTTCGACAGCTTAATGAAACTTCCTTCTGTAAATCTCATACCAGACTTTAAACGAAAAAACCAACTAACACTAACTCTCAAACACCCCTTGACAGTTAAACATTTTTATTAACACAACCCCTTCATAAACAATAAACCATTAAAATGAAATGAATGACCAAATGATAAGCAAATATTGCGGCAGAAAATAAAACTTGCTGGAAATTTCATTTCCAAACGCAGATTCCCATCCAAATGCACAACTTTGATCTAAACTTTATCCACCAGACATCAAAATGAAAAACTAAGCAACCAAATCAAGAACTTCCGCATCTAAATAGGCTAAAAAACTTAGCAAGATATTATGCACAATTCTGGAAAAACATGCAAACATTTGATGTTCAAAAGCTGCTGCAACTGAAAGAGAGGTCTGCTGCATTTCCGTTTACAAATGGACTCTAGACAGCTTTGAGTATAGCCATTTCACCTGTCCAACTTTCAATTTAACCAGCAAAGCAAATAAACTCCTCACGCAACAAACCAAACATTGAAGGAAATCATGCAAATTCTGAACAAACTTTCAGGCAGACTTTATGTAAATGCTAGGAAAAGACTTTGCTGCCACAACCCGAGAGGACTTGTTTCTGGGTTATTCGAATGCAATCCCTTCCATCTAAACATTGCTAACAACTCAACCAACAACAGCTTGGGCCAAAATAACAAGTTCACGGAGCATTCTCTCTACTTTGTGACTCCAAAAACTGAAAATTTCATAGAAGGGAAAAAAGACATGCGTAATCTGGAAATTTCTGCAACTTTCAACCATGGCATTCTTCCATTTCATCACGCAAACAAGTCCAACGAATATCAAAATTTTTCGAGTCAAAACGAACGAACAAAACAAATCTCAATCATCATCTAAACCAAATACTACGTTTTTTGTTGCAGGATTAAAGCAGAAAGTTTGAATTGACCGACAGGAAGGAAAAAAAAAACGCAGCAAGGTTCCTCTGCAATTTTCTTATCCACCAAACCCCAAAGCCAAGGCATTATTAACGCTGCCCATATGCAACAACCTCTACCCAAAAGACCCAGACCGAAATCATATGAGTAAACAAGATGCCCAGGACGACACTTGCAACCTACGGGCCACCCTCATTCAGTTTTCACAGAAAAACACGAAAGCTAACAGCTTTTTGGTTGCAAAACTTCCAATCAAACACTTCAAAGCGCCACTACTGGAGTTGTAATCCACTCCCTAAGTTATGAGCAAACATACAGCAGATTCTAACTCACAAAACGAGAGGACAGATTCTTGATGAACATGGAAAAGGAGGGGGGAAAGATAAACAATGAAGAACAGTAAAATTTCCACAAGCAGAGTCACGGAATACATGCTTTGAAAGCTTAAAGGATCTACAGCTACAACGGAACTGAAACTTAAAGGAAAGAATAGCTTACAATGCTCGTGTTTTCTCTTGATGAAGACCCGCGACTGTTGACGGCGTGGGGGTTAGCAGTTTCAGGGGCTCTCTTCAAACTGCTGGCTTCCTTTTCCACTCAGCTCTCGGTTTTGCTCTGCTTCCTTTCGGCCCTTTTCTTCTCAAACTCAGCCGTCAGTCCTCAGCCCTCTCTTTCTGTTTGCTAGCTCTCTCCAGATCCCTCTTTTTTTCTCTGTCGGCTACTGCCAAATGCAACCCACCTTCATGCCAAACCCTTCATCCCACGGTCCTCCTTTGCTGCTTCTCCTTCTTTTTATTTTAGCCTTCCACCTTGCATGGAAGCTTCCTCCATTTAGCCAGGTGTCTGGCCACCTGGAACCACCAGCCTTCTCTTCTAAAATTGCAGCCAAAGGGCTGCCCGAGGCCTTCCTTGCAAGCTGCGAAAATACGCAGCTTGCATGTCGCGGTTTTTTTTTTCCAGGATAAAATATTAATAATAATAATAACAATAATAGAATAAAAAAATGTTTGTAATTTCTTAAACAGCCCAAAACCCGTATGCGGGTTTTCTCGCTTTTTCCCCCTTTTTTTTTAGAATAATAATAAAACTAAGTAATAAAAAAACCACAATTTAAGTAACATCACATCAAAATATACAAACTAAAATCAACAAAGTTGCCATTTTTCAATCTTTTTTTCATTTTCATTTGTCATTTTCATCTTTTTCTTTTCTTTTTTCTCTCTTTTCAATCAAATTGGTAGATAAAATAAATGCTCGTAAACTAATTAAAATACAATAAGAGACACGAAACAGGAAACAACCAAAATAAACCTAAAATTGAACTAATTAAAAAAAATAAAATTCGAAACAAAAAATTTGGTGTCTACAGTTTGCCCCTCTTTGTCTGAGTTTTGCAAAAACTTGAAACAAAGAATTAGACACCAAATACTTACCTGTGTTATTCGGTTGTGAACGACTCGAACGATGGCGACTGACCCCTTTTGATGAGATTGACTGGGACGAGAAATTTATAATGGACTGATCTGAATAAGAAATTTAAAACGGGACTGACCCGAACAAGAATTTAAAACGGGACTAGCCCGAACAGAAATTTAAATGGGATAGACCCACGGGATAGACCCGGACAGAAATGTAAATGGAATAGACCCGAGCAGAAATGTAAACGGGATAGACCCGGACAGCAATGTAAACGGGATAGACCCGGACAGAAATGTAAACGGGATAGACCCACGGGATAAACCCGGACAGCAATGTAAACGGGATAGATCCGGACAGAAATGTAAACGGGATAGACCCGGACAGCAATGTAAACGGGATAGACCCGGACAGAAATATAAATGGGATAGACCCGGACAGAAATGTAAATGGGATAGACCCACGGGATAGACCTGGACAGCAATGTAAACGAGATAGACCCGGACAGAAATGTAAATGGGATAGACCCACGAGATAGACTCGAACAGAAATGTAAACGGGATAGACCCACGGGATAGAACCGGACAGAAATGTAAACGGGATAGACCCACGGGCAGCAATGTAAACGGGATAGATCCGAACAGAAATGTAAATGGGATAGACCCACGGGATAGACCCAAACAGCAATGTAAACGGGATAGACCTGGACAGAAATGTAAATGGGATAGACCCACGGGATAGATCCGGACAAAATGTAAATGGGATAGACCCACGGGATTTAAAACGATGAGTTGAGTGTTTACCTGAGAACAGCTAAAAGTTTTGTATCAAGGAAAGATTTAGTCCTTGTAGCTAAAATGGTAGCTGACTTTGTTTTAACATATTGTTTCTTCTGATTGCACTTGCCAGTAATACTGTTGATTCGTCTTTTGTCCACTGGGGAGCTTTTCTGACACTAATTTGGGCGAGAAAAGAGGGTGGTTGTTTCCATTTGTAGATGTAGCATTCTTGCAAGAAAAAGAGGAAATAACGAACTTGCCGCCATCATTGGATCCAGTTTCCCTTGAGAATCGTGTAAACATGAGTCTTTTGATGCTTTTGCCTCTACTCTGCGGTGTCTGGCTTGGTTGAATTTGCGAAAACCTTTTGACTCCTGAGACTGATGAAGTACGCATTTGCCATATCCATAAATCTGTGTAGCAAGTTTGTTGCATTTCACCCATTTTAATAGATGATTGAATCCAACGTGTTTCACAAACCTTAGGGTTTATCATCCATTCGAATCTAATGGTGAAAGAACGAATGATGTATGAAAATTTGTCATATAAAAATCAATGATATATACAAGATGATTTCCTATGTCAAGCAAGAATGAGTATGCAAAGAAGACACACAACCACAAGCAGTCGAACGCAAGTGAAAAAACCAAGAGGTTTATGAAGATACATTTTGCAAAAGGATACTTGTAAAGAAAAATACAAATTTGGCCAACGAATATCATATTTAAGACTTTGGATATATTCGCTTCGGAATTCTATACTGGCAGAAGTATCATAAAAATGAGGAAAAATCCAAATGAACCAATTCACCAGCTGTTTCGTCTCGTGCTCGTCTGTTGAGAAAAACTGCCTTGGCGCCCTCTCGGGTTTTCACCCAAAGAACAATGAAATATCTCGACCACGATCAACTTAGAAAAATGAGTTAAAGATTTCTGACATCAGTAAAATGCACTTTCCTTGTAAGATTAGGCGAAGGCATTATGGACATCACTTGCCAATTAATTAGCAAACCTTCAAGTAGAAATGCCGCAAGTGACGAAAGCCAGGACTTTGGGCTTTTGTAATGAGGTCAGGTGGGGTGTTTTCAAGAAAAGTTGAGACTTGAAAGCAAATTTCGATGCGAGGTGTGAAATAACCTGAGATTGCACTATTTTGAAATTGTCTCCAATTTTGAACGAAACTGAGGAAAATTTGCCCCAGTTTGATCGGATTTTCTCTTTTTGCATTTTCTTCATTGCATTTTCCTCACTTTTACATTTTTCTTTAAAAACTAATTTTACCCCAGTGTGGGGTTCTCCTACTTTCTTCTCTCTCTCTTTTCCTTTTATCTTTCTTTCAAAAATAACTTTGCTCCATTGTGGGTTTTCTTTCTTTTTGATCATCTCTCTTTCAAAATAAATTTGCCCCAATGCGGGGTTTGCGATTCTTAGGGGTTATCAAACGAAAATTTGTCAATTCTGATGGCTCAAAGGGGACAAGTAGGGGTAAAATGTTTTGAGTATAAAAGAAGATGACCTGACTTGCATTTCGCCATTTGCATGAATTTCTAAAGAAAATTTGTATGATCAAATGAAAAACTTCTTGCACATATTTGAGTTGATGGGTTGAGGGAATGTTCGCTTATCTATTTCTGCCGAAATAAGTGCTCCGCCAGGTAATACCTTTTGGACAATGAACGGCCCTTTTTGATTTGGAGCATATCTGCCTCTGCCTTCGTCTTGTATTGGCAAAATTCGCTTGAGTGCTTTGTCGCCTTCTTCAAAATGCATGCTGATGAAACTTCTTTTGTTTTTTTTTTTTTGAACTCCCATCAGAGTGTGCAAAGATAGAATTTCTGCTGCTGCAAACGAGACTGCCTTCAACCATCTGTACACTTTGACACATAGTCAAACCCTTAATCATCCCTTTTTCTGCTTTTGTCCAAACGAATGCTGATTTATGTCTTCTTGACCTCATTCTCAGTGCCAAAGTGATCAATTGCTGTGGCTTCTAGGTTTGGTTCGAATTTCTCCTCATGTTGTTCAAGATTTTTGAAAAGAATCAAATATTTTCTCATTATCACTCTCGCTTGGAAATTTGGGTTCCAAAATTCTCAAGTCGTGAGTGAGATAGAGATTGCCATTATTGAATTCCAGAACGGTGATATCCAAAGGGTCAAATAGCTTTATTTTTGGCATTCTGAAAGAATTAACGAATTTGGGATAACAAACAAACAAGTATACAACAAACAAATGAACAAGCAATATGACCGAAATATAAACAAACGAATAAACAAAATAACATGACAAGAATGACTTGTGCATTTTCATAAAATCTTTGATTGAAAGCGGAAATAAAAAGAAAGCAAGTGGAAATGAAATGAAAACATGCGCAAACTTTTAGTCAAAAATAAAGATGCTTTCATTAGCTATTTACAGATGCAAAAGCATTTTCAATGAGTTCGCATGAATGACAAACCCCTTTAGGTTTACGAAACTCCTTCTGAATGGCAGAAACTCAGCTGTTCAATTGGAAATTGATTCTTCAGGGATGTCGGGAAATTCTGCATCATTTCCAAACACCTCAGCCTCACTTGACGAGGTTCTAACAGCCTCCTTAAATTCCGTATTGTCCATAATAACCCCAATAGTGTTATCGTATTCTGGCACGGGGTTCTTATCCACATTTGGCGCTTGTGCCTCTTTTCTTCTAATTACAATCTCTCCAACTTCAATCATGTCTTGAATTTTATGCTTGAGTGCTTTACACTCGGCAATCGGATGGCCGAGTGCCCCTGAATGATAAGCACAGATAGCTTGTGGGTTATATCCAACGGGTATGCCATACGGATAGGTTGGAGGGGGAATGATACCTATTTTCCCAGCAGCCTTCAATTGGTCATATAATTGATCCAACGGCCTGTCGAGATCGGTGAATGTGCGGTTACGTCCCGGGTTGTTGGCTTTAGGGGGCTGAGGATAGTTGTAAACGGGTCTGTTTGGTTGAGACATTCTTGGATTGAATGGAGGCCGATGACAATTTTGGTGAGGATTTGGTTGAGAAATTTGAAAAGGGGCTAAAGGTGGGTTAGGATAGCTTGGGCGAGGTCGAGGGTGGTTGATATTGGTAGTATATACATGGTGAGGGTTTGAATAGTAAGGGTAAAGTGGTTGGTAGGTTGGATTGTGTTGGTATCGGGGTCTGGGTGAAGGATTGTGACTCCAGACAAAAGTTGCATCCCCCTCTTTCTTTTTAAACTGTGGTCCTTTCCCACTGCTTCCTTGCCCTTACAAAGCTTCTACTTGTGATTTCAGGGCAGACACATTAACAATCTTTCCAACCTTCACGAAATCATCATATTCTTCAAGTTTATTGACAATAGCAGCAAATGAGCATCCAGTCATGCGGAAAATTTCTTCAAAATACGGCGGATCATGTGCTTTAATGAAAGTGCGTATGATTTCGTCCTCAGTCATCGGAGGCTCGACTTTTGCACCTATTTTTCTCCACCTCTTGGCATAAGTCTTGTGATCCTCGGAGGGTTTTCTTTTTGTTCCTTCCAACGTGGTTCGTGTCGGAGCCAGCTCGCAGTTATACTCATATTGCCTTACAAAAGCATTGGACAAGTCAATCCAGGTTTTTACTTCTTCGGGCTTCAAATTTGAGTACCAGTCGAGGGCATCCCCCTCCAGACTTTCCGGAAACAACCTTAGAGGCAGGTTCTCGTCGTCTACAGACTTTCCCAACTTTTTAGCAAATAGTCGGAGGTGTGTCTTGGGATTACCCGTCCCATCGTACTTGTTAAACTTAGGGGTTTTGAACCCCTTAGGCAATTACACATTTGGAAAGAGGCAAAGCTCATCGTAATCCAGGACTCTTTGCTTGTTCAACCCCTGACTCTTTCTCATAAACTTATCAAAACGGTCAAGGCGTTTGAACAACTTTATATCAACGGGAGCGGAAGATTCCCCTATTTCTGGCTTGGTTTGAACAGTATGGTCTGGTACAACAGGCTCTGCGGTAGTCTGATAAAAAACTTGTGGATCTGGAGGCATGTTTGGGCCACCTTGACCACCTTGAGGCTGAAATCCTTGCCCATAGGGAGGATAGAACTGAGAATTTTGAGTGTAAGTATACTGCGGGTTGAAAACTCCCTCAAAAGTGGTTTGAATTGGAGGAATGACAAATGGTTCGGATTCCGGTTGTTTGACGGGCAGAGGATCGGGCTGTACTCCGCTACTAATGAGCTCGTCGATCAACTTCTTTTGGGCGGCCATTTCAGATGCCATTTCCCCAAATTTGGTGAGTAATTCAGTCAACTGAACCCCGGGACTTGTGGCTTCCGGCTGGGTAGTTGCAGCGGTCTTATCAGACGATTCCGGCTGAGTACTCATGTCTACACGATTCCTTTGGGTTTTACTTCGAGATCGCATAATGATGGGGTTTCGACGAGAAGCTATGTTTAAATATTACCTGAAAATACGAAATGGCGTGCTTTTAGATTTAGCCCTGGCTTAGCTTTTCAATAAAAACAAAACAAAGAAAAAGAAAAAGACGAGTTAGTAGATGTTCCAAAAATTCGGATGCATGTCCTATCGGGGGGCCCTTTTTGTGCCAAGAGTAGGTCTAGTATGATGCAACACCTTCAAAATGGGACCCGTAACACAAACCTGTTTTTGACAACAATTCTAAATAAGTGCAGAAGAGAAATCACTTTCATTGATCAACTGCCAATATTTACATATGAAGACGATTCCGTACAAGATTGCCAAAAACTTCTGAACCTATCTAATACAGAGTCATTGGTTTCTCTAGCATATGGAATTCTAACACATTCAGCTTGGTCATACAATTCCCCGCATTTCCTTTTCAGCTCTTGCCGCTTCCCTCGTTCATTTTCATACAATTGCTTGTTTTGCTCCGCCATCCCTTTGTATGCTTCGACGGACTTACTTAATTGCAGAATTTCCTTATCCTTTGTTTCGACAATGGCTTTCAACCTTTTCACCTCCTCAGCTGGCTCATCTTGTGTTTCTTGTGTAGCGGACCTTCTCACCCAGTCTTTGTATTGCGGAGTGGTCAAACCCTTTTGCTTGAGTTCCGGGATGTATTGAAATCTCTTATCATCCGATAGTGTCATCCATGCCTCGATAATCTGGTCTTTCATAGGGAGCTCGTTTGGGCACATTCCTTTACTGAAAACGACGGTAAGCTTACTCATATCAACCACAGGCGGCATTTCTTGTGTACGTCCTAACTGTCTGAGGAACCTCTTTGGAGTGTATGCAGTGATTCCTTGGGTACCCAATAAGGGAACAAAATCTGACACTTTAGTGCGGAGTATCGGCCTAAGGCAAATCGTCCAGTCTAACACCCACATAATGTCTTGATCTGGCAACATCTCTAAGTATTTGACACATTCAACCGCATCGTTCGGCAGACCCCTTTCGTTGACTCGCTTATGATGTGTGATTACCCAATTATACCCAGCTACTGGCAAACTTTCCGGAACGGACGCTCGTCTCTTAAAATGTTCTAGGGCCCAGATATGCAAAACTATATTAGCCCCGTAGAAGAACTATTCCCCTTTCTGGCAGTTGGTACACGCTAGAAAAATGTTCGCAAGGATGGTCGGGATTATGGTGCATTGTTTACTTCGGATTCCTGAAAAAAGGTCTTGTATAACCTTTGCTACCTTGAAAGCTATTTTCTGATCTCTTCTCGGGAAGAAATAAACTCCCACCATAACTATTGCATACACCACTGGCCTTTTGCGTTCCCAAACATCCTTTGATGTGAATGAAAAATCTTCCCTATATCTCTTGAACCCATTTCGTAGTGTAAAATGCTCAAACAAAGTGTTCACGGGGACTGCCTGATCCGACCCTCGCAATACAGCCTCTCTCAATCCTATGATTTTGCAAAATTCTATCTTGTCTGAAACGTATGGGAAAATCAAGGCGGTTCCATGCAAAGGTAAATTGAAGAGGCCGGCGATTTCCTCAAGTGTCACCGTCATGTGCTTATTGCCTACCCTAAAGGCCGAACCTTCCGGATCCCACAGATGTACTAATGCCTCTACTAGATAGCCATTGGGCTTGATCTCCTTAAGGTCTCCAATTGGCCCTAAATATTGAGCTACTTGATGTAATTCGCTAGGTAGCATGAGGGCAGGCCATCTTTGAATTTCGGCCGACGGTACCAACAACTGGTAGATTCGACGGGGGGCACTCCATCTAAAAATGGAAGAGGCGGGTTGTCAATTACCTTACCTACGAGTCCCATTCTCCGGTTGGCAAGAATTTAAACGTGCAATCCCTTGAAGGGTTATGTACCCATGGGAACAATCAAGGTGAGTTCAATCCTAATAGCGAGATCCCCTAAATGGCATTCCCCTTCTAGGGTTTATGCATGATACCAGTTTATTAAAGCGATAAAACATGCAGTTTGAAATGAAATATGACCTAAGGGACCCTTTATTTGCCAGGGTAAGCCTAAAATGATATGGCATTATTAATCTATGAATGCAATATACCAAAACCTTTAAACGTGCAATAGCCTATCTACAAGAGTAGGTTCTAAAAGAAGGTCATGCCAGACCTCTTATTTGCTAGGGTTTGTGAATGCAAAGGGGACAAAACCAAGAAAGTTAGTTCAGCCAGATCAATACGCATAACATATTGTAGCAACGAGATAAAGCAGTAAAATCAATACAAAGAAATAAAAGGGAAAAGGGGTTGGATCCCTCTCCTCTTGAATAGCGTCCCTAATAAGGCAAGACAGACTCTACCCTAGGCAAGCTATCATGGATGCATGAGGTATTGGCTCACTAATGCATCTAGACTCGATAGGTTTTAGGTCCCCGAGCCTTCAGACTTGGAAACCAAGGGTTATCAATTCCAAGGTTCTTTGTCGGTGGCTCGAGCGATTCCCCAGACATTGCTACGTACACATCGTGTCACGGCTACATGTCATGAGTGAATCTATCAAAAATGCTCATTCTTCAATCAAAAGCTAAAGACTATGAACCCAAAGCTTAAAATGGAAGATTGAGTGACTCCTCGAATCATGCTACGCACACATCGTGTCGCGATCACAAGTCCAAGTGAGTCGCCTAAAATCCTAATAGGGTGGAGTGGCGTGACAAGCCACTAAAAGAAAAATAAATGAGGGGTGGAAAATTAAAACGTATGCACGTATGCTAGTGCTCGTTTGGAGGGGAGGGATCGAGAACCAACGCGAGGCTCTAGGGTATGTCCCCCCCACCCAAATGCAATGCAAAGCGCGAAATAAAACAAGTAAAATATACATCCAAACAACCAATCACACATACGTGAGTGAGGGAATAGTTTGATACGCGCGCGAGGCAAAAAGTCCTAAAATGGAAAATGCAACCCTAATATCCAAATGCTATGCATAAAAAGGGTAGAAAAAGGAAAAGAATAGCTAAATCAAATATTTGGACCCACTTAGGAAGTCCCCAGTGGAGTCGCCAACTGTTGCGCCTCACCTTTTGAAGTAGTGAAAGTAGTGTGTGAGATATGTATGTGAACGTGTGTGAAAATGAAAATAAAAGGCCGTGGGACTTGAAAATGCGACGGTTTGACCAAACAAAGTTCAAAAAGGGTTTTGAATGGAAAATGGAGTCGCCACTTGGTATAGAGTTAGGGTGTACCAAGTCACCCAAAAAGTGATTTTTTGGAAAGAAAAGTAAACAAACCCTTTTTGAAGAATTTTTAGGTCTACGTAACCAAAACAAGGGATCGGGGGTCACATTTGATAAGGGAGAAGGCAAAGGCAAAACCTAAGGCACTCCCTTACCCTAGCCAAAGCTAGTTGCGTGACTTAGCCCCTCTTTTCCTAATTTCTTCTACCCAAAGTATGTGTTGCATGTTGAATATGACTAATGGATGCTAAAAAAATGCAATCCTAAATCTAAAATGTCTCTTATGAAACTTTTTGGTCCCAACCACATGAGTTGTGGTGGCCAATAAGGAAAATTCTCATAGAGGTCACAGGCAATGCAAATGAAGACTCAAGTATGAGTGTAAGTGTGCAAATGTAAGATGAGAGCAAGTGTGCAAATGTAAGAAAAGTGCACGTGTGCCAATTGAGAAAATAAAGGTGTTTGTGTGTTAGTGGATGAAAATATAATAGTAGATACATATAAGTGCAATTGGGTGCAATTTGTGAGGTAGAAAAGAAATGATAAAAGAAGAAAAATGTGCAAACATGGCATGTGGATTGAGAAAAATATAAGTAGTGAGAAAATGTAAATGAAAGAGTGAGGAAGTGATATGATAAGAATGAGAGTGCATGAACCTAGAGGAATGCATCAAGTCGGGTACGGGAATGACTCCTAATTTCACGACTTTAATTTTCCCTTTGATTAGAAGGAAGAACTAGCGTGCTAAGGCTATTTTGTAGCCACACTCGCTCGTTTCCCTTATCGAAAGGGGACTCTCAAGCAAATGTACCCTATAACTAGCATGAAGATGCAAAAACCTAAAATGAGGGGGAAAGGATTGGAGGAGCATGCCAAATGCTAGAAAACTAAGAAAAATGCATGAAATGTAGTGAAACATGCAAGCATGAACTGGCGAGGGAAATCCCTAAGAGTCTAGCGTTGGACTAGCCCATATCTATGAATTCCTACTAGCGTTGGACTAGTGGAAAACGGGACAATGAGCCACAACTAGCGTTGGACTAGTGTGGTGACGTGCATTCATCCATCATATTCATCTATGACTATAGAAAGCAAGTAGACATGCCAATTACCTATAAACACATAGCACATAACACTTAGCATGCTCAACTAGATGCAAGAGCCTAATAAAGCGAATTAACACGTAGCAACAAAAGCAAGCAATCAAGCTAATGAACCTATTACATTTGCTAACTAAAACAAAAGGGGAAGGGGAAAAATGGACAAAATTGCTCTCCAAGCCCTATCTATTACAAGCCAAGAGGTGTACACGTACCCCATAAAGAATAACTTAACAAAAGCAAAAGTAAATGACATAAATGAAAGGAATTAAGGAAAGACAAGGAAAGCAAAGTAGGCATGCAATTTTCACTTAGCATGTTGGATCACATAGAGGAGAGACAAAAAAGATAAGCGAAATCATACCTCCCCATTCATGATGTTAGTAAAGTAAACAAGACTCAACCGGGGCTAGAGTCACCAAAGAAAGGGATAACTTGGGCTAAAACCATCAAAGCAAAGAATTAATGCACCAATTTAGTGGTAAAATATAAATAAGCCAATTTGAATCCATCAAATCGTCGAATCCTTCTTCAATTGCAACTTAAAAATGATCAAATAATGCATAATTTCCAAGCAAAAGTGAAGCATTGATCAAATTTCTGAAGTAGAAAAATGACTAAGGACCCAATAGCAACCATTAATCAATCAATCAGGGCCAATTGAAACACTTCAGGAACTTCAAAGGTCAAAAAAATAATGAAAAGGTCAAGTAATAGCTCAGATTGCAATCAACTTGGGACTTAATTGCAAGAGATTGGAATGTAATTGGGCCTTAGTAACATGAGAAGGAACATGTGGGACTGATTTGCAACTTTTGAAACTCTTTTCATGCAAATTTCATGCAACAAGGAAACACGTAAACAAGTTTCTGCAATAAAAACTTTCGGCAGCTTAATGAAACTTCCTTCTGTAAATCTCATACCAGACTTTAAACGAAAAAATCAACTAACACTAACTCTCAAACACCCCTTGACAGTTAAACATTTTTATTAACACAACCCCTTCATAAACAATAAACCATTAAAATGAAATGAATGACCAAATGATAAGCAAATATTGCGGCAGAAAATAAAACTTGCTGGAAATTACATTTCCAAACGCAGATTCCCATCCAAATGCACAACTTTGATCTAAACTTTATCCACCAGACATCAAAATGAAAAACTTAGCAACCAAATCAAGAACTTCCGCATCTAAATAGGCTAAAAAACTTAGCAAGATATTATGCACAATTCTGGAAAAACATGCAAACATTTGATGTTCAAAAGCTGCTGCAACTGAAAGAGAGGTCTGCTGCATTTCCGTTTACAAATGGACTCTAGACAGCTTTGAGTATAGCCATTTCACCTGTCCAACTTTCAATTTAACCAGCAAAGCAAATAAACTCCTCACGCAACAAACCAAACATTGAAGGAAATCATGCAAATTCTGAACAAACTTTCAGGCAGACTTTATGTAAATGCTAGGAAAAGACTTTGCTGCCACAACCCAATAGGACTTGTTTCTGGGTTATTCGAATGCAATCCCTTCCATCTAAACATTGCTAACAACTCAACCAACAACAGCTTGGGCCAAAATAACAAGTTCACGGAGCATTCTCTCTACTTTGTGACTCCAAAAACTGAAAATTTCATAGAAGGGAAAAAAGACATACGAAATCTGGAAATTTCTGCAACTTTCAACCATGGCATTCTTCCATTTCATCACGCAAACAAGTCCAACGAATATCAAAATTTTTCGAGTCAAAACGAACGAACAAAACAAATCTCAATCATCATCTAAACCAAATACTACGTTTTTTGTTGCAGGATTAAAGCAGAAAGTTTGAATTGACCGACAGGAAGGAAAAAAAAAACGCAGCAAGGTTCCTCTGCAATTTTCTTATCCACCAAACCCCAAAGCCAAGGCATTATTAACGCTGCCCATATGCAACAACCTCTACCCAAAAGACCCAGACCGAAATCATATGAGTAAACAGGATGCCCAGGACGACACTTGCAACCTACGGGCCACCCTCATTCAGTTTTCACAGAAAAACACGAAAGCTAACAGCTTTTTGGTTGCAAAACTTCCAATCAAACACTTCAAAGCGCCACTACTGGAGTTGTAATCCACTCCCTAAGTTATGAGCAAACATACAGCAGATTCTAACTCACAAAACGAGAGGACAGATTCTTGATGAACATGGAAAAGGAGGGGGGAAAGATAAACAATGAAGAACAGTAAAATTTCCACAAGCAGAGTCACGGAATACATGCTTTGAAAGCTTAAAGGATCTACAGCTACAACGGAACTGAAACTTAAAGGAAAGAATAGCTTACAATGCTCGTGTTTTCTCTTGATGAAGACCCGCGACTGTTGACGGCGTGGGGGTTAGCAGTTTCAGGGGCTCTCTTCAAACTGCTGGCTTCCTTTTCCACTCAGCTCTCGGTTTTGCTCTGCTTCCTTTCGGCCCTTTTCTTCTCAAACTCAGCCGTCAGTCCTCAGCCCTCTCTTTCTGTTTGCTAGCTCTCTCCAGATCCCTCTTTTTTTCTCTGTCGGCTACTGCCAAATGCAACCCACCTTCATGCCAAACCCTTCATCCCACGGTCCTCCTTTGCTGCTTCTCCTTCTTTTTATTTTAGCCTTCCACCTTGCATGGAAGCTTCCTCCATTTAGCCAGGTGTCTGGCCACCTGGAACCACCAGCCTTCTCTTCTAAAATTGCGGCCAAAGGGCTGCCCGAGGCCTTCCTTGCAAGCTGCGAAAATACGCAGCTTGCATGTCGCGGGTTTTTTTTTTCCAGGATAAAATATTAATAATAATAATAACAATAATAGAATCAAAAAATGTTTGTAATTTCTTAAACAGCCCAAAACCCGTATGCGGGTTTTCTCGCTTTTTCCCCTTTTTTTTAGAATAATAATAAAACTAAGTAATAAAAAAAACCACAATTTAAGTAACATCACATCAAAATATACAAACTAAAAACAACAAAGTTGCCATTTTTCAATCTTTTTTTCATTTTCATCTTTTTCTTTTCTTTTTTCTCTCTTTTTAATCAAATTGGTAGACAAAATAAATGCTCGTAAACTAATTAAAATACAATAAGAGACACGAAACAGGAAACAACCAAAATAAACCTAAAATTGAACTAATTAAAAAAAATAAAATTCGAAACAAAAAATTTGGTGTCTACACCCTCCCGGTAGCAATGACCAAACTGATGGCCAGCAGAAGTAACCAGACGAACAGCACGAACAACTGGCCGAATCACCGCAGGAACCCCCCAAACCCCCTTTAAACAATTGACTAAGACCAAGCAATCAGATTCAATAAACATCTGCGAAATCCCTAAGCTGTACCCCAGCTGAAGCCCTATCAAGAGAGCCCGAGCCTCAGCCTGCAGGGAATCCAGAGAGCCAAAAGAATCCGCAATAGCAATAATGAGTTTTCCCCTCGAATCCCTAATCACCCCACCGCCCCCACTACCACCGACCGTAGAACAACCGTCAGTGTTAAGCTTAAAAGAACCCTCCACAGGGAAAGTCCACCTCACCGCCTTAGCTACTAACACCCTTCTGGCCGAAGACAAAACCTCTAGGAACCCCTCCCACTGGCAAGGCAAAAGCGCGATCCCTGGAAAGTGGATTTGAGCTAACCTTTGCAATTCGGAACGGATAGAAACCCGAACCTGAACCCCAGAAACCTTGCACCCCTCAAACCTGGATGCATTCCTGGCACGCCATAAGAACCATAGAATAAGGACCGGAAGAATCCGGGACACCCAGCGGAGCGCCTTCCCTTTAACAGGGGACATCCACCAATCAGAACATCGAGACCTAACGGCCACACCTCGTACTGACACTCCTAAGGAGCGCTCAAAGAACATCCAAGTCACACCCGCCAATTGACCAGTAGAGAACACATGCTGCAACGTTTCACCTTGGGCCGGCAAGCAACAATGACACTTAGAAGGACCATGAATCTGGAATTTCCGCAGCACATCATCCACTGGCAGATGGCCATTTAGTAAACGCCACATGAAGAAGGAAAATTTCCATGGAACGGACGACTGCCAAAAATAGGAACACACCCAGGAGCGAGCCCGAGCCGGGCGAACAAGCTGATAAGCAGACCTCAACGAAAAAACCCCTGAGGGATCCAAGCTCCAGACCAAAGCATCCGGGTCCGATCCAAAACAAAAGAAGGACCCCTGAACCATTTCTATAATCTCCGAGGGGAACCCCGCTAAAGCCAAGTAGTCCCATTGACCCTCTCGTAAAAAATCCGAGACCATCGCATTTGACGCCAAATCAGGATACCGCCATGCCAAAGGGCCCAAACACTCCAGTTGTCCCACCAAAAAGCCACCTCTCCCCTAGACAGATCCCACTTTAACCATTGCTGCATCGACGACCGGACCCCAAGCATACGCTTGCAACTAGCAGATAGCTGAGTAGGAAACGGAGCTTGATTCGGGTGTCGAGACCCAAAATATCGTGCTCTCATAAATTTCGCCCAAAGAGATTAACCACACCGAAACATCCACCATAATTTACAGGAGAACGCCGCAACGACCGCCTGGAGGGACCGAAACCCAACCCCCCCTTCCTCCTCCGGGAAGCAAAGCTTCTCCCACTTCGCCCAATGACGTTTGGCACCAAATTCCGATTCGCCCCAAAAGAATCTAGCAAGCATCCGCTCGAGGTCAGAGATAACCCCCCTTGGAGGTTCCAAAACTGCCAGCATATGAATCGGCTGGACGACAATACATGCTTAATAAGCAATGCCCGCGCACTCATTGATAACCATTGGCCTTGCTAAGACGAAATTCGGTGAGATACTTTGGAGAGTAACTCAGCGAATAAAGACCTCACTCTTCTCCCCCCAAACAATGGGCAACCCAAATAGGTTACTGGCAAACTCTTAGCAGGGAACCCAGTGACCTGCGCAATTAACCTCCTACGGACCAACGAGACCCTCCTATCTACCAGAAAATAGCTCTTTGCAACATTCACCAACTGCCCAGACACCCCCTGATAGCCCTCCAGCACCCGCATGACACACCCAAGGGATCGCTTACCACCGTTGCAGAAGATTATTACGTCATCTGCATAAGCAAGATGCGTGAGAGGAGGGCATTCCCGCGTCACGAAGAACGGAGCAAACCTCGACTCCCCCGGTAACTCATTCAAGCTTCTAGACAACACCTCAGCCGCTATAATAAATAAAGCCGGAGATAATGGGTCCCCTTGCCGTAGACCCCGAGACGAACGGAAAAAACCACACGACTTTCCGTTAACCAATACTGAGAAGTGGCACGAAGAAATTAACCTCCAAACCATATCCAGCCATTGCTCCCTAAACCCAAACCTACGCATGACCTGGATCAAGAAATTCCACGATACCTGATCATATGCCTTGGCCATGTCCAATTTAAGGACAACATTGGATCCCCGTACCTTCTTCCCCAAGGCTGAACACATCTCTAAGGCCAAAAGTATGTTATCCGATATCTGGCGACCCTTTACAAAGCCACTCTGCTGCTGCGAGATAAGTCGTGGCAACACACGCTCCAAACATCGCGCTAACAGCTTAGACATAATTTTATTAACAAAGTTACACAAGCTGATAGGGGCGAAAGTCTGAGAAGGATGACGGCCCAGGAGTCTTAGGGATCAGGGCCAACCACGTAGCAGTGTACCCCCAAGACAGCTCCGCACCTGCAAAAAAATCACAAACAGCCCGATAAACCTCCCCCTTCACAATATCCCAACATGAAGTGAAGAATGATCCTGTGAAACCATCCGGACCCGGACTACTACCACCATCTAGTTGAAAAACCACAGCCTTGACTTCCTCCTCCGTCGGAAACTGCTGGAGCTCCATGTTATCTTGCACAGTGATAACCGAAGGTATAACATCTGGCATCGAAAGATCCATCGGCCCATGTCTTAGTTGCGACAAAATGTCCGCAAAGAAAGTGGTCGCCATCTCTTCAATCCTGGAGGGCTCTTCCGTCCATACCCCATTCGTATCCTTCATCCGATGGATGAAAGACCGAGCCCTCCGCTGCTTTACTTGCGCATGGAAGAATTTGGAATTGGCATCGCCTTCCCTAAGCCACCGAAGCCGTGCATTCTGGTGCCAATAAGTGGCCTCCCGTAATAGGGACATCTTGAGCGCCCCTTGCGCCCGGAGGAGCTGGAATTCACCCTCCCCCGAAGGACACTCCTCCAAAGAGCGTTCCAGTGCCAACACTGTTGCCTCATCTTCCTTGACACGGTCAAAAATGTTGCCAAATGTCTCCTTATTCCATGTACGCAAAGCCTGCTTGACCGCCTTTAACTTCACGAGTAGAACTCGAATGGGCCGCCCATCACACTCCACCTCCCACGCTTGACGAACTACATTATGAAAATCCGCATGTGACCTCCAAACGTCCAAGAAACGAAAACTCTTAGGCGCCCCACCCATGGCCAAAGAACAAGACAATAACAAGGGGGAATGATCAGAGGCAACCCTATTCAAATGAGCCACCGTCGTGTTCACCCCTAAACTCAACCAATCCTGGTTAACGAGTACCTTATCCAGGCGTTTTCAAACCCTGGCTCTGCCCCAATGATTATTGCACCAGGTGAACTGAGACCCAGAGAACCCTAAATCTGTTAACTCAGCACCCTCCATGAAACTCAGGAAAGGCTCCGACTCCCTAGCACGAAATGGGCGACCCCCTTTCTTTTCATTCGCCCCGACAATGACGTTAAAATCCCCTAAAAAAATTGCCGGCATCCCTTGAGGGCACACCTCTCCTAACTGTTGCCACAGCGCCTCCCTATCAAGAGAGGCACACGACGCATGGACAAAGACCGCTACAACAGAGCAACGGAAAACAGCATGTGTAACCTCCAACGCCAAGAACTGATGTGAGGCGACCAACAAATCACACCTATAGTCTTGCCCGTACATCACCCAAATCCGACTCTCATCGTTGGAGATAGCATGACGAAAACCCAGCCTATTCCGAATAAAATCAAGCCGCTCGCGACCCGCCTTTGGTTCGCACATCGCTAACAAAGAAACCTGATGCATCCGCTTCAACTTCCTCAAACGTGCAATGGTGAGAGCATTATCCACTCCTCTGACGTTCCAAAACATAGCCTTAATCATGATCGTGGTCGTAGAAAGTAAGGGGGGGTGAATCACCTTTTCTCCTATTGCGACGGCTCACCACCGTATGCCACTCCTCCGGGTTTTCCAAAGCATCCATCCGCGTCTGCACCGCATCCCTAACATCCACCTTGCGAGGAGAAAGATTAAGGTTAGCGACCATAGCCCCCTGCTGCTCCCTCACCTCCACCCTGACCTGCTCCACTGAACCCGCCAGCTCAAGACCACCCCCCCAGCTCCCCCAATTCCAGGTCAGCCCCTATGGACGACTCATCGGAGTTGTCGATTACTTGATCAGCCAACCTGTGAATGAGGTTGTCAGCAGCAGAAGCAATCGCCTCCTCCACTAGCTCCGTCACCCGAAACTGGGACGACGGTGGATTGGCAGGCAGGACACCCAAATCTATTGTCAAAACTGGCGTAGCAGCTGACCCCAAACCCGATTCTAACTCACCCCTCGTCACAACCGTACGTTCAAGCCCAAGCTGTTGGGGCTGTGCAGAAAAGATCTGCTCTGCATTCGCACCTTCAGTCGCAGGCAACAGCAGAGCATTCGAGCACAACTTGCCTGATAATGTTTGTTCTAATGCCCGCGGCGCAACCGCACCTGCAAGCCCAGGTTGTTGGGACTGAGCCAAAGTGATCTGCTCCGCACCTTCAGTCGCAGGTAATAACGGAGCATCAGAGCCCATCCCTGAAACTGCTCCCTCCAAAGCCACAGGGGGCTCCTCCACCCCAGGCAAAACAGCAGCCCCACTGCCATCAGCCGCATCTAGCGACTCCCCTGCACCCACCAGAGGCTTTGAAGATGCAATCAACTTACCCCCATCATCCAATTCTACAGCACTACCAGGGACCTTCAGAGTCGGCCCCTTCGACACTCGCATCTCTGGGAACTTCACATGGCAGTGGCCCTCCTCATGCCCATGACGATAGTAAAAACCGCAATACTTTGGAAGGCTCTCAGGGATCAATGGTTGCCAGAATCCATCTCCATCCCCCATGTCTACCCAAACTCTAGAGGGAAGCGACTTCAGTAGATCCACCTCCACACACACCCGCGCCACATTCGGACGAATAAAAGACGATGTTGCCGCATCAACAAACAACGGGTTCCCCAGGCAGGAGACAATGTGAAACAAACAAGGCTTGGCAAACAAATGGATAGGAAGCTTGGGTAATCTGAACCAAACGGGAACTAGGGACGATTCCCTATCGACATGAAACTTCGAACTCCACTTGAAAACCCGCATAGGACACCCATGAACATACCACACATTTCTTGCCCATACACGAAGAAAATCTGCCTCTTCATTAAATCGCAGCAAAACATGTCTAGCGTCTAATAAACCAACAGACACTGAGTCCTTCAGATCAAGCATAGAGAAAAACTTACGCAATTCAGGCAAAAGGGGACGGCCCTTGGAAAACTTCCCAACCAACGTGAAGCGGAACGGCGACGCCACAGCAGCAATATCTGCCGCATTGAAGACCACCGCAGGCTCTCCACGATGGGTGGAGACAGCCGCCTGGACCTTCACCACCTCCGACGGCAACCGATCTTGGAACAAAGCAGAAAACGCCTTCTTCTTGAACGTAGGGGAAGAAGACAGACCCCCACCCTGAGATGAGGGGGCAGCCGCGGCTGCCATGCACGAGGAACCAGAGAACCCTAAATTTCTAAAACAGGAAACCCGAGAGAGAAAAAAAAATATTTTAGTCCATCTTTGAATTTTAGGTTGATTTTGTTTGGTAGCAATGATTCTCGAGAATTTCCAAATATGATCATAATCAAACTAGAGCACAGCGGTTTTAAGGTTTTTACATTTTTGCTATTCTCAACACATTTAGAAAAGTAATTTCTCATTTGGATTTATGGTTATTTGAAATATCTTTTCTACTTTTTACCCGTATATATATACATTTATTTTTTATAATTTAATGTATGTGAGATAGAAAAATGAAAAGTTGGTTAGAAAACGTACATTGTGATTAATAAGAACTTTTTCCCAATAATTGGCTTTCCAAATTGCCAAATGCTAATCACAGGAATATAGGTCTCGCAATTTTAAATATGTAATATGCTGCTCCAAGTTGCCAGTAAAGATGGGATATGTATCCCTCCAAAAAAAAAAGATGGATCTGTATGTAATGTATTTGGTCAAGTCAACTTGGCAGTAGTACCCCTAATAATGTACTGTTACTATTTCTTTTTGGGATCCTTTTGCCTTCTTATTGGCGAATAATGTTGTTTTGGAATTTGGTTTTTTCCTAAGTAGCAAATTTTAGCTGTTTTAGTCAACTTAGTTGGACTTACTACCAAAACAAAAGAAAAAAAGGAAAAGAAAATCAACTTCCTTTAATGCTAGATGGCGTGAGTCATACTGGAATCTGCAAATTTCGCTTCATTTATAGGTTTTTTCTTTGTACATTTTTTTCCAACAGAAGAGGGATGGGACTAAAGGAGCTGGGAGTGGATGGGGGAATTTTTTCACTTCATTTATAGATTGGTTAAAAATAAAGAAATTATTGTGAATTTAAAAATTAAGTAAACTAACATCTTTATAATTGCATCAAGCTGGAATTGTTTATAAAGATAAAGAGAATGCCAATGCCCGCTCAAGTTCGAAGATGCAGGTTTGAAAAGGTCAAGGTAGCAGAGCATGTTTCAATTACTATTTTTGGTGAAAAAATTTTCCTTGCACATTTTTCAGTCACGTTTTTACTTCACATATATCACATCGTTACAATTTATTCTTCTAGAAAAACTTCAAAAACTTTTACATTTTAGTTATATGGCAGAAATTTTAGAATGCCTTTAGAATGTCAATCATTTTGTCCTAGAGCTTGTTGCCGCCGTTTGATTTTATTTGGTCATGATATGTTGCTTTTGAAGTTGTACATACCAAATCGGGGCTGGTAGAGACCTTTGGTTGGTTTAAGTAAAATTTATCCACTGATGTTATTCATACAAGAGCTAGTATTTCTTATATAAATTTTGATGTAATTATCATATTTTGATATATGTAAACAAAATTCACATGTAGATTATTGACATTGTATGAGTGTATGCCAAATCTTGTAACAAACAAAACCAGACAAACCCCAACTTAGTTTGTCTTTTTCGCATATTCGACTTAATTTGGGATTTAGGAGGAGAAAGTTAACTAAAAAAATACCAAATTGAAAATTTTACAACCTTTTAGAAATTCTATTTTTTTACTATACTTTTTTTTTTGTCAAACATCAGATTTTCATTTCATTAACTTGATATTACAAGATTTGATACATCAGAATCTCTTCCTTTGTAATCATTTTGTGTACTCTCATGGAGCCACATGGGAAAGCACTCTTCCCATTCAACATTTCTAGTTAGTTTGACCGCAAACTTTGCTAAACTATGTGCGCATTTGTTCCCTGCTCTATGGACAAAAGAGAAAGTACATTTGTCAAACAAACACCTCATGTTTGCAATGTCCTCAAGGATGATATCTACTCTGGCTTCTTTTCCATTTTCCTTGTTTATCATGTCCACCACCTCCTTGCAATCAGACTGGATCTCTACTTCTCTCCAGTTGGCTTCTCAAGCCAGTTGCATTCCCAGTTGAATTGCTACTGCTTCCTCCACCAGTGGCTTGCTTGTTTTCATTTAAGTTCTGGCCCATGCTTTCATCAGTTTCTCTTCAGTATTTCTAGCCACTGCTCCTATTCCACTCTTCTTCATATTTTTTTAAAAAGCAGCATCAGAGTTGATCTTTATCAGTCCTCCTGATGGTGGATTCCATTTCTCCTCCCTGCTTGAGTTGGTTGTTTGTTGAATGAACTCTCCAACTATATTGTTCTGGGCTTCTATATACCCATCCTACTCTAGTAGAGTTTTCTGCACTGACTTGCTTGGATCTGCACTTTTTCATCAAACACTTTCCTGTTTCTTGCTTTCCATATTTGCCACAGGATATTTACAGTTAGTGTTATGGCTCCTGTCCTTGTTCCCTCTTTTTGACTCCTAATATCCCTTCCCACCATTTTACAAAATTGCTCCTCATATCCTTCAACCTGTCCCATTGTAGTGGTGCTAGCTTCCAGGTGGTTTCAGCATTGTTGTAGAAGAATAGCATATGTTCTAGTGTCTCCACTTCTTCCCCACAACATCTACACACTGGGCCGCCTTTTCCTGTTCTCTTGTTTATTTGTTCATTCACTAGCAGGTTGTGATGTAGGCACCTCCAGATGAAATGTTTGAGTTTGTGTTTCATCTGTAGGGTCCACACACCCTTCCAGGTGTTTGAATTCTTTTGGTCATAACTCGTGCTTGCTGCATCCTTGTCCATCCTTCCCATCTGTTATTTCTGGACTTCTTCCATTGCTGCATCATAGGCTGACTTCATAGTAAATGGACCTGATTTGGTGTATCTCCAATACATTCTATCTGGGCAACCTGTTATGCTTATAGGAATAGCCCTGATCTTTTGGATATCCACTGCTATAAACCATCTGTTTAGTATTTCCTGGCTCCATTCTTCATCTGTCATCAGTTCATCTGCTTTACTGATTGTGCAATCCGGATCCCTTCTAGTTTTTATCCTTCCATCCGCACTACCTAGTATCCAGTTGTCTTGCCAGATATCAATGGTTTTTCCATCTCGTACTTTCTTCTCTATCCCTTTGTTCGACAGTTTCCTAGTCCTCATTATACTTTTCCATATACAAGAAACTGCTTTTGGGGGGTCATTACCCCAGCTTTGTGCTCTTGTTAAATAATTGGCCTTCAACACCTTGTTTACAAGTAGATTTGGTTTTGTGAGCATTCTCCAGAGCTGCTTGGCCAAGAGTGCTTCATTGAATTTCTCCAGATCTCTAAACCCCAGCCCACCCCTACCTTTCACCTGAGGTATCTTTTTCCAGCTAGTCCAATGTATCTTCCTTTCACTTTCTCCACTACCCCACAAGCATTTGGCTATCATCTTGCTTGTATCCTTACACAGCACTTTAGGGAGTTTGAAACAGGACATGGTGTAGGTAGGGAGTGCCATTGCCATAGATTTGATAAGAACCTCCTTTCCTGCTGGGCTTAATAGATTCCTCTTCCATCCTTGCAATTTTTCTTTCACCTTGTATTTGATATGGCAAAATACTTGTTGCTTGGATCTCTTTATCAGCATAGGTAGTCCTAAGTACTTTCCACCAGTAGCTTCCTTCATATTCCCCAACTCAGCACATATGGTCTTTCTCAGATCTTTGCTTGTGTTTGCACTAAAGAAAATAGCAGATTTTTCATAGTTGATTGCCTGTCCTGAAGCTCTTTCATAGACAGCAAACATCCTTTTCATTTGTTCAGCTTCCTAGGTACTAGCTTTGCAGTAAAATAAAAATCATCAGCAAAAAGTAGATGGGATAGGGTTGGACATCCCCTTTCCACCTTGACTCCTGTTATGACTTTGTTTTTGATTCTTTGGTGCATCAAATTTGAAAGCCCCTCAGCACAGATAAGGAACAGGTAAGGGGACAAGGGGTCTCCCTGTCTAATACCTTTGGAAGGTTTTACATATCCCACTTTTTAGCCATTAACATTGAAGGAGTAAGATGCAGTAGTTACACAGTTTAAAATCCACTTTACCCAAATAGGACAGAATCCCATTTTCATCATTATCCTCCCCAAAAACTACTATTCTACCATGTTGTAGGCCTTTGATAGGTCAAGTTTTAGGGTCATAAAACCATTTCTGCCTGTTCTCTTATTTTTCAAGAAATGAACCATTTCCTGGGCTAGAATGACATTGTCAAGGATATGTCTATCAGGTACAAAAGCTGATTGGGCATAACTAATACATTTAGGAATGACCTTTTTAGTCTGTTTGCCAACACTTTGCAATGACTCTATAAATGACATTACATAAAGATATAAGCCTATATTGGGACAAATTGATAGGAGCTTCTACTTTTGGAATCAGGGTCAGAATTGTTTCATTCAAAGCTTTAAGTAAATGACCACCAGCGAGGAAACTTTGAACAGCCATTACAATGCCATTTTTACAAATATTCCAGTATCTTTGGAAAAAAAGGGGGACATACCATCAGGATCTGGAGCTTTATTTGGTTGCATAGAGAATAAAGCAGTCTTCACTCCCCTTTCATCCACTGGTTTAATTAGCATTGCATTCATCTCCATTGTAACTATACAAGGAACACCCTCAGTAACTACTTCAATGTCAGATGGCTGGGAAGATGTGTAAACTTTGTTGTAGAAACTGCATATTTCCTCTTCAATTTCTTGTTCTGCCTCACACCATTTCCCAGCTTCATTGTGTAGGCATGTTAATCTATTCCTTTGCCTTCTAGTCAGCATCCTTGCATGAAAAAAAAAGCTGTGTTTTTAACCCCCTCTCGAAGCCATCTGCACACTACAAGAAAAATGGCCTTTAGAGTTATTTAAAGGTGTCAGTATAGATAATCTAACCTGACACTTTATCTATCCTCACACCCAGAGCGAGTGTTGTCCCTTCCAATGTGGAGATAGCCTCAAATCTTTAGCAGCATTCAAATGTATCAGGAAAACCATGATGCTATATCATTTCCTCTGCCAACAAAATCCTTTTTTTGTGATAATTGAAAGTGTTTGTATAGTGTTAGGACACCAATAGCGGATCAGTAGGATATCCAATTTATGAAGGTATCTTGAGTTGTTGGGATATATTGCTTTAAGGACACATAGCCATGTGAATTTACAATGTTTTGGCCGATATGCCCATTTGTTATTAGTGTTTTTCGAAGCTAAGCTATGCTGACACTTTTAATTGCCAGGAGAATTTTCCCTGATTTTTTTTATATGGAAGCAACCTGCAATTAGTCCTCCCTGCCGTACATTCCATCAACCAGAATCCCAAGGGACTTGTAAAATTATCCCAAAGAGCAGAATGCATATAGCAATGTAAAAAAGAAGAAGTTGATACTCAAATATAATTCATTGAATTAAAAGTCGATAACAAGTACAAACATAGCTAGTACTAAAATTGCAAACAAGTGCTAAAAGCAAGTACTAAAATCCCAAACCAGTACCGAAAGATTCTCATTTACAATAACTTGAAAGACTTTCTTATGCACAAACTAAAAGACTCTCATCCCTAACAAGTTGAAAGAAGTAGAAGTAGCTTTCAAACTTTCCATTTTGTTGAGAGTCCTCAGGCATGACCATGAAGTCCCCATCATTCTTCAGCTGGTTCCACCTGTGTACAAAGACCAAGAGGATCGTTAGATCATCATAACTAGAACTAAAATTCCAGAAAATTTGCAATATATTTAAGTGCATATCTCACCAAATGACAAGGCCAAGCAACTGGTGCACCAAGTGTATCTTGAATCGTTTGTTGCAAATCATATGGTCTAATCAATTGCTCACGTGGACTCATTGCAACTTGTATCTGTATTTCACACCAGTTTGGCCCAAGAGCTTGTCCTCCGACCTCATCCAATGGATTCAGACTCCGTAAATTCCCTTTGCCATAATTTTTGTTGGGTCAAACAAACTTTCTAGTGAAACCATATTCCCTACCTAGTAAAGATCCAACAAGTACAAGAATCAAACTTATGTCAAATTCCAGATTACAAATGTAAAAGTTTAGAAGTTGTAAATACTTACTCGAATAGGTCGCGTGGCTCGCAATGGAGCATGGTTTGACACATTGTTAGATGATGATGAAGGATGTCTCGGGCTGTCAATTGGAGAGCCCCTTCCATGTTGAACTAAAACGATTTTCTTCAAGCTGGCTATTTCATCATCTTGTCACTGAAGCCTTTCCTCCAAACGGACCAATGTTGACTGTTGTTGAACACTTATATGGTAACATGTGTTACGACTAGGAATGTCTTCCCATAAGTGCATTGGATTCACACCATCACTAAACAAGCAAACATGACCATGTTTGTCTTGCCCAACCACCTGGGCAAATATATCATTGCGACTAACTGGATCTTGCGAATCCGATGGAAGCTGATTTTTCAGTTCAGTCATTTTTTCCTACATAATAAAGGAAAACACTTGTTATTGCAAAAGCCTGTCTGAAAACATCCATGGTAGAATTGATAGGCTTGTGTTCTCGGATCCTTACCAAATTCTCAGCAACTATGGTACTTGATGGAGTTCCATCGGCATGGGTATAAAACTTATTGAACATTTCTACTCTAGTAGGAGGTCTTCCCAACTGTTTGGCCTATAAGAAATTGAATCATTTTAATTATAGTTTTAGCAATTAGCATATAATTAAAAAACAAGCTAACATAATGAAACATGTACGAGTAAAAAAATTAGCAACTAAAAAGTTGATGAGGTATCACCAAGTGGTTTCGAAGATGAGCAAATGACTTTTTTCCGGTTGTGTGGTTCATCTTCTTCTCCCCTCTAGCTTTCTTGTTCCTCTCACTTAGTTTCTAAATTTCAAAATCAAAAGCAAGATTGCAGCATTGAATAAACACAACTTTATGAAGAATGTTGTAGCTGATTTGTACCTTTGCTTCTTCACTTTTCCAATAAACCCAAAGTTTGATCCATTGCTCTTCCCGTACCCTTATGTCCTTTTGAAACCGAGCTTCAGCATTTGGCATGACAGGATCAAAATACGTAGCCTTTAAATCTGCCTTCCAGCTTCTCCATTTTTTGCCAATAGATCTTAAGGTCCAAGCTTCCAGTCCCATAGGCAAAGTAAACCTTTCCTGAAACGTAGTTAGCAACAAGAAAATCAACTTAACTTCACAATAATTTTTGTACAAAGCATACATAATACAAAAGCTACCATTACCTTTATCACTTCTAACATGTCCATTTTAAGTTTCCTTGGCATCTTAAGCCAACTTTCAACATCTATTGGACAATACATACTATTCCTAGCCAAACTGCCCAAGAATTCAGAGAAAGAGGTTTTCTCACTTATTGGGATCCTATTGTCATCGAGTTTAATCTCAATCCGTGGAAGTTCCTTAGGCCGACCCCAAATTTCTTTAATAAATGTAGGGTCTCGGGTTTTCTGATGTACTTCACTTGAATCATTTGTAGTTTCTTTTCCTGTATAAAATAAGAAAAAGGTGCAAGTTATGAACATAAAATTGCACTTCTAGAATTGGTTTAAAACAGTTAGTAATACCTGCATTGTCCGAGTTGCATGACATAAATATGGTGTCACTGGAATGTGGACCTCGAGAATCCTGATTTGGATTTTCTTCAGTTGGTTCATGCCTTGTTCCAAGTGGAGATTGTTGAATTGGAGAGATCTGGCATTGCTCATGCGACTGTGAACCTCCATCAGCTTGTTGAGTAACTTGATCACCTGATTCATGCATTATTCCCAATGTAGAATTCTGAATTGGAGATTGAGATGTTCGAGCAACTTCTCCTTGCACTTGTTCAATTACATTTTCATGACTTGTTCCAAGTGGAGGCTGCTGCCTTGTTTCATGACATGAGGGAGGTTGCTCAATTGGTTCATCTCTCAATCCATTTGCAGCGCGCTTACATTTTCGACCTCTACGGGCCATACCTGCATAATTCATCATTTATTTCATACCAGACCCACCACCATATATATATTTTTTGGGTGAAGAAAGGGACAAATGTAAATGTTTAAAATTTATTGAAGCAAACACTCTACCTATAGTTTCTTTAACTTACAAATGCTATTATAAAGAAGTACTACTTGAACAATAAACTGGCATGACAAGTAGGCCAATAGAGGGAAGAATTGATCTTCTTCATCAGTTGTACATTTGAATGTCAAGCCTTAGTTAGGATGCATCTTTTCGTTTCATGTTTTTTTTTTTTACTTTTGTTCTCAGTTGTTGGGATAAAAAGACCATGGATCTTTTATACCACTTCCTATTCCAATCTCTCAAGGAAGACAACATGTCTCTGTAACTTTGTGACGAAATGCTGTTTGAGTAAACACACAGGACATTATTATTATTAAGACAGAAAAGGAAGTTGTATAAAAGATCTTTTGCCGGAACAAATGACTACCCTGCAACCAATATGACCATTTCAGCTGATGACTTAATTGGCCATCTCTATAGTGCAAGTTAATCATTTGCCTTCAAGTAATTTTCTTGGTTCCAAACAGTTCTAACTACCATATGCTACTGCAAGAGTCTGTCTTATTGTTGAAACTTAGGCTACCTAGTACTATTGAAGCAAACACTCTACCTATAGTTTCTTTAACTTACAAATGCTATTATAAAGAAGTACTACTTGAACAATAAACTGGCATGACAAGTAACAAATGGCATTCTTCAAGAATAAACCAGGGGAAGACCATGGAGCTGTCAACAGAACAAAGAAACAAATGGAGAATATATGATTCAATGCAGCAACTAATTAGAAATTAAATGAAAGCTACATGCTCAAGTGATAGCAAGAATATACATGGGACATGGGCGGTTAGTCAATGGTATAATACTTTACCCAAGTGTTGTGCATAGCGAGATGGCCATTAACAATTCATGAGACACAGTTTAGGATTTTTATGAACTTTGTCATTCCTCAAAAACAATGAAACACTATCAATCAACTCAAATCAGAAACCATCGTATTCAGTAGCACAGTGATTGTTTTCTAAAGGTAATAAGTATATAGGTCATTAATTCATGTTCAGACAGGACCAGTTAATGAAGAACTCAATTGAAACCAGAACCCACCACCAAAAGCAGATGGTTGAAATTGTACATTTAGTTCACAGTAGCAGTCTCCATTCGACCAGGCTCACCTGCTTGCAAGAGGTGAATACCTCCCCAAGTCATCACAGACCCTGGATTTTTCACACCACCACCACACCCGAAAGCACACACTCTACCTAGAAATGTGCTTCTCAGAAACGGAGAAGGTGCTTGTCAGAAACGGAGAAGGTGTACAAGAACATGTCTACCATGCAATGCAAAATTAGACACAAAATACTGAAATTACCTCAAACTATGGCTTGAATCCCTAACTTCTCAGTTTCCCCAAACTTCAAGATTTGAATTCCACCCACCACCCAAGCTTTGAAACCCTAATTTCTGATTTCTTGCCACCAAGCCAATGCAACAGCCGAATTAGGGATTTTCTTGGTGCGAGCTCAACAAAGTTACCCAAATGGGTGCGAGTTCGTGGACGGGTTTACCCAAATTGGTGGTGTGAGCTTGAAACAGAGAGAGAGGACAACGAGAGAGGGAGAAAATGTCTGAAATATTGGCAGTACTAATGACGCCAAAGTAAATTAGTCAAGCCTTTTGAATTTTTCAATTTGCCGCGCTACTAATGACGATTTTTGTGTGTTTGGGCAAAATTTTGTTAAAGCTATATAACAACTAAAAATTTGGTTAAAGTTATATACAATATAATATAATAACTAAAAATATAAAGGCTAAAAATTTTGTTAAAGCTATATACAATATAATATAACAACTAAAAATTTGGTTAAAGTTATATACAATATAATATAACAACTAAAAATATAAAGGCTAAAAATTTTGTTAAAGCTATATACAATATAATATAACAACTAAAAATTTGGTTAAAGTTATATACAATATAATATAACAACTAAAAATATAAAGGCTAAAAATTTTGTTAAAGCTATATACAATACAATATAACAACTAAAAAATTTGTTAAAACTATATAACAACTAAAAATATAACAAATAAAAATTTGGTTAAAGCTATATACAATATAATATAACAACTAAAAATATAAAGGCTAAAAATTTTGTTAAAGCTATATACAATACAATATAACAACTAAAAATTTGTTAAATCTATATAACAACTAAAAATATAACAAATAAAAATTTGGTTAAAGTTATATACAATATAATATAACAACTAAAAATATAAAGGGTAAAAATAATACTGCCCCAACCCCCCCGGACTGTGTGAAAGAAAAGGTGTTGAGATTTGTGGGGTTTTCAATGCTCTCTCCGTGTGGTACTGGTGCATACAGTAGGGAGCATTTCTACAACTTCTACGGTGATTTACAGTAAAGTTTTATACAAACATCCAAAAAATTCACCTTCCAAACAGACCCTAAGTGTTTGTAAGGAGAACTGGTTTTGGGAATTTAAGAAAGTTCAGAAAGAGTTAAAAGTTTAGATCTGCTTTTGACGCTTGAAAAACTTGCAACAGTTTCCTAGTTTCAAAAGTTCAAAATTTTTTGCTCCTACAGTGAGGAGGGAAAACTCTACTAGAGAGAGAGGCTCTCATCTTTGTGAGAGGCTCCCTATTTTTTTTACTATACAATTAGTGTCAACGTGGTCAAAGAAGACCCGAGCTCAGGCCATCTTGGCTGGTTCTCTATTTTAGATTAAGATAATGCATAATGATGGATTAGTTGTTAGTTGCTATTTATCCTTTTTTTTTTGGAGGGGCAATTGTGGAGATAGATTGAATATTATGAAAATTCAGGGGGAAAGAGCGAGACAATAATAAAAAATATAGAATTGTTGTGTCCTATATTTATTAGTTCATCTAAGGGTATAGAATTGTCCAATTGTTAATATTACCCATAAAACTACAAGATGCACATTCTAATAAGCTAATAATGGAATACATTAAAACCATCAAATGAATATTAGGTTTGCAAGCAATTCATGTGACTAACCATATGAGAGAAGTTCAATGTTAATCAAACAAAATTTACACAATAAAAGAGGTTTATAAAAAGAAATAAGAATAGCATCTTATAATATGTTTTATTTTAAAGTTCCATTGTAGAATTGGTGAGGGCAATTTGAAAATTCAATGCTTTTGGAGGGGCAACTGTGGAGATAGATTGAATATTATGAAAATTCAGGGGGCAAGAGCAAGACAATAATAAAAAATATAGACCTTTTTTTTAAAACTTAATCTATACTTTTTCATAAGTCAGGGGGTACAATTGCAATCCTTGGAGCCAACATAGCCCCGCCCCTGCTCAAACTAGAAGTTCACCCCTGCTTTGACACTACTATTTCTATTTTTTCGTACAAGGGATTGTAGCAAAATTTACCCCAAATTTAGAGTTGTGGACAACAAAATTCGGAAATTTTGGATAGAGGAATGAAAGATACTTAAACAGAGAAGTTCAAACATTTGTCATTTGCAGGTCCAGAAGTTGTCCAATTGTAACAATTGGGAATACGTTGAATTGAGATGCTATTTCCTTTAACAGTTGGGCACACACTTGCTTCATTGTAGGCCTTAACTGAGGATTGGGTTCTATACATGACAATGCCAGCTTTGCCACCAAGGTCACTTCTTTTGACTCTTGCGTACTTGGAGATGAAAGTCGAGGATCCACAGTATCTTTCAGCAGTATGTCATATACTGTTGAAGTAGATGATGATGCCGACAATGTTGACAATATGAAATCACCTGGATGCTTGCCCATGATCACTTCTAAAACTAATACTCCAAAACTATAAATATCACATTTTTCATTTACTTCCATGGTATAAGCAAGTTCTGCAATTCACAAAAAAATAGTCACTCAGACTATGGTGCAGATGAATCCCTTTAGAATATTGAATCATAATCCAAAAGCATAAATGCTTTGCTCATGCTAGCATTATGTAATTATGGATTAGTTGAAAGAGAGAAGGTAAAGAGAAAATTGGATTTGTTTGAGCAAAGAAGAGTATACCTGGAGCAGCATATCCATAAGTTCCAGCAAATGAAGTCCAATGACATGAATCAGGCCTCAAGATTCTTGCAGTACCAAAATCAGAAATATGGGCTTGATACTCAGAGTCTAACAAAATATTTTTGCTAGATATATCTCGATGAATTATGGAAGGCGAACAATTCTGGTGCATGTAAGATAATGCATTTGCCACATCCTTAACAATACTTACCCTCTTGATCCATTCGCACTTGGCTGCTGTTTCATCATTGCTCAACAAGTGCATCAAGCTTCCCCCTTCCAAGAATTCATAAACCAAGAAAGTGTGTTGTATATGTGAACAGAATCCATACAGCTTCACGATGTTGCGATGCCTTATATTTGTTAGTGCACGGATCTCATTGGCGAAATCTTTTGGTCTCCTCAAGGCACCATCATCCACTCCATGAAGTTTCTTGACCGCCACCACTTGACCATTTGGTAACTCTGCTCTAAATACACTTCCGAATCCTCCTGCTCCAATGCAATACTTGGGGTCGAAATTCTCTATTGCATCAATGATGTTTTCATAGACCATTTTCCCATCAAAGCTCCAGGCAGAGAACATATTTCTAGTAAATTCCTGAGGCTTATTCTCCATGCTTCTCGTATGTGGCCTTGCACGAATGAAGATGCCCACAACCACAACCAAAAGAAATATGGTTGCTAGTATTGGAGCAACAATTAGAAAGATCATTCTTTTAGTTGTCCTTCTACGAGTGTTCTTTTGAGTTGATTGAGAGCAAGGTTTCAATCCAGTAACACTGCCACATAAACCTTTATTGTTTCTCAAGGAATCAGATGGGGCTTTTTGAAATGCACTAATGTTGGGGAGAGGACCTTCCAACTGATTGTAGGATATATCAATGGAAATCAAACTGAAGCAATGATCAAAACTTTTTGGGATGGAACCTGATATCCTATTATGCGAAAGATTCATCGTCTCAATGCTTTTCATCTCGCCTAGCTCTAGTGGCAATTTTGATTCCAGCATGTTTTGGCTGAGATCAAGAGTTGCGAGTGAGGGAAGATTTCCTACTTGAGAAGGAATATTTCCGACGAGTGCATTTTGGCTCAAGTTTAAATCCAGCAATTGTGTGCAATTACCTATTTGTTCTGGGATTGAGCCACTAAGATTATTGGCCGACAAACTAAGATTTAAAAGCCTAGACATCTGACCAATTTCTGTTGGTATATTGCCTGAGAGATTGTTGTTGTGCAGCTTAAGCTCAAGCAACAAGGTCAACTTCCCTAAACTGCTAGGGATCTTCCCATGCAAGTGATTTGAAGAGAGATAAAGTTTTTGCAGACGAGATAGCTCTCCAAGCCCAGTTGGTATTCTGCCAGAAAGATTATTATTCGAGATTCCCAACGCTGTCAAATTCAGATAGCCACTCCAATTCCAAGACAGCTGACCAAAAAATTTGTTATTCCTTAATTCCATAATTTCCACATGTGGATAGATGCCAAATTCTTCAGAGATATTTCCTGATAGTTGGTTGTCAGAGATGCCAATACCTCTTAAACTAGAACAGTTTTTAAAGCTCCTTGGCATAGCACCGACAAAATTATTCTCATGTACATTGAACCACGACAGTGAGCTACCAATGCATATATTTTGGGGTAAATGACCAGTAAAATAATTTTGAGACAGATCTAGCACATTTAAATGTGTAAGATTGTTGAATCCATCGGGCAGAGCACCACTTAGCTGGTTTTGGAAAATAAGAATATGAGCTAGTAGCTTCAATGTTCCCAATTCTGGAGGGATAGCCCCATATAAGTTGTTTTGGGAAAGTTGCAAGTCAACGAGATTGGTCAAATTTCCTAAGGTAGAAGGAATCTGTCCAGTGAGCTTGTTTTCTAGAAGATTTAATTTATTTAGCTTTGCCAAGTTTCCAATTTCTTTGGGAATAGGCCCCGACAGATAATTTTGGTAAAGATACAGCAGAGTCAAGCCACTTAAGTTTCCAATAGACACAGGAATCCGACCTGTGAGCGTATTGTTAGCCAAAGAGAGTTTCGTCAGAGATTTGAGCTTCCCAATCTCTTCTGGAATCCATCCAGAAAGTTTGTTGCTTCCTAGGTGTAGCTCGGCTAGGCCTGTCAGATTGCCAATAGAAGTAGGGATTGATCCATTGAATGAGTTACTGGAAAGGTACAAGGACCTGAGATTGGTTAGCTGGCTCATTTGAATTGGAATGGCACCAGAAAATTGATTTGCATCCAAGCCAAGAAAGACTAGTCTAGAAAGGTTCCCAATGTTGGATGGAATGGTCCCATAGAATGCATTATCATAAAGATCAAATCTAGTTAGATGGGGTAGAGACGAGAAATTGAGATGATCAAGTGTACCTTTGATGCCAGAACTAGTGATGTTAATTACCGATACTCGTCCGGCTTTGTTGCATCGAACTCCATCCCAGGCACTGCAAGGATTTGCAGAAGATGACCAGGATGACAACTTAGATTGGCTATAATTGTCAAGACTGGCTTTCCATGTTAAAAGAGCTTTCCCTTCACTTCCAGTACTTGATGCTGCATGCATTTGATCAGAAGCAGCATTAATTCCAGAGCTGGAGAGCAAGTGAAGGATGACCAAGCATGCAAAAACTAATGTAATTGGACAGATGGAATAACTCAGGGTTGACATATCTGCTGGATGTATGTCACAGTGAAATTCTTAAGAGAAAACTTTTGCTGTAAAGCTGATGGCTATTTTTGCACTTGTGCAGGTATTTGTAGAGTTGAACATCCAAGAAAACAATTCTGATTGGAGGTGACTGAAATCCTCTGTCTCTCATTACCATCATCAATCATGCAAAAGTCCGGGCAATACAAAATTTTGACATAGACGCTTGTTTGCATTTTATGATTTAAATTTTCTTTCCCAAATTAATCTCACTATGATACTTAAAATTTAATGCCTTGTTTATAATTCTTGAGGCTAGGTATGTAATACGAGTATTGAACTTTTACTTTCGGAATACCCAAGAAAATAAATCTTAGTAATTTAATTCAGCTCCAATCCCCATGCCTGTAGTTTGCCCAGAAGATTTAAATCTTTGTTGTAAGTGGGGAATATCAAATTTTGCTTATTGGTGAACATTTTTGTCTTCATTTCGAGACTGTCAGATGGTTGATTCTAAAGTATGACAACACTAATAAATCTGGTCTGCTATTTCTTCCCATAGTATACATTTTTGGCTTTTTTTTTCCCTAACCAGATAAGCACACAAACAAAATCTTTTGAACCAGAAGTAGATAAAAAGGATCTTAGTTGTACACTTGCAGCCCAAGTTTTGAGCAAACCCAGTATGATATGGAATGGGTCCGCCCTCTTCACTTGTACTGATTGCACAATTGTAAAGTGAATTTATTGAGCCTTTGCTCAATTGTATATACTTTTGACACACACACACATATATATATATTGGAAAGTTATTGTTTTGACAAAAAAAAAAAAAGAAGATATGCACACAATATAGAGAGGGTGGGCTTACTATAAATTCAAACATTATCATCCTTCTCTGAATCACGTAAACTTTTGCCTACAAAATTCAAATTTTTATAGACAACTAAATATTTGGTCCACTTTTATCATGTGCTCATAGAAGAACTCATATTTTTACTTGTGCCTTTATAGCATGGAATAGAAGAACCCATATTTTTATTTTTAGGCTCATATATACCAAAATATTCAGAAGTTGAATTTAAAGCTGGTCTTTAGTTGACTAGATATATACTTAGCATTTTAGTTAAATCACTAGCCAGCTATAAAAGAAAGCAGAAACGTCTTTATGCCACCAATTACAGCAATCTAGATGCTGATCCAATTTAAGGGTGTTGTTGCCCCATGCAGAAGTTTTCCTGATCCTGTAACACAAGATGAGCAAATTAGAAACGATACAATTAAAAAGTTGAATCAACAACTCCTATGGCAATGTAGATGAGTCTTTAACTCTTAATGAGAGATGACTTAAGTCGTCTGTCTCTCGTTATCATCATCATTCCACGCAAAAGTCCTTCCCTGCATTTACGTTTTCTTACATATTACTTGGATTTTCTTTCCCACCATTTATGTTTCCCACATATGATGTTTACGTAATAGACTTTATTTCCTGGGACTTTACCCCTACTCCTACGGCAATCCAGTTGAGTCTTTAACTCTTAACATAACGTCAAGTTTGGGGTTGATTTTGTGAACTAAAGTCTATTCTGAATTTATTTTAGTTTGCAAAGTCTTCTTTGATTCTGAACTCTGTGATTTATTCCTTTCTCTCAGAAAGTGTGGATCGATATTGTGCTTACATTATGTTGTGATACATCTCATCAAACAAAGCAGTAAGTCAAGTCCTGCATTTCCTTGGCAATTTTATGGTGAGTCACTCTCAATTCAACAATAAACGAAAATTCAAAGTAAATGCAGTCAACAGAAGACTAGGCTTGAGCACCTTCGTTGAAGCCAGAGGATCAACATAATCGCCACTATTTGTTAGAATCTTAACCTTATCTTATCTTAAATGTTATAAAGCGGGGATGAATTATGAACCATGATTTCCCAATTGTTCTGGTTTCAGTGCAATTTTGACGGATATCTGCTGGATATATGTCACAATGAAATTCTTAGGGGAAAACTTTTGCTGTAAAGCTATTGGCTATTTTTGCACCTGTGCAGGTATTTATAGAGTAGAAGATCTCAAAAAAAAAAAAAAAAAAAAAAAAACAATTCTGATTGGAGATGACTTGAGTCGTCTGTCTCTCGTTATCATCATCAATCCATGTTCTCACCTATCATGCAAAAGTCCAGATTAATAATCAATTACTTGATACAGACACGAATGGTTGCATTTTATGTTTCCCTACATATGATTTAGATTTTCTTCCCAAATTATTCTCACTATGATACGTAAATCTGAATCCCTTGTTTATAAGTCTTCAAGCAATGTAAGTAACACTTGTGTTGAACTTTTACTTTTGGAATATCCAAGAAAATAAATCTTACTAATTTAATTCAGCTCCGATCCTCGTGCCTGTGGTCTGCCTAGATGATTAAAATCTTTGTTGTAAGTGGGGAGTATCAAAATTTGGTCATTAGTGAACATTTTTGCCATTTTAATTTTTTTCTTGAAGTATATGAACATCATCAGCATTTCAAGACTATCAGATGGTTGATGTCTATAGTATGATAACACTAATAAATCTCGTCGTGCAATTTCTTTCCATAGTATACACTTTTTTGGCTTTTTTTTTTTTTTTTTGTAAATTTTGCTTAAATAAGATAAGCACACAATATAGAGCGAGGACTTGCTATAAAATTCAGACATTATCATCCCTTTTTGAACGGCGTAAACTTTTGCCTATAAAATTTCGCTCTGTTTGGATTGGCCTATTTTTCAAATTCAAGTTTTTCAAAATATAATGTTACAATAACATATTTCAAAAATACCTCAAAAGCACTCTAAGTACAATTTTAAATATACCTAACAAAAACACCAAAAAATTAAAAAAATAAAATAAGTCCTGCCATCTATCTCTTCTTCTACCCGCCACCCATCACACACCCCTATCCATCACTGCTACTACCTTCCCCTCCTCCCTTTACTACCATCACCGCCCTTTCCCCTTCCTCCCCTTCTCTCTCCCTCTTTCTCACCTCCTTCTTCCTCCTTCTTCCTCTCCTCCCTTCCCTCTCTCTAGTCCACTTTTGTCATGTGCTTATCTTATATCCTGTGCTCTTAGAGTATGGAATAGAAGAACTCATATTTTTATTTTTAGGCTCATATGTACCAAAATATTCCAAAAGTTGAATTTAAAGTTAGCCTTTAGTTGACCTGATATATACTCTGCATTTTATTTAAATAACTAGTCAACTATAAAAGAAAGTAGGGACATCTTTAAACCTCCAATTACAGCAATCTAGATGTTGATCCAATTTTAAGGTGTTGTTGCCCCATGCAGAAGTTTTATTGATCCTGTAACACAAGATAGCAAATTAGACATGAAACAATTCAAAAGTTGAATGAATAAACTATGCAGAATTGGCCCCAATTCATTAGTTTACCAATAAAAGCTAGGGTTAAAAACAAAAACGCCCCCTTGTGGTATATCTAATATACAGAAAGGCCCCTTGTAATTTCAAAACATACAAAACAACACCTCATATTTTGAACTAAATTGTAAACTTACAGAATTCGTTAAACTTAACGAAAATGACAGTTTCGTCTGTTAAACTTATCGGATTCCGTTAAATTTATCATTAATTTTACTGGATTCTGGTAAATTTTTCATTAAGTTTACAGGATTCCGTTAAGTTTAATGAATTTTGTTACTTTACAATTTAGTTCAAAACATGAAGTATCATTTTGTATGTTTTGAAACTACGGAGGATTTTTCTGTATATTAGGTATACCACATCGAGCTTTTTTATTTTTAACCCTAAAAACTATAAGTGTTTGAGAGAAGTAACAAGCTTTATTTAGTTATTTCTTTACGTAAGAAGCTTTATTTCTTTGGTCTTTATCTCCAACTCCTATGGCAATCCAGATGAGCCTTTAACTCTTAAAGATAGATGATTTAAGTCGTCTCTCATTATCAACATCAATCCATCTTGGAAAAGGAAAAAAAACATCAATGCATCTTCTCAACTATCAGGCAAAAGTCCGGATTGATAATTTACTTGATATAGACGCGGAACATATAAAAATGCGTTTGCATTCATGTTTCCCTGCATATGACTTGGATTTTCCTTCGCTGCATTTATGTTTATCTACACATGACTTAGATTTTCCTTCCTGCATTTATGTTCCTGCATATGACATTTACGTAACAAACTTTGTTTCCTAGTTCTTTAGCCCTGCTCTTACGGCAATCTATTTGAGTCTGAGCATAACGTCTAGTTTGGGGTTGATTTTGTAAACTAAAGTCATGGTTGATTTTGTTTGAAAATTTATTTCAGTTAGCAAAGTCTTCTTGGGTCCCCGGCATTTTGAATACTTGAATACTTGGGGCACCAATCCTAGATCGTGAGTACTTGAACACTTGGGGCTCTAAGCTCAATCCCATGGCTAGTTGGTCGAATCAAGCCAACAAAGGGCTCGGTCTGAGAAAATTGACGAACCATGGATATTTGTTTGGATTTCAGGTCTAGTAGGGAAATGATAGGTGGATGGAGATTGGAGATTAAGTGATGATCTACGGACATTATAATTCTATGGTTGACGGAGTGTCAGCGGATTCTGGATAAGTTACTATGGAACCTGCTCCTGAGAACAGACTATATCTTTTTACTTGAATGTGTTCCTTACTGTACCTTGATACATGATCTATCTGGATATTACATGCTTCCTAACATATGCGCTCATGCCATAATGTGACTCTATCATACCTGATAATTTGCTTGCTTGTCTTCTTGGAATCTCGATGGGCTTTTAGCTCATCCCATTAGTTTGTTTTTTCTACAGGGGGCGAGACTATGAGAATGGGAGTTAGAGAAGATGAAATTTTTGTCTAAATTTTGTTAGTTGATCATGTGAGCACTTCTTAACTCCATATTGAATTCGCTTAATTTTACTTTGTATGCTTAGAGCCATGGCTATATTTAGGGATAGTTTGGACATTTGATGTCCCTGATTGTATACATCTAGGGTTGGGATTGCTATTGCTCTTATTGTTGAGGTTATTGTTTTGTAAATTTTGTGGTGCATGAGTGAGTCCTAACGAGAGTTGGGCAAATGGTTCACCAAACCATTGGGTACATCCTGGGAGAGGTGGGGTCGTCTTAGGTAGTATCAGAATTGTCTTGCGTAGTCTCTGTATAGGGTGAGTTTGGACCAAATGGTGTTATAATCCCAATTACGTGAATGAGAGTAAAGGACTAAGTGCTCTTTTTGAGCGTGAGCTATGAATTATGAATGTTATAGGTGTAGAACCTTTATCATGATACTTAGGGAAGATAGATATGTACGTCAGGTAGCAATTTTAAATGTAGATGATTTATGCTTGGGACCAGCAGACTCAAATTGTGAATTATTTTATTTTGGATTCTTGTACCCAAGTACCAAAAAGTTGAGAGCTTTAGGATGAGGGTCGATGTCTCGATTGCACTTGAGGTAAGTTTTGATGGCAAAGGTCAAGGCATGGAAGATTTTAATATTGGACCTGAGATTGAACCGATCAAGGAGAGTGGATTAATGAGTGTCATCATGGACTAGTCTCGTACATGTTTGGCTAGGGTTTCTATAGATGATGGCTAACTTTGCGATCGTCATGAATGTTTAAGATGCTAGTATCGCAGGCCTATTTCATTTCTCCTATACCTGTTTGCCTTTATTTTGTGTTTCCTTGATTTTGCTGCGATTTGATTATCGCTACATATGTATTTCTTTTGAGTTCATTTTAACTCTTGTTTGATTATCCTTGTCTATTTCCTATCCTTCTGCAATATCACATAAGAACCTGGTTTTGATTCATATTTTTCTACAAGTTTTAGATTATGTATGGAGATTTTGAGAACAAGAATATGAGTTCTACAGTTGTATGCAAATTTTGGCTGAATTACAATGACCACCCTGATGGAGGATGGTAAAAGACACTATTGGGGGTAAGAGGTTATGGTTTCTTCTTGAACAAGTTTTGAAGGTGAGTGTGTAATGGAGAGTGAGTTAGGGTGTGGAACTTTTGCTTTAAGGAATATGTTTCCGTATTTAGTCATGTGTATAAACGATGATAGGAATCTTTGTGGGAAGATCCAAGAATAGGAGTAAGTGCTTGTGTTTAAATTTCTCATCTACTTCATAAGGGAATAGCTAAGATTCATGTTTCCTGAATGACTTGTAAGCAAAAAAATGGAAAAGTTTTCAATTGTGATTAATTGCTCATTTTGATCTTTTGATTTGCCTGACAGGCTATCATTCGAGCTTAAATGAAACAGTGAGATGACGAATTTGGCTGATATGAATAACAAAATAGAGATTCTTTGAAAGAAAGTAGAGTTCCAAAAGAAATTAGTTGAGCATTGGGAAGGACGATAGAAACAAGAATATACAAAGAAAACTAAGTTACTAAACAAGAATATGAAAATGTGAAGGAAATACGAAAGGAGACTGGAGGAGTTGCGAAAGAAGTGTGAATTGGTGTAATCAACCATTCAAGTTACTTCTCAAGACATTCCTAACAACCTAGTTAAAAGTGGTGAAAGAAACTCTCATGATACCAAAGAAAAATGTAAAGAGATTGGTGGAGATGAACTTGCTATGAAGGATAGTAGAAGGAAGAAAAGAACGAATAGACACCGCAAAAGGAAAGATGTAGCTGCTCAGTGTGACATCTGTGGCAAACCCATACCAGAGTGTGTTATCGGATAATTGGTGCACGTTTGAATGCGGTCAATTTGGACATCAAGTGAAGAATTGCCCAAATACATGGATGAAGCCACAGTGAAGTTGTTGTAATCATGAATGTTGGCAACTAGTGATATGTCACTTGAAATCAGTGTATTTGTTGAACTAAGTATTGTAAAAGTTTTATATAGTAAGTTGTATCCCAGTTATAAATCTTGAACTTGAAATTTGATGTTTGCATTAGTGGTATTAAATGTCTGTGATAGTTGTTAAATCCTTACCCATGAATCAACTGTTATAATTTTGTCTTGAGTTTAAGTGAGAATTCTTCATTTGTGATTAATAAATAAAGAATTTTGATGAGAAAGGGTGATACGTATTTAGCTTGGATAAGTCGGAGGACACCCTGTAGAATCGAGTTTTATTTTTGTGAGCAAAGTTAGAATTTCAAGGACAAAATTCTTTTAAGGGAGGAAGATTGTGAGGATTCGAAAATTATTTTTTCTTATATTTTGTAATCCCAAAAATTAATCTTATATTTTGTATTTTAATCTATTTGCCTTAAATTTTTTGTTATTTTAATGGTTAAGTCATGAGTTTTATCCTTTTACCTTATTTAATTTGGTGCATGTTGAATTTCATAGTGCGCTATACTAATGTGACTAATTAGTATGGTATGTGCAATAAATTTGATGGATTAGAGGGAGTTTTGTGCCAAAAAGTTTTTGTGAATAGAGGTGTTAAGATGTCATTGGTGGAAGAGAGCTGTTTCAGTTTTTTGATAGAGATTTCTCCTTGATGTGCCACTTGTTGACAATCTAGCTTCCTTTGACAAGACTATTCTTAGTCTTTATCTTGAAAAATTGAACCAAAAATCTCTCCATTTTTTCTTGCTTTTGGCCGAACCATAGAGGAGAGAAAAGAGAGAAAAGAACTTCAAAGTTCATCTCAATTTCCTTGCTTGATTTGTGGAAATATTCGAAGATCAACCCTAATCCACCCCAATCAATCTTGAGGGAAGCTTGAAGGGAAGCTTTCGGTGAAGTTTTGGAAGAAGAAAATCTTGCATCCCTCTTGATTTGCTTGTCATCTTTGGGGTTGGAGGTTAAGAGGTAAACTTTGATAGAAAACCTAACTTTCTTGATGTTTATATGATGATCTACTAGTTTTATTTGAGGAACTACTAGATTTCTTGATATATGATGATTTCCTAAGTTTACTTGATGAACTACTAGATGTTTCTACAAGGTTTTGAGTTTACTTGATGTATGTTGCTTTTGGGTGAAAAAGGCATGACTTTTACGGAAGATTTCATGGTTTTGCTAGAGTAGCTTGTAATTCTAGCTTTAATGTTTAATTTTCAGCCTTGATATGCATTTTCCAGCCTTGAGATGAATTTTTCTACTTTGATATGGGACTTTTTAGCTTTGATATGAATTTCCAGTTTTGATATGAGATTTTCTAGTTTTGGTTTGCAATTTTCTGCTTTAGGGTTTAAATTTGCCAGCTTTTGGTGTAGTTGAGATTGAGCTATGGAAATGTCAAAATTTGATAGCTTTTGTGGCCTAAAAACTTGTACAACACGTATTCTATAATATGTTATTTTGACTGATTACGTTTTGCCATGAAAATAGGGTTGGATTTGGAAGGTTAACCTGGGGAATTTTGGGGAAACATGTTGCTGGAATGTTCCCTCTTATTGATCAAGTGACCAAGAGTGGGAATCGAGGTGTAAATTTAAGAGTGAATTGGACCCACCTTGCTTAAATTAATTGCGACACCTTGCTTCACACTTAGGTTGGATTTTAGTGAAAGCCAAGTGAATTTGAAAGGAGGAAAATGAGTTTTCCCCAAAATATTTTCTTGCTTAAAATTTTCCAGTTTTATATTTCGAAAGTATTGTCTCGTTTTCTTCTAAATTGTGACTATAATCGATGCTTTTTATGTCCCATGTTTGCCTTAAGACATTGATCTAGCATGCATGAGGTTTTTTCCTTTTATTTGAACAAGAAAAATATTGCACTTTAGAACAGCTAATTATGGGGGTTAAACCTGCAAATTGCGTTATTGGCTAAGTGAAGTTTCGAAACTCATAGTTATAACATTTATATTGGCATGAAATGGTTAGACTCTTGATGTATAACATGACCACAAGACTCGAGAGTGACCAAGAGGAAGAACTATGGTTTGAAGTAAAAAGATTGTGATCAATTGATGAGTATTCCAATTGCATATTCCATGTTACTTGATCAAATGTGACTTGTTGCTAGAAATTGCTAAGGATTCTGAATTGTTTATTTCATAGGTGAGTGTGTACTTTATCACATTCGACCGTTGTAAAGTGAATTATATGATCCTGCATGCAGACTTGAATAAACTGTGCATGAATATAGGCCGGCTGTATATCTTCTTGTAGCAGCTGAGCTGAGCTCTTCGCTGGCACTTTTATCGGACACGTCGGGTAAGTTAGACACCCTTGCGTTACTTATGCATATGCATGAATATAGGTCGGCCACGGCTGAAATGGGCCTTCATTGGAAATCTTACTTGAGACCAGCTTTAGAGCAGTCGGATAAGCTTACAGCCTTGGGTAAAAAAAAGAATTTCCTAACCTATTTACTTGTGACTTGAACTCGTGACATGCTTAAATACCGGAGCGTTAGGTGACAGCTAACGTCTCCAATCATAACATGCTTAAGCGTTGGTGATAACTAATAAACTCACTCGTGAATACTTGAATACTTGGGGTTTAAGTGTAGATCATGAATACTTGAATACTTGGGGCTCTAAGCCAACCCATGACTAGTTGGTCGATATCGAACCGGGTAAGGGTTTGGCGAGGAAATTGACGAAACGGTGGGTATTTGTTTGGATTTCGGATCCAATAGGGGGGATGATTAGTTTGATGGATAATTTAGCGATTAAGTGGTGATCTATGGATATTATAATTCCATGGTTGATGGGGTGTCCAACAGATCCTGGACAAACTGCGCGGAATCTGCTCCTGAGAGCAGACTATATCCTTATACTTGAATGTGTTCCGTTACTATACCTTGATGCATGATCTATCTGGATATTACATGCTTCCCGACATATGCGTTCTTGTCATAATATGACTCTATCATGTCTGATAGTTTGCTTGCATGTCTTTCTTGGAATTTCGCTGGACTTTTAGCTCATTCCATTAGTTTGTTTTTCTTACAGGGGATGAGAACGTGAGAGTGAGAGTTAGAGAAGATGGAATCTTTGTCTAAATTTTATTAGTTGCTCGTGTGAGCACTTCTTAGCTTCCCTATCGGATTCGCTTAGTGTATTACTTTGTATGCTTAGAGCCATGGCTATATTTAGGGATGGTTTGGGGCATATGATGTCCCTAATTGTTATATATCTAAGGTTGGGATTGCTATTGCTCTTGTTGTTGAGGTTATTGTTTTGTAAATTTTGGTGGTGCATGAATGAATCCTGACGAGAGTTGGATAGACGGTCTGCCAAACCCTTGGGTATATACCCTAGGAAGAGGTGTAGTGAATTTTTAGTAATCAAGTTAAAAGGGGTGAAGGAAGTTCCCATGATAATAAAGGAAAACGTAAAGTGATTAGTAAAGATGAACTGTCTATGAAGAATAAAAGGAAGGAAAAAAGAAAGAATGGACACTTCAAGAAGAGATGCGTAGCTGCTAAGTGTGAAACCTGTAACAAAATTCATACTGGATTATGTTATTTGAAAACTGATGCATGTCTTAGATGCGGCCAACTTGGACATCAAGTGAGAAACTGATCAAGACAAATGAATTTCGTGATGGTGAAGCCGCTGTAATAGTTAAAGTTAGCAATTAGTCATGTTTTGGCTGAAATAGTTGTATCTATTGGCCTGTGTTATGCAAACTTTATGTAGTAAGTTGTATCACCGTCAAAAACAGTGAACTTGGTGCCTGATGTTTTAGTTAGTAACATTAAATGTCTATAGTTGAGCAGCATTGAATCTCTATTCATGAATTAATTATTATAATTTAGTCTTGGATTTAAGCCAGAATTCTTTATTTGTGGTTCGAAAGGAAGAAATTTTGGTTAGGGAGGGTGATTCGGGTCTAGTGATACAATAATAAAGATGAAAAGGGCCTTACGTTGTCGATGATTTGTCAATGCACAATGTATGATTTTAAGGGCTAGTAAGAGTAATAACCAAGTTGCGTAATTATGGTTTCTTCTTATCAACGAGTCCTACGTTCCTCTCACCTTGCACCTTTCAATACCTTCATTGATCTTTCTTAGCATGTTAATTTAACTATTATGTTATTAAGATTTTTCCTCTAGATAAGTTCGTGGCAGTGGCATGAGTGAGGGGAAGCTCTTGAGAAGTAGAGAAAACCCTATAAAAATCGAGTTCTATGAGCAAAGGTGAGAATTTCGAGGATGAAATTTTTTTAAGGGTGAGAGAGTGTGAGGACCCGAAAATTATTTTATATTTTATTTATTTCTTTGAATGCATTTTCTTTACTTTAATTTATTGCCTTAATTTCCTAGATATTTTTATAAATAAGTCAAGTTTTCAAATCATTTTTCCTTATTAAGTTAGTACATATTAAGTTCGTGATGCATTATGGAAATGGGATCCACTAGTATGTTGTGTAATAAGTTTAGTGAACAAAAATGGATACTTAATTAAAGGGTTTATGTGATTAGCAGTGGCAAGAGTGGATTAGAGGCAAACAATATGGATTAGTGAGATAAGACAAAGGAAAGACAATAAGATAATTTTGAAACCCTACGGCCACACTTGTTGGCAATCCAAGGCACCTTTGACTAAAACTAGTTTTAGTCTTCATCTTCAAAAAAATTGACCAAAAATTGCATTCCCTTTCTTACCTCTTGGCCGACTCCTTGGAGAAGAAAATGAAGAAAATAAACTCCATTTCTAACCTAGAAATTCTTGCTTGAATCTTGAAATTTCACCATAAGCTTGCAATCCAATCCATAGGAAGTAACTTTAAAGAAGGAGGAAGACCTTGGGTGGAGGAATTTGGGGAAAAAAGGAAGTTTTGGTTGCTCTTCGTCATAGGATTAAAGGTAATCATGGCTTGAAACCATTTCTTCTCTTTTAACTTGCATTTGAGTGGATTTAAGGCTTGATTTTTGGTGGATTATATGAAAAATTTCATAGTTTGTGTAGTGGTTTGGAGATTCTATAGTATTTATGCCTTCTCTAATGTTTTCCTCTACATGACACAGATTTTTCTCTTTAGGCTTCAAAAAATTTCTGGTCTGGGATAGATTCTAAAATTTGATTATATAATATAGGAATGTCTCTCAGGATTCTGAGAAGAAGTATATGTGTACCTCATATATTCCCAAAGAAGTTTTTGAATTACGGAAAAAATATTAGTCAGATGAGTCTATCAGTTTTAACTTTCAAACTGTAGCTGAACCTGAATTCTCTGTTCCAAAATTTTAAACCTGAAACAGCTTGAATCGACAAGGAGCTGCCAAATTTGATCTAAATCAGCTGTCCAAAAACATGGTGGGAAATTTCCATCAGTTATTAGCCTTCCATACTGAACAAAAATATTGATAGAGATGGTCCAAATTGTCAGCTCTTTTGCCTGGTACCTTAATGGGATACATTCATCCATGTGGAGTTTCAAGCCCATCTAGAGTTGAGACTGCATTCATCAATTTTCAGTGTGGCCCATCTGCCCTTTCTCAATCAAACCGTGGAAACACCAAAAGAATACTATTCCACTTAAGCTCCACTTCAACATATTCAGACCACCAGAATTTCTCTCCCGGTTAATCTCTACTTTATATCAGTTGATCTTCTTCACCAAATTTTGGTTGTTTCCAGTGCCTCTTCAACTTCATGGGCCTCTGCTTTCTCCTCAGCTTGTAAAGCACACACATCAATTTGAGTCCTAATTTTCCTAGTGGTGGTGGAGTTGTTGGACTTAGGCAAAATTTGGTTGCTTCCAGTGCCTATTTGATAGCCTCTCTCAATTGGGGAGTTCATGACTTTCTTTCAATCCTTGAATAGGAACTTGGGGCATGGGCAACTTGTTAGATTCATGAGTAAAGGGTTATGTCCCACATTGGTCCGAGAGATAGAGAAATACGGGTTAATATGTAAGCGCTCAAGACCTAAAGACTTAAACTTTTGGGTCAAAATTGAGTTCATGACTTACATATTGGGCTCTTTGTTGGACTCTTTCGAAATGTTTCTCCCTATCAAATTGGTATCAGAGCTTTAGGTTGCGAGACTGGGCTATTCATGGGCAAGTGGATTCTTCTCGAAGTTGGACCAATAAAAATTCTCTTTTTGGTGGCGGACCAAAGTGCCAAGGAGTTTGGTTGGTGTTAGACCAAAGAGCCAAAGGTTGGTAAGGATCCAGAATGCAATTTGGATTTTAAAGAAGAGTGGATCCATGTTTGGGAGAAAATATGACCTTAAGTGATAAGGTGAGTTTGCGTTGAGTATTAAAGTGGGTTCAAAGAAGGGCTTGTAAATTTGGGTTTAATGTGGGGGTTACTCATAAAGGGGGAGATTTGTTAGATTCATAAGTAAAAGGTTATGTCGCACATTGGTCCGAGAGATGGAGAAAAAATGATTAATATATAAGTAGGAGCTCAGGACCTAAAGGTTTAAACTTTTGGGTCAGAATTGGACTCCTGACTGACATATTGGACTCTTTAATGGACTTTCTTAAGGTGTTTCTCCCTATCACTACTGATTCTTACCTGCTGGCTCTGACCGAAATTGGGATAGGCACGATTTGGTTAAGAACTCTTGCTGCCTTCTTTGTAGTTTCTACAAATCATAACGATTTTGGAGATAGGCATGTGAAGTAATTTTGATGCTCCGCAAGACTCCAAGTTGATGATCACCTCATCATATGCTGATTTTTGCATCAGAGCCAGAAAACAGATTTGTGGTTTTAAGAGGAATATGATTTATTCTGTGTAGAAGTACCCACCATGGAGTATACTTTGTGAAGTCAATTTCCAACAAGTTGACTCTCATATTTTTGGAAGAAAGGAACAATATTTTTCAAACTTTAAATAAAAAATGAAATATTTGCTTAAATAACTCATCCATCAAAAATTACAGATTATTATTTTTTAATTACTATTGTACTGACTAATGATCCCTTCATGATTATAAGCCATTGAAGTCCATAAAACTTCACATTCTGTCTTGATTCTCATGAATGGTGTGTCAAGGAAATTAGAATCTCCCTATAATTAGTAGGTTTTAAGGTCCTTTGAGAGTCAATTACCAATAACTATGATATAGTGCTGTGAATAGACAGGCATGTAGGATTGTAAGGATCAATCTGAAAAATTTCGGCTGACCTTATGTGTCTAATGGGCTTGATGCGATTCTTGGTACATCAAAACGAACCGAGAACGTGAATCACAAGCCCTAAATCTAGATTAAGGTATAACGTTTGGGGATGGATGTCTTAATGTATCTTGGACTGCTCAAGAAAGATTAACACTTGTAGAACGACGCCACAATCAAGGTGAATACTTGATTGATAAGTTGACGAAACATCTTAGGTCAACTCTAAGATATTCAAGAATGACTTTCACAAGCCAAGAGAGCTCTTTCTCAGAAGAAAGAATCTGAAAATTTTCTCAATATTATTCACTTGTGAAAAACGTTAAAAACTAAGGCATATTTATAGCATTTTACACGACTCAACTCCTAATCAAACTAGAACTCAATTAACTAAATATTAACTACTAAGAATGGACTCTTAAAATTTGGCCAACATGGCAAAATATGGCTTACTATGGTCAACATGGCCTTAAGCCATTTATTTCCATCAACTAACGACTCACTAATTCCCAAACTAATCACGGATTAATCTGAAAATTTTCTAAAACAAATAACGACACTAACAATTGTAAAGCTAAGCCAAACTAACTAAAGGAAACGACACTTGACTTGATGATCAACAGCCTGATCACAAATCGGTCCAAACAATTTGAACTACTTCATTGCTGGCAAGATTCCATATCAGGGCTAGGTAGAGATAGGGCTTATATATGAGGCTCAATTTAAATGTGAGCCAAGTTTTGACTTCATTAAATTTAGCCCCAATTAACGCTCAGTCAAAATAATTATATGTAATAGAATATATAATTAGTAATCATTAGTATAGTTTGTAATATATATATATAAATCAAAGTAATAAGATACAATGTGATAATTATATCACATTATACAATATGATATTTTATCGGTATGTAGACAAAATATGTGATAATTGTGAGCTAATAGGTCGAAATCCTAATGCTTTTGCGAGCTGAGTATGCGCCCCACAAGGTAAGTCCAAAGCCCGAAATTTATTACTTTAGCCTTTTTTTGGATAAGTTAAGTTTGAACTTGTCAAAACCTAACAAAACCTAACTCAAAAAACCCAGTTGACAACTTTACCGGCATACCTCATAAGTCATACAACAACTAACAAATAGGTTTAAGGCAATTTGAAGTGCTTATAGAAAGCTATGTCTGGGCAAAATAAACTTATCTGAATGGAGTCAATGGGCGATTATGAAGATGGCTTAGGTTGGTGACCACAAGTCAACGCCGATCCATGGTAGGAATGGCAACGGGGCGGGGAACCACTCCCCTATCCCCACTCCTCCCCCTCCTCCCGCCCCGCTTCCCCGTGAGTCACTACAAGAAATTTGGCCTTTTGTGACAATAAAAAGTCATCACTAAAAATTAAAAAGTCGTCATTATATGAGTACAGTGACGACTTTTTCCATTGTCACATCGTTGTCACTAATTCTATGTCACAAATAGGTACATGTGACAACTATATAAAGTCGTCACTAATATTTATATTTAATTACGAAGACTATGTCGTCACTAAATTAATTTTCTGTGAGAAGTTTCTTGTCACTGTTTCAAAAATTTTTCTGTCATAAAATATAGCAAAATCGTCACAAATTTGGACGTGCATAGTGACGACTTGAACTTGTCACTCTCACTCCTAGTATTCTGTGACAAGAATAGTCATCACTTAGTGAACTTACAACTTTGTTTACAAGAGCTGCAATTGTTCATTCCAAATATAACATTGCCATGGCCCTCGTTCTGACAATTATAGCCAAAAAAAATTAAATTTGGCTAAGAGTGACATCTTTTGGGAAGGTTGTCACTGAATTTTGTCTAAAGAAGTTGAAATTAACCGATACAAATGTAGTATTGCGATGCCATTTCAACAAATATAACAAAACATTCAATTTGACAAAAGGCAAACCAACGTAGAATATATGTTCGTAAATTCATATATTTGGCCATAACACATCTCCAAATTAATCAAAACAGAAGTGAACCACAAATGTTGGGAATATAGTAATCCCACATAATCAGTTGTAAGTTCTAATGACCAATACATATCCTTCCCAAAAGATAGAATACTAGATTTTGCCACTAAAGCATAGACTACATAGCTATGGTTAGATTTTGAGCATCTCTTGTAGCACGAGCATCATCAGTCTTCTCACGATCAAAATATGAACTAGACTGCATTGAAAATAAACTTTTCTTTAGAGTTTCAGCATATCCAACTACTGTGAACTTAAGTAAAAAATCAGTCAAGTAGGTGAACCAGCCAAAATAAAAGTTCAGCCAAAATCAGTAAAATACTTTTCTAATTTCGCAAAAAATCATCAGGTCGGGTTGCTTCTCATGTAAAGGAAAAGAATCAAAGATGGTTTTCTTGCCTCCTTTTCTTTCCTTTGTGCATAGAATATGTAAACAGATAAAATTTAGTATCTTTTTCCTAGCTACAAAAGAACAGATATTTGAACCAGCACACTTCACACGTTCACAATAATGGCCAATAAGCATGAGCAATGCTGATAGGATAGAATTTCAGATCAACAGTAGTAAATTTGGCAAAGATGATGCTCTATAAACACCTAGTTTGACCATTAAGGCATTAATATACAGCTGGCAATGGTGCAGAAACAAGCAACATGACCATAACAGAAACTGGACCACAATCCCCAAACTAAAAAAGAAAGAGGGCAAAAGAAAGAAAATTCAAATAAGAGAGAAAAAAGCAATATAGTTATCTTGATTCTCTGATTTCTTCACACGACAATGACAAAACTGTTAAAGTTGAGAATAACAAAAGCATGAATGCTTGCTTTGGCCCAATGAAGATTGCTTCAACAGAAGGTGATACCCGCCTTTTTCTTCTTATTTCAGCCAAGTAATTAGGATTGGCATTCATTTCTAAGGCACGGTTCTTGCAAACTTCCACTACTGCATACAAATTCCCAACGTCCCATAAGAAAGATATAGGGGCAGAATAAAACACAATTTCCAGATTCAATGTTTCCATAATTGAACGTTAGAGAATAAAGTGACAAAACACAATAGCCAATTCCAGAGCTAAAAATCTAACCTTTTATGAAGAGCCAGGGACACATATCACAACATGCAAATGCAACAAAGTTTCAAAGGCTCACAGTTTCACAAGATATAGTAGTGTACTTTCAAGTGCTCATAGTTTCACACATGCAAATGCAACAAAGACTAGAAATCAGGGTGCGAAGTTAAGGCTTGATTTCACATATGCATCATCTTTGGACCACATTAAGCATAAAATTATACCAATAATCAAGTCATCGAACTTAAGTTGAAACTCCTCACCTTTTTGCTGTCTATCATTTGCGCAATCTTTCATTTGGGTATCAACTCCTCGTACAACCCCTAGTTCAAGTTGCTGATCTTGCAAGCTCTTAATTAGCTCCTTTTGGGCATTGAATTCCTCGTAATTTGTGTAGCTCATTGCTCTGCCACATCTGCCCATCTCGATGTTCTTGCAATTTCACTTCTCAATGGTCAATCTCCATTGCTTCCCTCTTGGTTGTGCTACCACCCCAATCAATCTTGAGGGAAGCTTGAAGGGAAGCTTTCGGTGAAGTTTTGGAAGAAGAAAATCTTGCATCCCTCTTGATTTGCTTGTCATCTTTGGGGTTGGAGGTTAAGAGGTAAACTTTGATAGAAAACCTAACTTTCTTGATGTTTTATATGATGATCTACTAGTTTTATTTGAGGAACTACTAGATTTTCTTGATATATGATGATTTCCTAAGTTACTTTATGAACTACTAGATGTTTCTACAAGGTTTTGAGTTTACTTGATGTATGTTGCTTTTTGGGTGAAAAAGGCATGACTTTACGGAAGATTTCATGGTTTTGCTAAGTAGCTTGTAATTTCTAGCTTTAATGTTTAATTTTCAGCCCTTGATATGCATTTTCAGCCTTGAGATGAATTTTTCTACTTTGATATGGGACTTTTTAGCTTTATTATGAATTTCCAGTTTGATATGAGATTTTCTAGTTTTGGTTTGCAATTTTCTGCTTTAGGTTTAAATTTGCAGCTTTGGTGTAGATTGAGATTTGAGCTATGGAAATGTCAAAAATTTGATAGCTTTTGTGGCCTAAAACTTGTACAAACGTATTCTATAATATGTTATTTTTGACTGATTACGTTTTGCCATGAAAAATAGGGTTGGATTTGGAAGGTTAACCTGGGGAATTTTGGGGAAACATGTTGCTGGAATGTTCCCTCTTATTACAAGTGACCAAGAGTGAGAATCGAGGTGTAAATTTAGAGTGAATTGGACCCACCTTGCTTAAATTAATTGCGACCACCTTGCCTTCACACTTAGGTTGGATTTTATGTGAAAGCCAAGTGATTTTGAAAAGGAGGAAATGAGTTTTCCCAAAATATTTTCTTGCTTAAAATTTCCAGTTTTATATTTCGAAAAGTATTGTCTCGTTTTCTTCTAAGATGTGTGACTATAATCGATGCTTTTATGTCCATGTTTGCCTTAAGACATTGATCTAGCATGCATGAGGTTTTTTCCTTTTATTTGAACAAGAAAATATTGCACTTTAGACAGCTATATGGGGTTAAACCTGAATTGCGTTATTGGCTAAGTGAAGTTTCGAAACTCATAGTTATACATTTATATTGGCATGAAATGGGTTAGACTCTTGATGGTATAACATGACCAACAAGACTCGAGAGTGACCAAGAGGAAGAACTATGGTTTTGAAGTAAAAAGATGTGATCAATTGATGATATTCCAATTGCATATTCCATGTTACTTGATCAAATGTGACTTGTTGCTAGAAATTGCTAAAGGATTCTGAATGTTATTTCATAGAGTGAGTGTGTACTTTATCACATTCGACCTGTTGTAAAGTGAATTATATGATCCTGCATGCAGACTTGAATAAACATGTGCATGAATATAGGCCGGCTGTATATCTTCTTGTAAGCAGCTGAGCTGAGCTCTTCGCTGGCACTTTTATCGGACACGTCGGGTAAGTTGACACCCTTGGCGTTACTTATGCATATGCATGAATATAGGTCGGCCACGGCTGAAATGGCCCTTCATTGGAACTCTTACTTGAGACCAGCTTTAGAGGCAGTCGATAAGCTTACAGCCTTGGGTAAAAAAAAGAATTTCCTAACCTATTTACTTGTGACTTGAACTCGTGACATGCTTAAATACCGGAGCGTTAGGTGACAGCTAACGTCTCCAATCATAACATGCTTAAGCGTTGGTGATAACTAATAACTCCACTCGTGAATACTTGAATACTTGGCGGTCTTAAGTGTAGATCATGAATACTTGAATACTTGGGGCTCTCAGCCCAACCCCATGACTAGTTGGTCGAATCGAACCGGTAAAAGGGTTTGGTCGAGAAATTGTACGAACGGTGGGTATTTGTTTGGATATTCGGATCCAATAGGGGGATGATTAGTTGATGGAAATTAAGCGATTAAGTGGTGATCTATGGATATTATAATTCCATGGTTGATGGGGTGTCAACAGATCCTGGACAAACTGCTGCGGAATCTGCTCCTGAGAGCAGACTATATCCTTATACTTGAATGTGTTCCTTAACTATAACCTGATGCATGATCTATCTGGATATTACATGCTTCCCGACCATAATGCGTTCTTGTCATATATGACTCTATCATGTCTGATAGTTTGCTTGCATGTCTTCTTGGAATTTTCGCTGGACTTTTAGCTCATTCCATTAGTTTGTTTTTCTTAACAGGGGATGAGAACGTGAAGAGTGAGAGTTAGAGAAGATGGAATCTTTGTCTAAATTTTATTAGTTGCTCGTGTGAGCACTTCTAGCTCCCTATCGGATTCGCTTAGTAAATTACTTTGTAATGCTTAAGCCATGGGCTATATTTAGGGATGGTTTGGGCATATGATGTCCCTAATTGTATATATCTAAGGTTGGGATTGCTATTGCTCTTGTTGTTGAGGTTATTGTTTTGTAAATTTTGTGGTGCATGAATGAATCCTGACGAGAGTTGGATAGACGGTCTGCCAACCCTTGGGTATATACCCTAGGAAGAGGTGTAGTGAATTTTAGTAACAAGTTAAAAGGGTGTGAAGGAAGTTCCCATGATAATAAAGGAAAACGTAAAGTGATTAGTAAAGATGAACTGTCTTATGAAGAATAAAAGGAAGGAAAAAAGAAAGAATGGACACTTCAAGAAGAGATGGCGTAGCTGCTAAGTGTGAAACCTGTACAAAAATTCATACTGGATTATGTTATTTGAAAACTGATGCATGTCTTAGATGCGGCCAACTTGGACATCAAGTGAGAAACTGATCAAGAACAAATGAATTTCGTGATGGTGAAGCCCCGCTGTAATAGTTAAAAGTTAGCAATTAGTCATGTTTTGGCTGAAATAGTTGTGATCTATTGGCCTGTGGTTATGCAAACTTTATGTAGTAAGTTGTATCCCGTCAAAAACAGTGAACTTGGTGCCTGATGTTTTAGTTAGTAACATTAAATGTTTATAGTTGAGCAGCATTGAATCTCTATTCATGATTAATTATTATAATTTAGTCTTGGATTTAAGCCAAATTCTTTATTTGTGGTTCGAAAGGAAGAAATTTTGGTTAGGGGGTGATTCGGGTCTAGTGATACAATAATAAAGATGAAAAGGGCCTTACGTTGTCGATGATTTGTCAATGCACAATGTATGATTTTAAGGGCCTAGTAAGAGTAATAAACCAAGTTGCGTAATTATGGTTTCTTCTTATCAACGAGTCCTACGTTCCTCTCACCTTGCACCTTTCAATACCTTCATTGATCTTTCTTAGCATGTTAATTTAACTATTATGTTATTAAGATTTTTCCTCTAGATAAGTTCGTGGCAGTGGCATGAGTGAGGGGAAGCTCTTGAGAAGTAGAGAAAACCATAAAAATCGAGTTCTATGAGCAAAGGTGAGAATTTCGAGGATGAAATTTTTTTAAGGGTGAGAGAGTTGAGGACCCGAAAAATTATTTTATATTTTATTTTATTTCTTTTGAATGCATTTTCCTTTACTTTAATTTATTGCCTTAATTTCCTAGATATTTTTATAATAAAGTCAAGTTTTCAAATCATTTTTCCCTTATATAAGTTAGTACATATTAAGTTCGTGATGCATTATGGAAATGGGATCCACTAGTATGTTGTGTAATAAGTTTAGTGAACAAAAATGGATACTTAAATTAAAGGGTTTATGTGGATAGCAGTGGCAAGAGTGGATTAGAGGCAAAACAATATGGATTAGTGAGATAAGACAAAGGGAAAGACAATAAGATAATTTTGAAACCCTACGGCCACACTTGTTGGCAATCAACGGCACCTTTGACTAAAACTAGTTTTAGTCTTCATCTTCAAAAAAAATTGACCAAAAATTGCATTCCCTTTCTTACCTCTTGGGCCGACTCCTTGGAGGAAGAAAATGAGAGAAAATAAACTCCAATTTCTAACCTAGAAATTCTTGCTTGAATCTTGAAATTTCACCATAAGCTTGCAATCCAATCCATAGGAAGTAACTTTAAAGAAGGAGAAGACCTTGGGTGGAGGAATTTGGGGAAAAAAGGAAGTTTTGGTTGCTCTTCGTCATAGGATTAAAGGTATCATGGCTTGAAACCATTTCTTCTCTTTTTAACTTGCATTTGAGTGGATTTAAGGCTTGATTTTGGTGGATTATATGAAAATTTCATAGTTTGTGTAGTGGTTTTGGAGATTCTATAGTATTTATGCCTTCTCTAATGTTTTCCTCTTACATGACACAGATTTTTCTCTTTAGGCTTCAAAAAATTTCTGGTCTGGGATAGATTCTAAAATTTGATTATATAATATAGAATGTCTCTCAGGATTTCTGAGAAGAAGTATATGTGTACCTCATATATTCCAAAGAAGTTTTTGAATTACGGAAAAATATTAGTCAGATGAGTCTATCAGTTTTTAAACTTTCAAACTGTTAGCTGAACCTGAATTCTCTGTTCCAAAATTTTAAACCTGAAACAGCTTGAATCGACAAGGAGCTGCCAAAATTGATCTTAAATCAGCTGTCCAAAAACATGGTGGGAAATTTCCATCAGTTATTAGCCTTCCATCTGAACAAAAATATTGATAGAGATGGTCCAAATTGTTCAGCTCTTTTTGCCTGGTACCTTAATGGGAGATACATTCATCCCATGTGGAGTTTCAAGCCCATCTAGAGTGAGACTGCATTCATCAAATTTCAGGTGGCCCATCTGCCCTTTCTCAATCAAACCGTGGAAACACCAAAAGAATACTATTCCACTTAAGCTCCACTTCAAAATATTCAGACCACCAGAATTTCTCTCCCGGTTAATCTCTACTTTATATCAGTTGATCTTTCTTCACCAAATTTTGGTTGTTTCCAAGTGCCTCTTCAACTTCATGGGCCTCTTGCTTTCTCCTCAGCTTGTAAAGCACAACACATCAATTTGAGTCCTAATTTTCCTAGTGGTGGTGGAGTTGTTGGACTTAGGCAAAATTTGGTTGCTTCCAGTGCCTATTTGATAGCCTCTCTCAATTGGGGAGTTCATGACTTTCTTTCAATCCTTGAAATAAGGAACTTGGGGCATGGGCCAACTTGTTAGATTCATGAGTAAAGGGTTATGTCCCACATTGGTTCCGAGAGATGAGAATACGGGTTAATATGTAAGCGCTCAAGACCTAAAGACTTAAACTTTTGGGTCAAAATTGAGTTCATGACTTACATATTGGGCTCTTTGTTGGACTCTTTCGAAATGTTTCTCCCTATCAAATTGGTAATCAGAGCTTTAGGTTGCGAGACTGGGCTATTCATTGGGCAAGTGGATTCTTCTCGAAGTTGGACCAAAAAAAATTCTCTTTTTGGTGGCGGACCAAAGTGCCAAGGAGTTTGGTTGGTGTTAGACCAAAGAGCCAAAGGTTGGTAAGGATCCAGAATGCAATTTGGATTTTAAAGAAGAGTGGATCATGTTTGGGAGAAATATGACCTTAAGTGATAAGGTGAGTTTGCGTTGGAAGTATTAATGGGTTCAAAGAAGGGCTTGTAAATTTGGTTTAATGTGGGGGTTACTCATAAAGGGGGAGATTTGTTAGATTCAATAAGTAAAAGGTTATGTCGCACATTGGTCCGAGAGATGGAGAAAAAATGATTAATATATAAGTAGGACGGCTCAGGACCTAAAGGTTTAAAACTTTTGGGTCAGAATTGGACTCCTGACTGACATATTGGACTCTTTAATGGACTTTCTTAAGGTGTTTCTCCCTATCATACTGATTCTTACCTGCTGGCTCTGACGAAATTGGGATAGGCACGATTTGGTTAAGAAACTCTTGCTGCCTTCTTTTGTCAGTTTCTACAAATCATAAACGATTTTGGAGATAGGCATGTGAAGTAATTTTTATGCTCCGCAAGACTCCAAGTTGATGATCACCTCATCATATGCTGATTTTTGCATCAGAGCCAGAAAACAGATTTGTGGTTTTAAGAGGAATATGATTTTATTCTGTGTAGAAGTACCCCACCATGGAGTATACTTTGTGAAGTCAATTTCCCACAAGTTGACTCTCATATTTTTGGAAAGAAAGGAACAATATTTTTTCAAACTTTAAATAAAAATGAAATATTTTGCTTAAATAACTCATCCATCAAAATTACAGATTATTATTTTTTAATTACTATTGTACTGACTATGATCCCTTCATGATTATAAGCCATTGAAGTCCATAAAACTTCACATTCTGTCTTGATTCTCATGAATGAGTGGTGTCAAGGAATTAGAATCTCCCTAATTAGTAGGTTTTAAGGTCCTTTGAGAGTCAATTACCAATAACTATGATATAGTGCTGTGAATAGACAGGCATGTAGGATTGTAAGGATCAATCTGAAAAATTTCGGCTGACCTTATGTGTCTAATGGGCCTTGAATGCGATTCTTGGTACATCAAACGAACCGAGAACGTGAATCACAAGCCCTAAATCTAGATTAAGTATAACGTTGGGGATGGATGTCTTAATGTATCTTGGACTGCTCAAGAAAGATTAACACTTGTAGAACGACGCCACAATCAAGTGAATACTTGATTGATAAGTTGACGAAACATCTTAGGTCAACTCTAAGATATTCAAAGAATGACTTTCACAAGCCAAGAGAGCTCTTTCTCAGAAGAAAGAATCTGAAAATTTTCTCAAATATTATTCACTTGTGAAAAACGTTAAAAACTAAGGCATATTTATAGCATTTTACAACGACTCAACTCCTAATCAAACTAGAACTCAATTAAATAATATTTAACTACTAAGAATGGACTCTTAAAATTTGGCCAACATGGCAATAATATGGCTTACTATGGTCAAACATGCCTTAAGCCATTTATTTCCATCAACTAACGACTCACTAATTCCAAACTAATCACGGATTAAATCTGAAAATTTTCTAACAAAATAACGACACTAACAATTGTAAAGCTTAAGCAAAACTAACTAAAGGAACGACACTTTGACTTGATGATCAACAAGCCTATGATCACAAACTCGGTCCAAACAATTTGAACTACTTCATTGCTGGCAAGATTCCATATCAGGGCTAGTAGAGATAGGGCTTATATAATGAGGCTCAATTTAAATGTGAGCCAAGTTTTGACTTCATTAAATTTAGCCCCAATTAACGCTCAGTCAAAATAATTATATGTAATAGAATATATAATTAGTAATCATATTAGTATATTTGTAATATAATTATATATAAATCAAAGTAATAAGATACAATGTGATAATTATATCACATTATACATATGATATTTATATCGGTATGTAGACAAAATTATGTGATAATTGTGAGCTATAGGTCGAAATCCTAATGCTTTTGCGAGCTGAGTATGCGCCCCACAAGGTAAGTCCAAAGCCCGAAATTTATACTTTAGCCTTTTTTTGGATAAGTTAAGTTTGAACTTGTCAAAACCCAAATGGTGTTATAATCCCAATTTACGTGAATGAGAGTAAGGACTAAGTGCTCTTTTTGAGCGTGAGCTATGAATTTATGAATGTTATAGGTGTAGAACCTTTATCATGATACTTAGGGAAGATAGATATGTACGTCAGGTAGCAATTTTAAATGTAGATGATTTATGCTTGGGACCAGCAGACTCAAATTGTGAATTATTTTATTTTGGATTCTTGTACCAAGTACCAAAAAGTTGAGAGCTTTAGGATGAGGTCGATGTCTCGATTGCACTTGAGGTAAGTTTTGATGGCAAAGGTCAAGGCATGGAAGATTTTAATATTGGACCTGAGATTGAACCGATCAAGGAGAGTGGATTAATGAGTGTCATCATGGACTAGTCTCGTACATGTTTGGCTAGGGTTTCTATAGATGATGGCTAACTTTGCGATCGTCATGAATGTTTAAGATGCTAGTATCGCAGGCCTATTTCATTTCTCCTATACCTGTTGCCTTTATTTTGTGTTTCCTTGATTTTGCTGCGATTTGATTATCGCTACATATGTATTTCTTTTGAGTTCATTTTAACTCTTGTTTGATTATCCTTGTCTATTTCCTATCCTTCTGCAATATCACATAAGAACCTGGTTTTGATTCATATTTTTTCACAAGTTTTAGATTATGTATGGAGATTTTGAGACAAGAATATGAGTTCTACAGTTGTATGCAAATTTTGGCTGAATTACAATGACCACCCTGATGGAGGATGGTAAAAGACACTATTGGGGTAAGAGGTTATGGTTTCTTCTTGAACAAGTTTTGAAGGTGAGTGTGTAATGGAGAGTGAGTTAGGGTGTGGAACTTTTGCTTTAAGGAATATGTTTCCGTATTTAGTCATGTGTATTAAACGATGATAGGAATCTTTGTGGGAAGATCCAAGAATAGGAGTAAGTGCTTGTGTTTAAATTTCTCATCTACTTCATAGGGAATAGCTAAGATTCATGTTTCCTGAATGACTTGTAAGCAAAAAAATGGAAAGTTTTCAATTGTGATTAATTGTCATTTTGATCTTTTGATTTGCCTGACAGGCTATCATTCGAGCTTAAATGAAACAGTGAGATGACGAATTTGGCTGATATGAATAACAAAATAGAGATTCTTTGAAAAAGTAGAGTTCCAAAAGAAATTAGTTGAGCATTGGGAAGGACGATAGAAACAAGAATATACAAAGAAAACTAAGTTACTAAACAAGAATATGAAAATGTGAAGGAAATACGAAAGGAGACTGGAGGAGTTGCGAAAGAAGTGTGAATTGGTGTAATCAACCATTCAAGTTACTTCTCAAGACATTCCTAACAACCTAGTTAAAAGTGGTGAAAGAAACTCTCATGATACCAAAGAAAAATGTAAAGAGATTGGTGGAGATGAACTTGCTATGAAGGATAGTAGAAGGAAGAAAAGAACGAATAGACACCGCAAAAGGAAAGATGTAGCTGCTCAGTGTGACATCTGTGGCAAAACCCATACCAGAGTGTGTTATCGGATAATTGGTGCACGTTTGAAATGCGGTCAATTTGGACATCAAGTGAAGAATTGCCCAAATACATGGATGAAGCCACAGTGAAGTTGTTTGTAATCATGAATGTTGGCAACTAGTGATATGTCACTTGAAATCAGTGTATTTGTTGAACTAAGTATTGTAAAAGTTTTATATAGTAAGTTGTATCCCAGTTATAAATCTTGAACTTGAAATTTGATGTTTGCATTAGTGGTATTAAATGTCTGTGATAGTTGTTAAATCCTTACCATGAATCAACTGTTATAATTTTGTCTTGAGTTTAAGTGAGAATTCTTCATTTGTGATTAATAAATAAAGAATTTTGATGAGAAAGGGTGATACGTATTTAGCTTGGATAAGTCGGAGGACACCCTGTAGAATCGAGTTTTATTTTTGTGAGCAAAGTTAGAATTTCAAGGACAAAATTCTTTTAAGGGAGGAAGATTGTGAGGATTCGAAAATTATTTTTTCTTATATTTTGTAATCCCAAAAATTAATCTTATATTTTGTATTTTAATCTATTTGCCTTAAATTTTTTGTTATTTTAATGGTTAAGTCATGAGTTTTATCCTTTTACCTTATTTAATTTGGTGCATGTTGAATTTCATAGTGCGCTATACTAATGTGACTAATTAGTATGGTATGTGCAATAAATTTGATGGATTAGAGGGAGTTTTGTGCAAAAAGTTTTTGTGAATAGAGGTGTTAAGATGTCATTGGTGGAAGAGAGCTGTTTCAGTTTTTTGATAGAGATTTCTCCTTGATGTGCCACTTGTTGACATCTAGCTTCCTTTGACCAAGACTATTCTTAGTCTTTATCTTGAAAAATTGAACCAAAAATCTCTCCATTTTTTCTTGCTTTTGGCCGAACCATAGAGGAGAGAAAAGAGAGAAAAGAACTTCAAAGTTCATCTCAATTTCCTTGCTTGATTTGTGAAATATTCGAAGATCAACCCTAATCCACCCCAATCAATCTTGAGGGAAGCTTGAAGGGAAGCTTTCGGTGAAGTTTTGGAAGAAGAAAATCTTGCATCCCTCTTGATTTGCTTGTCATCTTTGGGGTTGGAGGTTAAGAGGTAAACTTTGATAGAAAACCTAACTTTCTTGATGTTTATATGATGATCTACTAGTTTTATTTGAGGAACTACTAGATTTTCTTGATATATGATGATTTCCTAAGTTTACTTGATGAACTACTAGATGTTTCTACAAGGTTTTGAGTTTACTTGATGTATGTTGCTTTGGGTGAAAAAGGCATGACTTTTACGGAAGATTTCATGGTTTTGCTAGAGTAGCTTGTAATTTCTAGCTTTAATGTTTAATTTTCAGCCTTGATATGCATTTTCCAGCCTTGAGATGAATTTTTCTACTTTGATATGGGACTTTTTAGCTTTGATATGAATTTTCCAGTTTGATATGAGATTTTCTAGTTTTGGTTTGCAATTTTCTGCTTTAGGGTTTAAATTTGCAGCTTTGGTGTAGTTGAGATTGAGCTATGGAAATGTCAAAATTTGATAGCTTTTGTGGCCTAAAACTTGTACAACACGTATTCTATAATATGTTATTTTGACTGATTACGTTTTGCCATGAAAATAGGGTTGGATTTGGAAGGTTAACCTGGGGAATTTTGGGGAAACATGTTGCTGGAATGTTCCCTCTTATTGATCAAGTGACCAAGAGTGAGAATCGAGGTGTAAATTTAGAGTGAATTGGACCCACCTTGCTTAAATTAATTGCGACCACCTTGCCTTCACACTTAGGTTGGATTTTAGTGAAAGCCAAGTGATTTGAAAGGAGGAAAATGAGTTTTCCCCAAAATATTTTCTTGCTTAAAATTTCCAGTTTTATATTTCGAAAGTATTGTCTCGTTTTCTTCTAAATTGTGACTATAATCGATGCTTTTATGTCCCATGTTTGCCTTAAGACATTGATCTAGCATGCATGAGGTTTTTTCCTTTTATTTGAACAAGAAAATATTGCACTTTAGACAGCTATATGGGGGTTAACCTGCAAATTGCGTTATTGGCTAAGTGAAGTTTCGAAACTCATAGTTATACATTTATATTGGCATGAAATGGTTAGACTCTTGATGTATAACATGACCACAAGACTCGAGAGTGACCAAGAGGAAGAACTATGGTTTGAAGTAAAAAGATTGTGATCAATTGATGAGTATTCCAATTGCATATTCCATGTTACTTGATCAAATGTGACTTGTTGCTAGAAATTGCTAAGGATTCTGAATTGTTATTTCATAGGTGAGTGTGTACTTTATCACATTCGACCGTTGTAAAGTGAATTATATGATCCTGCATGCAGACTTGAATAAACATGTGCATGAATATAGGCCGGCTGTATATCTTCTTGTAGCAGCTGAGCTGAGCTCTTCGCTGGCACTTTTATCGGACACGTCGGGTAAGTTAGACACCCTTGCGTTACTTATGCATATGCATGAATATAGGTCGGCCACGGCTGAAATGGGCCCTTCATTGGAACTCTTACTTGAGACCAGCTTTAGAGCAGTCGGATAAGCTTACAGCCTTGGGTAAAAAAAGAATTTCCTAACCTATTTACTTGTGACTTGAACTCGTGACATGCTTAAATACCGGAGCGTTAGGTGACAGCTAACGTCTCCAATCATAACATGCTTAAGCGTTGGTGATAACTAATAACTCCACTCGTGAATACTTGAATACTTGGGGTCTTAAGTGTAGATCATGAATACTTGAATACTTGGGGCTCTAAGCCCAACCCCATGACTAGTTGGTCGAATCGAACCGGTAAAGGGTTTGGTCGAGGAAATTGACGAACGGTGGGTATTTGTTTGGATTTCGGGATCCAATAGGGGGATGATTAGTTGATGGAAATTAGCGATTAAGTGGTGATCTATGGATATTATAATTCCATGGTTTGATGGGGTGTCAACAGATCCTGGACAAACTGCTGCGGAATCTGCTCCTGAGAGCAGACTATATCCTTATACTTGAATGTGTTCCTTACTATACCTTGATGCATGATCTATCTGGATATTACATGCTTCCCGACATATGCGTTCTTGTCATAATATGACTCTATCATGTCTGATAGTTTGCTTGCATGTCTTCTTGGAATTTTCGCTGGACTTTTAGCTCATTCCATTAGTTTGTTTTTCCTTACAGGGGATGAGAACGTGAGAGTGAGAGTTAGAGAAGATGGAATCTTTGTCTAAATTTTATTAGTTGCTCGTGTGAGCACTTCTTAGCTCCCTATCGGATTCGCTTAGTATTACTTTGTATGCTTAGAGCCATGGCTATATTTAGGGATGGTTTGGGCATATGATGTCCCTAATTGTATATATCTAAGGTTGGGATTGCTATTGCTCTTGTTGTTGAGGTTATTGTTTTGTAAATTTTGTGGTGCATGAATGAATCCTGACGAGAGTTGGATAGACGGTCCTGCCAAACCCTTGGGTATATACCCTAGGAAGAGGTGTAGTGAATTTTTAGTAATCAAGTTAAAAGGGGTGAAGGAAGTTCCCATGATAATAAAGGAAAACGTAAAGTGATTAGTAAAGATGAACTGTCTATGAAGAATAAAAGGAAGGAAAAAGAAAGAATGGACACTTCAAGAAGAGATGCGTAGCTGCTAAGTGTGAAACCTGTAACAAATTCATACTGGATTATGTTATTTGAAAACTGATGCATGTCTTAGATGCGGCCAACTTGGACATCAAGTGAGAAACTGATCAAGACAAATGAATTTCGTGATGGTGAAGCCCGGCTGTAATAGTTAAAGTTAGCAATTAGTCATGTTTTTGGCTGAAATAGTTGTATCTATTGGCCTGTGTTATGCAAACTTTATGTAGTAAGTTGTATCACCGTCAAAAACAGTGAACTTGGTGCCTGATGTTTTAGTTAGTAACATTAATGTCTATAGTTGAGCAGCATTGAATCTCTATTCATGAATTAATTATTATAATTTAGTCTTGGATTTAAGCCAGAATTCTTTATTTGTGGTTCGAAAGGAAGAATTTTGGTTAGGGAGGGTGATTCGGGTCTAGTGATACAATAATAAAGATGAAAAGGGCCTTACGTTGTCGATGATTTGTCAATGCACAATGTATGATTTTAAGGGCTAGTAAGAGTAATAACCAAGTTGCGTAATTATGGTTTCTTCTTATCAACGAGTCCTACGTTCCTCTCACCTTGCACCTTTCAATACCTTCATTGATCTTTCTTAGCATGTTAATTTAACTATTATGTTATTAAGATTTTTTCCTCTAGATAAGTTCGTGGCAGTGGCATGAGTGAGGGGAAGCTCTTGAGAAGTAGAGAAAACCCTATAAAATCGAGTTCTATGAGCAAAGGTGAGAATTTCGAGGATGAAATTTTTTTAAGGGTGAGAGAGTGTGAGGACCCGAAAATTATTTTATATTTTATTTTATTTCTTTGAATGCATTTTCTTTACTTTAATTTATTGCCTTAATTTCCTAGATATTTTTATAAATAAGTCAAGTTTTCAAATCATTTTTCCTTATATAAGTTAGTACATATTAAGTTCGTGATGCATTATGGAAATGGGATCCACTAGTATGTTGTGTAATAAGTTTAGTGAACAAAAATGGATACTTAATTAAAGGGTTTATGTGATTAGCAGTGGCAAGAGTGGATTAGAGGCAAACAATATGGATTAGTGAGATAAGACAAAGGAAAGACAATAAGATAATTTTGAAACCCTACGGCCACACTTGTTGGCAATCCAAGGCACCTTTGACTAAAACTAGTTTTAGTCTTCATCTTCAAAAAAATTGACCAAAAATTGCATTCCCTTTCTTACCTCTTGGCCGACTCCTTGGAGAAGAAAATGAGAGAAAATAAACTCCATTTCTAACCTAGAAATTCTTGCTTGAATCTTGAAATTTCACCATAAGCTTGCAATCCAATCCATAGGAAGTAACTTTAAAGAAGGAGGAAGACCTTGGGTGGAGGAATTTGGGGAAAAAAGGAAGTTTTGGTTGCTCTTCGTCATAGGATTAAAGGTAATCATGGCTTGAAACCATTTCTTCTCTTTTAACTTGCATTTGAGTGGATTTAAGGCTTGATTTTTGGTGGATTATATGAAAAATTTCATAGTTTGTGTAGTGGTTTGGAGATTCTATAGTATTTATGCCTTCTCTAATGTTTTCCTCTACATGACACAGATTTTTCTCTTTAGGCTTCAAAAAATTTCTGGTCTGGGATAGATTCTAAAATTTGATTATATAATATAGGAATGTCTCTCAGGATTCTGAGAAGAAGTATATGTGTACCTCATATATTCCAAAGAAGTTTTTGAATTACGGAAAAAATATTAGTCAGATGAGTCTATCAGTTTTAACTTTCAAACTGTAGCTGAACCTGAATTCTCTGTTCCAAAATTTTAAACCTGAAACAGCTTGAATCGACAAGGAGCTGCCAAATTTGATCTAAATCAGCTGTCCAAAAACATGGTGGGAAATTTCCATCAGTTATTAGCCTTCCATACTGAACAAAAATATTGATAGAGATGGTCCAAATTGTCAGCTCTTTTGCCTGGTACCTTAATGGGATACATTCATCCATGTGGAGTTTCAAGCCCATCTAGAGTTGAGACTGCATTCATCAATTTTCAGTGTGGCCATCTGCCCTTTCTCAATCAAACCGTGGAAACACCAAAAGAATACTATTCCACTTAAGCTCCACTTCAACATATTCAGACCACCAGAATTTCTCTCCCGGTTAATCTCTACTTTATATCAGTTGATCTTCTTCACCAAATTTTGGTTGTTTCCAGTGCCTCTTCAACTTCATGGGCCTCTGCTTTCTCCTCAGCTTGTAAAGCACACACATCAATTTGAGTCCTAATTTTCCTAGTGGTGGTGGAGTTGTTGGACTTAGGCAAAATTTGGTTGCTTCCAGTGCCTATTTGATAGCCTCTCTCAATTGGGGAGTTCATGACTTTCTTTCAATCCTTGAATAGGAACTTGGGGCATGGGCAACTTGTTAGATTCATGAGTAAAGGGTTATGTCCCACATTGGTCCGAGAGATAGAGAAATACGGGTTAATATGTAAGCGCTCAAGACCTAAAGACTTAAACTTTTGGGTCAAAATTGAGTTCATGACTTACATATTGGGCTCTTTGTTGGACTCTTTCGAAATGTTTCTCCCTATCAAATTGGTATCAGAGCTTTAGGTTGCGAGACTGGGCTATTCATGGGCAAGTGGATTCTTCTCGAAGTTGGAACCAATAAAAATTCTCTTTTTGGTGGCGGACCAAAGTGCCAAGGAGTTTGGTTGGTGTTAGACCAAAGAGCCAAAGGTTGGTAAGGATCCAGAATGCAATTTGGATTTTAAAGAAGAGTGGATCCATGTTTGGGAGAAAATATGACCTTAAGTGATAAGGTGAGTTTGCGTTGAGTATTAAAGTGGGTTCAAAGAAGGGCTTGTAAATTTGGGTTTAATGTGGGGGTTACTCATAAAGGGGGAGATTTGTTAGATTCATAAGTAAAAGGTTATGTCGCACATTGGTCCGAGAGATGGAGAAAAAATGATTAATATATAAGTAGGAGCTCAGGACCTAAAGGTTTAAACTTTTGGGTCAGAATTGGACTCCTGACTGACATATTGGACTCTTTAATGGACTTTCTTAAGGTGTTTCTCCCTATCACTACTGATTCTTACCTGCTGGCTCTGACCGAAATTGGGATAGGCACGATTTGGTTAAGAACTCTTGCTGCCTTCTTTGTAGTTTCTACAAATCATAACGATTTTGGAGATAGGCATGTGAAGTAATTTTGATGCTCCGCAAGACTCCAAGTTGATGATCACCTCATCATATGCTGATTTTTGCATCAGAGCCAGAAAACAGATTTGTGGTTTTAAGAGGAATATGATTTATTCTGTGTAGAAGTACCCCACCATGGAGTATACTTTGTGAAGTCAATTTCCAACAAGTTGACTCTCATATTTTTGGAAGAAAGGAACAATATTTTTCAAACTTTAAATAAAAAATGAAATATTTGCTTAAATAACTCATCCATCAAAAATTACAGATTATTATTTTTTAATTACTATTGTACTGACTAATGATCCCTTCATGATTATAAGCCATTGAAGTCCATAAAACTTCACATTCTGTCTTGATTCTCATGAATGGTGTGTCAAGGAAATTAGAATCTCCCTATAATTAGTAGGTTTTAAGGTCCTTTGAGAGTCAATTACCAATAACTATGATATAGTGCTGTGAATAGACAGGCATGTAGGATTGTAAGGATCAATCTGAAAAATTTCGGCTGACCTTATGTGTCTAATGGGCTTGATGCGATTCTTGGTACATCAAAACGAACCGAGAACGTGAATCACAAGCCCTAAATCTAGATTAAGGTATAACGTTTGGGGATGGATGTCTTAATGTATCTTGGACTGCTCAAGAAAGATTAACACTTGTAGAACGACGCCACAATCAAGGTGAATACTTGATTGATAAGTTGACGAAACATCTTAGGTCAACTCTAAGATATTCAAGAATGACTTTCACAAGCCAAGAGAGCTCTTTCTCAGAAGAAAGAATCTGAAAATTTTCTCAATATTATTCACTTGTGAAAAACGTTAAAAACTAAGGCATATTTATAGCATTTTACACGACTCAACTCCTAATCAAACTAGAACTCAATTAACTAAATATTAACTACTAAGAATGGACTCTTAAAATTTGGCCAACATGGCAATAATATGGCTTACTATGGTCAACATGGCCTTAAGCCATTTATTTCCATCAACTAACGACTCACTAATTCCCAAACTAATCACGGATTAATCTGAAAATTTTCTAACAAAATAACGACACTAACAATTGTAAAGCTAAGCCAAACTAACTAAAGGAAACGACACTTGACTTGATGATCAACAGCCTAATGATCACAAACTCGGTCCAAACAATTTGAACTACTTCATTGCTGGCAAGATTCCATATCAGGGCTAGGTAGAGATAGGGCTTATATATGAGGCTCAATTTAAATGTGAGCCAAGTTTTGACTTCATTAAATTTAGCCCCAATTAACGCTCAGTCAAAATAATTATATGTAATAGAATATATAATTAGTAATCATATTAGTATAGTTTGTAATATATATATATATAAATCAAAGTAATAAGATACAATGTGATAATTATATCACATTATACAATATGATATTTATATCGGTATGTAGACAAAATTATGTGATAATTGTGAGCTAATAGGTCGAAATCCTAATGCTTTTGCGAGCTGAGTATGCGCCCCACAAGGTAAGTCCAAAGCCCGAAATTTATTACTTTAGCCTTTTTTTGGATAAGTTAAGTTTGAACTTGTCAAAACCTAACAAAACCTAACTCAAAAAACCCAGTTGACAACTTTACCGGCATACCTCATAAGTCATACAACAACTAACAAATAGGTTTAAGGCAATTTGAAGTGCTTATAGAAAGCTATGTCTGGGCAAAATAAACTTATCTGAATGGAGTCAATGGGCGATTATGAAGATGGCTTAGGTTGGTGACCACAAGTCAACGCCGATCCATGGTAGGAATGGCAACGGGGCGGGGAACCACTCCCCTATCCCCCACTCCTCCCCCTCCTCCCGCCCCGCTTCCCCCGTGAGTCACTACAAGAAATTTGGCCTTTTGTGACAATAAAAAGTCATCACTAAAAATTAAAAAGTCGTCATTATATGAGTACAGTGACGACTTTTTCCATTGTCACATCGTTGTCACTAATTCTATGTCACAAATAGGTACATGTGACAACCTATATAAAGTCGTCACTAAATATTTATATTTAATTACGAAGACTATGTCGTCACTAAGGATTAATTTTCTGTGACGAAGTTTCTTGTCACTGTTTCAAAAATTTTTCTGTCATAAAATATAGCAAAAGTCGTCACAAATTTGGACGTGCATAGTGACGACTTGAACTTGTCACTCTCACTCCTAGTATTCTGTGACAAGAATAGTCATCACTTAGTGAACTTACAACTTTGTTTACAAGAGCTGCAATTGTTCATTCCAAATATAACATTGCCATGGCCCTCGTTCTGACAATTATAGCCAAAAAAAATTAAATTTGGCTAAGAGTGACATCTTTTGGGAAGGTTGTCACTGAATTTTGTCTAAAGAAGTTGAAATTAACCGATACAAATGTAGTATTGCGATGCCATTTTCAACAAATATAACAAAACATTCAATTTGACAAAAGGCAAAACCAACGTAGAATATATGTTCGTAAATTCATATATTTGGCCATAACACATCTCCAAATTAATCAAAACAGAAGTGAACCACAAATGTTGGGAATATAGTAATCCCACATAATCAGTTGTAAGTTCTAATGACCAATACATATCCTTCCCAAAAGATAGAATACTAGATTTTGCCACTAAAGCATAGACTACATAGCTATGGTTAGATTTTGAGCATCTCTTGTAGCACGAGCATCATCAGTCTTCTCACGATCAAAATATGAAGCTAGACTGCATTGAAAATAAACTTTTCTTTAGAGTTTCAGCATATCCAACTACTGTGAACTTAAGTAAAAAAATCAGTCAAGTAGGTGAACCAGCCAAAATAAAAGTTCAGCCAAAAATCAGTAAAATACTTTTCTAATTTCGCAAAAAATCATCAGGTCGGGGTTGCTTCTCATGTAAAGGAAAAGAATCAAAGATGGTTTTCTTGCCTCCTTTTCTTTCCTTTGTGCATAGAATATGTAAACAGATAAAATTTAGTATCTTTTTCCTAGCTACAAAAGAACAGATATTTGAACCAGCACACTTTCACACGTTCACAATAATGGCCAATAAGCATGAGCAATGCTGATAGGATAGAATTTCAGATCAACAGTAGTAAATTTGGCAAAGATGATGCTCTATAAACACCTAGTTGTGACCATTAAGGCATTAATATACAGCTGGCAATGGTGCAGAAACAAGCAGACATGACCATAACAGAAACTGGACCACAATCCCCAAACTAAAAAAGAAAGAGGGCAAAAGAAAGAAAATTCAAATAAGAGAGAAAAAAGCAATATAGTTATCTTGATTCTCTGATTTCTTCAACACGACAATGACAAAACTGTTAAAGTTGAGAATAACAAAAGCATGAATGCTTGCTTTGGCCCAATGAAGATTGCTTCAACAGAAAGGTGATACCCGCCTTTTTCTTCTTATTTCAGCCAAGTAATTAGGATTGGCATTCATTTCTAGAGGCACGGTTCTTGCAAAACTTCCACTACTGCATACAAAATTCCCCAACGTCCCATATAGAAAGGATATAGGGTGCAGAATAAAACACAATTTCCAGATTCAATGTTTCCATAATTGAACGTTAGAAGAATTAAAGTGACAAAACACAATAGCCAATTTCCAGAGCTAAAAATCTAACCTTTTATGAAGAGCCAGGGACACATATCACAACATGCAAATGCAACAAAGTTTCAAGAGCTCACAGTTTCACAAGATATAGTAGTGTACTTTCAAGTGCTCATAGTTTCACACAATGCAAATGCAACAAAGACTAGAAAGTCAGGGTGCGAAGTTAAGGCTTGATTTTCACAATATGCATCATCTTTGGACCAACATTAAGCATAAAATTATACCAATAATCAAGTCATCGAGACTTAAGGTTGAAACTCCTCACCTTTTTGCTGTCTATCATTTGCGCAAGTCTTTCATTTGGGCTATCAACTCCTCGTACAACCCCCTAGTTTCAAGTTGCTGATCTTGCAAGCTCTTAATTAGCTCCTTTTGGGCATTGAATTCCTCTGTAATTTGTGTAGCTCATTGCTCTGCCACATCTGCCCATCTTCGATGTTCTTCAATTTCACTTCTCAAGTGGTCAATCTCCATTGCTTGCCTCTTGGTTGTGCTACGGTTACGAAGCTGTCCAGGTATGTATCTAAGTTGCTGTTGACAAATTTCAGCATTGCTCATTGAAATTGATGCTTCCATCTCTTTCATTGTTGCCTAGACAAGACAGAATAGCGTAAGTGTTAAAAGGCATGTCACAAAGGAGCTGTAAATGCATAAAAATAAAAGGACATCTCGCACCAAAGTCTCTTTCGCTAGATCATTTATCAGCCTTCCTGTCTTCTTTGATGTACGACTGATTTCAAACATTTCTATCTCTGAAAGCTCCACTCCCTCCTTCCTCTTCTGTCAAATAGAAATTTTGACACCTGACTTTGAGAGTGAAGAAGGACAAAAAGCATAAGCACATCTCCAAACAGTTTTAATTGATTACCTTCTCTTCAACAACTCTAGCAAGTGACTTTGTTCCCACAGTAGTATGAGTTTCATTCTTGGCACGATTTTCTTTGTTACGTTCATTGATTTTCTGTAATATATAAACAACCAGCAGTAATTCTAAATAACTATGACAAATAAGTTTTATATTTAGGCAAGACTAATTCAAGTATGTAACTAGATCTTGAATTCTTCACTTCCAAAGTAGTTGCATATCCATGTCCAATCCTCAGCTGATACATCTTCAGGAACATGTTGAATTGCTTCCTCCTTCATCCCAAAAGTTAGAAAATAGCGATGCAACCGATATCGGTGATTCCGATACAAGGTGTTCAACTGCCTATTTATAGCAGTTTTTGAGGTGATGTTATTCTCAAACTGGAAGTCATCCTACAAGACAAATAAAAGTACCGAAAAATTAAATAGAAGTACATAAGAATATTGCATGAGTATAAAGATCAAGCAATTCATTCTAGTAGTGATATAAGCAAAAAAAGACAAGTACCGTAACCGTCTTGTATATGTTCTCTCTATATTCAGCCTCAAGATGTGACCATTTGTCAATATTAAGCCTTCCAAACTTCCTAACAACACAGTCACTCTCACTAATGAAGTATTGAGAGTCACTTTCTCACTAATGTAGTATCAGCTGCAACAAGGCCAATCTATTGCAGCGATGTTAACGAAGCTGGTTTTTGGGTTAGCGGAGGTTCTAGTTTGGTTTCTTTGTTCTTTTGGGTCTGTTTGCTGTGTGTTAGAACGTTTCTGGAGTTTCTTGGGGTGAATAATAGAATATTTCTGCAGTTTCTAACCCATAAGAAGCTAATTGAATCCTGATTTCAGAAATTCCGTGGTAGGCACATATCTTCAGTTACAGAAACTTTGATTGAAACATTTGCATGAAAACTTCATAAAAAGATTGTCTTTTGCTGCTTGTTTGGGATGTTGGAGTGATTTGTTTTGTTGTTCAGCTTCAAACTATGATTTTGGTCTAAAAAACCTTCGAGCCAAGCTGCATATTCAGGTCCGAAACCTGAGAACAGTGAAAATGCAGCAGGTTCCATTTTGTTGTCGCAGCCACTGTTTCTAGTTGTCATTAGCATGAAGTGCTGCCATGACTTATATTTTTCAGAGGTGTTTAGCCATGTTTGTTAATTGAAGTTGGTTGAAAGCTTTGTATGGATCTTGCTTGTCGAATTTTGTTGAGAAATCATGGAAGCTGTTGAATGAATTGGCATGATAATCACTTGGTTTGTTTGATGCAGAGAATGCTTTCGTACGTTTGCATGCATTTTGCATGAAAATAATTCCAGAAAATTGCATCCTCACCCCCCAAGTCTCCCCTTCTCCTGCTATGGCCCAATCAATTGAATAATTTCATCAAATTGGTCCTTGATAATTTTAATTTGTGCAACTTCATTGCTTGTTTGCTTCAATTAACTACCATGCTTAGTTTAAATTGCACTTAAGTTATGACTTTAGGGACTTTATGACTAAGTGAGCCTTGTTTTGCCCATTTCTTTTAATTTTTCTTAAATAAAGTGGTGCCTTGACCTTTTTATTATTTTGGAGGGTAATTGAATAATTTCACTTCATTGGGGCGTCAATTCAAGGGAGGTACACTCTATCCCTCATTTGCACTACATTTGACCTTATGTGCTCCTACGTGTTATGTGAATATGCATGTCTACTTCGCTTTCCTTACCTCCTTGCATGCATTTACTTGCTTTTTACTTTTATTTAAGTTTTATGGGGTATGTGTACACCTCTTGGCTTGTAATAGATAGGGCTCGGAGAGCATCTGGTCCATTTACCCTTTCCCCTTTATGTTTTTATGGGGTATGTGTACACCTCTTGGCTTGTAATAGATAGGGCTCGGAGAGCATCTGGTCCATTTTCCCCTTCCCCTTGGTTGCTTGTTTTTGTTGCTACATTTTTAATTGCTTTGTTAGGGCCTTGCATCTAGTCGAGCATGCTAAATGTTATGTGCTATGTGTTTATACGTGTTTGGCATGTCTACTCGCTTTCTATAGCATGAATGAATGTGATGGATGAATGTACGTCACCACACTAGTCCAATGCTAGTTGTGGCTCATTATTTCATTAGGAATTCATAGAAAGGGCTAGTCCAATGCTAGACCCAATAGGCCATCCCTTTTTGTTAGTGCATATTTGCATGTTCACTACATGTCATGCATTTTTCTTAGTTTTATCATTTGGCATGCTCCTCGAGCCCCTTTTCCCCTCATTTTAGGATTTTTGCATCTCATGCTAGTTAGGGTTCATTTGCTTGAGAGTCCCCTTCTGATATGGGATATAGACGAGTGGGGCTTTTTACTAAGCCTTAGCACGCTTATATTCCCCTCTATCAAAGGGAAAATTGAGTCACGATTTAGGTCTCCCCGTACCCAATATGCATGAATTCCCTAGGCCCATGCATTTTAAATCCACTCTATCATTACACTTTCACTTTTGTCTCATTTGCACACATGCACCTTTTTATCACTCTCACTTGCACACAAACACTTTTATCTTCACTCGCACACGAGTACTTTCATCTTCATTGGCACACTGACACTTTCGCACTTTTCTTTAAATTGCATATATGCATTTCGCCCACTTACATTTTTGCACACCCCTCACATTTTCTTTTCTTGTTTGAGCATTCCACTTGCATTATACGTGACCTCTCCAAAAGATCGTTATTGGGTTTCACAATTAATGTGATTGGCACCACTCAACCTTTGAAGAGAAATTTCCCCCAATACCCCTAGGTCTAGGGTTTTGCATTCATATAGACATATCCAACACGCGATACATACCTTGGGTAGAAAAATTAGGGAAAATTGGTTTAAGTCACGCAACTAGCCTTGGCTAGGTCGAAGGGGTGCCTTGGATTTTTATCCTTGCCTTCCCCTTCGTCAAATGTGACCCCCGATCCCTCTTTTGGTTACGCAGACCCAAAAGTTTTCAAAAAGGGTTTATTTACTTTTTTATTCAAAAACAAAAATCATTTTTGGGTGACTTGGTACACCCTAACTCTATACCAAGTGGCGACTCCATTTTTGATACAAAAAACCCTTTTGAACTTCACTTGGCCAAATCGTCGCATTCTAAGTCCCATGGCCTTTTACTTTTCATTCCGCACACGTTCACATGTATATCACACACACCACACATTCATTCAAAAAGTGGGGCGCGACAGTTGGCGACTCCACTGGGGACTTCCTAAGTGGGTCCAAGCATTTGACTTAGCCATTCGTTTCCTGTTTCTACCCTTTTTATGCATTGCATTTGGATATTGGGGTTGCATTTTTTATTTTAGGACTTTTTCGCCTCGCGCGCGTATCCAACTATTCCCTCACTCACGTATGTGTGATTGGTTGATTGGATGTATGTTTACTTATTTATCTCGCGCTTGCATTGCATTTGGGAGGGGGTGTGTCACCTTTAGAGCCTCGCGTTGGTTCTCAACCCCTTCCCTCAAAATAGGGGAACACTTCATACGTGCACGTTTACTTGCTTTTATCCCATTTTATTTTATTTTCGTGGGCGCCATCCCACACCGCCTTGTAGGACTAGGATCGATTGCCTTGGGTAGGCGGATGGTATGCTCTGCGCCCATAGCGCTACCTAAGGGATCACTCGAGCCACCGACCAAAGGCCCTGGGAGTGATGACCCTTCGCCTTTAGGTCTGAAGGCTTGGGAGCCGAGACTTATCGAGTCTAGTTGCATTCGTGAGCCCCAGCCTCATGCATCCATGTCAGAGTTTGCCTAGGTTAGAGTCAACCTCACCCTTTTAAGCACATTAGGCACGAGGGAAGGGGTTCCACCCCTTTTACTTGCTTTTATTGTATTTCTTTTCTTAATTGCTCCCAATGTGTTATGTGTATTATCAATTGTACTAACCATTCTTTTGTTTTCTTGGCTTGCATTCATATGCCTTAGCAATAAGAGGCCTTTTTGGCACTCTTTTAGTGACTCACCCACTAGATAGCTCACATGTCTAAATTTCAGTCTTTGCACTTACTTTTCAGTAAATACATTTCATGTTTAGACCTTTTCCCCCCGTTGCATTATTTATATCCTTTAGGCAATATTTGTCACATATTTACATCGCTTTAATAAATGGCATCATGCATAAACCATAGAAAGGGAATGCCACATAGGGAATCCCGTGTTTAGGAATAAACCACCTTATGTCTCGGATACTTAATCCAAGGAGACTTGCATGTTTACATTTTTGTACCATCCAAAGGGGTAGTGCACAAGGTAAGGTAGGATCCGATTATTTTCATAGAGTGATCTTTGGAATATGAGCGTCTAATAATCACTTTTTGGCCATTTTATCAAAATTGGTAAAAATCCCTTGCAAAGAGGACATTAATTTGAAGAAATTCACAAATGATTCCTCTTATTGAGACGATAAATAAATTGAGGCCAAAATTTGATTTTTAGAAGGTCATAGACCAATGCACTTCAATAATTTTGAAATAACCAATGGCCGGACAATTCAACCAGTCCATTTTGCCAATTCATTCAATAAATCATCAATTCATTTGACCAATTTACCCTTTTTAGGGTCACCTGGTCGATTTTTGAATAAATCATCAATTCATTTGACCAATTTACCCTTTTTAGGGTCACCTGGTCGATTTTCAATAAATCGTCAATTCATTTGACCGATTTACCCTTTTTAGGGTCATTCGGCCGATTTTTGAATAAATCATTCATTTGGCCAATTTACCCATTTTTAGGACAACCGAGCCGATTTTGAATAAATCAAGTTTCGTTCAATCTATTTGATCAATTTACCCTCTTTAGGGTAATCTGATTAATTTTGGATAAATTAAATTTTATTCAATTCATTTGACCTGTTTCCCTTTTAGGGTAATACGGTCGATTTTTAATAAATTGGCAATTTCATTTGACCAATTAGGATTTCAATGTCTAGTCGATTTTGAGAAAAGCATCCGTTGCATCCAGCCATTTGATTAGCTGGAATTTTGACCCCTGCTTCACTGAGAAAAGTTGTCAAAACAAATTCCAATCTCTTCGATAGGAAGTTCGTCAAGGCCAAACCCGTGCGTTTTTGCAAGTTCTTGTATCGATCGAAAGTAATCAACCCCTTCGGACAAGGTCCTCATTTTGACAAATGTCTCTCGTCACTCCAGTTGACCAAATTTTTCAAATTATTTTTTCACTCCATAAGCTGATTGGATCCATCAGGTATTGTATAGTGCCTACTCTGGAGGATTGCATTTTCATGCTAGGCCTACCCTTGGCACAAAAAGGGTCCCCCCGTAGGACATGCATCCGAGTTGCTTGAATAATTACTAACTCATGCCTTTTTCTTTTTCCCTTTTGAATAAATTGCAGAAATCTAATAACGATTGGTTTATCTAAAGAAGTCTTTTGCATTCTCAGGTAAAATTTCAAAATAGCTTTTCGGAAAAGCCCATTATTACGCGATCCCGAAGTAAGGCCCAAAGGAATCGTGTAGACATGAGTACTCAACCAGAATCATCCGATAAGGCCGTTGCAACTACCCAGCCGGAAGCTGCAAGTCCTGGGGTTCAGTTGACAGAGTTACTCACAAAATTTGGGGAAATGGCGTCAGAAATGGCCGCTCAGAAGAAGTTGATTGACGAGTTCGTTAGTAGCGGAGTGCAACCTGAGCCTGTACCCACTACACAACCACAATCCGAACCATTTGTAATTCCTCCATTTCAAACTACGTTTGAGGGAACTGTAAATCCGCAATATGCTTTTACTCAAAATCCTCCGTTCTATCCCCCTTATGGGCAAGGATTCCAGCCTCAAGGCGACCCAAACATGCATCTGAACCCACCAACTTTTTATCAGCCTACCGCAGAGCCCGTGGTGCCGGAGCACACTTTTCAAAATAAGCTAGAAATGGGAGAGTCGTCTGCCCAGATTGATATGAAGTTACTTAAACGCTTGGATCGTTTTGATGAATTCATCCGAAAAAGCCAAGGTTTAAGCAAACAAGGGGTGTTGGATTATGATGATTTGTGCCTGTTTCCGAACGTGCAACTGCCGGTGGGGTTCAAGACCCCTAAATTCAACAATTATGATGGAACAAGCAACCCTAAGACGCACCTGCGCTTGTTTGCCAACAAGTTGGGCAAGCCAGTGGATGACGAGAATTTACCGTTGAGATTATTTCCAGAAAGCTTAGAAGGGGATGCTCTCGATTGGTATTCCAACCTAAAGCCAGAGGAAGTGAAAACCTGGCTCGATCTGTCCAATGCCTTCATTAGACAATATGAGTATAATTGTGAGCTAGCGCCAACACGAACCACGTTGGAAGGGACAAAGAGGAAGCCTTCTGAGGACCACAAGACCTATGCCAAGAGGTGGAGGAAAATAGCTGCAAAAGTCGAGCCACCAATGACGGAGGACGAAATCATACGCACTTTCATTAAGGCACATGATCCGCCGTACTTTGAAGAAATTTTTCGCATGACTGGATGCTCATTTGCCGCAATTGTTAATAAGCTTGAGGAATTTGATGATTTCGTGAAGGCTGGAAAGATTGTTAATGTGTCTGCCCTCAAATCGCAGTTAGATGCTTTGCAAAGCCAAGGTAGTAATGGGAAGAAGCAATTCCAAAAGAAAGAGGGGGAAATCGCTTTTGCCTGGGATCGAAACCCTGTCTCAAAGCCCAGACCTCGACAATACCCTACTTACTCCAACCCTTACCCTTACTATTCAAACATTCATCCTGTTTACCACACCAACACCAATTATCCTCGACCTCGCCCAAGCTATCCTAACTCACCTTTAGCTCCTTTTCAAATTTCTCAACCAAATCCTCACCAAAATCGTCATCAGCCTCCATTCAATCCAAGAATGCCTCCGCCAAACAGACCCGTTTACAACTATCCTCAACTCCCTAAAGCCAACAACCCAGGACGTAACCGCACGTTCACCAATCTCGACAGACCTTTGGATCAATTATATGACCAATTGAAGGCTGCCGGGAAAATAGGTGTCATTCCCCCTCCAGCCTATCCGTATGGCATACCCGTTGGGTATAACCCACAAGTTGTCTGTGCTTATCATTCAGGGGCACCCGGTCATCCTATTGCTGAGTGTAAAGCACTCAAGCATAAAATTCAAGACATGATTGAAGCTGGAGAGATTTAGAAGAAAAGAGGCACAAGCGCCAAATGTGGATAAGAACCCCCTGCCAGAGTATGATAACACCATTGGGGTTATTATAGACAATACAGAATTTAAGGAGCCTGCTAAAAACCTGTCAAGTGAGGCTGAGGTGTTTGGAAATGATGCAGAATTCTCCTACATCCCTGAAGGATCAATTTCCAATTGAACAGCTGAATTTCTACCCATTCAAAAGGAGTTTCGGTAAACCTAAAGGGGTTTGTCATTCATGCGAATTCATGAGGAAAAAACTTTTGCATCTGTAATGAAAACATCTTTACTTTTGACTAAAATTTGCGCATGTAAATATTTTTTTAAGTTTTATTTCATTTGCTTTCAATCAAAGGTTTTATGAAAATGCACAAGTCATTCTTGTCAGGTTATTTTGTTTATTCGTTTGTTTATATTTCGGTCATATTGCGTGTTCATTTGTTTGTTGTATATTTGTTTGCTTATTATTCTAAATTCGTTAATTCTTTCAAATGACCAAAGATAAAATTATTTGACCCTTTGGATATCACTTTTCTGGAATTCAATAATGGCAATCTCTATCTCACTCACGACTTGAGAATTTTGTAACCCAAATTTCAAAGCGAGAGTGATAATGAGAAAATATTTGATTCTTTTTCAAAAATCTTGAACAAAACGAGGAGAAATTCGAACCAAACCTAGAAGCCATAGCAATTGTTCACATTGGCACTGAGAATAAGGTCAAAAGGACATAAATCAGCATTCGTTTGGACAAAAGCAGAAAAGGAGATGATTAAGAGTTTGACTATGTGTCAAGGTGTACAGATGGTTGGAGGCAGTCTCGTTTGCAGTAGCAGAAATTCAATCTTTGCACACTCTAATGGGAGTTCAGCCAAGAATGCCGTTTGTCATGAAATGTTACAAACACGCCTGGCCTGAGCCTACGACAAGAAGTTGCATCAGCATACATTTTGAGGAAGGCGACAAAGCACTCAAGCGAACTTTGCCAATACAAGACGAAGGCAGAGACAAATTCGCCCAAAATCAGAAAGGGCCGTTCGTTGTCCAAAAGGTATTACCTGGTGGAATACTCATTTTGGCGGAAATGGATGGTCAAACATTCCCTCAACCCATCAAATCAGATATGTGCAAGAAGATTTTCATTTGATCATGCAAATTTTCCTTAGAAATTAATGCAAATGGCGAAATGCAAGTCAAGCCCTCTTCTTTTACATTTAAAGCATTTTATCCCTACTTGTCCCCTTTGAGCCATCAGAATTGACAAATTTTCATTTGGCAGCCCCTGAGAATTGCCAACCTCACACTGGGGCAAATTCATTTTGAAAAGAGATGATCGGAAAGAAAAGGAAAACCCCACACTGGGGCAAATTTAGTTTTTGAAGAAAAATGCAAAAGTGAAAAATGCAATGAAAAGCACAAAGAGAAGAATTCAATTTAAACTGGGGCAAATTTCCTCAGTTTTGTTCAAAATTTGGAGATGATCTCAAAATGATGCAATCTCAGGTTATTTCACACCTCTCATCAAATTTGTTTTCAAGCCTCAACTTTTCTTGAAAACACCCCACCTGACCTCATTACAAAAGCCCAAAGTCCTGGCTTTCGTCACTTGTTGTATTTCTATTGGAAAGTTTGCTAATCAACTGGCAAGTGATGTCCATAATGCCTTCGCCTAATCTTACAAGGAAAGTGCATTTTGCTGATGCCAGCAATCTTCAACTTACATTTCTGAGTCGATTATGGACGAGCTCTTCCATTGCTTACTTAGGTGAAAGCCCGAAAGGGCACCTCAAAAAAAAAAAAAAAAAAACAAAAACAAAAACAAAAAAAAAACAAAAAAAAACAAACGAAACAAAACAAAACAAAAACAAAAGGGTGGGGGCAACCTTGGTGAAAACCCGAAAGGGCGCCAAGGCAAGTTTTTTGCAACAAGCAAGCACGAGGAGGAACAGCTGGTGACTTGGTTCATTTGGATTTCTTCTCATTTTTGTCATACTTCTGCCAATATTAAATTCCAGAACAAAGATATCCAGAGATTTGAATATGACATCTGTTGGCTAAAACTGTGTCGCTTTGTAAAAATATTCTTTTCCAAATACATTCTTATGAAACTCATCTTTCCTCATTTGCTTGTATTCATGGCATTTTGTAGGATTAAGCACAGTTGGTGGTATTTTACATTCTTTGGCATATTAATTCCTGCATAACATAGGAAATCATTTTGCATATATTATTGATTTTTTCATGCATCATTCTTTCACCATTGGATTCGAATGAATGATAAACCCTAAGGTTTGTGCATGGATATGGGATTCAATCATATATTAAAGTGAGTAAAATGCAACAAATCTGCTACATGGATTTGGTGACATGGTAAATGCGCACTTTATTGGTCTCCAGAATCGAAAGGGTTCAAAATTACAAGGTCGACTAAGCCAGAGGTCACAGAACAGAAGAAAAAGCGTCATAAGACTCATGTTTACCCGATTCTAAAGGCAAGCCGGGTCAAATGATGGTGGCAAGTCCATTATTTCTTCTTTTCTTGCAGGAACGTCACATTTGCAAACAAAAACAACCACAGTTCTTTTCGCACCTAAATCGACGTCAGAAAAAGCTCCCCAGTAAGCAAAGACGGAATGATAATTTGGCAAAGGTTGGGTCATAAGAAACGACATCAGCCATCGTTCTAGCCATAGAGATCCAAATCTCCCTCTTGGTACAAAAGTTTGAAATTACTCTCAGGTAAGAACTCAATTCGTTGTAAAAATTCCCCAGCGAAATCCCATTTATATTTCTGTCCGGGTCTATCCCGTGGGTCTATCCCATTTACATTTCTGTCCGGGTCTATCCCGTGGGTCTATCCCAATTTTAAATTTCTGTTCGGGTCTATCCCGTGGGTCTATCCCAAATTTAAATTTCTGTTCGGGTCTATCCCGTGGGTCTATCCCAATTTTACATTTCTGTCCGGGTCTATCCCGTGGGTCTATCCCATTTACATTTCTGTCCTGATCTATCCCGTGGTCTATCCCAATTTTACATTTCTTTCCGGGTCTATCCGGTGGGTCTATCCCAAATTTAAATTTCTGTCCGGGTCTATCCCGTGGGTCTATCCCAACTTTACATTTCTGTTCGGGTCTATCCCGTGGGTCTATCCCATTTACATTTCTGTCCGGGTCTATCCCGTGGGTCTATCCCAATTTTACATTTCTGTCCGGGTCTATCCCGTGGGTCTATCCCAAATTTAAATTTCTGTCCGGGTCTATCCCGTGGGTCTATCCCAAACTTTACATTTCTGTTCGGGTCTATCCCGTGGGTCTATCCCAACTTTACATTTCTGTCCGGATCTATCCCGTGGGTCTATCCCAATTTTACATTTCTGTCCGGGTCTATCCCGTGGGTCTATCCCATTTACATTTCTGTTCGGGTCTATCCCGTGGGTCTATCCCAATTTTACATTTCTGTCCGGGTCTATCCCGTGGGTCTATCCCAAATTTAAATTTCTGTCCGGGTCTATCCCGTGGGTCTATCCCAAACTTTACATTTCTGTTCGGGTCTATCCCGTGGGTCTATCCCAATTTTACATTTCTGTCCGGGTCTATCCCGTGGGTCTATCCCAAATTTAAATTTCTGTTCGGGTCTATCCCGTGGGTCTATCCCGTTTTAAATTTCCTGTTCGGGTCTATCCCGTTTTAAATTTCATGTTCGGGTCTATCCCATTTTAAATTTCATGTTCGGGCCTATCTCGTTTTAAATTTCCTGTTCGGGTCTATCCCGTTTTAAATTTCATGTTCGGGTCTATCCCGTTTTAAATTTTCTGTTAGGGGTCAGTCCCCATCGTTTGAGTAATTCGCAGCCGAATAACACAGGTAAGTATTTGGTGTCTACTTCTTTGTCTCAAGTTTTTCCAAAACTCGGACAAAGAGGGGCAAACTGTAGACACCAAATTTTTGGTGTTTTATTATTTATTCATTTACTATTCATCTTTTGTTTGCTCCATTTTTATTTGTCACAATTAGTTTTATTCACTTTTAGTTTTAGTTATTTTAGCCATTTTAGCATAGAATTAAGAGAAAATCATGAAAAGAAAGAAAAATAGAGTTTTTGTTTTATTTTGGCTTTATTCATTTATCTTAGTCATTTCTACTTAATTTATCTTTTATTTGGTTCATTTAGAAAAAGAGGAAAAGTGAAAAATGAGAAAAATGGAAAAAGGAAAAATGGAAAGTTGCATTTTGTTGTTTCTAGTTTATTTATCTTTTTTTATCCAATGTTAATTAAGTTGTTTGTGTTATTATTATTATTATTATTATCAATTTAATTAGTCAAGAAGATTAAAAAAAAAAAATGTTGCATGCATGCTGCATTTTTTTGCAGCTTTGCAAGGAAGGACTAGGCGGCTCCTTGGTTGCAAATATAGCAGGATGGCTGAGGTTTTAGGGTTGGGGGGTCCTGCATAAATAGAAAAAGAAGGGGTAGCCGCAAAGGAGAGAGATAGAGGGAGTGAGAGGAGGCTCGGCTAAAAAAAAAATAGGGAGGAAGGAAAGAAAAACAGAAAGGTTACGGCGGAGAGCTTCATGGGGTTGCTCGCGACTGAAAGGAAAGGGAGAGCTGGGTAGAGAGAGGTAAGGATCGACGGCTGCAAAATCTGGACGCAAGAACAAAAGAAAACAGAAACCAGAGGGAGCGTTTTTGAGAGAAAGGTTTGACGGCCAAAACTAAAAATCCGAGAGGGGTAGGAAGGGTTTTTGTGAGAGAAAGCTGGGGAATCATCTGTCAGCTGAGAAAACAAAACAAGGGAGAGGGTGAAATTGACGGAAAAAGAAAGAAAAACTGAAACTGAGGGAAGAGGAATTAGAGAGTGAGTCTCGGGTGGCAGTGAAGACGAGAAAAACGACAGATGAGGAGGATTTGAAGTAAGGATTTTGTCTGGCCAAAGGGAAAACAACGAGAAGAAAAGGAAGTTGAAATCTGATCATCACTGTCCTCACCGCAAACTCAAAGTTATTGACGCAATTTCAGCAATCCGGCCGCTCCATTTGAGTTATCTTCCTGGGTGGTCTCACGTTTTGTCCGTGAGTAAGGTGATGTTCTCAGCCCTTTCTAGTCAAATAAGTGTGGCATTTGGATCAAAAAATTTTGGAAATCATTGTTACTACGTTTTTTTTTCATGGGCTGCTTGTTGATTGCTTGGTTTATCGTGGATTCGTTCTTGGCTTTTTACATCAGTATATATCGATTTCATGGGTTGGTTTGTTTAGATTTTGTATGTTTTGAACTTGAATCTTGACAGAACTCAGTTAAGAAAATGCATGTCATCCGAATCTGATGCATAAAATTTCTGGAAATGGAAAAGGATTCGAGCTTGTTTGTGTTAATGCTTCGTTGTTGGTTGATCTTCTTTCTTTTGTTGGTTTTTATGTTCGGATGTTGATGGATTGGGGTGTCGGGCTGTGTTCAGATGGGAGATACATCTGATGAACACAGCAAGGGTAGAGAACCATGGCTAGAAAATTGTCGCAAGTTTCTTTCTTTGTAGCTGTGCTGCGTTTTTTTTCCTTCCTATCTAGTTGCATCGTTGGATCTGTTGGAAGTAGGTAGTTCTGCTCTGGGGTAGAGCTAGCAGTAGTTGTTTTGAGTATGGTTGATGAATAAAAGGGGGTGGTTTAAATTACTTCGTATGAATCTGTTTTGGTTGATTTGTGAAGCCGCAGGAAATTTCCAGCTTTGTTTGTTTTATTCTGATTTTTCTTGGTGCCTAAACCCAAAGACTTTTTGTTGAAGAGTGAAAAGGGTATTTGGTAAGCTGGTTGTTTGGTTTCAAGCTCTGTTTTGGCTGGGATTTGTGCACGAAAATCTGATGAAACAAGCAACAAGCTTGAAGCTTCTGGTTTGTTACAACGATTAGACAAAAACTGAATTTTCCTTGGTAACTAAATTTCTGGTGTGGATTGTTTGCTCCTTTGGGACTTCTTTTGCTTTTGCTTGCTGTGTGATGATAATGCCATGTCTATGCCTGCCTGCATCTTAAAGTAGCAATTTGCGATGTAGTATCAGCTGCAACAAGGCCAATCTATTGCAGCGATGTTAACGAAGCTGGTTTTTGGGTTAGCGGAGGTTCTAGTTTGGTTTCTTTGTTCTTTTGGGTCTGTTTGCTGTGTGTTAGAACGTTTCTGGAGTTTCTTGGGGTGAATAATAGAATATTTCTGCAGTTTCTAACCCATAAGAAGCTAATTGAATCCTGATTTCAGAAATTCCGTGGTAGGCACATATCTTCAGTTACAGAAACTTTGATTGAAACATTTGCATGAAAACTTCATAAAAAGATTGTCTTTTGCTGCTTGTTTGGGATGTTGGAGTGATTTGTTTTGTTGTTCAGCTTCAAACTATGATTTTGGTCTAAAAAACCTTCGAGCCAAGCTGCATATTCAGGTCCGAAACCTGAGAACAGTGAAAATGCAGCAGGTTCCATTTTGTTGTCGCAGCCACTGTTTCTAGTTGTCATTAGCATGAAGTGCTGCCATGACTTATATTTTTCAGAGGTGTTTAGCCATGTTTGTTAATTGAAGTTGGTTGAAAGCTTTGTATGGATCTTGCTTGTCGAATTTTGTTGAGAAATCATGGAAGCTGTTGAATGAATTGGCATGATAATCACTTGGTTTGTTTGATGCAGAGAATGCTTTCGTACGTTTGCATGCATTTTGCATGAAAATAATTCCAGAAAATTGCATCCTCACCCCCCAAGTCTCCCCTTCTCCTGCTATGGCCCAATCAATTGAATAATTTCATCAAATTGGTCCTTGATAATTTTAATTTGTGCAACTTCATTGCTTGTTTGCTTCAATTAACTACCATGCTTAGTTTAAATTGCACTTAAGTTATGACTTTAGGGACTTTATGACTAAGTGAGCCTTGTTTTGCCCATTTCTTTTAATTTTTCTTAAATAAAGTGGTGCCTTGACCTTTTTATTATTTTGGAGGGTAATTGAATAATTTCACTTCATTGGGGCGTCAATTCAAGGGAGATACACTCTATCCCTCATTTGCACTACATTTGACCTTATGTGCTCCTACGTGTTATGTGAATATGCATGTCTACTTCGCTTTCCTTACCTCCTTGCATGCATTTACTTGCTTTTTACTTTTATTTAAGTTTTATGGGGTATGTGTACACCTCTTGGCTTGTAATAGATAGGGCTCGGAGAGCATCTGGTCCATTTACCCTTTCCCCTTTATGTTTTTATGGGGTATGTGTACACCTCTTGGCTTGTAATAGATAGGGCTCGGAGAGCATCTGGTCCATTTTCCCCTTCCCCTTGGTTGCTTGTTTTTGTTGCTACATGTTTAATTGCTTTGTTAGGGCCTTGCATCTAGTCGAGCATGCTAAATGTTATGTGCTATGTGTTTATACGTGTTTGGCATGTCTACTCGCTTTCTATAGCATGAATGAATGTGATGGATGAATGTACGTCACCACACTAGTCCAATGCTAGTTGTGGCTCATTATTTCATTAGGAATTCATAGAAAGGGCTAGTCCAATGCTAGACCCAATAGGCCATCCCTTTTTGTTAGTGCATATTTGCATGTTCACTACATGTCATGCATTTTTCTTAGTTTTATCATTTGGCATGCTCCTCGAGCCCCTTTTCCCCTCATTTTAGGATTTTTGCATCTCATGCTAGTTAGGGTTCATTTGCTTGAGAGTCCCCTTCTGATATGGGATATAGACGAGTGGGGCTTTTTGCTAAGCCTTAGCACGCTTATATTCCCTCTATCAAAGGGAAAATTGAGTCACGATTTAGGTCTCCCCGTACCCAATATGCATGAATTCCCTAGGCCCATGCATTTTAAATCCACTCTATCATTACACTTTCACTTTTGTCTCATTTGCACACATGCACCTTTTTATCACTCTCACTTGCACACAAACACTTTTATCTTCACTTGCACACGAACACTTTATCTTCACTCGCACACGAGTACTTTCATCTTCATTGGCACACTGACACTTTCGCACTTTTCTTTAAATTGCATATATGCATTTCGCCCACTTACATTTTTGCACACCCCTCACATTTTCTTTTCTTGTTTGAGCATTCCACTTGCATTATACGTGACCTCTCCAAAAGATCGTTATTGGGCTTCACAATTAATGTGATTGGCACCACTCAACCTTTGAAGAGAAATTTCCCCCAATACCCCTAGGTCTAGGGTTTTGCATTCATATAGACATATCCAACACGCGATACATACCTTGGGTAGAAAAATTAGGGAAAATTGGTTTAAGTCACGCAACTAGCCTTGGCTAGGTCGAAGGGGTGCCTTGGATTTTTATCCTTGCCTTCCCCTTCGTCAAATGTGACCCCCGATCCCTCTTTTGGTTACGCAGACCCAAAAATTCTCAAAAAGGGTTTATTTACTTTTTTATTCAAAAACAAAAATCATTTTTGGGTGACTTGGTACACCCTAACTCTATACCAAGTGGCGACTCCATTTTTGATACAAAAAACCCTTTTGAACTTCACTTGGCCAAATCGTCGCATTCTAAGTCCCATGGCCTTTTACTTTTCATTCCGCACACGTTCACATGTATATCACACACACCACACATTCATTCAAAAAGTGGGGCGCGACAGTAGTTCATTTGCCATCCAAAGTCCTTTTACGACCATGAGAGAATGGCGTATTTTGTACTCTTTCTCATCCAAATACACCTAAAAACCAATTATCCATTTATAATCCATTTAAATATTTTGTATTAAATGGATCTAAATGGATTGGATAAATTTTATCCATCATCCATTAAGTCAAAACCAATTATGAACCATTTATCCATATTGCCACCTCTATTGTATACTATAAAGCTATTTATCCTTCTGTTGGTGTTATTACTATCTTAGTATAAAACTTTCATTGAAAGTCTTATCATTCTTTTACACAAACACCATTTGATTAAACATGTCAAATCATCAGTTGGTTGATTCTATTAGCATCTTCTGTGTGTGCATATTACTTGGTTAAGCAGTTCGAGCCCTATTTGGATTTATACAGTAATTTTTGTTGTAGAAGTGATTTAAGTAGCATAATTTTATATATTTCTCATGTCAAATTAAATGACCTTTCTATGCACGTTTAACATCTTAGTGATATTCACCACGTCTCCCTCAAGCACAATTGCTTTATCGCAAAATCATTCTAGATGCCAAATTAATGCCTTTTATCATAGCCATCATCTCTGCAACCTCAAGTCTCACAATTCTCAGGTATTGGACCTCAATACTTTGATATGAGAAATTTAAACATATACGAAGAGGTTTTTGCGAAGAAGAATTATTGTGGATAAGAAGCAGCTAGCAAATGTTAGTTAAAGCAAAAGCAAGAATATATTACTTTCTTTAGCTTAACGTTTTAAAGTCTATTTTGATGTCATTGTGCTCTTAATTGTTAGCTAATTCAACAAGTACTGGAAGAAAGAATCAAAATAAAAAGTTCCTAGAAATGAAGATCCTATTTTATCAATGTTCGCCAAAAACAATAATGATTGCCAAACTTTTATATAGTTAAGCATAGATGGAATTCTTTTTTTTTTTTTCAGAAACTGAAATAAACACACACACACACTTAATTAGACAAAGCACGAGAGTTAACAGTTAAATCGGCCCGAAAGCATAGATGGAATTCACGAGAAGCAAATATGATATTATGGATCGGTTAATTTTAAAGGAAGTGAGTGTAAGTGGGAAATTTCGGATTTGAGTCCCTCCACCCACACTATAAAAAAAAATACTAGTTGTTTAATTGTAGACTGGTTCATTGTTAGTACTTTATACTAATAAGAAAGGAAGAAAAGTGTAATTGTAATCCAAGGACAAAATGTTGCCTTAGGTTTAATTAAATTTATATCCAATCACGATGACTTCTCCACATGTGCATTGTGCTGGTAAGGTTTTTTATTATTTTGCTAAAGAACAAGAAATGTTTTGATTCTCAAAATTGGTCTGTTAAATTAATCAATTTATATTAACTGAGTAAATACTCTATACAAGTCTCTGTTAAATTTTATTTTAAAATAATGTGCAACGCACATGTAGCTCCGGGCATCGCAAAACTTTATCGCAATGTTGACATTATTTTGGACCAGGCCAATGTAGTCGTAGATTTGTTTCCTCTTCTGAGATACAATAGCCCAATACCGCTTCCCTGGGCCCCAAGATCAACCTGTCATAACAAAGAGAATTGTACGTGAAAAATTTCCGTTGATTATTTCAATTCCTTTTGTACATAAAAAAAAAAATAATAGTCCCCCATAGTTTTGCATATTGGCACATGATTTTTTTAACATTTCAAAATATCCACATAACCTTCTATAGCTTTATGTAAAGTGAAAAATGGAGAGAAAGTATCTCATGTTATAGAAATTGATCCTCACACACTCTAAAAACTTATATGGTGAAATTATAATATCCATTTAACCTCCTTATAGTTTTTTTTTTAATAAAAATTCAATTAATTCTCCTATAGTTTTTCATATATCTATACTATTCCCCCCATGATTTTATACAAAGTTGTTAGACTCTCATTTGGATTGGCACTCAAGAGAAATAATGATATTTCAACTAACAACCTTGTTTAGGTTGCTTTTTCTATCAAATATCCACTTTACATAAAGTTACAAGGGATTATATGAATATTTTAAACATTAGGGAGGTCATGTGATAATGTGTTAAACCATAGGGAAGTTACTAGTAATTTACACACAAAAAATGGCGTGAATTAGTGGTTTCATAATTGTTTAATATACATCTATTAGAATGTGTGATACAACAATATCACGTACAAAAAATGCTCATCTTTGAATTTAAGGTCGATTTTGTTTGGTAGCAATGATTCTCGAGAATTTCCAAATATGATCATAATCAAGCTGGAGCACAGCGATTTTAAGGTTTTTACATTTTTGCTATTCTCAACACATTTACAAAAGTAATTTCTCATTTGGATTTATGGTTATTTGAAATATCTTTTCTACTTTTTACCTGTATACATATATACATTTATTTTTTAGAATTTAACGTATGTGAGATAGAAAAATGAAAAGTTGGTTAGAAAACGTACATTGTGATTAATAAGAACTTTTTGCCAATAATTGGCTTTCCAAATTGCCAAATGCTAATCACAGGAATATAGGCCTCGCAATTTTAAATATGTAATACGCTGCTCCAAGTTGCCAGTAAAGATGGGATATGTATCCCTCCAAAAAAAAAAAGATGGATCTGTATGTAATGTATTTGTTCAGGTCAACTTGGCAGCAGTACCCCTAATAATGTACTATTACTATTTCTTTTTGGGATCCTTTTGCCTTCTTATCGGCGAATAATGTTATTTTGGAATTTGTTTTTTTCCTAAGTAGCAAATTTTAGTTGTTTTAGTCAACTTAGTTGGACTTACTACCAAAACAAAAGAAAAAAGGAAAAGAAAATCAACTTCCTTTAATGCTAGATGGTGTGAGTCATCCTGGAATCTGCAAATTTCACTTCATTTATAGGTTTTTTCTTTGTAAATTTTTTTCCAACAGAAGAGGGATGGGACTAAAGGAGCAGGGAGGGGATGGGGAATTTTTTCACTTCATTTATAGATTGGTTAAAATTAAAGAAATTATTGTGAATTTAAAAATTAAGTAAACTGACATCTTTATAATTGCATCAAGCTGGAATTCTTTATAAAGATAAAGAAGATGCCAATGCCCGCTCAAGTTCGAAGATGCAGGTTTGAAAAGGTCAAGGTAGAAGAGCATGTTTCAATTACTATTTTTTGTGAAAGAATTTTCCTTGCACATTTTTCAATCACGTTTTTACTTCACATATATCACATCGTTACAATTTATTCTTCTAAAAAACTTCAAAAACTTTTACATTTTAGTTATATGGCAGAAATTTTAGAATGCCTTTATTTTTTTTTTGTCAAAGGGTATTCTTTTTATATATTTTGTGAACTTGATAATACAAGTTGTTAAGTACAAAAGTGGATATTCATCCTATTGTCCTCCTGTATGCTCTCTTTGAGCCACAGAGGGAAGCTTTGCTTCCATATCACATTGGAAACAAGCTTGGTTGCAAATTGTGCCACTTGATGAGCACATCTATTTCCATTTCTCTTAATAAACAAAAAGGTACAGCATTGGAACATACCACATAGTTGTTTGATATCTTCCATTATTGTACCAATTGGGCCTTCCTCTCTACCTTTCGTATGGATTCTCTCAATGATAGCTTTGCAATCAGATTGCACCTCTATTTCTCGCCATCCTGCTTCCTTAGCCATCACCAGCCCCTGTCGGATTGCATCTGCCTCTTCTAGTTCAGCTCCACATCTACTATACTTCCTGATACCTCTAGTTTCTACAAGGTTTCCATGACTGTCCCTCGCTACCATTCCTAGCCCTGCTCCTGCTAATTTAATAGGAACGGTAGCATCAGTGTTGATTATCACTATACCTGTATCTGGTGGCCTCCATTGGTGGTTGAGCAGTTCTGGTCTTGTTCCTGTTCTGTGCTTTGCCTCCTGCTCCGTCTGCTCCTCTTGAAATTCCAGCCATTCACTGTTTGCTGTTTCTATTATAGACAGATGATCTCTATACTTCCTTTCATACTGTCGAGCATTTCGTGCTTTCCACAATTGCCAGATGATGTTTGCTGTGAGTGTAATGTGATCTTCTCCTCTTGTTCTTTTCCTTGCCTGTAATATCCCTTCCCACCACCTCCAGAAATTTGCCCGCCATTGTAATAAGCCATCCCACTGTATTGGGGCCAACTTCCATATAGGTTCCGCCATTTTGCAGAAGAAAATCATATGTTCCACTGTTTCCTCTCCTTCCCCACAGCATTTGCACAAAGGGGATCCTGTTCCTGTTCGCCTATATATCAGTTCATTCACTGGAATGCTGTTGTGTAAGCATCTCCATATGAAATGTTTAATTTTTGGTTTCATTTTCAATCCCCATAAGCTCTTCCACACCTTGTCCGAATTCTGTGCATAGCTAGTTCCTTCCCCTCCCTGTACTTCCTTGCTTCTTTTTCCTATCTCCTCCTTTTCCAATGCATAACCTGATTTCACTGAATATACCCCTGATTTTGAGTATTTCCAGTAGATCGTGTCTTGTCTGGGGAACAGACTCAAAGGTATCTGCATAATTTGTGAAGCTTCCCCCTCTGAGAAGGTTCCTTCAACCAGTTCCTTATTCCATTTCCTTTCTTTTATCAACTCTGCCACTAGTTGTATCCTACAATCTGGAGGTTTCCTTGTTGTTATCATTCCAGATGGTGACTCCATAATCCATTTGTCCCCCCAGATGTCAATAGAGGTCCCATCACCCACTCTTTTCCACATTCCTTTTTGCAAAACCGAACTAGAACTGGCTATACTCCTCCATATCCATGATGCGTTCTTTGGAGCTTCCCCTTCCCAACCTGATTGTGAAACTTTGTATTTCGCCCCCAGTACTCTACTTACTAATGAATCTGGCTGCATTAGTATCCTCCATAATTGCTTTGCTAATAGAGCACTATTAAAATGCTCTAAGTCCCTGAAACCCAGGCCACCACTTCCTTTCACCCGTGTGATTTTTTCCCAGCTTATCCATTGCATTTTTCTTTCCCCTTCATTTTGACCTCTCCAGAATTTTGCCATGTACCCACATATTTCTTTACACAGTCCTTTAGGCAACCTGCAGCATGACATTGTGTAAGTAGGTAGTGCCATAACAATTGACTTTAAGAGTACCTCTTTCCCTGCATAGCTGAGTAGGTTGTGCTTCCATCCTTGCATTTTGGATTTTGCTTTATCAACAATATAGGCAAACACTTCCTTCTTGGAACCTGTTATCACTAGGGGGAGTCCTAGGTACTTGCCATTGTTTGCCTCTTTGATATTGTTCAGCTGTTCGCATGTTTGCCTCCTTTGTTGTCTACTGCAATTCCTGCTAAAGTAAGCTGCAGACTTGTCATAGTTTATGCATTGCCCTGAGGCTAGTTCATATTTAGCAAGGATTCCTTTCATAACACTAGCTTCCTGTGGGTGCGCCTTACAGCAAAACAAGGAGTCATCTGCAAAGAATAAATGGGAAAGAACTGGTCCACTTCTACTCACTTTAAGTCCTGTGATTTTCCTATTCTCAATTGCCTTTGCCATTAGATTGGACAAACCTTCTGAACAGCACAAAAAAAGATATGGGGATAAGGGATCCCCTTGTCTAATGCCTCTACTAGGCTTCACATATCCTACTCTTTCCCCATTAACATTGAAGGAGTAAGTCACAGATGACATGCAGTTCATGATCCATCTTACAAAGGTAGGACAAAAACCCATTTTTAGCATCATTCTGCCCACAAATTTCCACTCCACACGGTCATAAGCCTTTGACATGTCAAGTTTTAGGGTCATAAAAGCAGTATTGCCCTTCCTTTTGCTTTTCAAAAAATGCATAATTTCATGGGCCAAAATAATATTATCCACAATCTGTCTACCAGGTACAAAGGCTGACTGGGAGTAGCTAATACACAAGGCAATAACTTTTTTCATTCTATTGGCCAGGATTTTTGCTATAATTCTATAGAGCACATTACAGAGACTAATAGGCCTATAATTTGCCAGAGAGATAGGATTATCTACTTTAGGAATGAGAGTAATACTAGTCTCATTTATGCTCTTCAAAAGATGGCCATTACTCAAAAAACTTTGGATAGCAGACACCACATCATTTTTAATAGTATGCCAATATCTTTGAAAAAATAAAGGTGTCATACCATCAGGTCCAGGTGCTTTGTTTGGGTGCATGGAGAACACAGCTGCTCTGACCTCCTTTTTCTCCACTGGTTGTATCAAACTCTGGTTTAGTCTGCTTGTAATTGATACAGGCACCCCTTCAAGCACTTCTTCTATATTTTTTGGCTGGGATGTGGTGTACATTTCTTCATAGTACCTGCAAATCTCCTGGACAATTTGTTGATTATCCTTACACCATTCACCATTTCCTTTCTGCAAGCTGGTTATTTTATTTCTCTTTCTTCTTGTCTTCACACAAGCGTGGAAATAAGCTGTATTTTTATCTCCTTCCTTCAGCCATCTACTTCTTGCCTTTTGTGCCCAGAAGATTTCCTCAGCTTTGTAAGCACTGCTCAACTTTAGTTTCATTTCCACCATCTTCCCTCTTTTCCCCTTATCGTTGGATTCCTTGAGCTCCTGTATTTTCTTTTTTATCTCCCTGATCAGTGTAGCTGTATTTTGTTGATGCATTCTATTCCAACTTAAAAGGGCTATCCGGCACTCTCTGATTTTTCTAGTGATTTTGAACATTCTTGATCCCACCTGTAGCTTTTCCCAAGCATTTTTTACTACCACTTCTGTCTCTTGATTTTGGGCCCATTTTTGATCGAACACAAATCTTTTCCTCATTTTCTTCTGCTCAGGTATAGTAGTCAGCACCAACATTGCATGATCAGATGCCTCATTTTCCACATGCTTGCAAGTTGCCTCCCCAAACATTTGGAACCAGCCTACACTACCAAGACATCTATCCAACCTTTGTTTGATCTCCCCCTCATTTTCCCATTGGTTGCACCAGGTCCACGGGTTTCCTTCAAAATGAATGTCGACCAACCCATTTCTCTGTATGAAATTTCTGAAACACCTAAAGCTACCCTCACTCCTTGTTCTACCCCCCCCATTTTTCTCCATTGGATATGATATCGTTGAAGTCCCCAATCATCATCCATTGGTCTCTCCATACCTTCATTCGTTCCTCCAAAAACTCCCATTGACCCCTTCTAATTCCATCATCTGTACTGGCATAGAGTCCAATACACCACCATTCATCCCTGACTTCCTCATCATAAATTTTAATCTCAATTGAGCATTCCGAAGTATAGACCTCTCTGACTTTTACCTCCTGTTTCCAGAACATGGCTAATCCCCCAGCTCTACCCACTGGTTCTACTACGACGTTTCTATCAAACTGTATCTTCTTCATAACAACATCTATCACTCTTTTTTGGTTTTTTGTTTCTGACAGAAAAACTACCATTGGAGAGTGGAGGCGTATGACCTCCTTGAGTTGGGGAACTGTCAAGGGGCTCCCTGCACCTCGACAGTTCCACGCCACAACTCTCATTTACACTGTGGAGGCTTAGCTGGGCATGCCTCCGTCGCCCTTTGTTGTGTTTGTAATATCACACCCAGTTTCAACATTTTTGGTTTTTGCTCCTCCACTTCATCAATCTCCATTTGATTTCCTTCCTGATTGTCCCTTTCTAGCATTCTCTTCCCCTTCATTCTGGAATTTCCTGGTACATTTGTAACATCAGCCATAGGTTTTCTTATGACTCTTGGTCTTCTTCTCGACTGCATTTCTCCCATAGCCTTGTTGTCCTGCTCTGTCATCACAATTTGGTTATTCATATGACCACTCTGTCCCTCATTGTTGCTCAATCCATTTCCTTGTTCACATTCATCCGTGTCCATCACCTGAACTAACACAAGTGCATTTTTGTTTTCATCCACCGGTTGATGTCGTTGTTCCATACCACCCTTTGTTACTCTCATATCATTTCCATCATTACTTCCCCTAGTTCCTTCTTCCCTCTCTGCTCCCTCACTCTTTTTGTTTTTTCCTTCATCTTTTTTTGAGCTTTCCACCTCTTTTTGCTCCTTACTTTTTTCATCTTTTTTCATTTCCCCTCCCCTATTCTCTAGATTAACCTCCTTTCTGTCTTGAGGATCCCTCACCCCACCCCCCTCCTGTATCGTGCTTTCTTGTTTCTTTTGTGCAACTACCCTTCCTATTATGCTGCTCTCTACTGGTCTACTGGCCCTCAAAGGAGAGGCCATGATGTTCCCTGCCCTCATCCACGCCCCGTACTGCTCTTCTCTCTGATTTTGCTCTTTTTCCACTGTTGTTTTGCACGTCTTATCTCCATGCCCTATTGTTCCACATTTATAGCAGAAGTCTGGGCATTTTTCATAACGAAATTCCACCCAGATTTGTTTCCCATTGAAGTTGATAGTGGTGCCCCTTGCCAATGGTTGAGAGATATCTACTTCCGCCAAGATTTTCATATGCCTTCCCTCCTTCCCTCCTCCTGGCGGGATGATGACTTCTTTAACAGCAGAGAATACTTTTTCGAGTTTAAAGCCCACTGCTTGACTCAACCAGTGAATTGGGAGATTCCACACTTGTATCCACATGTGGGATATATGGAAAGCTTCTGTACTTTTTTCTATATCTGGAGCCCATGGCTTTATGACCAGCAGCTGGTTATCAATGACCCATGGCCTACCATTTAGGGCTTTATCCTTGTCTTTGTCCTCTGCAAAGTTAAACTGGAAGACATTGGGGCCAAGTTCAACAACGTGCAGGTTCCTGGGGTAGCCCCACACATGTGATGTGTAGTTTTTCACCCCTGTAAAATTTGCAACCTTTTCACCCATGATCCTTCCTACCAAACTCAACTTACACTCCTGAACTCCTGCGAGCACATCCTCTGTCTCTAGGTCTATACCACCCCTTTCTTTGTTGCTCAAGTCGAACCTTTTAAACGCCTCTGTAAGAGTCCCCTCCATCCTGCAGTCCTTCGAAGTGTTGCCTGTATCGATTACAGCTGCTATGACCAGGTTTGCTACCTTTTGGATATATTGGAATCAGAGCAACCTGAGCAAACCACAAGACAACCAAATTAGCCGGAAGTAAAAAAAGTAAAACAACGAACCCAACAAGAAGAACAAGGCCCAACAGCCAGAAGCTTTTTTTTTTTTTTTTTTTATTTTGAAAAACCAAATGGGATTAAACTGCTATTATGACCCCAGGACCGACACCACCAAAGCTCCTGTGTTCAACACTGGGAATAGAGCACCGACATGCTTCCTCCTGCTTAGACAGCTTCCAATAAACTTGATCTAATTTGTTTTTTTTCTTTGTATCTTGCTAGATGAGTTGGACAAGTGTTTTGGATCCCTCGGACAAAACGGATTTGGCGGCTTTGCTACGGTTTTGGAGCTTTGTCTTGAAGTTTGAGTGTTTGGTTTTGAAGTTTAAACTTTGAGTGTTTCAAATTTCGCGTGTTTGAACATTTGGCTCCCACACTGGAGAGGGGATTCTCTGCTAGAGAGAGAGAGCTCTCATTTTAGAGAGTTGTTAGAATGCCTTTAGAATGTCAATCATTTTGTCCTAGTGCTTGTTGCAGCCGTTTGATTTTATTTGGTCCTGATATGTTACTTTTGAAGTTGTATATACCAAATTGGGGCTGGTAGAGAACTTTGGTTGGTTTAAGTAAAATTTATCCACTGATGGTATTCATACAAGAGCTAGTATTTCTTATATAAAATTTGATGTAATTATCATATTTTGATATATGTAAACAAAATTCACATGTAGATTAATGACATTGTATGAGTGTATGCCAAATCTTGTAACAAACAAAACCAGACAAACTTAGTTTGCCTTTTCCGCATATTCGACTTAATTTGGGATTTAGGAGGAGAAAGTTAACTAAAAAAAATACCAAATTGAAAATTTTGCAACCTTTTAGAAATTCTTTTTTTTTTTACCATACAATTAGTGTCAACGTGGTCAAAGAAGGCCCGAGCTCAGGCCATCTTGGCTGGTTCTCTATTTTAGATTAAGATAATGCATAACGATGGATTAGTTGTTAGTTGCTATTTATCTTTTTTTTTTTTTAAAGAGAATTAATAGTGGCTCTCCCTTTATTCCTTGGAGAGTCGAACTTGTGACCTCTCAGATACAGATGAAGATACAAATGAAGAATCTTATCTTGGCAAATAGGCTGCATTTGGGCTTAGTATTCAATAATTACAAATAACTAAGAAGTTCCAAATCTTTTAGAATAATTGTTCAAAGAGTAACAGATCAATCCCATGTGCCATTGTAAATCAAGCAGCTGCTACTTGATTTTATAGGTAGCAAACTTTCAAATACCCTGCAAATTCCAAAGAAGATGATGGAAAGTATATCTCTCGAAAAATATTTCATAGAAAGTTCCTGTAATTTAATTTAAATACTTTTGGTGGGAGACATAAACATCATTGCCAGAGGGACAATATACACTCAATAAAATTTTGCAATCAGATCCTCTACTCATTAAAATAGAAACACTTTACGAACTAACTAACATGTGAGAATGATGAGTAAGTATTAAGAAATCTAGTTGAAAGCTAAAAGACTATATACATACATTCCAGGGCAATGCACAATCTAAAGACTATACACGCGTTGCAATTGCATTATTATGATCATTGCCATATTTGCTTTTCTGAGGCACACAACAGAAAAATCTATTAATTTTTCTTAACTAGAAATTTATGCAAATGCTCCTCTACGATATTTGTCCCGGGCTAGTGAAAATACAATTTGGTTTTATGGATCGAACATCCAATGTCTTTATACAAGCATGCTTAGCTATGTCACATCTTCAGCATTATTCCCTTCCTGAAGCACAAAACACTTCTCAACTTTTCTACCATGAGGCAAGGTTGTCCAGATGCTTTCTTTTGCGCTCCACTGCCACAACCTGGCTCAAGCTTTTTAAAGTATTATATCCAATATTAGAAGAATTGCAATTTAGGAATGCATAAATCTTGGTATCAAGTTTTGAATATGAAATTCATTCTAAGGAACGCTCTGATTCAATACTGGAGTTAGGGCCTTTATTCAAAGGGTGTAATAACTTTACACCACGCTTCTTATGTGCAGTTCGTAGACTTTTGTACAACTAATTGTTCGCTACAAATTAATAGACATGCACCAACTCAATATTTGAAAAATAAAATAAAAAATTGTCTACACTTGTGATTTACTGTGTCCGGTATTTATTAGTTCATCTAATTGTATGGAAAGATACTTACACAGAGAAGTTCAAACATTTGTCATTTGCAGGTCCAGAAGTTGTCCAATTGTAACTATTGGGAATACGTTGAATTGAGATGGTATTTCCTTTAACAGTTGGACACACACTTGCTTCATTGTTGTCCTTAGCAGAGGATTGGGTTCTATACATGATAATGCCAGCTTTGCCACCAAGGTCACTTGTTTCGACTCTTGCTTACTGGGAGATGAAAGTCGAGGATCCACAATATCTTTCAGCAGTACATCATATACTGTTGAAGTAGATGATGATGCGGACAACGTTGACAATATGAAATCACCTGGATGCTTGCCCATGATCACTTCTAAAGCTAATACTCCAAAACTCTAAACATCACATTTTTCATTTACTTCCATGGTAAAAGCAAGTTCTGCAATTCACAAAAAAATAATCACTTTAGACTATGGTGCAGATGAATCCCTTTAGAGTATTGAATCATAATCCAAAAGCATAAATTGCTTTGCTCATGATAGCATTATGTAATTATGGATTAGTTGAAAAAAAGAAGGTTAAGCGAAAATTGGATTTGTTTGAGCAAAGAAGAGTATACCTGGAGCAGCATATCCATAAGTTCCAGCAAATGAAGTCGAATGAGATGAATCAGGCCTCAAGATTCTTGCAGTACCAAAATCAGAAATATGGGCTTGATACTCAGAGTCTAACAAAATATTTTTGCTAGATATATCTCGATGAATTATGGAAGGCGAACAATTCTGGTGCATGTAAGATAATGCATTTGCCACATCCTTAACAATACTTACCCTCTTGATCCATTCGAACTTGGCTGCTGTTTCATCATTGCTCAACAAGTGCATCAAGCTTCCCCCTTCCAAGTATTCATAAACCAAGAAAGTGTGTTGTACATTTGAACAGAATCCATACAGCTTCACAATGTTGCGATGCCTTATATTTGTCAGTGCACGGATCTCATTGGCGAAATCTTTTGGTCTCCTCAAGGCACCATCATCCATTCCATGAAGTTTCTTGACGGCCACCACTTGACCATTTGGTAACTCTGCTCTAAATACACTTCCAAATCCTCCTGCTCCAATGCAATACTTGGGGTCGAAATTCTCTATTGCATCAATGATGTTTTCATAGACCATTTTCCCATCAAAGCTCCAGGCAGAGAACATATTTCTAGTAAATTCCTGAGGCTTGTTCTCCAGGCTTCTCGTATGTGGCCTTGCACGAATGAAGATGCCCACAACCACAACCAAAAGAAATATGGTTGCTAGTATTGGAGCAACAATTAGAAAGATCATTCTTTTAGTTGTCCTTCTACTAGTGTTCTTTTGAGTTGATTGAGAGCAAGGTTTCAATCCAGAAACACTGCCACATAAACCTTTATTGTTTCTCAGGGAATCAAATGGAGCTTTTTGAAATGCACTAATGTTGGGGAGAGGACCTTCCAACTGATTGTAGGATATATCAATGGAAATCAAACTGAAGCAATGATCAAAGCTTTTTGGGATGGAACCATGGTTCAAAGTCGTGGTCGCGGTCACGGTCGCGGCCCGGAACGTTCCACATCGGTCTCGGCATATCGGTCGCGGTCTCGGTGAGACGCAAATTTTAAAGTATTTAATATTCTAAAAATTGTTAATAATATAAAAAAAGTATGTTAAACAAAAATAATAAAAAATAGCAAAAGAAATGGCCGAGTCAATCCGTCACGGTGTAACTCGGCTAATTTCTCGTCTTGACTCGAGATAACTCGGAGTGACTCGGTGTGACTCGGCCGAGTCAATCCGTCGCGGTGACGTCTCGGCCGATTTCTCGGCGAGTCAAGTATTTCGGTATCGTTTCGTCACGGTATCGTATCGGTAGGGGCCGAGACGGTGATGACTCGGCCGAGTCGTCTCGGTCTCGGCCGAGACTTCGAACCATGGATGGAACCTGATATCCTATTATGCGAAAGATTCATCGTCTCAATGCTTTTCATCTCGCCTAGCTCTAGTGGCAATTTTGATTCCAGCATGTTTTGGCTGAGATCAAGAGTTGCGAGTGAGGGAAGACTTCCTATTTGAGAAGGAATATTTCTGACGAGTGCATTTTGGCTCAAGTTTAAATCCAGCAGTTGTGTGCAATTGCCTATTTGTTCTGGAATTAAGCCACTAAGATTATTGGCCGACAAACTAAGATTTAAGAGTCTAGACATCTGACCAATTTCTGATGGTATATTGCCTGAAAGGTCGTTGCTATCCAGCTTAAGCTCAAGCAACAAAGTCAACTTCCCCAAACTGCTAGGGATCTTCCCATGCAAGTGATTTGAAGAGAGATAAAGTTTTTGCAGACGAGATACCTCTCCAAGCCCAGTTGGTATTCTGCCAGTAAGATTATTTTTCGAGATTCCCAACGCTGTCAAATTCAGATAGCCACTCCAATTCCAAGACAGCTGACCAAAAAATTTATTATTCCTTAAATCCATAGTTTCTACATGTGGATAGATGCCAAATTCTTCAGAGATATTTCCTGATAGTTGGTTGTTAGCGATGCCAATAATTCTTAAACTAGAACAGTTTTTAAAGCTCCTTGGCATAGCACCGACAAAATTATTTTCATGTACTATGAAGCTCGTCAGTGAGCTACCAATGCAGATATTTTGGGGTAAATGACCAGTAAGATAGTTTTTCGCCAGCTGTAGCACATTTAAATGTGTAAGATTGTTGAATCCATCCGGAAGAGCACCACCTAGCTGGTTTTGGAAAATAAAAATATAAGCTAGTAACTTCAATGTTCCCAATTCGAGAGGGATTGCCCCATACAAGTTGTTTAGAGAGAGTTGCAATTCAACGAGGTTGGTTAAATTTCCTATAGCAGAAGGAATGTGTCCTGTGAGCTTGTTCTCAAAAAGATCTAATTCATTTAGCTTTGTCAAGTTTCCAATTTCTTTGGGAATAGGCCCAGAAAGATAATTTTGGGAAAGATACAGCACGGTGAAGCCACTTAAGTTTCCAATAGACAGAGGAATCGGACCTGTGAGCTTGTTGCTAGCTAAAGAGAGTCTAGTAAGAGATCTAAGCTTCCCAATCTCTTCTGGAATGGGACCGGATAGCTGGTTCGTAGAAAGATCTAATTCATTTAGTTTTGTCAAGTTCCCAATTTCTTTGGGAATAGGCCTAGAAAGATAATTTTGGAAAAGATACAGCAGAGTCAAGCCACTTAAGTTTCCAATAGACAGAGGAATCCGACCTGTGAGCGTATTGTTAGCTAAAGAGAGTATCGTCAGACATTTCAACTCCCCAATCTCTTCTGGAATCCATCCAGAAAGTTTGTTGCTTCGTAGGTGTAGCTCGGCTAGGTCGGTCAGATTGCCAATAGAAGTAGGGATTGATCCATTGAATGAGTTATTGGAAAGGTACAAGGACCTGAGATTGGTTAGCTGGCTCATTTGAATTGGAATGGCACCAGAAAATTGATTTGCATCCAAGCCAAGAAAGACTAGTCTAGAAAGGTTCCCAATGTTGGATGGAATGGTCCCATAGAATGCATTATCATAAAGATCAAATCTAGTTAGATGGGGTAGAGACGAGAAATTGAGATGATCAAGTGTACCTTTGATGCCAGAACTAGTGATGTTAATTACCGATACTCGTCCGGCTTTGTTGCATCGAACTCCATCCCAGGCACTGCAAGGATTTGCAGAAGATGACCAGGATGACAACTTAGATTGGCTATAATTGTCAAGACTGGCTTTCCATGTTAAAAGAGCTTTCCCTTCACTTCCAGTACTTGATGCTGCATGCATTTGATCAGAAGCAGCATTAATTCCAGAGCTGGAGAGCAAGTGAAGGATGACCAAGCATGCAAAAACTAATGTAATTGGACAGATGGAATAACTCAGGGTTGACATATCTGCTGGATGTATGTCACAGTGAAATTCTTAAGAGAAAACTTTTGCTGTAAAGCTGATGGCTATTTTTGCACTTGTGCAGGTATTTGTAGAGTTGAACATCCAAGAAAACAATTCTGATTGGAGGTGACTGAAATCCTCTGTCTCTCATTACCATCATCAATCATGCAAAAGTCCGGGCAATACAAAATTTTGACATAGACGCTTGTTTGCATTTTATGATTTAAATTTTCTTTCCCAAATTAATCTCACTATGATACTTAAAATTTAATGCCTTGTTTATAATTCTTGAGGCTAGGTATGTAATACGAGTATTGAACTTTTACTTTCGGAATACCCAAGAAAATAAATCTTAGTAATTTAATTCAGCTCCAATCCCCATGCCTGTAGTTTGCCCAGAAGATTTAAATCTTTGTTGTAAGTGGGGAATATCAAATTTTGCTTATTGGTGAACATTTTTGTCTTCATTTCGAGACTGTCAGATGGTTGATTCTAAAGTATGACAACACTAATAAATCTGGTCTGCTATTTCTTCCCATAGTATACATTTTTGGCTTTTTTTTTCCCTAACCAGATAAGCACACAAACAAAATCTTTTGAACCAGAAGTAGATAAAAAGGATCTTAGTTGTACACTTGCAGCCCAAGTTTTGAGCAAACCCAGTATGATATGGAATGGGTCCGCCCTCTTCACTTGTACTGATTGCACAATTGTAAAGTGAATTTATTGAGCCTTTGCTCAATTGTATATACTTTTGACACACACACACATATATATATATTGGAAAGTTATTGTTTTGACAAAAAAAAAAAAAGAAGATATGCACACAATATAGAGAGGGTGGGCTTACTATAAATTCAAACATTATCATCCTTCTCTGAATCACGTAAACTTTTGCCTACAAAATTCAAATTTTTATAGACAACTAAATATTTGGTCCACTTTTATCATGTGCTCATAGAAGAACTCATATTTTTACTTGTGCCTTTATAGCATGGAATAGAAGAACCCATATTTTTATTTTTAGGCTCATATATACCAAAATATTCAGAAGTTGAATTTAAAGCTGGTCTTTAGTTGACTAGATATATACTTAGCATTTTAGTTAAATCACTAGCCAGCTATAAAAGAAAGCAGAAACGTCTTTATGCCACCAATTACAGCAATCTAGATGCTGATCCAATTTAAGGGTGTTGTTGCCCCATGCAGAAGTTTTCCTGATCCTGTAACACAAGATGAGCAAATTAGAAACGATACAATTAAAAAGTTGAATCAACAACTCCTATGGCAATGTAGATGAGTCTTTAACTCTTAATGAGAGATGACTTAAGTCGTCTGTCTCTCGTTATCATCATCATTCCACGCAAAAGTCCTTCCCTGCATTTACGTTTTCTTACATATTACTTGGATTTTCTTTCCCACCATTTATGTTTCCCACATATGATGTTTACGTAATAGACTTTATTTCCTGGGACTTTACCCCTACTCCTACGGCAATCCAGTTGAGTCTTTAACTCTTAACATAACGTCAAGTTTGGGGTTGATTTTGTGAACTAAAGTCTATTCTGAATTTATTTTAGTTTGCAAAGTCTTCTTTGATTCTGAACTCTGTGATTTATTCCTTTCTCTCAGAAAGTGTGGATCGATATTGTGCTTACATTATGTTGTGATACATCTCATCAAACAAAGCAGTAAGTCAAGTCCTGCATTTCCTTGGCAATTTTATGGTGAGTCACTCTCAATTCAACAATAAACGAAAATTCAAAGTAAATGCAGTCAACAGAAGACTAGGCTTGAGCACCTTCGTTGAAGCCAGAGGATCAACATAATCGCCACTATTTGTTAGAATCTTAACCTTATCTTATCTTAAATGTTATAAAGCGGGGATGAATTATGAACCATGATTTCCCAATTGTTCTGGTTTCAGTGCAATTTTGACGGATATCTGCTGGATATATGTCACAATGAAATTCTTAGGGGAAAACTTTTGCTGTAAAGCTATTGGCTATTTTTGCACCTGTGCAGGTATTTATAGAGTAGAAGATCTCAAAAAAAAAAAAAAAAAAAAAACAATTCTGATTGGAGATGACTTGAGTCGTCTGTCTCTCGTTATCATCATCAATCCATGTTCTCACCTATCATGCAAAAGTCCAGATTAATAATCAATTACTTGATACAGACACGAATGGTTGCATTTTATGTTTCCCTACATATGATTTAGATTTTCTTCCCAAATTATTCTCACTATGATACGTAAATCTGAATCCCTTGTTTATAAGTCTTCAAGCAATGTAAGTAACACTTGTGTTGAACTTTTACTTTTGGAATATCCAAGAAAATAAATCTTACTAATTTAATTCAGCTCCGATCCTCGTGCCTGTGGTCTGCCTAGATGATTAAAATCTTTGTTGTAAGTGGGGAGTATCAAAATTTGGTCATTAGTGAACATTTTTGCCATTTTAATTTTTTTTCTTGAAGTATATGAACATCATCAGCATTTCAAGACTATCAGATGGTTGATGTCTATAGTATGATAACACTAATAAATCTCGTCGTGCAATTTCTTTCCATAGTATACACTTTTTTGGCTTTTTTTTTTTTTTTTTGTAAATTTTGCTTAAATAAGATAAGCACACAATATAGAGCGAGGACTTGCTATAAAATTCAGACATTATCATCCCTTTTTGAACGGCGTAAACTTTTGCCTATAAAATTTCGCTCTGTTTGGATTGGCCTATTTTTCAAATTCAAGTTTTTCAAAATATAATGTTACAATAACATATTTCAAAAATACCTCAAAAGCACTCTAAGTACAATTTTAAATATACCTAACAAAAACACCAAAAAATTAAAAAAATAAAATAAGTCCTGCCATCTATCTCTTCTTCTACCCGCCACCCATCACACACCCTATCCATCACTGCTACTACCTTCCCCTCCTCCCTTTACTACCATCACCGCCCTTTCCCCTTCCTCCCCTTCTCTCTCCCTCTTTCTCACCTCCTTCTTCCTCCTTCTTCCTCTCCTCCCTTCCCTCTCTCTAGTCCACTTTTGTCATGTGCTTATCTTATATCCTGTGCTCTTAGAGTATGGAATAGAAGAACTCATATTTTTATTTTTAGGCTCATATGTACCAAAATATTCCAAAAGTTGAATTTAAAGTTAGCCTTTAGTTGACCTGATATATACTCTGCATTTTATTTAAATAACTAGTCAACTATAAAAGAAAGTAGGGACATCTTTAAACCTCCAATTACAGCAATCTAGATGTTGATCCAATTTTAAGGTGTTGTTGCCCCATGCAGAAGTTTTATTGATCCTGTAACACAAGATAGCAAATTAGACATGAAACAATTCAAAAGTTGAATGAATAAACTATGCAGAATTGGCCCCAATTCATTAGTTTACCAATAAAAGCTAGGGTTAAAAACAAAACGCCCCCTTGTGGTATATCTAATATACAGAAAGGCCCCTTGTAATTTCAAAACATACAAAACAACACCTCATATTTTGAACTAAATTGTAAACTTACAGAATTCGTTAAACTTAACGAAAATGACAGTTTCGTCTGTTAAACTTATCGGATTCCGTTAAATTTATCATTAATTTTACTGGATTCTGGTAAATTTTTCATTAAGTTTACAGGATTCCGTTAAGTTTAATGAATTTTGTTAGTTTACAATTTAGTTCAAAACATGAAGTATCATTTTGTATGTTTTGAAACTACGGAGGATTTTTCTGTATATTAGGTATACCACATCGAGCTTTTTTATTTTTAACCCTAAAAACTATAAGTGTTTGAGAGAAGTAACAAGCTTTATTTAGTTATTTCTTTACGTAAGAAGCTTTATTTCTTTGGTCTTTATCTCCAACTCCTATGGCAATCCAGATGAGCCTTTAACTCTTAAAGATAGATGATTTAAGTCGTCTCTCATTATCAACATCAATCCATCTTGGAAAAGGAAAAAAACATCAATGCATCTTCTCAACTATCAGGCAAAAGTCCGGATTGATAATTTACTTGATATAGACGCGGAACATATAAAAATGCGTTTGCATTCATGTTTCCCTGCATATGACTTGGATTTTCCTTCGCTGCATTTATGTTTATCTACACATGACTTAGATTTTCCTTCCTGCATTTATGTTCCTGCATATGACATTTACGTAACAAACTTTGTTTCCTAGTTCTTTAGCCCTGCTCTTACGGCAATCTATTTGAGTCTGAGCATAACGTCTAGTTTGGGGTTGATTTTGTAAACTAAAGTCATGGTTGATTTTGTTTGAAAATTTATTTCAGTTAGCAAAGTCTTCTTGGGTCCCCGGCATTTTGAATACTTGAATACTTGGGGCACCAATCCTAGATCGTGAGTACTTGAACACTTGGGGCTCTAAGCTCAATCCCATGGCTAGTTGGTCGAATCAAGCCAACAAAGGGCTCGGTCTGAGAAAATTGACGAACCATGGATATTTGTTTGGATTTCAGGTCTAGTAGGGAAATGATAGGTGGATGGAGATTGGAGATTAAGTGATGATCTACGGACATTATAATTCTATGGTTGACGGAGTGTCAGCGGATTCTGGATAAGTTACTATGGAACCTGCTCCTGAGAACAGACTATATCTTTTTACTTGAATGTGTTCCTTACTGTACCTTGATACATGATCTATCTGGATATTACATGCTTCCTAACATATGCGCTCATGCCATAATGTGACTCTATCATACCTGATAATTTGCTTGCTTGTCTTCTTGGAATCTCGATGGGCTTTTAGCTCATCCCATTAGTTTGTTTTTTCTACAGGGGGCGAGACTATGAGAATGGGAGTTAGAGAAGATGAAATTTTTGTCTAAATTTTGTTAGTTGATCATGTGAGCACTTCTTAACTCCATATTGAATTCGCTTAATTTTACTTTGTATGCTTAGAGCCATGGCTATATTTAGGGATAGTTTGGACATTTGATGTCCCTGATTGTATACATCTAGGGTTGGGATTGCTATTGCTCTTATTGTTGAGGTTATTGTTTTGTAAATTTTGTGGTGCATGAGTGAGTCCTAACGAGAGTTGGGCAAATGGTTCACCAAACCATTGGGTACATCCTGGGAGAGGTGGGGTCGTCTTAGGTAGTATCAGAATTGTCTTGCGTAGTCTCTGTATAGGGTGAGTTTGGACCAAATGGTGTTATAATCCCAATTACGTGAATGAGAGTAAAGGACTAAGTGCTCTTTTTGAGCGTGAGCTATGAATTATGAATGTTATAGGTGTAGAACCTTTATCATGATACTTAGGGAAGATAGATATGTACGTCAGGTAGCAATTTTAAATGTAGATGATTTATGCTTGGGACCAGCAGACTCAAATTGTGAATTATTTTATTTTGGATTCTTGTACCCAAGTACCCAAAAAGTTGAGAGCTTTAGGATGAGGGTCGATGTCTCGATTGCAACTTGAGGTAAGTTTTGATGGCAAAGGTCAAGGCATGGAAGATTTTAATATTGGACCTGAGATTGAACCGATCAAGGAGAGTGGATTAATGATTGTCATCATGGACTAGTCTCGTACATGTTTGGCTAGGGTTTCTATAGATGATGGCTAACTTTGCGATCGTCATGAATGTTTAAGATGCTAGTATCGCAGGCCTATTTCATTTCTCCTATACTGTTTGCCTTTATTTTGTGTTTCCTTGATTTTGCTGCGATTTGATTATCGCTACATATGTATTTCTTTTTGAGTTCATTTTAACTCTTGTTTGATTATCCTTGTCTATTTCCTATCCTTCTGCAATATCACATAAGAACCTGGTTTTGATTCATATTTTTCTACAAGTTTTAGATTATGTATGGAGATTTTGAGAACAAGAATATGAGTTCTACAGTTGTATGCAAATTTTGGCTGAATTACAATGACCACCCTGATGGAGGATGGTAAAAGACACTATTGGGGGTAAGAGGTTATGGTTTCTTCTTGAACAAGTTTTGAAGGTGAGTGTGTAATGGAGAGTGAGTTAGGGTGTGGAACTTTTGCTTTAAGGAATATGTTTCCGTATTTAGTCATGTGTATAAACGATGATAGGAATCTTTGTGGGAAGATCCAAGAATAGGAGTAAGTGCTTGTGTTTAAATTTCTCATCTACTTCATAAGGGAATAGCTAAGATTCATGTTTCCTGAATGACTTGTAAGCAAAAAAATGGAAAAGTTTTCAATTGTGATTAATTGCTCATTTTGATCTTTTGATTTGCCTGACAGGCTATCATTCGAGCTTAAATGAAACAGTGAGATGACGAATTTGGCTGATATGAATAACAAAATAGAGATTCTTTGAAAGAAAGTAGAGTTCCAAAAGAAATTAGTTGAGCATTGGGAAGGACGATAGAAACAAGAATATACAAAGAAAACTAAGTTACTAAACCAAGAATATGAAAATGTGAAAGGAAAATACGAAAGGAGACTGGAGGAGTTGCGAAAAGAAGTGTGAATTGGTGTAATCAACCATTCAAGTTACTTCTCAAGACATTCCTAACAACCTAGTTAAAAGTGGTGAAAGAAACTCTCATGATACCAAAGAAAAATGTAAAGAGATTGGTGGAGATGAAACTTGCTATGAAGGATAGTAGAAGGAAGAAAAGAACGAATAGACACCGCAAAAGGAAAGATGTAGCTGCTCAGTGTGACATCTGTGGCAAAACCCATACCAGAGTGTGTTATCGGATAATTGGTGCACGTTTGAAATGCGGTCAATTTGGACATCAAGTGAAGAATTGCCCAAATACATGGATGAAGCCACAGTGAAGTTGTTGTAATCATGAATGTTGGCAACTAGTGATATGTCACTTGAAATCAGTGTATTTGTTGAACTAAGTATTGTAAAAGTTTTATATAGTAAGTTGTATCCCAGTTATAAATCTTGAACTTGAAATTTGATGTTTGCATTAGTGGTATTAAATGTCTGTGATAGTTGTTAAATCCTTACCCATGAATCAACTGTTATAATTTTGTCTTGAGTTTAAGTGAGAATTCTTCATTTGTGATTAATAAATAAAGAATTTTGATGAGAAAGGGTGATACGTATTTAGCTTGGATAAGTCGGAGGACACCCTGTAGAATCGAGTTTTATTTTTGTGAGCAAAGTTAGAATTTCAAGGACAAAATTCTTTTAAGGGAGGAAGATTGTGAGGATTCGAAAATTATTTTTTCTTATATTTTGTAATCCCAAAAATTAATCTTATATTTTGTATTTTAATCTATTTGCCTTAAATTTTTTGTTATTTTAATGGTTAAGTCATGAGTTTTATCCTTTTACCTTATTTAATTTGGTGCATGTTGAATTTCATAGTGCGCTATACTAATGTGACTAATTAGTATGGTATGTGCAATAAATTTGATGGATTAGAGGGAGTTTTGTGCAAAAAGTTTTTGTGAATAGAGGTGTTAAGATGTCATTGGTGGAAGAGAGCTGTTTCAGTTTTTTGATAGAGATTTCTCCTTGATGTGCCACTTGTTGACAATCTAGCTTCCTTTGACCAAGACTATTCTTAGTCTTTATCTTGAAAAATTGAACCAAAAATCTCTCCATTTTTTCTTGCTTTTGGCCGAACCATAGAGGAGAGAAAAGAGAGAAAAGAACTTCAAAGTTCATCTCAATTTCCTTGCTTGATTTGTGAAATATTCGAAGATCAACCCTAATCCACCCCAATCAATCTTGAGGGAAGCTTGAAGGGAAGCTTTCGGTGAAGTTTTGGAAGAAGAAAATCTTGCATCCCTCTTGATTTGCTTGTCATCTTTGGGGTTGGAGGTTAAGAGGTAAACTTTGATAGAAAACCTAACTTTCTTGATGTTTATATGATGATCTACTAGTTTTATTTGAGGAACTACTAGATTTTCTTGATATATGATGATTTCCTAAGTTTACTTGATGAACTACTAGATGTTTCTACAAGGTTTTGAGTTTACTTGATGTATGTTGCTTTTGGGTGAAAAAGGCATGACTTTTACGGAAGATTTCATGGTTTTGCTAGAGTAGCTTGTAATTTCTAGCTTTAATGTTTAATTTTCAGCCTTGATATGCATTTTCCAGCCTTGAGATGAATTTTTCTACTTTGATATGGGACTTTTTAGCTTTGATATGAATTTTCCAGTTTTGATATGAGATTTTCTAGTTTTGGTTTGCAATTTTCTGCTTTAGGGTTTAAATTTGCAGCTTTGGTGTAGTTGAGATTGAGCTATGGAAATGTCAAAATTTGATAGCTTTTGTGGCCTAAAACTTGTACAACACGTATTCTATAATATGTTATTTTGACTGATTACGTTTTGCCATGAAAATAGGGTTGGATTTGGAAGGTTAACCTGGGGAATTTTGGGGAAACATGTTGCTGGAATGTTCCCTCTTATTGATCAAGTGACCAAGAGTGAGAATCGAGGTGTAAATTTAGAGTGAATTGGACCCACCTTGCTTAAATTAATTGCGACCACCTTGCCTTCACACTTAGGTTGGATTTTAGTGAAAGCCAAGTGATTTGAAAGGAGGAAAATGAGTTTTCCCCAAAATATTTTCTTGCTTAAAATTTCCAGTTTTATATTTCGAAAGTATTGTCTCGTTTTCTTCTAAATTGTGACTATAATCGATGCTTTTATGTCCCATGTTTGCCTTAAGACATTGATCTAGCATGCATGAGGTTTTTTCCTTTTATTTGAACAAGAAAATATTGCACTTTAGACAGCTATATGGGGGTTACACCTGCAAATTGCGTTATTGGCTAAGTGAAGTTTCGAAACTCATAGTTATACATTTATATTGGCATGAAATGGTTAGACTCTTGATGTATAACATGACCACAAGACTCGAGAGTGACCAAGAGGAAGAACTATGGTTTGAAGTAAAAAGATTGTGATCAATTGATGAGTATTCCAATTGCATATTCCATGTTACTTGATCAAATGTGACTTGTTGCTAGAAATTGCTAAGGATTCTGAATTGTTATTTCATAGGTGAGTGTGTACTTTATCACATTCGACCGTTGTAAAGTGAATTATATGATCCTGCATGCAGACTTGAATAAACATGTGCATGAATATAGGCCGGCTGTATATCTTCTTGTAGCAGCTGAGCTGAGCTCTTCGCTGGCACTTTTATCGGACACGTCGGGTAAGTTAGACACCCTTGCGTTACTTATGCATATGCATGAATATAGGTCGGCCACGGCTGAAATGGGCCCTTCATTGGAACTCTTACTTGAGACCAGCTTTAGAGCAGTCGGATAAGCTTACAGCCTTGGGTAAAAAAAAGAATTTCCTAACCTATTTACTTGTGACTTGAACTCGTGACATGCTTAAATACCGGAGCGTTAGGTGACAGCTAACGTCTCCAATCATAACATGCTTAAGCGTTGGTGATAACTAATAACTCCACTCGTGAATACTTGAATACTTGGGGTCTTAAGTGTAGATCATGAATACTTGAATACTTGGGGCTCTAAGCCCAACCCCATGACTAGTTGGTCGAATCGAACCGGTAAAGGGTTTGGTCGAGGAAATTGACGAACGGTGGGTATTTGTTTGGATTTCGGATCCAATAGGGGGATGATTAGTTGATGGAAATTAGCGATTAAGTGGTGATCTATGGATATTATAATTCCATGGTTGATGGGGTGTCAACAGATCCTGGACAAACTGCTGCGGAATCTGCTCCTGAGAGCAGACTATATCCTTATACTTGAATGTGTTCCTTACTATACCTTGATGCATGATCTATCTGGATATTACATGCTTCCCGACATATGCGTTCTTGTCATAATATGACTCTATCATGTCTGATAGTTTGCTTGCATGTCTTCTTGGAATTTCGCTGGACTTTTAGCTCATTCCATTAGTTTGTTTTTCTTACAGGGGATGAGAACGTGAGAGTGAGAGTTAGAGAAGATGGAATCTTTGTCTAAATTTTATTAGTTGCTCGTGTGAGCACTTCTTAGCTCCCTATCGGATTCGCTTAGTATTACTTTGTATGCTTAGAGCCATGGCTATATTTAGGGATGGTTTGGGCATATGATGTCCCTAATTGTATATATCTAAGGTTGGGATTGCTATTGCTCTTGTTGTTGAGGTTATTGTTTTGTAAATTTTGTGGTGCATGAATGAATCCTGACGAGAGTTGGATAGACGGTCTGCCAAACCCTTGGGTATATACCCTAGGAAGAGGTGTAGTGAATTTTTAGTAATCAAGTTAAAAGGGGTGAAGGAAGTTCCCATGATAATAAAGGAAAACGTAAAGTGATTAGTAAAGATGAACTGTCTATGAAGAATAAAAGGAAGGAAAAAAGAAAGAATGGACACTTCAAGAAGAGATGCGTAGCTGCTAAGTGTGAAACCTGTAACAAAATTCATACTGGATTATGTTATTTGAAAACTGATGCATGTCTTAGATGCGGCCAACTTGGACATCAAGTGAGAAACTGATCAAGACAAATGAATTTCGTGATGGTGAAGCCGCTGTAATAGTTAAAGTTAGCAATTAGTCATGTTTTGGCTGAAATAGTTGTATCTATTGGCCTGTGTTATGCAAACTTTATGTAGTAAGTTGTATCACCGTCAAAAACAGTGAACTTGGTGCCTGATGTTTTAGTTAGTAACATTAAATGTCTATAGTTGAGCAGCATTGAATCTCTATTCATGAATTAATTATTATAATTTAGTCTTGGATTTAAGCCAGAATTCTTTATTTGTGGTTCGAAAGGAAGAAATTTTGGTTAGGGAGGGTGATTCGGGTCTAGTGATACAATAATAAAGATGAAAAGGGCCTTACGTTGTCGATGATTTGTCAATGCACAATGTATGATTTTAAGGGCTAGTAAGAGTAATAACCAAGTTGCGTAATTATGGTTTCTTCTTATCAACGAGTCCTACGTTCCTCTCACCTTGCACCTTTCAATACCTTCATTGATCTTTCTTAGCATGTTAATTTAACTATTATGTTATTAAGATTTTTCCTCTAGATAAGTTCGTGGCAGTGGCATGAGTGAGGGGAAGCTCTTGAGAAGTAGAGAAAACCCTATAAAAATCGAGTTCTATGAGCAAAGGTGAGAATTTCGAGGATGAAATTTTTTTAAGGGTGAGAGAGTGTGAGGACCCGAAAATTATTTTATATTTTATTTTATTTCTTTGAATGCATTTTCTTTACTTTAATTTATTGCCTTAATTTCCTAGATATTTTTATAAATAAGTCAAGTTTTCAAATCATTTTTCCTTATATAAGTTAGTACATATTAAGTTCGTGATGCATTATGGAAATGGGATCCACTAGTATGTTGTGTAATAAGTTTAGTGAACAAAAATGGATACTTAATTAAAGGGTTTATGTGATTAGCAGTGGCAAGAGTGGATTAGAGGCAAACAATATGGATTAGTGAGATAAGACAAAGGAAAGACAATAAGATAATTTTGAAACCCTACGGCCACACTTGTTGGCAATCCAAGGCACCTTTGACTAAAACTAGTTTTAGTCTTCATCTTCAAAAAAATTGACCAAAAATTGCATTCCCTTTCTTACCTCTTGGCCGACTCCTTGGAGAGAAAATGAGAGAAAATAAACTCCATTTCTAACCTAGAAATTCTTGCTTGAATCTTGAAATTTCACCATAAGCTTGCAATCCAATCCATAGGAAGTAACTTTAAAGAAGGAGGAAGACCTTGGGTGGAGGAATTTGGGGAAAAAAGGAAGTTTTGGTTGCTCTTCGTCATAGGATTAAAGGTAATCATGGCTTGAAACCATTTCTTCTCTTTTAACTTGCATTTGAGTGGATTTAAGGCTTGATTTTTGGTGGATTATATGAAAAATTTCATAGTTTGTGTAGTGGTTTGGAGATTCTATAGTATTTATGCCTTCTCTAATGTTTTCCTCTACATGACACAGATTTTTCTCTTTAGGCTTCAAAAAATTTCTGGTCTGGGATAGATTCTAAAATTTGATTATATAATATAGGAATGTCTCTCAGGATTCTGAGAAGAAGTATATGTGTACCTCATATATTCCCAAAGAAGTTTTTGAATTACGGAAAAAATATTAGTCAGATGAGTCTATCAGTTTTAACTTTCAAACTGTAGCTGAACCTGAATTCTCTGTTCCAAAATTTTAAACCTGAAACAGCTTGAATCGACAAGGAGCTGCCAAATTTGATCTAAATCAGCTGTCCAAAAACATGGTGGGAAATTTCCATCAGTTATTAGCCTTCCATACTGAACAAAAATATTGATAGAGATGGTCCAAATTGTCAGCTCTTTTGCCTGGTACCTTAATGGGATACATTCATCCATGTGGAGTTTCAAGCCCATCTAGAGTTGAGACTGCATTCATCAATTTTCAGTGTGGCCCATCTGCCCTTTCTCAATCAAACCGTGGAAACACCAAAAGAATACTATTCCACTTAAGCTCCACTTCAACATATTCAGACCACCAGAATTTCTCTCCCGGTTAATCTCTACTTTATATCAGTTGATCTTCTTCACCAAATTTTGGTTGTTTCCAGTGCCTCTTCAACTTCATGGGCCTCTGCTTTCTCCTCAGCTTGTAAAGCACACACATCAATTTGAGTCCTAATTTTCCTAGTGGTGGTGGAGTTGTTGGACTTAGGCAAAATTTGGTTGCTTCCAGTGCCTATTTGATAGCCTCTCTCAATTGGGGAGTTCATGACTTTCTTTCAATCCTTGAATAGGAACTTGGGGCATGGGCAACTTGTTAGATTCATGAGTAAAGGGTTATGTCCCACATTGGTCCGAGAGATAGAGAAATACGGGTTAATATGTAAGCGCTCAAGACCTAAAGACTTAAACTTTTGGGTCAAAATTGAGTTCATGACTTACATATTGGGCTCTTTGTTGGACTCTTTCGAAATGTTTCTCCCTATCAAATTGGTATCAGAGCTTTAGGTTGCGAGACTGGGCTATTCATGGGCAAGTGGATTCTTCTCGAAGTTGGACCAATAAAAATTCTCTTTTTGGTGGCGGACCAAAGTGCCAAGGAGTTTGGTTGGTGTTAGACCAAAGAGCCAAAGGTTGGTAAGGATCCAGAATGCAATTTGGATTTTAAAGAAGAGTGGATCCATGTTTGGGAGAAAATATGACCTTAAGTGATAAGGTGAGTTTGCGTTGAGTATTAAAGTGGGTTCAAAGAAGGGCTTGTAAATTTGGGTTTAATGTGGGGGTTACTCATAAAGGGGAGATTTGTTAGATTCATAAGTAAAAGGTTATGTCGCACATTGGTCCGAGAGATGGAGAAAAATGATTAATATATAAGTAGGAGCTCAGGACCTAAAGGTTTAAACTTTTGGGTCAGAATTGGACTCCTGACTGACATATTGGACTCTTTAATGGACTTTCTTAAGGTGTTTTCCCTATCACTACTGATTCTTACCTGCTGGCTCTGACCGAAATTGGGATAGGCACGATTTGGTTAAGAACTCTTGCTGCCTTCTTTGTAGTTTCTACAAATCATAACGATTTTGGAGATAGGCATGTGAAGTAATTTTGATGCTCCGCAAGACTCCAAGTTGATGATCACCTCATCATATGCTGATTTTTGCATCAGAGCCAGAAAACAGATTTGTGGTTTTAAGAGGAATATGATTTATTCTGTGTAGAAGTACCCACCATGGAGTATACTTTGTGAAGTCAATTTCCAACAAGTTGACTCTCATATTTTTGGAAGAAAGGAACAATATTTTTCAAACTTTAAATAAAAAATGAAATATTTGCTTAAATAACTCATCCATCAAAAATTACAGATTATTATTTTTTAATTACTATTGTACTGACTAATGATCCCTTCATGATTATAAGCCATTGAAGTCCATAAAACTTCACATTCTGTCTTGATTCTCATGAATGGTGTGTCAAGGAAATTAGAATCTCCCTATAATTAGTAGGTTTTAAGGTCCTTTGAGAGTCAATTACCAATAACTATGATATAGTGCTGTGAATAGACAGGCATGTAGGATTGTAAGGATCAATCTGAAAAATTTCGGCTGACCTTATGTGTCTAATGGGCTTGATGCGATTCTTGGTACATCAAAACGAACCGAGAACGTGAATCACAAGCCCTAAATCTAGATTAAGGTATAACGTTTGGGGATGGATGTCTTAATGTATCTTGGACTGCTCAAGAAAGATTAACACTTGTAGAACGACGCCACAATCAAGGTGAATACTTGATTGATAAGTTGACGAAACATCTTAGGTCAACTCTAAGATATTCAAGAATGACTTTCACAAGCCAAGAGAGCTCTTTCTCAGAAGAAAGAATCTGAAAATTTTCTCAATATTATTCACTTGTGAAAAACGTTAAAAACTAAGGCATATTTATAGCATTTTACACGACTCAACTCCTAATCAAACTAGAACTCAATTAACTAAATATTAACTACTAAGAATGGACTCTTAAAATTTGGCCAACATGGCAATATATGGCTTACTATGGTCAACATGGCCTTAAGCCATTTATTTCCATCAACTAACGACTCACTAATTCCCAAACTAATCACGGATTAATCTGAAAATTTTCTAACAAAATAACGACACTAACAATTGTAAAGCTAAGCCAAACTAAACTAAAGGAAACGACACTTGCTGATGATCAACAGCCTAATGATCACAAACTCGGTCCAAACAATTTGAACTACTTCATTGCTGGCAAGATTCCATATCAGGGCTAGGTAGAGATAGGGCTTATATATGAGGCTCAATTTAAATGTGAGCCAAGTTTTGACTTCATTAAATTTAGCCCCAATTAACGCTCAGTCAAAATAATTATATGTAATAGAATATATAATTAGTAATCATATTAGTATAGTTTGTAATATATATATATAAATCAAAGTAATAAGATACAATGTGATAATTATATCACATTATACAATATGATATTTATATCGGTATGTAGACAAAATTATGTGATAATTGTGAGCTAATAGGTCGAAATCCTAATGCTTTTGCGAGCTGAGTATGCGCCCACAAGGTAAGTCCAAAGCCCGAAATTTATTACTTTAGCCTTTTTTTGGATAAGTTAAGTTTGAACTTGTCAAAACCTAACAAAACCTAACTCAAAAACCCAGTTGACAACTTTCCGGCATACCTCATAAGTCATACAACAACTAACAAATAGGTTTAAGGCAATTTGAAGTGCTTATAGAAAGCTATGTCTGGGCAAAATAAACTTATCTGAATGGAGTCAATGGGCGATTATGAAGATGGCTTAGGTTGGTGACCACAAGTCAACGCCGATCCATGGTAGGAATGGCAACGGGGCGGGGAACCACTCCCCTATCCCCCACTCCTCCCCCTCCTCCCGCCCTTCCCCGTGAGTCACTACAAGAAATTTGGCCTTTTGTGACAATAAAAATCATCACTAAAAATTAAAAAGTCGTCATTATATGAGTACAGTGACGACTTTTTCCATTGTCACATCGTTGTCACTAATTCTATGTCACAAATAGGTACATGTGACAACCTATATAAAGTCGTCACTATATTTATATTTAATTACGAAGACTATGTCGTCACTAAGGATTAATTTTCTGTGATGAAGTTTCTTGTCACTGTTTCAAAAATTTTTCTGTCATAAAATATAGCAAAAGTCGTCACAAATTTGGACGTGCATAGTGACGACTTGAACTTGTCACTCTCACTCCTAGTATTCTGTGACAAGAATAGTCATCACTTAGTGAACTTACAACTTTGTTTACAAGAGCTGCAATTGTTCATTCCAAATATAACATTGCCATGGCCCTCGTTCTGACAATTATAGCCAAAAAAATTAAATTTGGCTAAGAGTGACATCTTTTGGGAAGTTGTCACTGAATTTTGTCTAAAGAAGTTGAATTAACCGATACAAATGTAGTTGCGATGCATTTTCAACAAATATAACAAAACATTCAATTTGACAAAGGCAAACCAACGTAGAATATATGTTCGTAAATTCATATATTTGGCCATAACACATCTCCAAATTAATCAAACAGAAGTGAACCACAAAATGTTGGGAATATAGTAATCCACATAATCAGTTGTAAGTGGGCAAACCCATACATGAGTGGTGTTATCGATTAATGGTGCACGTTTTGAAATGCGGTCAAATTTGGACATCAAGTGAAGAATTGCCCAAATAACATGGATGAAGCCACAAGTGAAGTTGTTTGTAATTCATGTAATGTTGGCAACTAGTGATTGTCAACTTGAAATCAAGTGTATTTTTATGACTAAAGTATTGTAAAAGTTTTATATAGTAAAGTTGTATCCCAGTTTATAAATCTTCGAACTTGAAATTTGATGTTTGCATTAGTGGTATTAAATCTGTGATAATGTTTGTTAAAATTCCCTTACATGATCAACTGTTATAATTTCTGTCTTGAGTTTAAGTTAGAATTCCTTCGATTTGTGATTAATAAATAAAAGAAATTTTGATGAGAAAGGGGTGATACGTATTTAGCTTGGATAAGCCGGAGGACACCCTGTAGAAATCGAGTTTATTTGTGAAGCAAAAGTTAGAATTTCAAGGGACAAATTTCTTTTAAGGGAGGAAGAAATTGTGAGGATTCGAAAATTAATTTTTTCTATATACTTTTTGTATCCCCAAAAATTAACTCTTATACTTTGTATTTTAATCTATTTGCCTTAATTATTTTGTTATTGTATGGTTAAGTATGAGCTTTTTAATCCTTTTACCTTTATTTAATTTTGTGGCATGTTTGGAATTTCATAGTGCGCTAATACTAAGTGACTAATTAGTAATGGTATGTGCAATTAAATTGAATGGATTAGAGGGAGTTTTTGTGCCAAAAAGTTTTGTTGAATAGAGGTGGTTTAAGATGTCATTGGTGGAAGAGAGCCTGTTCAGTTTTTTGATAGAGATTCTCTTGATGTGCCACTTGGTTGACAAATCTAGCTTCCTTTTGAACCAAGAACTATTCTTAGTCTTTATCTTGAAAAATCTGAACCAAAAATCTCTCCATTTTTTTCTTGCTTTTTGGCACGAACCATAGAGGAGAGATAAAGAGAGAAAAGACACTTCAAAGTTCATCTCCAATTTCCTTGCTTGATTTGTGAAATATTCGAAGAATCCAACCCTAATCCACCCAATCAATCTTGAGGGAAAGCTTGAAGGGAAAAGCTTTCGGGTGGAAGTTTTTGGAAGAAGAAAATCTTGCATCCCTCTTGATTTTGCTTGTCATCTTTGGGTGGAGGTTAAAGAGGTAAACTTTGTAGAAACCTAACTTTTCTTGATGTTTATATGATTGATCTACAGTTTATTTTGAGGAACTATCTAGATTTTCTTGGATATATGATGAAATTTTCCTAAGTTTAACTTGATGAAACTACTAAGATGGTTTCTACAAGGTTTTGAGTTTACTTGATGTATGTTTGCCATTTGGGTGAAAAAGGCAATGGACTTTTTACGGAAGATTCATGGTTTTTGCTAGAGTAAGCTTTGTAATTTCTAGCTTTAATGTTTACATTTTTCAGCCTTTGATATGCATTTCCAGCCTTGAGATGAAATTTTCTACTTTGATAAGGGACTTTTTAAGCCTTTGATATGAAATTTTCCAGTTTTGCATAATGAGATTTTTCTAGTTTGGGTTCTGCAATTATTCTGGCTTTAAGGGTTTAAATTTGGCAGCTTTAGGTGTGTTGAGGATTGAGCTATGGATGTCAAAAAATTTGATATAGCTTTTGTCGGCCTAAAACTTGTACACACGTATTCTAATAATAGTTATTTTTGGATGATATACGCTTTTGCCATGAAATAGGGTTGGATTTGGAAGGTTAACTGGGGAATTTTGGGGAAACATGTTTGCTCGGAATGTTCCTCTTATTGATCAGTGACCCAAGAGTGAGAATCGAGGTGTAAAATTAGAGTGAATTGGACCCACCTTTCTTACAATTAATTGCGACAACTTGCTTCACGACTTAGGTTGGATTTTAGTGAATAGCCAAAGTGATTTGAAAGGAGAGAAAATGAGTTTCCCATTTTTTCTTAGCTTAAAAATTTCCGTTTATATTTCGACAGTATTCGTCTCGTTTTCTTCTAAATTTGTTGTGACTATATCGAATGCTTTTATGTCCCATGCTTTGCCTTAAGAATTGATCTAGCATTGCATGAGGTTTTTTCCTTTATTTGAAAACAAGAAAATATCTTGCACTTTAGACAGCTATAGGGGGTTACACCTGCAAAGTTGCGCTTATTGGCTAAGTGAAGTTCGAAAACTCATAGTTTTTATATCATTTTATATTGGCATGAAAATGGTTAGCTCTTGAGTATTAACAATGGGACCACAAGAACTCGAGAGTGGACCAGAGGTAAGAACTATGGTTTGAAGTAAAAAGATTGTGATAATTGATGAGTATTCAATTGCATAATTACATGTTACTTGATAAATGTGATTGTTGCTAGAAATTGCTAAGGATTCTGAATTTGTTATTCATAGTGAGTGTGTAACTTTATCACATTCGACCGTTGTAAAAAGTGAATTATAATTGAATCCTGCACTGCAGACTGAATAAACATGTGCATGAAATATAGGCGGCTTGTAATATCTTCTTGTAGCAAGCTTGAGTGAGCTCTCGCTGGCAACTTTTAATCGGACACGATCGGTAAAGTTAGACACCCTTGCGTTACTTAATCATACTGCATGAATACTAGGTCGGGCCACGGCTGAAATGGGCCTCAATTGGGACTCTTACTTGAGACCAGCTTAGAGCAAGTCGGATAAAGCCTTACAGCCTTGGTAAAAAAAAGAATTTCCTAACCTATTTTTAACTTGTGACTTGAATCTGTGACATGCTTAAATAACCGGAGCGTTAGGTGCAGCTAACGTCTCCAATCATAACATGCTTAAGCGTTGGTGATAACTAAATTCCACTCGTGAAATACTTGAATACTTGGGGTTTAAGTTAGATCATGAATTACTTGAATACTTGGGCTCTAAGCCCAACCCATGACTAGTTGGTCGAACTTCGAACCGGTAAAGGGTTTTGGTCGAGGAAATTGACGAACGGCTGGGTTAATTGTGTTTGGATTTCGGATCCAATAGGGGGTGATAGCTTCGATGGAAATTAGCGATTAAGTGGTGATCTAGGATATTAATATTCCATGGTTGATGGGGTGTCAACAAGATCCTGGACAAACTGCTGCGGGAATTGCCTTCCTGGAGCAGACTATATCTTAATACTGAAATGTGTTCCTAACTAACCTTGAATGCCATGATCTATCTGCGATAATTACATTGGCTTTCCCGACATAACTGCCCGTTCTTGTCCTAGATAATGACTCTATCAGTCTGATAGTTTTGCCTTGCAATGTCTTCTTGGAATTTCGCTGGACTTTAAGCTCATTCCATTAGTTTGGGTTTTTTCTTACAGGGGATGAGAACGTGAGAGTGAGAGTTAGGAAAGATGGAATCTTTGTCTATTTTATTAGTTTGCTCCGTGTGAGCACTTTCTTAGCTCCTATCGGATTCGCTTGTATTACTTTGGTATGCTTAGAGTCCAAATGGCTATATTTAGGGATGGTTTGGGCATATGAAATGTCCCTAATGTATATACTAAGGTTGGGAATTGCCTATTCGCTCTTGTTGTTGAGGTTATTGTTTTGTAAAATTTTGTGGTGCATGAATGAATCCTGAACGAAGAGTTGGATAGACGGTCTGCCACAACTTGGGTATATACCCTAGAAGAGGTGTGTGAATTTTTAGTAATCAAGTTAAAAGGGGTTGAAGGAAGTTCCATGATAATAAAGGAAACGTAAAGTGATTAGTAAAGATGAACTGTCTAGAGAATAAAAGCAAGGAAAAAGAAAGACTGGACAACTTCAAAGAAGAGATGGTAGCTTTGCTAAGTGTGGAAACCTGTAACAAAATTCATACTGATTAATGTTATTTGAAAACTGATGCAGTCTTAAGAGATGCGGCAAGCTTGACATCAACGCTGAGAACTGATCAAGAACAAATGAATTTCGTGATGGTGAAGCCGCTGTAAAATAGTAAAGTTAGCAAATTAAGTCCATGTTTTGGCTGAAATAGTTGGTATCTATTGGCCTGTGTTATGCAAACTTTATGTAAAGTAAGTTGTATCAACCGTCAAAAAACAGTTGACTTGGTGCCTGATGTTTTTAGTTAGTAACATTAATGTCTAATAGTTGAGCAGCATTGAACTCTTATTCATGAATATTAATTATTTAATAATTTAAGTCTTGGATTTAAGCCCAGAAAATTCTTTATTTGTGGTTCGAAAAGGAAGAAATCTTTGGTTAGGGACGGGTGTTCGGGTCCTAGTATACACAATAGATGAAAAGGGCCTTACGTTGTCGATGATTTGTCCAATGCAAAGTATGATTTTAAGGCTAGTATAGAAGAATAAACCAAGTTTGCGTAATTATGGTTTCTTCTTATAACGAGTCTACGTTCCTCTCACCTTGCCCACCCTTTTCAATCCTTCATTTTATTCTTTCTTAAGCATGTTAATTTAAACTATTATGTTTATTAAGCATCTTTTCCTCTAGATAGAGTTCCGTGGCAGTGCGCATGAGTGAGGGGAAGCTCTTGAGAAGTAGAGAATAACCCCTATAAAAATCGGAGTTCTATGAGCAAAGGTGAGAATTCGAGGATGGACAATTTTTTTTTAAGGCGTGAGAGAGTGTGAGGACCGCGAAATTATTTTATATTTTATTTTATTTCTTGAATGGCATTTTCTTTACTTTAATTTATTGCTTAATTTCCTAAAGATATTCTTTATAAATAAGTTCAAGTTTCAAATCAATTTTTTCCTTATATAAGTTAGTACATATTAAGTTTTCGTGCGCATTATGGAAAATGCGGACCACTAGTATGTTGTGTAATAAGTTTAGTGAACAAAAATGGATACTTAATAAAGGGTTTTAATGTTTGAAATTAGCAGTGGCAAGAAGTGGATTTAGGAGGCAAACACTTGGATTTCGGTGAGATACGACAAAGGAAAGACAATAAGATAATTTTGAAACCCTACGGCCACACTTGTTGGCCAATCCAAGGCAACCTTTGACTAAACTAGTTTTAAGTCTTCATCTTCAAAAAAATTGACCCAAAAATTGCATTTCCCTTTTTCTTACCTCTTGGGCCGATCCTTGGAGGAAAATGAGAGAAACATAACCTCCCACTTTCCTAACCTAGAGATTCTGCTTGATCTTGGAAATTTCACCAATAAGCTGCAATCCAATCAATAGGGAAAGTACTTAAAGAAGGAGGAAGACTTGCGGTGGAGGAATTGGGGAAAAAAGGAAGTTTTTGGTTGCTCTTCGTCATAGGATTAAAGGTAAATTCAATGGCTTGAAAACCATTTCTTTCTTTTTACTTGCATTTGAGTGGATTAAGGCTTGATTTTTGGTGGATTAATATGGAAAAATTATAGTTTGTGTAGTGGTTTGGAGATCTATCAGTATTATGCTTCTCTAATGTTTCCTCCTACATGACACAGAATTTTTCCTCTTTAGGCTCAAAAAATTTCTGGTCCTGGGATAGATCCTAAAATTTGAAATTATATAATATAGGAATGTCTCTTCAGGATTCTGAAGAAGAAGTATATGGTACCGTCAATATATTCCCACAGAAGTTTTTTGAATTACGAAAAAAATATTAGTTCCAGCATGAGTCCATCAGTTTCAACTTTCCAAACTGTACTTGAACCTGAATTCTCTGTTCCAATTTTAAAACCTGAAACAGCTTGACATCTGACAGGAGCTTGCCCCATTATGAATCTAAATCAGCTGTCAAAAACATTGGTGGGACAATTTCCAATCAGTTATTAAGCCTTCCATAACTGAACAAAAAATTGATAGAGGATGGTCCCAAATTGTCAGCTCTTTTGCCCTGGTACTTAATTGGGAATCTTCATCCCTTGGAGTTTCAAAGCCCATCTAGAGTTGAGACTGCATTAAATCAATTTTCAGTGTGCCCATCTGCCCTTTCCAATCAACCCCGTGAAACACCAAAAGAATACTAATTCCAACTTAAGCTCCACTTCAACAATATTCAGACCACCAGAATTTCCTCCCGGTTTAATCCTACTTTTAATATCAGTTGATCTTCCTTCACCAAATTTTTGGTTGTTTCCAGTGCCTCTTCAAGCTTTCATGGGCCTCTGCTTTCTCCCTCAGCTTGTAAACAACACATCAAACTTTGAGTCCTAATTTTCCTAAGTGTGGTGGAGTTTGTTGGACTGGGCAAAAGTTTGGTTGCTTCCAGTGCCTATTTTGATAGCCCTCGTCTCAATTGGGGAGTTCATGACTTTCTTTCATCCTTGGAATAGGAACTTGGGGCATGGACAACCTTGTTGATTCATGAGTCAAGGGTTAATGCCCCACATTGGTCCGAGAGATAGAGAAATACGGGTTAATATGTAGCGCTCAAGACTAAAGACTTAAAAAACTTTTGGGTCAAAATGAAGTTCATGACTTTACATATTTGGCCTTTGTTGGACCTCCTTTCGAAATGTTTCTTCCCTATTCAATTGGTATCAGAGCTTTAGGTTGCGAGACTGGGCTATTCATGGCAATGGTTCTTCTCGAAGGTTTGGACCAATAAATAAATTCCTCTTTTTGGTGGCGGACCAAAAGTGCCCAAAGGAGTTTTGGTTTGGTGTTAGACCAAAGAGCCCAAAGGTTGGTAGATAAAGAATGCACATTTGATTTTAAAGAAAGTGGATCCAGTTGGGAGAGAAATATGACCTAAGGATAAGGTGAGTTTTGCGTTGAGTAATTAAAGTGGGTTCAAAGAAGGGCTTTGTAAAATTGGGTTAATGTGGGGGTTACTCATAAAGGGGAGATTTGTTAAGATTCATAAGTAAAAGGTTATGTCGCCATTGGTCCGAAGAGATGGAGAAAATGATAATATATAATAGGAGCCTCAGGAACCGTAAGGTTTTAAACTTTTGGGTCAGAATTGGACTTCCTGACTGACAAGTTTGGACTCTTTAATGGACCTTTCTTAAGGTGGTTTTCCCTATCATATGAATCTTACCTGCTGGCCTCTGACCGAAATTGGAATAAGGCCACCGTTGGTTAAGAACTCTTGCCTGCCTTCTTGTAGTTTCTACAAATCATAACGATTTGGAGAAATAAGGCAGTGGAAGTATTTGATGCTCCGCAAGAACTTCCAAGTTGATGATACCTCATCATATGCCGAATTTTTGCATCAGACGCCACATTTTGTAAACTAGAAGTCATGGTTGATTTTTTGAAAATTTATTCAGTTAGCAAAGTCTTCTTGGGTCCCCGGCATTTTGAATACTTGAATACCTGGGGCACCAATCCTAGATCGGAGTACTTGAACACTTGGGGCTCTAAGCTCAATCCCATGGCTAGTTGGTCGATCAAGCCAACAAAGGCTCGGTCTGAGAAAATTGACAACCATGGATATTGTTTGGATTTTCAGGTCTAGTAGGAGAATGATAGGTGGATGGAGATTGGAGATTAAGTGATGATCTACGGACATTATAATTCTAGGTGCGGAAAGAAGTGTCAGCGGATTCTGGATAAGTTACTATGGAACTGCTCCTGAGAACAGACTATATCTTTTACTTGAATGTGTTCCTTACTGTACCTTGATACATGATCTATCTGGATATTACATGCTTCCTAACATATGCGCTCATGCCATAATGTGACTCTATCATACCTGATAATTTGCTTGCTTGTCTTCTTGGAATCTCGATGGGCTTTTAGCTCATCCCATTAGTTTGTTTTTTCTACAGGGGGCGAGACTATGAGAATGGGAGTTAGAGAAGTGAAATTTTTGTCTAAATTTTGTTAGTTGATCATGTGAGCACTTCTTAACTCCATATTGAATTCGCTTAATTTTACTTTGTATGCTTAGAGCCATGGCTATATTTAGGGATAGTTTGGACATTTGATGTCCCTGATTGTATACATCTAGGGTTGGGATTGCTATTGCTCTTATTGTTGAGGTTATTGTTTTGTAAATTTTGTGGTGCATGAGTGAGTCCTAACGAGAGTTGGGAATGGTTCACACAAACCATTGGGTACATCCTGGGAGAGGTGGGGTCGTCTTAGGTAGTATCAGAATTGTCTTGCGTAGTCTCTGTATAGGGTGAGTTTGGACCAAATGGTGTTATAATCCCAATTACGTGAATGAGAGTAAAGGACTAAGTGCTCTTTTTGAGCGTGAGCATGAATTATGAATGTTATAGGTGTAGAACCTTTATCATGATACTTAGGGAAGATAGATATGTACGTCAGGTAGCAATTTTAAATGTAGATGATTTATGCTTGGGACCAGCAGACTCAAATTGTGAATTATTTTATTTTGGATTCTTGTACCCAAGTACCAAAAAGTTGAGAGCTTTAGGATGAGGGTCGATGTCTCGATTGCACTTGAGGTAAGTTTTGATGGCAAAGGTCAAGGCATGGAAGATTTAATATTGGACCTGAGATTGAACCGATCAAGGAGAGTGGATTAATGAGTGTCATCATGGACTAGTCTCGTACATGTTTGGCTAGGGTTTCTATAGATGATGGCTAACTTTGCGATCGTCATGAATGTTTAAGATGCTAGTATCGCAGGCCTATTTCATTTCTCCTATACCTGTTTGCCTTTATTTTGTGTTTCCTTGATTTTGCTGCGATTTGATTATCGCTACATATGTATTTCTTTTGAGTTCATTTTAACTCTTGTTTGATTATCCTTGTCTATTTCCTATCCTTCTGCAATATCACATAAGAACCTGGTTTTGATTCATATTTTTCTACAAGTTTTAGATTATGTATGGAGATTTTGAGAACAAGAATATGAGTTCTACAGTTGTATGCAAATTTTGGCTGAATTACAATGACCACCCTGATGGAGGATGGTAAAAGACACTATTGGGGGTAAGAGGTTATGGTTTCTTCTTGAACAAGTTTTGAAGGTGAGTGTGTAATGGAGAGTGAGTTAGGGTGTGGAACTTTTGCTTTAAGGAATATGTTTCCGTATTTAGTCATGTGTATAAACGATGATAGGAATCTTTGTGGGAAGATCCAAGAATAGGAGTAAGTGCTTGTGTTTAAATTTCTCATCTACTTCATAAGGGAATAGCTAAGATTCATGTTTCCTGAATGACTTGTAAGCAAAAAAATGGAAAAGTTTTCAATTGTGATTAATTGCTCATTTTGATCTTTTGATTTGCCTGACAGGCTATCATTCGAGCTTAAATGAAACAGTGAGATGACGAATTTGGCTGATATGAATAACAAAATAGAGATTCTTTGAAAGAAAGTAGAGTTCCAAAAGAAATTAGTTGAGCATTGGGAAGGACGATAGAAACAAGAATATACAAAGAAAACTAAGTTACTAAACAAGAATATGAAAATGTGAAGGAAATACGAAAGGAGACTGGAGGAGTTGCGAAAGAAGTGTGAATTGGTGTAATCAACCATTCAAGTTACTTCTCAAGACATTCCTAACAACCTAGTTAAAAGTGGTGAAAGAAACTCTCATGATACCAAAGAAAAATGTAAAGAGATTGGTGGAGATGAACTTGCTATGAAGGATAGTAGAAGGAAGAAAAGAACGAATAGACACCGCAAAAGGAAAGATGTAGCTGCTCAGTGTGACATCTGTGGCAAAACCCATACCAGAGTGTGTTATCGGATAATTGGTGCACGTTTGAAATGCGGTCAATTTGGACATCAAGTGAAGAATTGCCCAAATACATGGATGAAGCCACAGTGAAGTTGTTGTAATCATGAATGTTGGCAACTAGTGATATGTCACTTGAAATCAGTGTATTTGTTGAACTAAGTATTGTAAAAGTTTTATATAGTAAGTTGTATCCCAGTTATAAATCTTGAACTTGAAATTTGATGTTTGCATTAGTGGTATTAAATGTCTGTGATAGTTGTTAAATCCTTACCCATGAATCAACTGTTATAATTTTGTCTTGAGTTTAAGTGAGAATTCTTCATTTGTGATTAATAAATAAAGAATTTTGATGAGAAAGGGTGATACGTATTTAGCTTGGATAAGTCGGAGGACACCCTGTAGAATCGAGTTTTATTTTTGTGAGCAAAGTTAGAATTTCAAGGACAAAATTCTTTTAAGGGAGGAAGATTGTGAGGATTCGAAAATTATTTTTTCTTATATTTTGTAATCCCAAAAATTAATCTTATATTTTGTATTTTAATCTATTTGCCTTAAATTTTTTGTTATTTTAATGGTTAAGTCATGAGTTTTATCCTTTTACCTTATTTAATTTGGTGCATGTTGAATTTCATAGTGCGCTATACTAATGTGACTAATTAGTATGGTATGTGCAATAAATTTGATGGATTAGAGGGAGTTTTGTGCAAAAAGTTTTTGTGAATAGAGGTGTTAAGATGTCATTGGTGGAAGAGAGCTGTTTCAGTTTTTTGATAGAGATTTCTCCTTGATGTGCCACTTGTTGACAATCTAGCTTCCTTTGACCAAGACTATTCTTAGTCTTTATCTTGAAAAATTGAACCAAAAATCTCTCCATTTTTTCTTGCTTTTGGCCGAACCATAGAGGAGAGAAAAGAGAGAAAAGAACTTCAAAGTTCATCTCAATTTCCTTGCTTGATTTGTGAAATATTCGAAGATCAACCCTAATCCACCCCAATCAATCTTGAGGGAAGCTTGAAGGGAAGCTTTCGGTGAAGTTTTGGAAGAAGAAAATCTTGCATCCCTCTTGATTTGCTTGTCATCTTTGGGGTTGGAGGTTAAGAGGTAAACTTTGATAGAAAACCTAACTTTCTTGATGTTTATATGATGATCTACTAGTTTTATTTGAGAACTACTAGATTTTCTTGATATATGATGATTTCCTAAGTTTACTTGATGAACTACTAGATGTTCTACAAGGTTTTGAGTTTACTTGATGTATGTTGCTTTTGGGTGAAAAAGCATGACTTTTACGGAAGATTTCATGGTTTTGCTAGAGTAGCTTGTAATTTCTAGCTTTAATGTTTAATTTTCAGCCTTGATATGCATTTTCCAGCCTTGAGATGAATTTTTCTACTTTGATATGGGACTTTTTAGCTTTGATATGAATTTTCCAGTTTTGATATGAGATTTTCTAGTTTTGGTTTGCAATTTTCTGCTTTAGGGTTTAAATTTGCAGCTTTGGTGTAGTTGAGATTGAGCTATGGAAATGTCAAAATTTGATAGCTTTTGTGGCCTAAAACTTGTACAACACGTATTCTATAATATGTTATTTTGACTGATTACGTTTTGCCATGAAAATAGGGTTGGATTTGGAAGGTTAACCTGGGGAATTTTGGGGAAACATGTTGCTGGAATGTTCCCTCTTATTGATCAAGTGACCAAGAGTGAGAATCGAGGTGTAAATTTAGAGTGAATTGGACCCACCTTGCTTAAATTAATTGCGACCACCTTGCCTTCACACTTAGGTTGGATTTTAGTGAAAGCCAAGTGATTTGAAAGGAGGAAAATGAGTTTTCCCCAAAATATTTTCTTGCTTAAAATTTCCAGTTTTATATTTCGAAAGTATTGTCTCGTTTTCTTCTAAATTGTGACTATAATCGATGCTTTTATGTCCCATGTTTGCCTTAAGACATTGATCTAGCATGCATGAGGTTTTTTCCTTTTATTTGAACAAGAAAATATTGCACTTTAGACAGCTATATGGGGGTTACACCTGCAAATTGCGTTATTGGCTAAGTGAAGTTTCGAAACTCATAGTTATACATTTATATTGGCATGAAATGGTTAGACTCTTGATGTATAACATGACCACAAGACTCGAGAGTGACCAAGAGGAAGAACTATGGTTTTGAAGTAAAAAGATTGTGATCAATTGATGAGTATTCCAATTGCATATTCCATGTTACTTGATCAAATGTGACTTGTTGCTAGAAATTGCTAAGGATTCTGAATTGTTATTTCATAGGTGAGTGTGTACTTTATCACATTCGACCGTTGTAAAGTGAATTATATGATCCTGCATGCAGACTTGAATAAACATGTGCATGAATATAGGCCGGCTGTATATCTTCTTGTAGCAGCTGAGCTGAGCTCTTCGCTGGCACTTTTATCGGACACGTCGGGTAAGTTAGACACCCTTGCGTTACTTATGCATATGCATGAATATAGGTCGGCCACGGCTGAAATGGGCCCTTCATTGGAACTCTTACTTGAGACCAGCTTTAGAGCAGTCGGATAAGCTTACAGCCTTGGGTAAAAAAAAGAATTTCCTAACCTATTTACTTGTGACTTGAACTCGTGACATGCTTAAATACCGGAGCGTTAGGTGACAGCTAACGTCTCCAATCATAACATGCTTAAGCGTTGGTGATAACTAATAACTCCACTCGTGAATACTTGAATACTTGGGGTCTTAAGTGTAGATCATGAATACTTGAATACTTGGGGCTCTAAGCCCAACCCCATGACTAGTTGGTCGAATCGAACCGGTAAAGGGTTTGGTCGAGGAAATTGACGAACGGTGGGTATTTGTTTGGATTTCGGATCCAATAGGGGGATGATTAGTTGATGGAAATTAGCGATTAAGTGGTGATCTATGGATATTATAATTCCATGGTTGATGGGGTGTCAACAGATCCTGGACAAACTGCTGCGGAATCTGCTCCTGAGAGCAGACTATATCCTTATACTTGAATGTGTTCCTTACTATACCTTGATGCATGATCTATCTGGATATTACATGCTTCCCGACATATGCGTTCTTGTCATAATATGACTCTATCATGTCTGATAGTTTGCTTGCATGTCTTCTTGGAATTTCGCTGGACTTTTAGCTCATTCCATTAGTTTGTTTTTCTTACAGGGGATGAGAACGTGAGAGTGAGAGTTAGAGAAGATGGAATCTTTGTCTAAATTTTATTAGTTGCTCGTGTGAGCACTTCTTAGCTCCCTATCGGATTCGCTTAGTATTACTTTGTATGCTTAGAGCCATGGCTATATTTAGGGATGGTTTGGGCATATGATGTCCCTAATTGTATATATCTAAGGTTGGGATTGCTATTGCTCTTGTTGTTGAGGTTATTGTTTTGTAAATTTTGTGGTGCATGAATGAATCCTGACGAGAGTTGGATAGACGGTCTGCCAAACCCTTGGGTATATACCCTAGGAAGAGGTGTAGTGAATTTTTAGTAATCAAGTTAAAAGGGGTGAAGGAAGTTCCCATGATAATAAAGGAAAACGTAAAGTGATTAGTAAAGATGAACTGTCTATGAAGAATAAAAGGAAGGAAAAAAGAAAGAATGGACACTTCAAGAAGAGATGCGTAGCTGCTAAGTGTGAAACCTGTAACAAAATTCATACTGGATTATGTTATTTGAAAACTGATGCATGTCTTAGATGCGGCCAACTTGGACATCAAGTGAGAAACTGATCAAGACAAATGAATTTCGTGATGGTGAAGCCGCTGTAATAGTTAAAGTTAGCAATTAGTCATGTTTTGGCTGAAATAGTTGTATCTATTGGCCTGTGTTATGCAAACTTTATGTAGTAAGTTGTATCACCGTCAAAAACAGTGAACTTGGTGCCTGATGTTTTAGTTAGTAACATTAAATGTCTATAGTTGAGCAGCATTGAATCTCTATTCATGAATTAATTATTATAATTTAGTCTTGGATTTAAGCCAGAATTCTTTATTTGTGGTTCGAAAGGAAGAAATTTTGGTTAGGGAGGGTGATTCGGGTCTAGTGATACAATAATAAAGATGAAAAGGGCCTTACGTTGTCGATGATTTGTCAATGCACAATGTATGATTTTAAGGGCTAGTAAGAGTAATAACCAAGTTGCGTAATTATGGTTTCTTCTTATCAACGAGTCCTACGTTCCTCTCACCTTGCACCTTTCAATACCTTCATTGATCTTTCTTAGCATGTTAATTTAACTATTATGTTATTAAGATTTTTCCTCTAGATAAGTTCGTGGCAGTGGCATGAGTGAGGGGAAGCTCTTGAGAAGTAGAGAAAACCCTATAAAAATCGAGTTCTATGAGCAAAGGTGAGAATTTCGAGGATGAAATTTTTTTAAGGGTGAGAGAGTGTGAGGACCCGAAAATTATTTTATATTTTATTTTATTTCTTTGAATGCATTTTCTTTACTTTAATTTATTGCCTTAATTTCCTAGATATTTTTATAAATAAGTCAAGTTTTCAAATCATTTTTCCTTATATAAGTTAGTACATATTAAGTTCGTGATGCATTATGGAAATGGGATCCACTAGTATGTTGTGTAATAAGTTTAGTGAACAAAAATGGATACTTAATTAAAGGGTTTATGTGATTAGCAGTGGCAAGAGTGGATTAGAGGCAAACAATATGGATTAGTGAGATAAGACAAAGGAAAGACAATAAGATAATTTTGAAACCCTACGGCCACACTTGTTGGCAATCCAAGGCACCTTTGACTAAAACTAGTTTTAGTCTTCATCTTCAAAAAAATTGACCAAAAATTGCATTCCCTTTCTTACCTCTTGGCCGACTCCTTGGAGAAGAAAATGAGAGAAAATAAACTCCATTTCTAACCTAGAAATTCTTGCTTGAATCTTGAAATTTCACCATAAGCTTGCAATCCAATCCATAGGAAGTAACTTTAAAGAAGGAGGAAGACCTTGGGTGGAGGAATTTGGGGAAAAAAGGAAGTTTTGGTTGCTCTTCGTCATAGGATTAAAGGTAATCATGGCTTGAAACCATTTCTTCTCTTTTAACTTGCATTTGAGTGGATTTAAGGCTTGATTTTTGGTGGATTATATGAAAAATTTCATAGTTTGTGTAGTGGTTTGGAGATTCTATAGTATTTATGCCTTCTCTAATGTTTTCCTCTACATGACACAGATTTTTCTCTTTAGGCTTCAAAAAATTTCTGGTCTGGGATAGATTCTAAAATTTGATTATATAATATAGGAATGTCTCTCAGGATTCTGAGAAGAAGTATATGTGTACCTCATATATTCCCAAAGAAGTTTTTGAATTACGGAAAAAATATTAGTCAGATGAGTCTATCAGTTTTAACTTTCAAACTGTAGCTGAACCTGAATTCTCTGTTCCAAAATTTTAAACCTGAAACAGCTTGAATCGACAAGGAGCTGCCAAATTTGATCTAAATCAGCTGTCCAAAAACATGGTGGGAAATTTCCATCAGTTATTAGCCTTCCATACTGAACAAAAATATTGATAGAGATGGTCCAAATTGTCAGCTCTTTTGCCTGGTACCTTAATGGGATACATTCATCCATGTGGAGTTTCAAGCCCATCTAGAGTTGAGACTGCATTCATCAATTTTCAGTGTGGCCCATCTGCCCTTTCTCAATCAAACCGTGGAAACACCAAAAGAATACTATTCCACTTAAGCTCCACTTCAACATATTCAGACCACCAGAATTTCTCTCCCGGTTAATCTCTACTTTATATCAGTTGATCTTCTTCACCAAATTTTGGTTGTTTCCAGTGCCTCTTCAACTTCATGGGCCTCTGCTTTCTCCTCAGCTTGTAAAGCACACACATCAATTTGAGTCCTAATTTTCCTAGTGGTGGTGGAGTTGTTGGACTTAGGCAAAATTTGGTTGCTTCCAGTGCCTATTTGATAGCCTCTCTCAATTGGGGAGTTCATGACTTTCTTTCAATCCTTGAATAGGAACTTGGGGCATGGACAACTTGTTAGATTCATGAGTAAAGGGTTATGTCCCACATTGGTCCGAGAGATAGAGAAATACGGGTTAATATGTAAGCGCTCAAGACCTAAAGACTTAAACTTTTGGGTCAAAATTGAGTTCATGACTTACATATTGGGCTCTTTGTTGGACTCTTTCGAAATGTTTCTCCCTATCAAATTGGTATCAGAGCTTTAGGTTGCGAGACTGGGCTATTCATGGGCAAGTGGATTCTTCTCGAAGTTGGACCAATAAAAATTCTCTTTTTGGTGGCGGACCAAAGTGCCAAGGAGTTTGGTTGGTGTTAGACCAAAGAGCAAAAGGTTGGTAAGGATCCAGAATGCAATTTGGATTTTAAAGAAGAGTGGATCCATGTTTGGGAGAAAATATGACCTTAAGTGATAAGGTGAGTTTGCGTTGAGTATTAAAGTGGGTTCAAAGAAGGGCTTGTAAATTTGGGTTTAATGTGGGGGTTACTCATAAAGGGGGAGATTTGTTAGATTCATAAGTAAAAGGTTATGTCGCACATTGGTCCGAGAGATGGAGAAAAAATGATTAATATATAAGTAGGAGCTCAGGACCTAAAGGTTTAAACTTTTGGGTCAGAATTGGACTCCTGACTGACATATTGGACTCTTTAATGGACTTTCTTAAGGTGTTTCTCCCTATCACTACTGATTCTTACCTGCTGGCTCTGACCGAAATTGGGATAGGCACGATTTGGTTAAGAACTCTTGCTGCCTTCTTTGTAGTTTCTACAAATCATAACGATTTTGGAGATAGGCATGTGAAGTAATTTTGATGCTCCGCAAGACTCCAAGTTGATGATCACCTCATCATATGCTGATTTTTGCATCAGAGCCAGAAAACAGATTTGTGGTTTTAAGAGGAATATGATTTATTCTGTGTAGAAGTACCCCACCATGGAGTATACTTTGTGAAGTCAATTTCCAACAAGTTGACTCTCATATTTTTGGAAGAAAGGAACAATATTTTTCAAACTTTAAATAAAAAATGAAATATTTGCTTAAATAACTCATCCATCAAAAATTACAGATTATTATTTTTTAATTACTATTGTACTGACTAATGATCCCTTCATGATTATAAGCCATTGAAGTCCATAAAACTTCACATTCTGTCTTGATTCTCATGAATGGTGTGTCAAGGAAATTAGAATCTCCCTATAATTAGTAGGTTTTAAGGTCCTTTGAGAGTCAATTACCAATAACTATGATATAGTGCTGTGAATAGACAGGCATGTAGGATTGTAAGGATCAATCTGAAAAATTTCGGCTGACCTTATGTGTCTAATGGGCTTGATGCGATTCTTGGTACATCAAAACGAACCGAGAACGTGAATCACAAGCCCTAAATCTAGATTAAGGTATAACGTTTGGGGATGGATGTCTTAATGTATCTTGGACTGCTCAAGAAAGATTAACACTTGTAGAACGACGCCACAATCAAGGTGAATACTTGATTGATAAGTTGACGAAACATCTTAGGTCAACTCTAAGATATTCAAGAATGACTTTCACAAGCCAAGAGAGCTCTTTCTCAGAAGAAAGAATCTGAAAATTTTCTCAATATTATTCACTTGTGAAAAACGTTAAAAACTAAGGCATATTTATAGCATTTTACACGACTCAACTCCTAATCAAACTAGAACTCAATTAACTAAATATTAACTACTAAGAATGGACTCTTAAAATTTGGCCAACATGGCAATAATATGGCTTACTATGGTCAACATGGCCTTAAGCCATTTATTTCCATCAACTAACGACTCACTAATTCCCAAACTAATCACGGATTAATCTGAAAATTTTCTAACAAAATAACGACACTAACAATTGTAAAGCTAAGCCAAACTAACTAAAGGAAACGACACTTGACTTGATGATCAACAGCCTAATGATCACAAACTCGGTCCAAACAATTTGAACTACTTCATTGCTGGCAAGATTCCATATCAGGGCTAGGTAGAGATAGGGCTTATATATGAGGCTCAATTTAAATGTGAGCCAAGTTTTGACTTCATTAAATTTAGCCCCAATTAACGCTCAGTCAAAATAATTATATGTAATAGAATATATAATTAGTAATCATATTAGTATAGTTTGTAATATATATATATATAAATCAAAGTAATAAGATACAATGTGATAATTATATCACATTATACAATATGATATTTATATCGGTATGTAGACAAAATTATGTGATAATTGTGAGCTAATAGGTCGAAATCCTAATGCTTTTGCGAGCTGAGTATGCGCCCCACAAGGTAAGTCCAAAGCCCGAAATTTATTACTTTAGCCTTTTTTTGGATAAGTTAAGTTTGAACTTGTCAAAACCTAACAAAACCTAACTCAAAAAACCCAGTTGACAACTTTACCGGCATACCTCATAAGTCATACAACAACTAACAAATAGGTTTAAGGCAATTTGAAGTGCTTATAGAAAGCTATGTCTGGGCAAAATAAACTTATCTGAATGGAGTCAATGGGCGATTATGAAGATGGCTTAGGTTGGTGACCACAAGTCAACGCCGATCCATGGTAGGAATGGCAACGGGGCGGGGAACCACTCCCCTATCCCCCACTCCTCCCCCTCCTCCCGCCCCGCTTCCCCCGTGAGTCACTACAAGAAATTTGGCCTTTTGTGACAATAAAAAGTCATCACTAAAAATTAAAAAGTCGTCATTATATGAGTACAGTGACGACTTTTTCCATTGTCACATCGTTGTCACTAATTCTATGTCACAAATAGGTACATGTGACAACCTATATAAAGTCGTCACTAAATATTTATATTTAATTACGAAGACTATGTCGTCACTAAGGATTAATTTTCTGTGATGAAGTTTCTTGTCACTGTTTCAAAAATTTTTCTGTCATAAAATATAGCAAAAGTCGTCACAAATTTGGACGTGCATAGTGACGACTTGAACTTGTCACTCTCACTCCTAGTATTCTGTGACAAGAATAGTCATCACTTAGTGAACTTACAACTTTGTTTACAAGAGCTGCAATTGTTCATTCCAAATATAACATTGCCATGGCCCTCGTTCTGACAATTATAGCCAAAAAAAATTAAATTTGGCTAAGAGTGACATCTTTTGGGAAGGTTGTCACTGAATTTTGTCTAAAGAAGTTGAAATTAACCGATACAAATGTAGTATTGCGATGCCATTTTCAACAAATATAACAAAACATTCAATTTGACAAAAGGCAAAACCAACGTAGAATATATGTTCGTAAATTCATATATTTGGCCATAACACATCTCCAAATTAATCAAAACAGAAGTGAACCACAAATGTTGGGAATATAGTAATCCCACATAATCAGTTGTAAGTTCTAATGACCAATACATATCCTTCCCAAAAGATAGAATACTAGATTTTGCCACTAAAGCATAGACTACATAGCTATGGTTAGATTTTGAGCATCTCTTGTAGCACGAGCATCATCAGTCTTCTCACGATCAAAATATGAAGCTAGACTGCATTGAAAATAAACTTTTCTTTAGAGTTTCAGCATATCCAACTACTGTGAACTTAAGTAAAAAAATCAGTCAAGTAGGTGAACCAGCCAAAATAAAAGTTCAGCCAAAAATCAGTAAAATACTTTTCTAATTTCGCAAAAAATCATCAGGTCGGGGTTGCTTCTCATGTAAAGGAAAAGAATCAAAGATGGTTTTCTTGCCTCCTTTTCTTTCCTTTGTGCATAGAATATGTAAACAGATAAAATTTAGTATCTTTTTCCTAGCTACAAAAGAACAGATATTTGAACCAGCACACTTTCACACGTTCACAATAATGGCCAATAAGCATGAGCAATGCTGATAGGATAGAATTTCAGATCAACAGTAGTAAATTTGGCAAAGATGATGCTCTATAAACACCTAGTTGTGACCATTAAGGCATTAATATACAGCTGGCAATGGTGCAGAAACAAGCAGACATGACCATAACAGAAACTGGACCACAATCCCCAAACTAAAAAAGAAAGAGGGCAAAAGAAAGAAAATTCAAATAAGAGAGAAAAAAGCAATATAGTTATCTTGATTCTCTGATTTCTTCAACACGACAATGACAAAACTGTTAAAGTTGAGAATAACAAAAGCATGAATGCTTGCTTTGGCCCAATGAAGATTGCTTCAACAGAAAGGTGATACCCGCCTTTTTCTTCTTATTTCAGCCAAGTAATTAGGATTGGCATTCATTTCTAGAGGCACGGTTCTTGCAAAACTTCCACTACTGCATACAAAATTCCCCAACGTCCCATATAGAAAGGATATAGGGTGCAGAATAAAACACAATTTCCAGATTCAATGTTTCCATAATTGAACGTTAGAAGAATTAAAGTGACAAAACACAATAGCCAATTTCCAGAGCTAAAAATCTAACCTTTTATGAAGAGCCAGGGACACATATCACAACATGCAAATGCAACAAAGTTTCAAGAGCTCACAGTTTCACAAGATATAGTAGTGTACTTTCAAGTGCTCATAGTTTCACACAATGCAAATGCAACAAAGACTAGAAAGTCAGGGTGCGAAGTTAAGGCTTGATTTTCACAATATGCATCATCTTTGGACCAACATTAAGCATAAAATTATACCAATAATCAAGTCATCGAGACTTAAGGTTGAAACTCCTCACCTTTTTGCTGTCTATCATTTGCGCAAGTCTTTCATTTGGGCTATCAACTCCTCGTACAACCCCCTAGTTTCAAGTTGCTGATCTTGCAAGCTCTTAATTAGCTCCTTTTGGGCATTGAATTCCTCTGTAATTTGTGTAGCTCATTGCTCTGCCACATCTGCCCATCTTCGATGTTCTTCAATTTCACTTCTCAAGTGGTCAATCTCCATTGCTTGCCTCTTGGTTGTGCTACGGTTACGAAGCTGTCCAGGTATGTATCTAAGTTGCTGTTGACAAATTTCAGCATTGCTCATTGAAATTGATGCTTCCATCTCTTTCATTGTTGCCTAGACAAGACAGAATAGCGTAAGTGTTAAAAGGCATGTCACAAAGGAGCTGTAAATGCATAAAAATAAAAGGACATCTCGCACCAAAGTCTCTTTCGCTAGATCATTTATCAGCCTTCCTGTCTTCTTTGATGTACGACTGATTTCAAACATTTCTATCTCTGAAAGCTCCACTCCCTCCTTCCTCTTCTGTCAAATAGAAATTTTGACACCTGACTTTGAGAGTGAAGAAGGACAAAAAGCATAAGCACATCTCCAAACAGTTTTAATTGATTACCTTCTCTTCAACAACTCTAGCAAGTGACTTTGTTCCCACAGTAGTATGAGTTTCATTCTTGGCACGATTTTCTTTGTTACGTTCATTGATTTTCTGTAATATATAAACAACCAGCAGTAATTCTAAATAACTATGACAAATAAGTTTTATATTTAGGCAAGACTAATTCAAGTATGTAACTAGATCTTGAATTCTTCACTTCCAAAGTAGTTGCATATCCATGTCCAATCCTCAGCTGATACATCTTCAGGAACATGTTGAATTGCTTCCTCCTTCATCCCAAAAGTTAGAAAATAGCGATGCAACCGATATCGGTGATTCCGATACAAGGTGTTCAACTGCCTATTTATAGCAGTTTTTGAGGTGATGTTATTCTCAAACTGGAAGTCATCCTACAAGACAAATAAAAGTACCGAAAAATTAAATAGAAGTACATAAGAATATTGCATGAGTATAAAGATCAAGCAATTCATTCTAGTAGTGATATAAGCAAAAAAAGACAAGTACCGTAACCGTCTTGTATATGTTCTCTCTATATTCAGCCTCAAGATGTGACCATTTGTCAATATTAAGCCTTCCAAACTTCCTAACAACACAGTCACTCTCACTAATGAAGTATTGAGAGTCCTTTCCCACTATGCGCGAATTGGAAGGGTCAACTTCAATAATTAGAGTTTCATTACCCTCTCTTTTACGGGCCAAAGTAATGTTTCCAGTACGACCCATTCTTTTTGGCAATGGCACAGCTATGGATAAACAAAATTCAAGGCTAAATTAGCTATAATAGTTCAACCAAAATAAAAGAACTAGAAATGTAAGTGCATAAGTTGGTACCAAACAGAACACCCATGTTGATAGGAGCTGCTGATATTTTTACTTTTTATGAACCCAGTTTCGTTTATCTCTGTTTTGCTTGCCTGCTTTCTTTAAGAGAAGGAGAAGGAGAATAATACGAAGGGAGGAGGAAACAAAGGTGGGAGGAGGAAACAAAGGTGTGATCGAGCGGATGAGAGAGAATTTAGATCTCGTTTTAAGATGATCAAAGACTCAATCGTGATTTAATTATTATATTCTAGAATAGTATTCTCAAGACTAGCTAAAACATACTTATGAAATGGTGATCTCCAGAGTGAAGATTGAAGCAAGGAACAAAAACTTGAGTCGTCAACAGTCTTGTCGTAGTAAATGTTGGCTCCAAATCAGGCCCGAAGCTTCTTTGAAGTAATTTTTCATTGCTGCTGGGTGTTAAGGGAATACCTTTGACTGAGGTGCAGAATATCAATGGACAGTGATGACCCAGAAATTGCAGAATGAGGCATATCGCCGGCGACACTACCACCAGCAGCCATTGCAGATCCTAAGGATTGAGCAACAACAAGGAAGTTGCTGTTTTTCAGGATTCCACCGCACACATTAGCACCGCCATTACCAGGGGTAGCGGTACGAGTAGTGGGGATTTCCACAGGCTTTCTTGAACGGTTTCGGCCACGGTGCATGTGGCGCTCACAGTACTTTTGCTCAGCAACCACATGTCTAGAGCACCTCCATTTCTTGCCATCTGTCCTCCGGCATCTCCCTGGCTCCGGATCCATGGAAGCTCTTCCCCAGTACCCCGACTGCAGCACTGCACATTTAGGGATGCAAATGGTGGCTCAACTTAGGGATATTTGCTATCAGCTACCTACTAAAGCTGCAATTTCAGCTTGGGTAGCTCAATTTAGTGATTATCTCAGTAATTTTAGCAAGATCCCAGTGGAAAGAAGGCAAAGAAGATGGTGTCCGAAGGCAAAGAAAGAGGGAAATGAGTTTTGTCTAAAATTTGACTAAGTGTTGTTGAGTGCTTTTCTTCCAAATCAACTTCAAACGACGTCGTTTCTGCTTAATTTAGAACCCCGCCTCTACTCCTTCAATTTTTAGATTCCCGCTTCCACTATTGCACATTAAAAAAGAATGCCTTCTCTCTCTAAATTGTTGAACCTTTTTTTATAGAAATAACGCCTTCTATCTCTTTTTCTTTTCCCAATCTTTGCGCAATTAACAATGTTTATTATTTTGAGCTTTTTTAGTTCACAAGTTGTATTAAAACTTTGGAATATAAAAATTTAGTATTTTTGGATTTTTTTTTCTTTTTTTACTAACATTTGCTACATTTGGATTAGCTGTTTTTGGGGGTATTTTTGAAAAACTTTGCAATAGCAGAATTTTTAGAGTATATTTTGAAATATTTTTAGAAAATATTTTGGTATATTTAAGAATAGAAGAGTTTCTAAAATATTTTTTGAGATTTTTTTAAAATTTTACAAAAATTTAAATTAATTTATAGATTATCTTTTAGTGTACTTTTTAAAAATTTTTATTGTATTCGAAAAACTATTTTTTGAAAAACACTCCAAAAACTCTTGATCCAAACAGTTATAACAGATGCAACCAAACAAGTGAACAGTTCAGCGAAGGTCGAAAAATTGATTCAAGGCATCTCAACATTAGGATCTCTACCAAAAATAATGTTCAAAAACTAAAACGCTTATTAAAAATATGTTTATGATTCAAAAAAAGATCTTTCAATGCAAATATTTTTTGTATCAATTTAATAATTTTATCAATTATGCACGAATTGTGGCCTGACAAGACCAAAAATCGGTTTAGTTGATCAAATAACCAAAATGGTTTACTAATACATGCATGAAACACTAAATCTATTTGATACAAGTATTGATTCATAAACTATAGTTCCAATTTGATTATTGTATATTGTAATACATAACAAACTCCAGTCATGCAATGGTCAAGATTTTTACTTAATTTCATATTAAATTTTATTATTCTCTACCATTATTTTCACACTATGTTAATCAATAATTTTTCATATGTTTTCAAGAGAACTAAGAACATTTATTCAATTTTATGTACCACAAGTTTAAAGATTATTCTTTTTTTTTCAATTAATACCTTTTTAGGTTGAAAAAAGGAAATAAGGGAGTAAGGAAATGCTAGGGCTTCGAGGGTTTGAGGGTTTGCATGCTTCGAGGGTTTCAGCTTCTAACTTGGGCTACGCTTGCCGGCTACCATGGCCGAGGAGGAGGGGAATCCACCTCCACCTGATCGGAAGGATGGTTATCGTCCCTCTTTTGCTGATGTGGTATCTGCAGAACAACCTCTTGGGTTCCACTCTAAATCATTCTCATCGTTGCTATCCTCCTCAGGGCCAAGGGTTCACGCCGCTGTTTCCACGTATAGGGGAGAACCGGCAATAACTTTCTCCATGGATGACATGGAACGAGTTGCGGCCCCCTTCCAATTCGCATTGGTGGGCAAATTCTCCAGGGGTCGTCCATCCATGGAGGATCTGCGGAAATTTTTTCGAACGTTGAATTTAAAGGATTCAGTTGCTTTGGGTTTGCTTGATCGCAAACACGTTCTAATTCGTCTCTTGAATGAAACTGATTACTACCGCATTTGGTCTCGCAACGTCTGGTATGTTCATGATGCTCCAATGCGGGTTTTCAAGTGGTCCATCGACTTCTATGTGGATCGCGAATCTTCGTTAGTGCCGGCGTGGTTTTCATTGCCGAAACTGCCGATTCATTTGTTCCAAAAGGAGTGCTAGTTTGCAATTGTGGCCTGCCTCGGTCGCCCCCTGTGTATGGACTCAGCAACTGCGCGTGGGTCACGTCCGAGTGTGGCAAGGGTGTGCGTCTAAGTGGATCTTCAGAAGGAATTGCCGCACAGGGTATGGGTATCGATTGGCGACAGGTTGGGGTTTTGGCAACCCCTGGTTTCTGAGAACCTTCCTAAGTACTGTGGTTACTGCCTTCACCAAGGCCATGGTGAGGAGGAGTGTAGGCTTAAACAGAATCCAGAGCAGCCCAGGTTTGCGGACTAGAAGGTGGAGGGCCCCAACAAGCAGAGGTGGGTGAGAGTGGCTGGGTTGTCTCGTAATGACGTTGCGACCAGAGAGGAGCGCCCTCGGCCAGTCAGTCCCCAAGTGGTTGCTGATGCGGAGGTTGTACTAGAGAGGAATGTTGATGAGTTGGGAAGGGATGCTTCCCTACTCTGCATTGGATTTGGGCTGGCGAAAGAGGGTGATGGGTTAGCTGCTGCTCCTGATACCCAGCGCCTGGTGGGCGAGGTTGGTCTTTCTCTCCAGGTGGGGACTGAGATGGCGTTGGAAGGTACAAACCATGATGGGGCGACTGCTGGAGCCCAACGCCTGATGTCAGTTGTGGCCCCCGAGAAGACAACTACAGACTTGGTAGCAACTGCAAATCCATTGGAGGACCTGGAGGCTCCCCTTAGCGATGATGTGGTGGGCTATCAGGAGGTGTTCGAACAGCTTGCTGAGGAGGTAATCCATAGTGCAGCGGTAAAGGAGCTGGAGCGACTAGCAGACAAGGTGGTTTGTGATGAAGGAGGTGAAGGCGATGGGGGGAGTGTGGTCCGATTGCCTCCCACGGCGGGCAACCTATCCCCAAGAGGTCAACCGTTTGTGGAGGTGGTGCTACCTAGACTTTCACATGGGGACCAGTGCATGCGGGATGACTCATTTCAGGTGGTCAGAAAGCATAAGGGGTATCGTACCATTGCCCCATCAGATAGAACGCTACGCTCGTCGTCAACCTCCTCGCAGAATTCCTTCCGCGCTCTATCTGATGATTAATTCACTCTTCTGGAATATACGAGGTTTGTCTAAGCCTTCTCATTTTAGACGTCTAAGGAAGATTGTACTGCAATATCACATTCAGTTCCTAATTGTGTGTGAAACTCGTGTTAACACTATGCTCACTGAAACTTTTCGACAAAAACTCCATTTTGATAGTGTCGTTTGTAATTCTTCTAGATCTCTTTGGTTGTTTTACAATGGCCCCGCTACCCTGGTATGAGTGGGTGAGGGGGAGCAGCATTTTTCTTTTCGTGTCCTTCATAGTGCCCTCCCAACCCCTCTGACGATCTCCTTCGTCCATGCATTTTGCACGGCTGATGAGAGACGAGCTTTATGGGGCGGGTTGATGCGGGACAAACCGGTAGATGGGCCGTGGCTGGTAGGTGGAGACTTTAATGTAGTTGTAGATGGGGGGAAAAGAAGGGAGGGCGGTTATTCCATCTGTCGGAGGCTACTGAGTTCTTGGATTTTATGTCCTCAGCGGCACTGTTTGATGCTGGATTCTCTGGGTCTCCGTATACTTGGTGTAATAATCGGTTTGGTCACGCCCGTATTTGGAAGCGACTGGATCGGATTTTACTTAATAATGAATGCCTTGACGTTGGGCTTGTGGTTGCTGTCTCGCATCTTGCTAGGGATTCATCAGATCATTCACCCCTCCTGACCTCTATCTCCACACGGGCGGATGGGCATCCCCGTCTGTTTTGTTTTCTCAATGCATGGACCGCTCACCCGGATTTTAGAGAGGTTATCAAGGCCTCTTGGCAACGAGAATGTACCGGCTCCCCTTTTCATATCGTTTGTGCGAAACTATCTCGCTTAAAAGCAGATATTAAACAATGGAGCAAGCAGGGGTTCGGCAATATCTTTGTCAATGCACGGAAGGCCGAGGAGACCATGTTGGCGGTAGAGAGACGGGTGGAGGATGATGACTCAAGTGATGCCCTAGAGGCTTTACAGCGGGCCACCTCCGAATGGCATCGGTGATTGCTAATGGAGGAGAGTTTCTGGAAGCAGAAGGCGAGAGTGCACTGGCTGGACTAGGGGGATAAAAACACTAAATTTTTCCACTCTATTGTAAAGCAGAGACAAGCTCAATCAATGATTCACCGTGTTAAGATGGGGAGGGCAATTGGATTACGTCGGCCAAGGACATTGGCAGGGAGGCGGTTCGGTATTTCTCCGAACTTTTTGCCGCTGAGACTACGGACCCTTGGGACGTTTCATCCGTTATCCCCAAGTTGTTGGAGCTATCTGACAGTGAGGTGTTGGAAATGGTCCCTACGATTGAGGAGGTTCGACGCGTGATTTTTAGTATAGATGGAGACAGTGCGCCAGGTCCTGACAGGTACTCAGGTAAATTTTTCTCATTTGCCTGGGAGGTAATTGCCCAGGACATCTACAATGCGGTGGCAAGCTTTTTCTGTGGAGCGGAGTTACCAAGAAGGGTCACCGCTACACTAATAGTGCTAATTCCCAAGGTGCAGAATCCAAACTCCTTTGCTCAGTTTCGGCCAATTAGTTTGTGTAACTTTCTTAACAAGGTGGTCTCAAGGATCCTGGCTGAGAGACTTGCCCCTCTGTTGCCCCGCCCTGTCTCCCCTAATCAGAGCGGCTTCGTGCGGGGGCGCCAACTGTCGGATAATTTCCTGCTAGCTCAGGAGGTTCTTAAAGGTATAGGACGGAAGAACAGGGGGGAAATGTTGCATTAAAATTGGATATGACAAAGGCCTATGACAGGGTGTCCTGGGTTTTCTTGATTAGAGTCCTAAGGGCTTTTGGATTTGGCGAGAGGTGGATAGATATGGTCTGGCGGCTGATTTCCAATCCTTGGTTTTCGGTTCTCGTCAATAGGGTTCCATGTGGTTTCTTTTCAGCTTCGCGTGGACTCCAGCAGGAGGACCTTCTCTCCCCGTCTTTGTTTATCTTAGGTGCGGAGGTTCTCTCACACCTGTTAAACCAGCTTGAATTGCATCCCGGATTCTATGGGTTCAAAGTGCCTAGGGCCTGCCCTCCAGTTTCTCACTTAGGTTTCGCAGATGATGTCATTGTCTTTTCTAGTGCTTCGGCATCTTCTTTGAAGCTGTTGATGGGGACATTAACAAGGTATGAAGGAGTCTCGGGTCAAAAGATTAATGCCTCGAAGAGTGGTTTTATGGTTCATCCGACGATGTCCCAGAGTAGGAAGGCTGTAATCCAGCGGGTCACGGGTTTCTCACACAGGGAGTTTCCGATACGCTATCTTGGGTCCCCGCTCTTTGTGGGGCGGCAGAAGAAGGCTTTCTTCCAGGACTCACTCACTGCGGTGTATACTAAGATCGCGTCATGGCAGAACTGTTTGTTATCTTCAGGTGGGAAGATTGTGCTTATAAAGCACGTGTTGTCTTCAGTTCCCCTACACTTATTGGCTACGGTTTCGCCCCCAAAGTCTATCTTGATTTTGGTGGAGAGAATTTTCTCTAATTTTTTGTGGGGAGCAGTGGAGGGGGTTGCCAAACACCATTGGATTGGGTGGAAGGAGCTTTGCGCTGCTAGGGAGGAGGGTGGGGTAAGTTTCTGTTCTATGACGGATGTTGTTTCTACTTTCTCGGTGAAATTGTGGTGGCGGCTTCGTCAAAATTCTTCTCTATGGGCTAAGTATGTGGGCAATGCCCATCCAGGAATGGTGGGAGACATGGTGGGGGCTTCTGCTACGTGGCGTAGGATGCTACAGGTGCGGGATTTGGCCGAGCAACACATCACCTTTGTTATTCGCTCTGGGAGTGCAAACTTCTGGTTTGATAACTGGCTAGGGACGGGGCCTTTGTCAAGGCGGGTATGCAATGTTTTAGATCACAGAGTCGCTGATTTTTTGGTAGATGGCAGATGGAATTTTCAGTTACTAGCGATGTGGGTATCGGGTGATGTTATATCGGAGATCAGGCAGTTTGCTCTCCCTCAGATTGAGGTGGGAGTGGATGACTTAATGGTCTGGGCTCCCTCTCAGGTGGGGTCCTTCACGTTACGCACAGCCTTTGATTTAGTTAGGGCTTCTCGGCCGAGGTCCTTTGTTTTCGCCAAGGCTTGGCATTCTAGCCTCTCATTGAAGATATCCTTCTTCTTGCTTTGCCTTCTGAGAAATCGTTTGCCTTTGGATTTCGAGGTGGGTAAGTTTAGTATACCTGGTCCCTCGAAGTGTTTTTGCTGCACTGAGGCGAATGTTGAGACGCTTGACCATATTTTTTGTGAGGGTGAGGTGGCAGAAGCGATATGGAATTTCTTTGAATTTCCAGCAGGGATTTCGAACCCTCGGGTTTCGGCTCGGGGGAACATGGCTAGTTGGTTGTTTCGCTCAGGTGCGAACGCACAGCTGTAGTTTGTTCATTAGGTTGTTCCGGCCTTAATTTGTTGGCATATCTGGAAGGCCAGAAACAAGGCGTGATTCGAAGGGAAACTTTATGGCTCCGTAGATATTTCTGGATTCATTTTCAATGACGTCCGGACTCTCTTCAATCTCACGTTCCCCACGTACGCCAGTGCTCTTCCGACATAGGCTGACTTTTACGCTGCGATTGGCTTCGTTCGTCAGCAGGTGGTGTTTAGGTTGGTCAAGTGGCTGAGGCCGCCTATTGAGGGGTTGAAGCTCAACACGGATGGGTGCTCAAGAGGCAACCCTGGGAGGGCAGGGGACGGTGGAGTCCTGCGCGATGGTGCGGGGAGGTTCCTGCTTGCTTTCTCTGTATTCTTTGGGAGATGTTCTAGCATCCAAGCTGAGGCTAGGGCCCTTCTCTGTGGGGTTAGCTTGTGTATTTCACAAGGCTATGGGCGAGTACATGTTGAAGCAGATTCGTTGATCCTGGTTCGGGTATTGAAGCACGAAATTCGGCACCCTTGGAGTATTGACCCCGAAGTGCAACGCCTGTTCCAACTCTCGTCTCACTTCGACAACGTATCCCATTGCTTACGGGAAGGCAATAAGGTGGCGGACTGCCTTTCTAAGGTAGCCTACGATGAAGGCTATGACATGCGCTATTTTCAGATTGTTGATCTCCCTACGATGGCCCGAGGGGCGTTTAGGTTGGATAGTATTGGTTTTCCGTCCCTTAGAATAGGCTAGGCTACCCTTTTCAGGGTGGTACGGTCGATGGCCCTCCCGTGGTTTATTCTGTGTGGGAACAGTTTGTTGTGCTAGGTTAATAAATAAAAAATGATTTTCTTAAAAAAATAAATAATGAATTCATGATATTTTTTAACTTTATAACTAGGTATTAGTTACGTTTGGAATAATTAAAAATAGGTAAATATTGTTTTCTATAATACCTTCCTCATTTTGCTAATGATGAACACAACTTAAAGTGTAGAGTTAATGAGATTAGTTTATCAAATACGGACCTAAAATATAAAAGTTCAGCGAAATAACATAATTAATTAAATTTACTTACAACATATGGGCCATATACAAAAAATTAGGGTGGCATATCAGGCTAAAATGTAATAGTTACGGTGTCATATAGTAGAATTATTAAAATTTATTTACAACACATGGGCCATATCGAAAAATTAAGGTGGTATATGGGCTAAAATGTAAAAGTTAGGGTGTCACAGTGGAATGAATAAAATTTATTTACAACACATGGGACATATTGAAAAAATTAAGGCGGTATGTGGGGTCAAAATGTAAAAGTTAGGGTATCATAGTAGAATTAATAAAATTTATTTATAACACATGGGCCGTATTGAAAAAATTAAGGTGGTATATATGGGATCAAAAAGCAAAAGTTAGGGTGTCCTACTAGAATTAATAAAATTTATTTACAATATATGGTTATATTGAAAATATTAGGGTGACATAGTAGAATTAGTGAAAGTGGGATGAGAATAAACGCTTTGTACAATGACAACTACTCGTTTTCACTAATTTAGAACGTATCACCATATTGTGATGATATTAAAACATTGTCACTGAAGTTGGTCCTATAGTGACAACGTTTTTTCCAGTCATCACAATGGTGATCTCCCGCCAAACTGCACAGTTGCGCGCCATCCATACTGTTACGACTTATTCCTTGTTGTCACTGTTGACAGGTGAACCCACGATCAATAATAGCGATTTTTTTTCCGTCACTAAAGGCTTCAATTGTGACAAGTTTCTATATTGTCACAGTGAATGTTGTCACAAAAGGCCAAATTTCTTGTAGTGAGTGTCCCCGTGGAGTTAATGAAAATTTGTTATTTAATTTCATTATAGTCAAATTTTAGCAAATAATTGAGTACTAAAATATCAATCCATTTCCAAATCATTATCCATTGTAATTTCACAATTGAAATTCATAAAAACAATCAAATAAAAATTATTTGAATACAATCCAACATGATGAAACAAATATAACTAAAATAGTTAAGTTTTCACTTTTGAAATAAATACAATCACTAAGTCATTATTGTATTTTTTTTAGAAAAAATGTGTTATTATGTTAAGTGTAATTAGAAATTTAGTATAAATGCATTTGTAAATTCAATATAAGTAATTAATAATTTCTATTAGTAGACATGAATAATTATTAGTATAATTGATAATATCAATTATATTACATTTACTAAAATACATTATATAATACTTATAACTAATAATATCATTATTATAAGTTTGTAACTAATGAAATAAAATAATATATATATACATATATATATATATATTCTAACGGGTGGTGGGGTAGGGGTAAACTACCCCTCCGAGATGGAGTGGCTTCCGGCCGTAAGAAACGGAGAGATGGATCTCAAGAAAGCTTTGAACTACTTCCAAGCAAGTAAAAACTAATTGAAAGTACGTACTGCCAATGTCAGGGAAAGCAGACTGAGATATTGGCACCCATACCAAGGGTTTTTTCTTTCTTTTTCCCCTAAATAGCTCATGCCCCTCGCCTCGTTTCTTAACAGGGGGAAAAAATTCCCCCCCTCCACGCCCCATTAGTTCCCTGCAGGCATCTGTCCCAATTGTCATTCCTAGTCTATGGTCTCCTCAAGCGAGGGTGCTATAGTCATAATTTTGCTCACAAGGGCTTGTGTGCACATAGCCCTTGCACAATCTTCACGATTTTCAACAGTATCAAGCATGTGTTTTTATGGGAATAATTTATTATTTTGTCATTGAAGGTATATAATAGGGATGTCAGTGGGTCAAGTACTCTTGAAAATCTTTCTTTCCAAACTCTACTTGCATATCTAAGTATATTACCAAACTGAGTTTTAATTCCTAACCGAGTTTTAATTTCTATTACCAAACCCTCTCACTTTTTGGTTGGATTACCCATTCAGTTCCCTCTATCCACTAAACTCAATAGTTTAAAAAATGAAAATTAACCTTTATAAAATTAAAATCAATGCATACATCATGTTAAATTAACACATTATATTGAGTTTTAAATTTGGGTAAAGCCATCAAACTTGTATGAAAAAAATCCAACATTTAATGAAGGGTTAAATCAATAATCTTCTATTTTTAATCATATTTGTCTTCATTTGTGTTAGGTTAGAGTTGTATCTATTTGGGTTATAAAAATATGAGATGTGTTATCGAATTATAAAATTGCAACCTATACATATTCAAAATATCCCACTTACACTAATATATATATATATATATGAGGTAATAGGGATCCGGTATCAGATTTTTAGGATCCTTTTAACAAACTCTATCGGGTTACTCATTGGTAACTTCTCATCAAGACCAAATCCTAATGGATAATCAATTAGTTGTACAATTAGATTAACCATCAGGTTGAATAACGGCTTGGATTAACCATTGGGTCGAATACCCATGGGTGTTGGATTTTACCCTACCCATTGCCATCTCTATATACAAGTAGACATAAATCATATCTTTACAAGAAAAAACAGGTAACTAATGTAAACTAAAGGATACTTGTTGTGATCTTCGAGTAAATTCCTAAAAAAGTTTGTGTAATCTAAAAGACACAGCCTCTAATTTTTTGAATAAATTCCCAAAAAGTGGGACTTTTTAAAAAATATTCCCAATGGGTTGTAATTTTCAGTACTCTTCCTAAAGCGTAAAAAGTGCAGTCAGTGAAGCAATATTTCCATAAAATACACACTTACATTACGTCTTTTTTTTAAAAAAAATTTGTCTAGGCATTTATTTCTTAGACACACATCCACTAAATTCATTTTTCATACAACTTATTCGCCAAATACGCTTTTTTTCAAAACTTTTCACTATCTGTGAGCATCTAGTTGTAACGGTTATCTGGTAATTGATTTGAAGCTTTATACGCACACAAGCAAGGCTTGTACACATTCATTGCCATTAGGGCTTTTAGCTTTGTACATACACAAAGCAACTTTATACAGCACTTACTGAATCGCAGCACATACTAATTGCAATTAGAGCTTGTAATAAGCGGAGTTGAGTCGGGCTAACTGTTTCGTTTGAGCTTTGTCCAAAATTATATCAAAGCCCTGAATATTCAATTCATTATTTGCTAGTCAAATTTAGATAATTATGCAATTTATTGGAAAATAGAAATCCGTTAAATCCCTATCTATTCCGCAGAAAACAACTTAAAACAGTAAAATGATAGAAGTCGTTGGTTTAGTCTTCATTCCATAATTTGTGGTTAGTAGTTGTAATGTTGTTTGTTTGTAATCCATAAGTATAGATCCCTCCAATGTTATTACTTGTGATCATATCAAAAAGAAGAAAGGAAAAAATGACAATGCTCAAATTTGCCCTTTTTTTAAATTTTTTTAGTGTGTTGTGTACCCTTTTTCTTGTTTTTAATAAAAAAAATGCATTTAATAAGGATAATACCCAATAAATAAGGAAAGATCAATCATCTTCTCCAGCATACGTAAGAAATTTTTAAATGAGAGGCAAACGACAGAACAAGCACAAGATAATGGCGCAAATCGGTCTCGGCATATCGATCGCGGTCTCAGCGAGACACAAATTTTTGAAATATTTAACATTCTAAAAGTTGTAAAAATATATGATAAAAATAATTAAAAAATAATAAAAATTCGAGCTGACTCGGGTTAACTCGGCTGTTTCTATCCATCTCAAAGACGTCTCGGCCAAGTTCTCGGCGATTCATTATCTTGAAATCATCTCGTTCCGATATCGGATCGGGAAGCCCCGTTCCAATGATGACTCGGCCGAGTCGTCTCGGTCTCAGCCGAGAATTTGAACCATGATATAGATACTCAGCTTCTGGTAACTAGAAACATACTTACCTGCACGGGGTGGTAAATTGGGCAAACTAACTCCAGACAAAATCGATAGCATGCTGAATACTCTGCATACGTAGTGAGCTAGGTGGAATATCATCCAGAATGTTTGCAAACTCCTCTAGCAACTTTTGTACTGGTAAAGGAATGACCAATTCAATATGCTTATCTCCCACTGTTAGCATTCCTTTTATTACTAATGCATGGACTTCCCTCGAACTCCTGCAATCTGTGAGAAACACTCCCTCCGAACGGGTGTTGGTTAGAAAACTCTTACCCCCAGTACTGCTAGCTTGATTGCTACTAGGATGATCACTACACTTCAAAGGAAGCAAAGTGATCTTTTTCCCATTTTTTTACAAAATTTATAAATATTGTCCCGACCCAAAAGAGTAGCATTAACATCAAAATGCCAGGCACGTCCCAGTAGTAACTGACAGACCTTCATATCAATGACATCACAAATTATTTCATCTCTGTAGTTGATAGGGTGTTAATTGTTAGTAATTTTATTGTTAATTTCCCCATTTGTCCTTGCCAAATATAGTTTTAAATTGTTAATATATACTTATATTTGGTAGTTGGACCTATCTACAGGAAGGGGACTAAAAAGTGCTAAAAAGGGGGACCTGTTGTAGAAAATTGCTCCACACGTAGGAGACTCCAAAAAACTTCACAAACCTGGCCCACAAGGTGCTGCAGATGGATTGCATTTCCTTTTGCTGATTAGGAATGGTTTGAGTATTGGGGGTCTTTGATTAGCAATAGGAAACGAAAAAAGGAAAATTTAGCAGGGCCTCACTTTTTGTACTTTGACTCTCAATTCGGCGGGGACCACTGGAGAGTAGTTAGTCATTGTTTAGAGATAGGATAGTTTTTCTCCCTGGTTCCTTTCCATGCATTCCTGGTGTTCAGTAATATTTCCAACGGGAAAAACAGCTTTTACTTCTTGCTTTCTAGTGAAAAACGTGATGCCTTTGCAATCAATTAATTTGTGTGGAGATTTACTTATGCGACGTGGTTAAGCTTTTCATCTAGTCAAGGATCAACGTGATGACGCAGTCTCGAATATCTGTGAGATCGAATTAGTTTTCATATGTTTCTTAATTTGTTAATATTTGCACGTTGTCTACTTGAATTTCCTTGGGATTATTTTGTTAATTGGATGTTAAGGGTCCGATGTTCAATGTGACTTATTAATCTCCTGCCAAATTAGTCAATTAAATCCGTAATTGTTTAATCGATTAATATCAGTGGTAACTAGCGTTTTTACACACTAGGGGGACATGCAATCTGATTTAAATAACCTTCGTAGCGTGTTATTGATTGGGGTTAGGTTTTTCTAGTTCTTAATGCAATTGGGGAATTAATTCCTACAGTCGCACCTAGAAGTATTTTTTGGTTAGGGATAATCAATGGTCGTACCTTGGTTATCGATAAATTAAGGAAAAACTGGTCGTCAGAGCTTATTGGCGACTATAACTAACCTGTTAATAAAATTAAGTGAACCTCCCTTGCATCAATGATCGGATGAATGGACTGTGTCTGAGTAGTTATATCCTTGGCTAGAATTTATCTTTTATTGATTTAATTCTTGTCTACGGCCGTTTAGTTAATTATTCATTTTTGGTGGAATTGTTTAATTGCTCTTACTCTTATTTCGACAAAAATCCCCCATTGCCATTTGGACCTTCAAAGTGACAAATATTCCCAGTCCCTGAGGAGATGACCCTACTTGCCACTGTCTATTGTTAGTAAAATTTGTCAGCTAATTAATTCTGGTATATCAGATTAAGCAAACTCTTTGGGAACAGAGTGAATCAAGTAACCCATTGCACAACTAGAATCCCTGCTCCAGTACCTAGAACTGATTATTGACTACTTTTGGTGGTAGTTAGGTTTATTTTTATTATTGCACAACCTCGACACCTGTCAGTAGTGTTTACCTATAGAGAGAGGCACTACAAGAAAATTGTTCATCAGTGACAACACAAAGTCATCACAGAACATACAAATATCGTCACAAATACCTTTTATTGACGACTTTTTGATCGTCACAAAGTCGTCACTAAATCCCCGTCGGTAAAAGTAAACAGTGACGACCTAAAATTTCGTCACTAAATAGTTCTCATTAGTGACGACTTTAAGTAGAGTATTTTTGACAAAAAATCAAGTCGTCAATAAAACACTTCCGGATTGTTGTCACTAATGACAACTATTTAGTGACGACCTGAGGTCGTCACTAAATAGTTGTCATTAGTGACAACAATCCGGAAGTGTTTTATTGACGACTTGACCTTTTGTCAAAAATGCTCTACTTAAAGTCGTCACTAAAAAGCACTGAAAGCCATTGTATATAACTATTTTACTGATAACAATTGTCGTCACAAATGTAGCTTAGATTTAGTGACAGTCTCTGTTGTGACAAGGAGTTTTTATTTTCTATTTTGTGACAACTTTTTTTTGTCATTAGATAATTTCTCAATAGCTTAATAGTCATAATTTGGCCTGTAATCATTGCTAAATCATTGATTTTAAACAAACCATACAAATAAACATGAACGATTGATAACCAAAAGTATTTGCATTAGATTACATGGTAATAATATAGCATTCTCAAATGCCAAATTCAAGTGTACATTACCCAACTAATGCCTACAAAAATAACATTTGTCCAAAATATCACTTATACATAAGGTACAAGTACAAAAGCAATCACAGTTTAAGAAATTGAAAAACATCTAAATGAACCACTCCATGAGCAAAAGGCAATTTTGTCTTCAACGTTCTTCAACCATAACCATAGATATCTTCCAAAAGCTAGTATGAATAGCATTTATCTGTCATAAAAGAGTAAAAGAAGTAGGTAAGGGGAGGAGTACAATAATAAAGAACAAGTGATGAGACTTAGATTATTAAGACAAAAATTACAAAGTATATTATTATCATGGACCGTCTCCTAATCACCGCCGCACAAGTTGACAAAACAGGATGTGCAACTCCTTTCAACGATATGGCTCAATATTTCAACTGGAAATTAAAGGAAGCTGTTTTCCAGCTAAGGAAGGAGCTCCCAAAAGCTGCATTGACATATGTTGACATCTACACCTTGAAATATGATCTCATCAGCCACGCCAAGAAGCATGGTACGTACGTGTATTACACTACCAGCCCACAACCGAAATACTTGTGAGATTGATACACTGACTTTTTCAGGGCAAGAAATGTTTGCATGATTTTATTCAATTGTTGCAGGTTTTGAGCACCCTTTAAGAGCCTGTTGCGGACATGGAGGAAAATACAACTTCAATGCGCATTTCGGTTGCGGAAGCAAAATTAAGGTAAAGGGCAAAGAGATTATGATAGCAAGATCATGTAAAGATCCATCGGTGATGATCAATTGGGACGGGGTGCACTATACTCAGGCCGCTAATAAGTGGGTTTTCGATAGAATTGTGGATGGTTCGTACTCGGACCCTGTCATTCCTTTGACAATGGCTTGTCACAGGCGTTAGAGACTCCAAAATTCTCGGGCTGCTGAGAAATGGACAGAAAGAGAAGCAGATAATTCTTGCTTACAAACGCACCAACCCTCAAAAATTTTTTTTTTTTTTTTTTTTTTGCGTTTTTGTGCTATCAATTTATGAATGATATAAGCACTCAAATGGTAATATATCAACTTCAACACCTCCAGGTATTAGGAGACGGTCCATGTCAAAGTGCTATTAATATCTACTCAATTTAAGTATATTTTTTGGAAATTGGATCTTAATATGTTGAGCCTTCCTTCTTGTGCTCATTCATTTTTATGATATCATGAAATCTTGCGGCCGGACAATATCTGCACAAGAAGTTAATACACCACTACAAGCCAAGATTACCCAGTTCTGTATCTTTCTTCTTCTTTTTTTTTCGATTTTTGAAAATTAAGGTTAGTTTGGGTGCTACTGCATACTAAATTCCATAAAACTGAAATGGGACTTGTACCCTATAATACTAAAGTTCATGAAAAGAAAACCCTCAATGTAACAAAGACTTGGAATTTTAGCTTGTTATTAACTCCTGTTCTGCTCTTAACATGCTGTAGAGCCACTGGAATCTTAGGATCAAATTAACATTGTTTTTTATGGTTGATTAAACTGCTGAACATATGCTATGTCAATCTGTATATACATATAGATTTGTGTGATTGATGGTATATGTAGCACAAGAATGCTTTGGAATTGTAGCAAATTAATCTACAAGGCAGACTATTGCTCAAAAAAGAAAAAAAAAAAGAGCCTAGAAGGCAGCCAGACTTTAATAGTATTAAGGATTCAAAGTGGCTGAGCTTGCCCTCCCTCAAAACGAGTATTGACTGAGGGTTGCTTTCTCTAAACAGGCAAGTCTAATTCTTGTACGACATTTTGGATTCTTTCCTCTTTTTTTTTTAGGATTTTTTTGTTCTTTTATCCATGATCATAATGACATTCACCATCTTTACAAGTAAAACGAGCTTGTGATATATATAGTAAATCATAACAGACAAAAGTGCTGTACATAATCAATATAACTATGCTACTTATTAAGCCATCAAAAGTGCAGATTTCAGATATAGGGTGTTAATTTAACCCTTCGGTTAAATATGCAAATAGTATTTCATCATTTCTTATTGTGCTTGCCTGCATTAACATCGACTAACCAGAATTAAGGCCTGCAGACTGTACTCCAGATGCAGCTGAATTTGCTACAGCATCATAATGGGAAGTATCGCCTGTAATCTACTGGCCCAGAAAAGAAAGTAACAGAAAAAAAAACTCATTAACATTGATTCATGCACTGACAACTGGCAGGAAATAAGGAACTAGTAGCTGGTAATGAAGTCGAATGGTACCATAATTCAGCAATGAAAATGAATGAACAACTCAACCCATGAAACCTCATACAGATAACTGAGGATCTAAACGACCAACAAGATGTTTTAGCAGTCATTACATGTTTGTACACTTAAGAAACATAAGTATCATAGAATCACTATTTTAAAGCAGAATAACTATCATAAAGTTACAAAAGTTGAAGGAACAATTTGTTCGCCAAATTGAACATTATCATCCACCTGCTCTCATAACCAGATTCAGGTTTTCAATTCTTCAAATGAGTAAGAAGAAACATAACCACCATTTCTCTCCTTTTAGAAACTATAAGCAACCTGTTATAGTCTAGCTTTGTCAAATGTTACTATTTGACTAGCCATCATCCATCAGCCAACAGCCAAAAAATATAAGTACAAGGGAAGAAATTAGGTCCACACATTATGTGCGCATGAGAGAAGTATATTCACTACTATATAATCTAGAAGTATATTATCAACTCAAAAATAAATTAGAATGGCCATGACTGTTGTCAATTTTCATTGGAAGAGCCTTAGTATGTGATTTTGTTAATGGCAGTAATGACTGAACTCTTCCCTATTATATTTGGTGCCTTAGAAAATCTATCCCACCCATTGTACCCTTTCTCTTTTCTTCTGCGAGGCAGCCAATACAATCAAGAAAGGGAAGTAAACTTAAGGTAATCCTGAAGCTCGCAAGAACTGTCAAAATGCAGATTAAGGGAAAACTTAGAAATCTCATCTAGCAGCAATAAGAAACCAGTCCCAAGCAGATATGCTTGAAACAAAAAACCTGAAATTAAGTAGCATTTCTGCAAAAACTCTCCGTGCCCTTCTATAATGGAAGTTACATTATTTTTGCCATTAGTTCACATCAATTTACTACTAACAAATGTTAAAGACTATATTATATCAACTATTCCACAGAGAGCTTCATTTTTAAGCATTGCAATAAGATTCCTGATACTAACTGCAGTGGCTTACATAGCTTGAAACACCTGAATCAGACAGCTCCTTCGGCCTAGGGACTCAAACAATGGCTCAGGTCTTAAGGCAAAAGCATCTTAGGAGCAACAGAAAATTATTGTGTCTTAGGTATTCAGCAACACTCATCATAACAATGTTTTATCAAAGTTAAATTTATGCTCGTGCAATGTAAGGTGCATATTTGGCCTCATTCTGGTTGTCCACTGGTTATTTAACTTCCACGAACATGTCCAGTAAAATGCTCCAAAAACAATTCTAACTTTTAGTATTTGATCAAAAATTTTCCAAGAAACAATTCATGGCTAAACCAATACTTGTCTAAGAAGGTTTGCGGTTAACCAAGCATCAAAGCATGGAAAACTTTCATTAGAGATGACTAACTTAGGTAGATGTCTGTCCTCAGATTCATCTGGACCTGAGGCGTAAAGGCAGTTATGTAGCTAATAGGGTTTTAAAAAGGCAAGGGCTGGCCCTTACTTTGAAATGGAACTGGATATTCTGAGGTAACGGAGTTGCCAAAGAACTAGTTCTGGCAGTGAGTTAGAAAGTGATTTCCAAAGAGTTATAGTTCTGGCAGTGAGTTAGAAAGTGATTTCCAAAGAGTTAAATGGAGAACAATTCAAAAAAGGGCAGAGCCATATAAAAGAGGTTTGACACAAAGATGCAGGGATGAACCTGATTCATAAGACTAGAAATTACTAATAAGACAAAATGATAAAACATCTGATAGCCATCTTTAGGGGAATTAAAAAATAGTAGAACACCTGAAAGCCATCTTTAGGGGTTTTGGGCATGGCATTTTATCTCAGTTGAGGTAAGGTTAAAGCACCGAGTAGGGCATTAAACCAGAATTTTCTTTTTAAAAAAACAATACCAGAATTTATTGCAATGCAACTGAAAATATTAGACAAAATAGACCCACTGAGACTAGAGTCTTGGTTGCTGCTAATTCACAAGAACTGGGCAGTGGACATAAATGATTCCTTCGTCCATTCCCTCAATTTCTGTCCCCTTTCATGGCAACCTTATCGGATAAGGGGATATATACCCAAGAAAACGAAAAAGATTTTGGTCACGGTTACACCTAACTCTCAACCAAGACATGTATTACGTAATTAGCAATAGGGCCACAAAAATTTAATATATCAGTATTTCCAACGACAGCAAACCAAAACCATGGAAGCTCAAAACTTCGCTTACTGGGTAAGCCTACAAAAATTAATTGCGCTGTCAATGAAATAACCTTGAACTACTCACCTAATTGGCCAGTTATTTAAACAAAACTCGATCCCTTCTCTCGGAATGCCCAACATAGGCTTCCATTCCAATTTTCAACAATTCTGTCTCCTCCCTCTTTAATGCATTCCAGAAAATAAGGAGCACTGGCTCCTCGGACCATCCTAAACTACCCTAACCTGTGGTCAGATAACCCGAAATATTGAAGCTAAAACAAGTAGCTACACAGCTTAATCCAGGCGACTCAGTAGCGATAACAAAAAGGATCTTACATATTAGGGATTTGGAAAAATTGGGGAAAATGTATAGGAGAGAGAAAACGAACCTTTCCACCTGAAAACCTTGTACTTTAATGCTGGACAGCCATGGTGATGCTAGTGAGAAGCCAGAGAAGTGTGGGTGAAAGTATTAGGCCGTGCGGAAGCTCTGTTTTGTGCTCAGTGCGGAAGCTCTGTTTTGGTGCTTAGTGTAGAAGCTTTTGTTTACTTCAGCTCGGTGAAGGTTTGTCTCAAGTGTTCCGTTGCTTTGGATATTGCTTTGGTCTTGCTTTGGATATTGTTTTTGTTGCGCGGCACTTTCACTAATGATTTGATCAAAATTTTGACTTCACTCATTTTCCCTCCATTTGATACCAAAAATCATGTTTTTTTTCTAGATTTGTAATATGGTTTGAACCATAGATTTTAATGCTATAGTATTATTCTTTATTTTTTAGCAAAAAATAAAAATTTTCATCAACATAGGTGGCAAAAATTGTTAATTTCATATAATTGAAAATGTACTTTTATAATTTGCTAATATTTTATACTAATTTCTTATAATTGCAGCACTAAAGAACATCTTGTAATTGAAAATAATTAAACTCAAATTATATGGTTATAAATAGTTTCAATAAAAATAATCATTTTCCCAACATTTGAGACCAATCATCATGTTTTTTTTATTTTTAATTTGGTTTGAAGCATAGATTTTATTGCTATAGTATTATTCTTTATTTTTTAGTACAAAAACACAAATTTTCATCAATATAGGTGGCAAAATTTGTTAATTACATATAAGTGAAAATATACTTTTATAATTTGCAAATATTTTAGCCCTGCAATTTTTTATAATTCCAGCACTAAAGTACATCATTAATTGAAAATAACGAAAGTCAAATTCTATGGTTATAATAGACTTTCATTAAAAATAATCAAATGCTATTAATAAGACATTATTGTTAAGTCAAAATCAAAGAAAATTTAGTGATGACATAATGTTATCACTAATTTATTCAAGATTATAATGACAAGAAAAGTCGTCACTAATTAAATTGCTAGTTTTTAATATTTCTTTTTTTTTAATTAAATTGTTGTACCCTATAATTTCTTTTTTTTTTTGCTTTCACATATTTAATTAATGTTAAATACAAAACCTACCAGTTTCCCTTTCATAAAAATATTAGTGCAACACTTTTTTGAATTTTACTTACAAACATTTATGTATTTAACATAAATTACATGATTCAGAGTGAAATACCCATAAAGAGCAAAATATTTGTTCATGTAAAGGAAACCCACAAAGAGTTGGTATTTTATGGGCCATTTCTTTTTTTAAAAAAATTTAATTTATGTTGAAGAGATAACCTGCCAGTTTTCGTTTTGTTAGAAATCAGTGTAACACTTTTTGAATTTTACTTACAAACATTTATAAATGGGATAATTTCAGAAACCTCCCCTGAGGTTTCTGACAATTTCACTGACCTCCCCTGAGGTTTCCACAATTACACTAACCTCCCTTGAGGTTTCTGATTTTGTAACAAAATCAGCCCATGACCACAAAAGTAAACATAAAAAAGTGTTTTCAGGAAAGAGAGGAAATTTTGTTCCCATAAATGCCCTTAAGGTAGGTGTACAAGTTATATTAGTGAATTAATGAAAACTAATAAAAATCAGAAATAAATAAGAAAAAGTGAGGGGATGGGTATGGGAATCATAAATTTTACTTATGGATATAAACAATTGGGTAACGCAACCGACCCAATTAACCCATCTACCACCACTCAGGTCATTTCACAAATACATTCATCAGACAAAACTTTCCTCTTGTCACAAAAATTCAAAGCAATGTGGCACATGTTCACAAGCAAGCAGGTCAAAATCCCGCCTGCATAATAACGTTGAAACCCGCAAGCAAGATTCTGTGTTTTTTCTATTTCAAGGTTAGCTCGCATGCGGGTTAATGTTATATTTGAGCGCGAGAAGAAAAAATTGGTAATTAGGCTCTTTGGGCATTATAAATAAATATTTAAATTAATGGCAGTTTTATTACACCAATATTATTGTATTATCATTATTATGATTATTGTATTATTTCTTAGGCAAATATAACATTTAATTATTTAAATTTGATTTTATTTTTACAATTTATAAAATTTTTATCACTTATATAATATTTTTAAAACCCTAATACATCTAAATTTGATTTTATTTTTCAAATTTATAAGATTTTTATTTAAAAAAATGGGATACGGATAAGATATCCGGTTGGTTCGATTTGCATAGGTGCATATGAGAATATCCGAATACTCTTTAAACCCGCATGCGGGTTTAAGGAGATTATGGCAACTCTCTGACACACTAGTTACCCGTCCAACTTGTGTGTATTAAAATATATTTAAATATTATATTTCATATTTTTGTTATTTAGAGTTTAACAAAACATTAATATTGGGTAGATTTGAGGGATATGCATAATTTTGCATATTTGTAGGAATATTAGAAAATGGAAAATTTGGGTAAATTCCCAAAATTTGGAGGTAAGGTGTAATCCAAGAACTAAAACAGTCATTTATAAAACCTTAACAGTAATAAGGTGCAAACCAAAACTGCAATCCAAGAGTAATATCATTACAAATTTCATAACCATACATTAAATAAATAGAAATGCAATCCAATACTATCCAAAACACCATCTGCCTTATCATATTTTAGTCCTATAATAACACAAAATGTCTTGGGTATAATAGTAATTTTGCATTATATGATGTCAGCAATTGGGTCCCAAGTTCTGCCAGGGGAGGTCAGTGTAATTGTGGAAACCTCAGGGGAGGTCAGTGAAATTGTCAGAAACCTCAGGGGAGGTTTCTGAAATTATCCCTTTATAAATTTATCATAAATTATATGTTTGAGAGTAAAATGCCATAAAAAGTTGGTACTTTGAATAGATAATGCTCATTTGCCCATAAACTACACTCCCTGAAGGCTATCTTGTTAATTACTTTGTAGTACTTTGTTATTCTTTTGCTAATACTACTTGGCATGTAGTACAAAGGATAAATCTGACATAAATTTCTTATTCCATTGATAAAAAGACCTGCCTGCCTTATAACTATTGTAATGAAAGATATATCTTTAGAGTTTATAACAAATTATTACTTAAGTTTGAGAAAATTATAAAATATTTATGCATAGTTTATCAAGATACCATTCGCAATTTCCTAATAAAAAAATAGGGGCTAAATTGTAAAAGTTAGGGTGCCATAATAGAAATAATAAAATTGGTGTATTACATATGGGGGTTAAATTGCAAAAGTTAGAGTGCCAAAGTAGAATTAATGAAATTGGTAAATTACATATGGTGCTAAATTACAAAAGTTAGGGAGTAATAATAGAATTAAAAAAATCGGTGTACTATATATGGGGCTAAATTGTAAAACTTAAGGTATCATAATGGAATTAATGGAATTTTTTATAACATTTGGGACTAAATCGCAAAAGTTAGGGTGGCACAGTAGAATTAATGAAAGTGACTTACAAATAAGTACTTTAAATAGTGACGATGAATTCTTGTCACTAAATCTGAATCAAGAGAGTGACAGTGACGATATTAGAAGTTGTCACTGAATAAATCATTTTAGTGACAACATTTTCCAAGGTCGTCACTGAAGACACTGTCTATTTGAGCAATTATGACAACTCTACTTGTCGTCAATAAACATTTAGTTGCTTTGATGGAATTGTGACAACTTTAGGTGTCGCGACTAAAGAATCCCCTTTTGTGACGAAATATTGTCATCACTAAAAAATGTTGTCACTAATAACTTTTTTAGTGATCAGTGACGACAACAAAAAGTCGTCCGTAAATAAGCCATTCAATAGTGATGATGTTCTTAATGTCGTCACTATTGTATGTTCTAAACACTCCCGCCTTCTTGCTAAATCTTGACGGGAATTTACTAGTGACGACTTTTCTAAGTCGTCACAAATGAGTTGCCTCCCATTAAAGGTTTGTGACGAGATAGAAAGTCGTCAATAAAGGATAGACTTTTGTGACAACTTCTTTTCGTCAAAAATAAAAGTTGTCACTGATGACCAATTGTTGTTGTCACTAACTACACTATAGTTTTATTGACAAAAATTGGTCGTCAATAAACATAAACAGTGACAACAACGAAAAGTTGTCAAAGAAAGTGGTAGAATTACTGACAACTTTTATCAAGTCGTCACTATCGCAAAACTCGCGCCTTCTAAATCCCATGGCGCGAAGTAGTTTTGTGACGACAATTAAAAGTTGTCACTGAAAACTTAGTTGCTTTGAGTCAATTGTGACAACCTTCAAAGTCGTGACTAAACAACCTCATTTTGTGACGACTTTTTGTCGTCACAAAGAAATGTTGTCACTAATGACCTTTTTCCTTGTAGTGAGGAAACCTACACTGCTTAGTGATACATACAGGTTCTACATTCTTAATATATCCCAATTTATAGGGTTCAGGATGATCAATAATCAGCAATTTTAAAGACTCGACTAAAGCACTAGAAACAATATTCTCAATGCTACCACTATCAATAACCAAATCACAAAATTTACCTAAAATAGTGCACCTGATTTCAAACAATTTGTGGCACTGAGAGTCATCTTGGCACCTGGGGGTCAGCAACAACTTCTTGACCACATAAACCTGATAATCTTGCTCATGTTCCTCTCCATCGGGTCTGCAGATGTACTCCTCTTCATCATTTTTTACCTTTGGTGCATCGTCCACATTTTTAACATTCTCTACTAAACTAATCTGCCTCCGGGGGGTTAGGACAATTATTTAACATATGTCCTGGTTGCCTGCACCTCTAACATTTATCACCAATTGGTCTGGCATAGGAATTGTGAGGTTGATTTGAATTAGGTGGAGGAATGGGATTGGTGTTCTGACATCAAGGCTCCTTAGCTTTTGTAACAGGCCTTTTGTCTCCCTGAATCTCGGACCACAACTCTATCTCTTGGGTAATACCCTTCTAATTGTCTCGAAAAGAGGTACGAGTAGAATAAAAAATTCTATGGAAAGACTCACTCCAAGTATTTTCTTAAGGGACAACCTCAGTTCCTCCTTCACAGCTAAATTCTGGGCCTCAAACAAAATAAAGATACTACGACACCCAATCTCATCATTTGTACTATCATTCAATCCATCCAAGTATCTAGAGACTAATTGATTCTCTGATTCTATCACATTATTTCTAGATAACAACTATAAAAACTTTGAATTGTACTCAAGAATTGAACATTTACCTTGAATGCAATATTAAAACTATGAGAAAAGGTATTGTTCGTAATCAAGGGCTACTTTCAATTTGAATTCCTCGGCTTGATGATTTTTTTGAACCCTAGGGTTAAGGCTTCTTCCTATATTATCATCATCCAACGAACTCTTGTCATAGGTTTGATTCCCATGAGATAGGTATATCTCGCGTTGATTTTGGTCACAGTCTCGAGCAATTCTCTCAACTCAGTCACCATTATCATTGCGATTTTGGTTGTGTTGAATGTTCATCCTCTCCATAAGGGCAATAAACATACCCTCCATTCGATCCATACGAGCATCCAAACCCACAACCTTGTTTCTCAAACCCTCAACTCTGTCATTAAGGTTACGATTACGATCTCTATTGTCATCGGCCATCTCAGGAAAAACCTGCTCTAGTATCAACTGATACAAAAACGTAATCTCAAAGGATAAGGTACATGAACAATTTTCTGATCCAAATTCAAGATTCAAAAGAACGAGAGAAAACTCTCTACTTTATTGGAATAACTAATGAAAAAGTTTGATAAATGTGAATAGATGAATGAATAAGAAAAACCTAGGGTTGGCCTATTTATAGGGTACAATATTGGTGAGCCAAAAGAAAAGAAAAAATAAATAAAATGTGGAAATAACACGCTACTTTGGGTCATGTCAGGTCATATGTCGGGCTCAATGATTGGCACCATCTTAGCAAGTTTCTGCAGATTGAATAAAGACCAGAATATGTCGAGCCTTATGATGGGCCTTACGTTGGGGACCCTACTCGGCTAAACTTTGCTTTACATGCGACCCTTCTTCCTTGCGCGATCCATCCTATTCCAAAACGGGTCTTCAAGCTACTCTGCATTAGAATCTCTGTGGCTTTTCTCCATCTAGTACTGCACATTCTGTACTTCTTGCTCTAGATATTTGAAAAGCTCATAATACTTAACCAACGGCAATGGGCCGTCCCCGTAGTTTTGGATCTAGTTCACTTCGAAAAAGGACGTTCACCCTAGAAATTTTTGCGATCAATAGAAACTGCTGAAGTAATCAACCAAAGAAAGTTCGCGTAGAAGAGTTTTGGAAACGAATAAATGAATTGATTCCAATCAAAAGCAATACTGCAAAGAATTACAATCCCTTCCCCACCACGTACATGCATGAGCGGGGGAATTCTATATACTTGTATTCATATAAACAATTAAAATCTTCAAACAACAAGAACTTCAGTTGAATTGTTGAGGACTGATTAGGATCATTTCTGGTGCTTTGGCACACGCCCAGTAGGTGATCTCAGATCCCGAAGCCGCTTCTCCTTGGAGAGTGTCTCGGCCAGCCTGTGCAAAGATTAAACAAGCAAACTTGTAAGCATATTTAGGTAAAACTCAAGAAATCTAGCGACTAAGAGCTGGTAATTAAGATAAGTGATGTTAAGAACAAGTGGGATTTTCTCGTCTCTTCCAATTTACATAAGAAAAATGTAATTTGTCATGAAAGTTTTAAACAATGAAGTATTTTCAATTTTTATGACCGAAAATTTCTGAGTGCCGCTCTTCTTTGATCAGTTCATTCTTAAGTATTTCAACTGACTAAATGGAATGGTAAGAGCATTAACTTCGAAAAAATATATATTTTTAAGTAAAAGAAAATGGGCTTCAGTCGGTTTCTACCTTTTGAGAGCCTCCTCATTTGTGCCTTTATTCAGAGGCTCAAAAACACCAGTCTGCAAATTAATCCTAGAAACTGGCTTCTTCAACAAATTCTCCCCAACTTTGACAAGATTCTGTAGATTTTCCTCCGTTGCAACATCCACCGAAGCCAAGTCTCCTGTTAATGTGTCATCCTGCATCCGTGATGGACAAGAAAAGTCATTAAACAATAGAAGAAGACTGAAAACTAGCAGCAAAAGGTTTTCTCATTTTAATATACGTTAGCAGAAAAAGAAAACCAAAAGAGAGAGAGAGAGAGAAAGGAATGTAGGAACCTGAATTCGTAAATAATTTTCTTCAGACTGAAGTGTTTGAAAAATAGTAGAAAGGTGAAAGTCAACCATATCGCTACTTGCTTGAGAGAATACATCCACTAGCGGAGTTGAACCACCACTTGTGAGCCAACCCAGAATTCCCCATTTCGCTGCTTGCTCTGCATCATACTTTCCTTCCTCTTTTGCTGTACCAGTTCCCAAGGATAGAACAATGAAGCGACTATATTCCTGTGATCTAATCGTGAAGAAGTCGGAATTTCCTTGGCTAACCTCCTTAGTCACATGGTTCATTGCAACTAAAGCCTGAAATTTTATTTCATATTTACCTTAATCGTGAGAAAAAATGATTTTTTTTTTTGCTAAAATATACACAATCTAGGTTTCTCAAAGTAACACGACAAAGATGAGAAATTATACCGGATTGTTAGCAGCCACGCCACCATCGATAAGGTTAAATTCTTTGACGCTACCATCAGAATCTTCAGTTTCGAATTTATGGGCAGGAAGATAAGTGGGAGCAGCTGAAGTTCCTATGCATATATCTCTCAATAAGGCGTCTAGGCTTGGATGGTGCTTCAACTGAGCCATGCAAAACATCGGAATATGAGTTCTTTTAGAAGGCAAAATAAAAAGGAACATGTAATACAATGATAAAAAAAGTGAAAGGGTTTGATTGAGACGAACTGCATAGCTGGAAAAGATGGTGGGCTGGAGCAATTTGATGTCGAAAGTAGGGATGACAACATTAGTCAATGTTTGGTGCAACTTGGTCTCACCCAGCTTTTGCTTGAGCAGATTATGGAGATATTTGCCATCATATTTGGGTCCAGTCACGGCTTTAATTAGCTTTTCAGCTTGTCCCAGCATTAAGTGTCTGGTCATGAACATCAATCATGTTAGTTAATTGGCACTAGCGGGTCGATATACTACTAGCATATAGTAACTTAATTGTTTGGACAATGAAGATGGTATATAGTTAGGCTGATTACGTTTCTTGCGGGAAGATTTGAGGGCAATTGTCAAGGTAAAAGTCCTTGATCTCTTTGGCAGCAAATAGAGGCCGATTCTTGTCATTTGGAGCGGCAAGCATTGCAGTCACAAGACCACTAGTGCTGGTGCCCGATATCACATCAAAGTAGTCAGCGAGTCTTGCATCTTCACCATCCAATTTCTGCACCAAAGACAAATATCACATGAATTATTACACCAAATAAGAGTACTCTACGCAATTTAACGCATGCATACGAAAGTCACAAATCGGGTTTATTCTCTTCATGAATGACTGGAAAAGAAAATTGATGCTTGACAAACCTGAAGCTCAGACTCTAAAAATCCAAGGATTACTCCAGGGATAATTCCTCTGATGCCTCCGCCATCAATGCTTAAGATGGTGATGCTATTTCCATAGGTTGGTGTCTGTAGAAATGATCTGGGGCTTTCCATAACAGATTGTAATAAGGTTAAATACAATCAAAAGGCAGATGCTTATAAGAGAGCTGAAGATGAAGAGTTAAAGTCGTAAAATACAGCCTTTAGCCAGATGTATCATAACAAAGATACTGAGAAGGCGATGAAAACCCTTTTGAAACTTTGTGTACTAAGATGATGACGAACTTAGGGTATTTATAGTGTTTCAGAAGTATCTGGCACGAATATTGTTATCTTCTTTTGTTGACAGAACCTCCTGTATACGTTTGACCTGAAAGATTTGGCCAATTATTGTATGACTGTGCCGTAGCCCTGTACGCAAAAGAAAAGTTCAAAATCCTACCCATGCACGGAAGTTTTCCGAATGAATGTTAGCTTTGAGAAAAGAAAATAGTAACTAAAGAGGATTGTAAGTTTTTTAACGGAGTTTATTGAAACTTGAAAGTTGATTCTTGGCTTTCTATTGGCACTCTCCCTACTTATTGTTAAAAAAGATAGAGAAGCCCACGTTTAGGATAAAGCATACTTTTAATTGGTTGTGGATGTCTTATTAATTAATTAAGCCATAAACCAGTGACAGGGCTTAGAAAAACCTTTTTTTAAAGGCACTGATCTACTAGTCTTAAGTTCTACAGACTAACAAAACTTCTTTTGGTCAAAAAAGGCCTCCACTAGATCAAGTTGTCCGATCAGAATATTTGTGCATAATTTTCCCACGAAACACGATTTTATCAAGACTTGCTGTTTTCAAATTTCAAAGCCTGAATTGAAAAGTTACAGCATGTTTGGCATGGTTAACGTTTATTAAATGCCCATAAGAGTTAACGAACCAAATTATCCCATGAGGGCGGAAACTTCAAAGGGAAAAAAAAAAATTGGCTACAGGACAATGATCCGTGGCCTTCCGATCCAGTAATTCTTCTGTTCTGATAGCTACATTAATTAGCAGAATTTGTGAATATTTTAGAATCCTACATTACCTCCCTGTAAAATTTGTGAATATGTTGTAGGAAATACTGTTTTATAGCTTCCTGTAAAATTTCAGCTCAATCTAAGTACTGTGTCTTGTGAAAAGACCGAAATACCCCTGACTGCCAAATGTACGTTTCAGCGGGCAGTTTTGAGATTTCACATGTTTGGCTTCATTTTTCACTTTGATCCGTATCAAATCAGCATTTTACCAAAACATAAAAGTTTTAACCCTATGTTTCAGATTTCCAACGCATCTAAAAACGCCTCAATCGGAATTGTGTAGCTTGAATTATTGCCGTTTGAATTTAGTACTGACAACCAGACTAACCATGAACTTCTGGTTCTGTAATTTGCAAATTCGACCTAGATCAACTGTGAACTGGGTTAAGTTGTCTTCATGAAAATTATAACCCTTTGTCTTAGCTTCGAAACGGTATAAGGTGTACCCCAATCCAATAAACGTAACTCCAGTTGTGACCAAAATTCTATAAGATGTCAAATCTACTGTTTAGCTTTTTGTCTTCAAAACTGATTTCCGATTGTATTATTACACTTGTGTTGTAATTGGATGATTTTGGAGCCTAATTGAAGGGCTATGTTAGTAACATTACTTGTGTGTGATTGTGGGGCTGAATTTGTGATTGTGGGGCTGAAAGACAATTTGTGATTAAGTAAACAGTATTTACTTAGTTTAGAATCCTACATTACCTCCCTGAAACCAATGTCTTCAAATTTTACTATACCAATCATTTTTTTCAACTTGGGAAAAAGTTACACCTTTAATGGCTTCAAGAAAATATCTGTCACTTGACCGTACTTGTGATGCTTGAGAGTTCATCTTTAACTGGCGATGGTGGGGGAAAGTTTGTGATTGCTTTGGGTCCTCGGAACCGAATAGCTGCATGATCATAAGGCATTGCAGCTTCTTCTGTTGTATCATAAGTGCCAAGCCACACCTGTTTTTGTTTAACAGGATCTCTTATCTCAGCTAGCCGGCTACCCCAACGCCATTGACGCACACCATGAAACTTCTTGCACTTGTTTTCATCTTTGGACTCCGCTTTTACTGTGCCTTTGATTTTTCTCTTGTTCTCCACTACATTTATGTTTCTAGGTTTCTCTTTTACATTCCCATCACCGTTACTATTTTCTTTAGAAGGGAGGTGCTTGAATATGATCTGTTGATGTATTTTTTGACTCTACGGTGATGACCGGTGCAGCCCTCTTCATCACTGGAAGAATCAGTGTGGTGGGTGTGACGACCCCACCTCCTCTTAGGGTGTACCCCAAGTTTTGATGGATCACTTGCCCAACTCTTGCCAAGTCTCACTCACAAGTCCATTTACAATATAAGAACCTCGATAACAAAAGTAATAGCAACTTTGGCTTAGATATATACAATTCGTGGTCTTCAAATTCTCATACAGACCCAAAACATAACAAGAGATTCAGGCTCAAGTGCATCCGTTAAAACTAGAAAAAACACTAGAACAAAACACAAGGAGTCTAGACCAAAACGCCAGGCTTCTCCAACTCACTCGCCCATGATCTCGCCCCCTATAAGAAAATAAACTAATGAAATGAGCTAACGTCCAGTAAGATACCAAGACAACATGCAAACGAAGCAGTAAGTTTGTGAGGATCCGAATTTTTCTTATTTTATTTTATTTTACTAGCTTAATTAATTGTTTACTCACCCGTTTTCTCTAAATATTTTATTCCAACCATTTTAGACCCAATTAAATGGAACTATGCCTTACATGTATTTTTAAAATGGCTTGCTACGAAAATTAATTTTTGGAAGCTCATTTAGTGAGAATAGTGAATGTGCGTTGGAGACAATAATCGATTCGAGGGGACAATGAGTTTGGAAAATTGGAGACTTGTACATTAGTTGTAAAATAGGTATTTTTATACTTAAGTATTCAAGTATTAATTAGTGAAACTATCGTTATAAGAATTTCTTGGAGATTTTACTTTATCGCGCACAAATCAGAGGTACACGTTTTGCGTGCACGATTAATTGAGGGACTTTAGACTTTTATTTCTGGACTATTAAGAGTAAATAATAATAATATGATTGAAAGTGCATTAGAGATATAGTGCACAAGTGAAACAAACTCGAGAGGAATCGAGCACGAAACGCGCGCGTACACGCGCGGGAGAGGGTTAACTTTTGAACGAATCGTAGTCACACATTAAAGCTTCTCTTGGAAGCTTCATTTTGATCAAAACACTCTCTCTCTTGCTATCATTCCAGCTGGCCACCAAGGGAAGGAAAACAACTCAAAGCTCTCCATAATTCTTCACCATTTCTTCACAAAATCCTCACCCAAATCACCCCAAATTTTAGCTACAACTTGTAAATCACTTGGAGACCACCTCAAGCTAGGAAGAGAGCTTGCTTTCCACGGTTTTGTTGAGCTTCAAGAGGCTGAAAATTTCTGCTTTATTCATCAAGAGAGGTAAACAAAGATCAACTACCAAAATCTTAGTTTGTGGAAGTTATATTACACCCATGAGCTCTTGGATTCTCATGGGTAGCTTTATTTATGTTGGAAAATTGGTGTGTGGGCTCTATGAATTCCCACTATGGCTTGATGGACTGATTTGTTGTGTTTTGAGTTATTAGTGTTGGATTAGTGTTTAATCTAGTGGAAATATGTTGTATTGTTGAAGGAAAGCTCAACGGAAATGAAAGGGGAATCTTTCCATTTCTGCCCCTGTACATTCCGTGGCCCTTAGAGCAATTTTTTGTGGTTCTAATGACTTTTTTATGATGTATACATGTTGTGTGGGTTGTGTAGAAAGTTTCATCAAAAAATTTCATGATTTGGTTGGCCAAATGATGTGTTTTCGGAAGTCTAGGAAAACTGGAAATTTTCCCGTAACTGCTCTGGCAGTGTTTTTCAAATGGCTATAACGTTTTTTTCCGATGTCAAAATTGAGTGCCGTTTGTGGCACTGTAAACTAGACATTCCCAGCTTTCCAACGGTATAAAATGCACATTCTGATTCCACCTGAGTAGTCCATACCAATCGTTTGAACATGACTGTCCTGTTTCGCATCTACACTGGGAGCTCTGTTTTGAGCAGCGAATTGATGCTAAAATATGAGCTAGCTGTGGATGGATTTTGAAAACAATTTCTTCTAAGAAATTGTAGATTTATGAATCTAGTTTTCAATTCAACTAACCACGCTTAATTCCAAGTTGAATTGAGTGAGTTGTGGCTGAACTTCGAAACTGACTCAGTGATGAAAACCCTCATTTTGGACTGATCAATGGCCTATCTTGTTTGGGACTTGTTATTTTGAAAATTTTGGTGTCAATCACTTACCAAATGTATATAAGATGTTTCTCAGACTTTTTTTTCATAAATGGACCAGATTTGAATCGCTTTCATTGGGCAAAAAGTTTGAAAAGGAAGAAGGAAGCAAATGACAGATTGGTCTTGGGATTTTCTTGAACTTTGGTAGTTTAGTTCACTACCTTCCCGTGTGAATTTTCAAATGAAATTTGGTAGAGGAGTAGTCCTCATATGGAAGTTGAATTGCTCCAATTTTGGTATCAATCTAAGACCATTTCGATATACAAATGATGTCCCAAAATTGCTCTTCGAATCTGGAAAATTTTCCTTTTCTCTTGGCCGAATGGTCAAATCTGATTTGGGAAGTTATATTTCGAAAACCTTGATGTCAATTACTTCTAAATTACTTATTGGATGTTTATGGAACATTGTTTCAGTATTTGAATTAATTGAAGTTGATTGTGTGGAACAAAACTTTTAAAAAGGAAAATTGAAGTACAAGGCAGAATTGCCTTGGAAATTCTTGGAAGTTTAGTGGCTTTGTTAACTGACTTTCCGAACGAATTTTTATATGAAATTTGACAGAGGAATAGCCCTTATATGGTAGAGTAATACTGCCAAATTTTGTGCCATTCTGAGTCTATTTCAATGTCCAACTGAAGTCCCAAAGTTCATGTTTCAAATCTGGAAATTCTTGATCAATGAGGAATTTTTGGTCAAATTTGAGCCGGTATATCTTGGTGCTCAAACCTTTGATTCTTGTTCCATTTGTTTTATTTTAAACTTCGATTGTAACTCTAATTGAATTCCAAATTCGGAGGCTAGTTCGCATTGTGTGAATTTTGCCGAATTTCCAAAATTTGCCAAAAACCAACCCGAATCTGTCTTGGGAGTCCAACTCAGCCACCTTAAACCAAAATTTGAGTGTCTTCCATTTTGAATCTTAGAAATGTGTCTTCTAGGAACTTTTAGTACTTCGAAACTAGTTTCCAACGGTACTAAGTTTTCCATTTTTGGACCTACTGAGTGCAAGATATGATTTTTCTAAATTTGACACACAAAGCTGAATTTTGCCAATTTTTTAGAAAATGCAATTTCGGAACCTTGACTTCTTTTCTCGATATAGGTTGAACGTTTTGAACTCGATTTCATGAACGATGTTAGACTCTCTTTGAACTTTAAAACTCCACTCTTGAACCTCGAGTAGAGAGAATTGAAGCTTTCTTTTAAGACTTTGATTTAGTCTAATCGAGTGTGCATCATTCTTGGTAAATACATGATTTTAAGAAAAGTTAATTATTACTTGCTCAGGCGCTCAAGGGGACCTTCAAGAGGGACTCGGAGCGGACGCCTAAACACTTGTTTGGGCGCTTATCACTTGTTTTGACTAGGTGAGTGTTCCTGTGACAGCCCCACCTCCCCCTAAGGCGAACCAGAGGGTTCGGCGGACCGCCTGCCCAACTCTCGCTGGGACTCAGTCGATCCTCAAGCCAAATCGGAATGCAACCAAAGGAAAAACATACAATAATCCAAACTTAAACGAAACTTATATACATTAATATCTTAAAAGGAAGTGCAACCGTCAAATATACAAAGGTTCTCATTTCACCATACAACCAGCCCGTGCCAAACACTAGGGCGAGAACCATTACAAGAAAAATCAAAAGGTAGACCAGCTAGTCTATACAAAGCTCTCGTCCTTACTCGCCTCCCCCTGTTAAGGAAAACAAAACTAAAGGGATGAGCTAAAAGCTCAGTGAGGTTCCGAACACATAATAAAACAATCAATCCAATACGCTAACATGGGATATCACTACTTCACGAAACATTTACAATGGAAAGCGATAAAACATTCATGAAAAGGATACGGCTCACAGGGAGCAATTCATTCGATCATTCATTCGTTCTCCTGACATTTCCCCTTATTCCTCCAATCATTTGAAAATTTCATTTTTGTAAATAAACCCTCGTTCGTTCGTTCATTCGTTCATTTCATTCACCCCCTCCTGGAAATTGTCTAGGCTCCACCAACCTCCACCAACCTACAAAGGTAATACTCGAGTATACCAAAACGTTCACCCAGGTCACCATATCGCCCGACCGAGTCCGCTTCTGACTCGAGTCGATCGGTAACGAGGGGCAGTGGCCAGTTCAGCCAAAAGGCTTACATTCATGCGCAACTAGCATTTCAATCATTAAATCCTTGAAAATTGCATAGTTATTTAGGTCGAGTGCGATAAAGTACACCCTCGCCTAGAAAGCTCGTTTTGGAAATCATTAAAAACACTTAACACGTTATCAATCAATAATACAAGTTATGAAGTCAAGAAGCATTTAACAAACAAGGAACACTCACCTAACTATGCAAAATAACGTGCAAAATATCTTTCTGGATAGAATCCTTAATCACCGAGAAAACCTAAGATTGAACGAGAAAGAATATAGCACAACCAATTAGGTGAAATCGAAGAAACCCAATAAATGATGAGTAAAACGCAATAAAATGACTTTAAAGCGAAACGGGGCATTTGGACTGATGGTCGGAAATATCTAGGGTTTCATAAACCAAACGCAAAACTAAACTAAAAAGGGTTATAAAATTTTGCGGCAAAAAAGCACTTGGACCAAAACTAGCCTTCAAGTAAAAATTTCGGCAGCAAATCCCTTGTGTTTACCTATTTTCCAGTCATTAATGGCTTCATTATTTCCTCAAATCAGTCCCAACATCTCACACAAAATAATCTCATTTCCAAAAGCCGTTCACTAGGCTTACAGTCATTCAAGTACAGAAGTTAGCTAGGAAAATGACCGGAAATGAAAGTCAAGCCCTAAAATATTCCAATAAACACAGTAAGACTCGATTACAAGTCATAAACCAATGCCAAATACTACCGAAAGAGAGTTCCATAAGCATACATAAGCATTAGAGGAAACCAGAAAAATCCGGAAAAGATTTAGCTTTATCCCTGAAAAAAATAGTTTTTGACATCATTTTGCGGTAATGGTACCAAAGGCACAACGAGTATCGGATGAAGGTGTAAGACCCACTATTTCGAAGCTAAGAGATAGGGCTACAATGTTCCAGAAGGCAACTCTGTCCAGCTTCGAGTGTAACAAGGTCAAAAATGCAAGATACTACACCAGAACCGGAAAAACAGATTCTCAAAACGCATTCTGGTGTAAACATCATAAAACAGGCTACCTAAGTCCAAATCCAGAAATTCCAAAGCCACTCGAAAGATTAGAAACAGGGATACATTTCATCAGAAGACCTCAACAACCAATTCCGAAGCAATTCCAGCCAAAACAACCAATTACAGGCGCAATTCTTACATTCGGATAAAACCAGGACAGCAAGGGTAATTTCGACTTTTCTCAAGCTACGCTACTCCGATTGACCTGAAATTTTGTAAGCACCTCTAAAATGTCATTTCCTACAACTTTCATGTTTTAAGCCAAGGCCAATTCGGCTTCTAACTAGGAGCTACAAAATCAGGCAGAATGCACTTCCAAGAAAACCCTAACTTTCAATTTTTTCTTCCAAACAGAAATTAGTTGCAATTATCCACTTTTTCCACCTTCTAGAGTCATTACATACCATTTCCAATCATCATACATAGCCACACAACCATATTCATATTAAAATAGAAAAATCACCAATAATTAGAAAATTTCACCAATTCAACCAAAAATCAAGATGTAATCCATAAAGTTGCATCTTATACCACCACTAAGCATGAATTAAGCATCATTAAAGGAAGGAGAGTGGTTCTTCACAACTCACCTTAGGAACATGAGAGAGAGAGCAATTGGTCACCTTAGCTTTCCAAATAACTCCACACAACACCTCACTATCACTCCCTTAAGTGTTTTTATGGAGCAAAAACACAATGGTTGATTTAGAAGATTGGAGCAAAGTTTGAAGCAACTTGGAGAGTTTTCTTTCTTCCTTTCTTGAGAGAGAGAGCCGGCCACTTGAAGAGAAGAAAATGGGAAATTTTGGCAATTTTTTTGTGATTTATTTGGTCAATTAGAAAAAGATGAATAGTGGTCTTATGTAAGAATCAATCCTATGGTGACAAGTGTCACCTCATTTAATGACTTGCCTAACTTTTGTCTCTCTTATACCAATCCACTTGGCATCCTCTACTTATCTCTTAACACCTGATAAATTAATTCCAGTATCCAAAACTTAACCTAGTTGACCGAATTTTTTCGAACTTTTCGCACTAGTGGGTCCCACGTCCGGTATATGCTCTTAATTTCTCAAAAACTATCCGATACTAGAAAAATCATCCAAAAACTATATTTACTCATAAAAATTATTTTCCCAATTTCTCAAATCAATAAAATGTGGAAAAACGTGCAATTATAAGAAAAAATAAAATCGAGTACTTTAAAACAAAATTACAGGCTCTCACAGTTCCATATAGGAGTACGTAATTTGAATAAGTCTATGACATGCTTATTCCATGATAATTAAGTGTTAAATGCTACATGTCAAGTATTTACCACACTCATGCATATTGAAGTAAGGTATACTTGAATTACTCGACATGAAATACTTGAATTGCATATTTACATAAAGTGTTTAAATGATTAATTATGCTATGGCTGCATAAGTCGGTTGGAGTGAACTCCTCGACTCTTAAGTGGTAAAAGTGGGAAATGGCCAATGACGGCCTATTAAAATGGCAAATATCTGCCAATTAACCGTAATTACTTACCGTAAATCGTTAACCGTTAACCGTAATTACTTACCGTTTACCAACCTACTTAATTACCTACCTACGTGATTACCTGCTTATTTGATTACCTGACTACTTGATTACTTGATTATCGTAAATTATTTGTTCATATGAAATTAACGCATATTGCTTACGTGTTTATGTGTTAAATATTACTAATAATTGCTCATAGGAAATTATCCACCATGTTAAGGCGAGTGTGTACTTTATCTCACTCGACCTACTAAAATGATAAATTTTTACCGTTCACCGATTTATTTGATTACTTGTGCATGTTGTAAGCTCTAAGTTGAACTGGGCCCTGCTCTTGGTTACTAACCTACTCGAGTCAGGACTGGGCTCCGTCGGGTAGGTTGAAACCCTGGACCACCGTTTCGGTATACTCGAGTACTATCACTGGAGAGATAAGGTGATGGCCAGACAAACCGAGGGGATTCTGAAGTTATAAGGTGCAGTTGACCGAAATGGTTCCACTGGAATACCGTATCCTTCAATGTGTGTTTGTTTTGTATAATGATAACTGTCTCATGTTAATGTGCCAATGTGCAATCTTGAATCATACATGTAGTATGTTCAAATTACTTGATTTATTAAAACTGCTAGTGTCTTGAACCTTATTGGGCTGTGTAGCTCATTCCACGTTTTTGTTTTCCTTAACAGGATTCAAAACCAAGAGTGCTCGTGAATAGTATTAGATTGTTTTCTTTTGAAAACTTTAAGTTGTACTACAGTAGATGGCTGTAGTAAATATTCTTTTGGGTTGTATTAAGCTTGAGAGCTAACTATGGTAAGTATGAAGTGTTTTGGAGTACTTTAAATATATATATTGAAGTTATTTGAAGTATTCATAGTTTTGAATTATAGATTGCACCGAATCCTGACGAGAGTTGGGCAGGCGTTCCGCCGATACCCTTGGATTCGCCCTTGGGAGAAGTGGGGGCATCACAAAGTTGGTGGTTACATATATCATAGGCTAAGTCATTAACATTTCAAATAAACAAATCAGATAAGCAATTAAGACTTTCATGCATAAAGATACAGTTTGCTCTTGCGAGCTATTTCGGCAGTAGCTTGACCAGAGTCCGTTGACACTCTGTCAACCATGGAAATATAGTAACAAATCCAGTAGAGCACCGCTTATCTCTAATCTCCGTCCACCGTTCAACCCCCTACCGGATTTGAACTCCAAAAATAACAGTAGAGGCAACCTTGAAGCTGCTGTAAGAGATTTAGTCCCTCAATTACTACCAAAAAGGGACTAAATCTCTCTTTAAACTGTAGGTCGAGGGTTTGATCCCATTTACAATGGAAAAAATTCAAAAGTGGTATCAGAATCAGACCATTCTTTTGGTCTAATTAGATCTGTATATCTGTTAGTCCCTTTTAGAGCTTCTTTAGACTCCCTTCCTATAAAATAGGATAGATTAGATTATATAAATGTTATCATTGGGGAAAAAAAAAGGAAGCAGTGGCAATTTTTTTTTCTGATCCCACCAAATGAATTAATGTACTGATAAACCATTAAACAAACAAACAGCTTGAATGAATGGTCAAGATGCTATAAGTAACGATACTTTTATTAGAGCAAGATAAGCTATAAATTTCGTTATATAATTGTGACCAATTAATCCTTCAAGGGCCATATACACTGACAAAACTAGCGGTCGAGGGTCCTATGTATAACTTCCCCAGGAATTCTTGTACTTCGCTAATCAAGTTATTTGTATACTGTGCGGTCAAGTTCACTGTTGCCTCAACAATGCCCAAATCGCCATTGATCCTTTGCCCAACAGACGAAGTTGTCTGGAAAGTTTGCCGATTTAAAATGGTCACAGCTGCAAAAAAATCCCCCGAAATGGTTCGTTTGATGTTATCTGGGCTCCCTGGAAGATTGACCAATATTTCTGAGAAGCCAGCCTTTGGACCACTCACCCAATATCTTCGAACTCTCTATGCAATATATTCGTCAATCAGAACGTATGCACCACACTTGCTTACAGCAACTCCGAGTGGTCCAGACAGTCCATTTAGTAACAATGACAACGTTTTAGTTCTTGCATCATATTTGTATAACTTTCCTGAAGTGTCATTGCTCTGGATGATCGTGGAAAGATTCCTGCAAAACAATCAATTTTGCCCATTTTTATTAGGCATGTCAATCTCCAAGAACGCTTAAATAATTTGATGATATTGGAATTTTCAACGAACCTGGAGAAAAATATTGCGCCAGCATCTGTGAAGTAAACAATTTGATTAGCTTGGTCAATGTCTAATGCATTAGGAAATGCAAAAGTGGTGCCATTGAATCCAGTTGCTAGCTGAGTTGCAAGCCCTCCAGCAGGTGAAACCACTAGGAAGCCGAATTTGAAGTCAAGTTCCCAACAGTGCCATTAACATTGTTGCAAGAACAAGGCACAGTTACAAGGTAGTCATTTCTGTTGTTGTCAGTGATCGGCCTGATTTGTGATGTATTCACCGAGTAATAAGAAGCAATCTGCTCTTTTTTAAAGCCATTGTGCTGGTAATGGTAAGAATTGCACGTCTTGATGCTGTTAGAGCAGGCAAAAGGATATATACGACTAATCTGAGTTGGGTATGCAGAAGTTCCCATAAACAGCACGCAGAGAGGGAGGAGAAAAACAAGGTAACCACATTTCCTGGTGCCGGAAGCCTTAAGCAGCCTTGGCTGAGGTTTGTCTTGTGAAAGGAAGTAATTATTATGACAGAATCGCTATGTAGAAATTTCGATGTTAACTACTTCCATTTGTCATTATCTGCTTGAAGCTATTACACGGATTGAATATGTTTTGGTTCATCATTGAAATGAAAATCAACACATCACCTGCAGGTTCCAATTAAAAAAAAAAAAAACGATTGGGATATTGCAGCCTGTAAATATCTTATTGTAGCTAACGAAGTCTCTGCCAATAAACAATTGCTTCAAGCTTTTGCTGGCAATATAACCTTTGCCGATCTTTACAATGTACTACTTATTAGCTTATGTATGTTCCTTTTTGGGTAGGTATGAGGTTATGTATGTTCTTTTCGCAACGGCCAGATGTATGCCCATCGCCTACTGCCTCTCTAGAAAGAACAGCAAGCAATGGATCTTTCAGTTAATCAAGTCAGGAACATGCAAATGCATATAAATCAATTACTATCAATTTGCTGAGATGAAGTTAAAGCAAAACCCGGATCATGAAATTGGCAAATGCGGAGACTTTTGCCTTTTCTTCTCTTCTTTTTTAAGTTTCGATGAGAAAAACCGCCGCCAGAGGCAAAATGCCAAACTAACTAACAAACTAACGTACGTGTGTGAGTGTGACGGATGCAAATGCATATGTCTGTATGTATGTGGCATCTAATCTAATTACGCAATTTGCTATTGCTATCTGAATTTTGGTCAAAGACTCCAAAAAAAAAAAAAAGAAAGAAAAGAGTAGGCAGTGGCGGATCAATTTAGTTCCTAAAATTTCATTTCATTTTTTTATGCTTAAAATTCTCAATATATACATATTTTTGCCTCACTAATTTATCAATTAGCCCCCATTGATTGACAAAAGAAAATATATATTTGAGCATTGGGTTGTCAAAATCCAATATAAACATGTGGCCGTGAATGATTTGCTAAAAATTTCTAATAAGACAATCTAGTAATGCACATAATCCATCACTTCAATGATACCTTAAAACATTGGGTTTAGAGATAATTTACAAGGTAATGAGTTGTAAAACATTAGTGGATCCCTTTCCTCTTGCCTTATTTATCAATTACTTACTATATGTATACCATTATTGCCAAATACTCACCATTTATCGAACTCAAAGAGCTTTCATTCTGAAACTGCATGTAGGGCATCTAACTTCTAAGTGTAATTTGCCGATTTCAAATAACCAAACGAAAGATAGTACTGGATCCATTAATTGAAGGTAAATCACACTTTTATTTCATTGGTTACAACTTTGAATAAAAACAAATAGAATTTGTAATTAAAGTCTATCCTGCATTAAGCTATGAGAATTTCGATACAGATTCTCAAGCTTTTTAAACAAGGTGATGCATCGACCAAGGATTTGCGTGCCACACTAAAAATTTGTACATCTTTGAAATTAAGAAGTACAAATATTTAATGCAGAATCAATTTTCATTATTTAAGAATTTAATAGTACTAATCAAATATGACCCCATCAAGAGCCAATACTCTCAGAGAAGGGATGGCGAATGATGATGGCCATGCTGCTTTGCAAGATGAAGCAGTGCTCTGCGCGAAGGATGAGGATGATTCATCAATCTTGGGTGAGCCTGACCGCGGGCGTGGCTGTGGGCATCGTCAGCTCCGGCGAGCAAATGGGACAGAGCACTCATGGCATGGGCTTGTCTGGACATGATTGCGGTGGTTGAAGGATTCCGGCCTCAGACAACAGCGTATCCGTCGTCGTACGAATCCATTCCTTGGGCCATGAGCTGCCATATTAAGCTTCCGCTCATGGTTCCTCCGCTTCTTGCAAAGCCGTATGTTATTCTGTACACGTTGCTCATGTAATCGTCTCTCGCACTCAAGCTGTAGCCTGGATCTCTGCTGGACTTGCCAAATTCCGCTATGACTAGCGGCTTTTTCAGTGTGGTCCTCGAGTCTTCCCAGTGGCTTGACATCCACCTCTGCATAAATACCAATTGTGCTTTGTCATCTTTTCCAGATAACCTGCCACCCAATGCATTAATATGTGAGATCATGATGATCATGTCGGTTTTTTAGGATGCGATCGGCAATTAAACTGAAATTAAAAGATTAACTTTATGTTCAAATTAATAAGGAATTAATTATATCATGCTTGCTTTCACGTTTTGATTGCTAAAACCATGGGATTATTGATTAATATAGTTTTTTTTTCTTTTTTAGTTTACCATTGATCTGGATATGCATGGATGGTGGCGAAATCAACGTCCCTGAGGAGATTGCTGCTTATGAAATCTGTTCCAACTTGGTAACCAGGATTAAATTGTTTCTTTTCGGGCATTGTGTCTCCATAAAATCCTTCCATGCCAATCTCCAGCAAGTGCTTCCGGTCCAATGACTTCACGAAACTTGCCATCTCTTGAGTCCATTCCTATCAACAACATTTCAACTCATTCATTCATTCATTTTAGCCCCAAAAATGCACTAAAAAACTTGAGGGATGCTAAAAAGCAGCGGCAACGAGTCCTCACATTGACCGTCCTTCCGGAGTAATCAGCTTGGCAGCGGGGCTCGTTCATGAGTTCCCATGCCATGATTGTGGGATCATCCCTGTACGAAATTCTTGTAATTGTGTTGAACCTTGTCACCACTCTCTGCAAACACGAACCATATGTATGTTTCCAAAAAAAAAAATGCATTATTCGTCCAGATTAGCGAAATAAATCTGGAAGACGTACTTGGAAACATAATAACCGACTCTTAATTGCAGCTTTCTCTTAGTCTTACCCTGATGTGACCTTTGTAGTAACCTTTGATGGTGGGATGCGTGTAGAAATCATCGTCACTGTTGACGTGTGCTCCTGCATTTCGAGCCCACTGAGCATACTGCCCTCTACCCCCAAAGTCATTGTAATTGTTCACAAAACTCAATATCAAACGAATTCCATGCTTGTTTGCCTCAGAAATCACAAAATCCAGCGCCAGTATAGTGGTATACCCATAGTTATTAAACCCGGCCCGGGGAGGAACCCGGTGAAGGAGGTGGGTCAATGGGTTACTGGTTCAACCGGTGGGTGAGTGGTCTAACCGGTGGGTCACTACATATATTTAAATATTATGTTTTATAATTTTTATGCCAAAATAAATATTCAGTTAGTTTAATTTATTATAGATTCATTAATTTTTATAAGAATTAACAACCTAAATTTAATTAGTAATCCACCAAATTTCAAGTATAAAATTTTATCTAAGTATAATTATCTAGTTTATTTATGAATTTTAAGTGCAAAAGTTTATTAAGAATAATATTTACCATTAAAATGATTTGTGTAATATGTTATTTTTAAGTCAATTTCAGAATTTATAGAGTTCAGGGAATAATAAAAATGTTATTAAAAGATTTCAAATAAATTTTGTTTTGGAGAAATAAAATAAGAATAAGATTGTAATATATAATATAAGAACAAAGTAACTAATAAATTGTTGGTTGGTCCAACGGTAATGGTTGTCTTCTTCTTTGCATGAGGTCACGCGTTCAATTCTCAATTCCAGCAATGTTTACAAATTTTTTTCGAAGACCGGGTTTTTCATAAAATCGGCCGGTTCAACCGCCGGTCCGTTGAAAAGTCAACGGGTTCAATGCAGAAACGATCTTGTTAAGAACCCGGTCCGGTTTCATGCCCGGTTCACCGGGTTGACCGGTTGAACCACCGGGCCGGGCCGGGTTTAATAACTATGGGTATACCACGTACACCAGTATTATGATTAAGCTAGCTAGTTGCAATACGAAAATAGACGTGCTTGGAAAGGAAAAAAAAAACAATAATGAACCTGAAAAACACGTTCATCATAAATTCCAGGTGATATTTGAAGTGCACGGTCGCCTCCATCGCCGAAAGCCCAGGTTCTGCATACCGAGAGACCGGCAGCGGAGGCATCTCTCAACACTTCAGACACTTTATACCTCTCTTTAGGGTCGGCGGCTACGTGCATCAGCCAATAGGAATTGAATCCATTGAAGAGAAATGGTGAGCCATTCAGAACAAAACGAGGACCCTGAGTCCTAACAAATCCTGCACCATTTCTTGGAACCGTACTACCGCTAGCTTCACAAGCAAGAACTAGTGACAGCAGCGCTACTAGTGCAGCAGCTAGTCCAAAAAGATGGCTTATTCTTCTACTACAACTTGCCATTGATTGCTGCATGAGATGGAATGATGTGTGTTGCTATAATGCTGGAGACTGTTAATTTGAGTGGTTGATGACTGACGGGGGGGATATGATGAATTGTGGGAGGGGGGAGCTATTTATAAGGTGCCGATGATAAGAAGTGTTGCTAAAAATAGAAAACCTAGCGGAAGTTAAGTAGGTTTTCCGGTGACGGTGGTTTGCTAAATTGATTTAACTATGGAGATTCGTTCGATGATGCATCATGCATGCAGGGGTGGGGTATCACTATCACGTAAACTGGGGTGAGGAGAAAGAGTATGAGAAACATAGAGACAGAGAGAGGGTTGGTTGGTTGAAAGCCGAACGTCAGCCGAAGAATTCATGGGATTGAGGTAAAACAAAGAAAGGCTGGGAGGGGCTGCTAAATATAGCTGATGCGCTTATCCCATGTGGTTGGTTTAATTTGATCCTTGAATTATGGATGGTATTCTTAAAATTCAAATTGCTACGGTAAGAGTTGTTACCCTACCGAATTTTTAACGAATACTACCATACATAAAAATTAAAGAGATCGATCATACTCATTCATGAATCATGATGAAGAAGAGCGCATAGCTTTTGCCACCAAAAAATAGGGAAAAAAGAAACAAGAAAAGGTGGCACATAGATCATCATGATATATGTGGATGAACGTCCTTGGCCATCTTTGCTTCAGGGAGTGACCATAGATAGTACCATCTGATTCTGGTCTTAGACGGGGAATTCAACAAACTCGTCTTTCTTTTTTGCTATATCTGTTTCTGTTTTAGTTTGTTTTGTGCACGCATTGTACTTGTAGCAGCAGGTTGATCATGTGGGGAAAATCTGAATAACTTCCCGCTTTAGGTTGATCACGCACCCATCACATGTAATTTGAGTTTGAGGGCAACATCACAGATTAATTTAACCATTGCATTCCTGGCAAAAGACTAATAATTACTCATCATTTTATATGGGTTGCTGATTCCAGAGAAACTCTTACGCGCTTCTCCTTTTTAGGATAACGATTAGATGTTTATTGATGGAGAGAAGACCAAAGATAAAATCAGCGACATTCATGAGTAGCAGATAGCACTACTAGATTTCTTTTACTAATTTTCTTTATTATTTCGGTGTAGCTAGCAAATAGCAATAATTAATGGGACCAAGAAAAGAAGAACTTGTACCTACATTTGCATTTGGCGGCTGGGCTGATAGTCCATATATAGCCATCCTCTCTTCGGCAATGTAAAACGTTGACTATAATTAATGCAGATAGACATGGAGGTAAGTCTAGCTACTAGCGCAGAAAACCAAGGAGAATTTGACAGGTACAAGAAACAGAACTGGAGACTGGTATTGGGAAAAAAACGTAAAGTTGAATAACCCGTTAAAAAGAGAAAACCCCGGCCGGTAGTATAGCACCGGCAAGCATGCAGAAATTAGGGATCCATGGACGCATCGTATCATTGTATACCGTAACAACTTGAGTTGGTCCGTGTTACGCTTTCTCTCTCTCTCTCTCCCTCTCTCTCCCTCCGTGGACGGGTCAGAGGGTGCTGTGGTATGCTTCTTCTTCCAAATTTCATGGTTCTTCGATGCAGAGCTGTAAATGAATCGATCCATTTGCGAGCTGTTCGAGTCTTATCTCGACTCGAGTTCGATCAATATTGAAATCGAGTTGAGTTTGAACTGATTAAGTCGAATTTGAGTTCAAAAATGCTAAATTCGTTAGCTCGTGAGTTGGCTCGAATTCGATTTTATAAATATAAATATATTTTTATTTTAATAGTAAAATTACATATATATTTAATATTTTTTTATTTTATTATTTTATTATTTATTTTTTAAAAATAAATAAAATATTTTTTTTTAACCTCGAACTCGAGCTTTGACATTTTGAGTTCGTCGAGTTCGAATTCGAGTTCAAAATTCGTAAAATTATGCTAAAGTTCGACTTGATTAGATCAAAACTCGACTTGACTCGATTTGTTTGCGGTCCTACTTCGGTCTTCACCAACAAAGACTTCAATTGAAAATCAGAAGTATATCATCATTCAAACTTCAAAGTACAATTGCACTCTGTACTGGTATAATTACATTCAGGATTCTCATAGGAGATAGATGTATCGTTTGATAGAAGCATCGTGTTTTTTTCCCCTTTTCTTTTTATGGGTTAGAAAAGGATCAACATCCATATAAAAAGTTGAAAAGGAACTCTTTTAAGTAAGACTATCATTATTGGCTCAAATCACAATTATAGACAACGTGATTTTATCTTTTTTTGGCCATATTGTATACTATAAAGCTATTTATCCTTCTGTTGGTGTTATTACTATCGTAGTATAAAACTTTCATTGAAAGTCTTATCATTCTTTTACACAAACACCATTTGATTAAACATGTCAAATCATCAGTTGGTTGATTCTATTAGCATCTTCTGTGTGTGCATATTACTTGGTTAAGCAGTTCGAGCCCCATTTGGATTTATACAGTAATTTTTGTTGTAGAAGTGATTTAAGTAGCATCATTTTATATATTTCCCATGTCAAATTAAATGATCTTTCTTTGCACGTTTAACATCTTAGTGATATTCACCACGTCTCTCTCAAGCACAATTGCTTTATCGGAAAATCATTCTAGATGCCAAATTAATGCCTTTTATCATAGCCATCATCTCTGCAACCTCAAGTCTCACAATTCTCAGGTATTGGACCTCAATACTTTGATATGAGAAATTTAAATATATAGGAAGAGGTTTTTGCGAAGAAGAATTATTGTGGATAAGAAGCAGCTAGCAAATGTTAGTTAAAGCAAAAGCAAGAATATATTACTTTCTTTAGCTTAACGTTTTAAAGTCTATTTTGATGTCATTCTGCTGTTAATTGTTAGCTAATTCAACAAGTACTGGAAGAAAGAATAAAAATCAAAAGTTCCTAGAAATGAAGATCCTATTTTATCAATGTTCGCCAAAAACAATAATGATTGCCAAACTTTTATATAGTTAAGCATAGATGGAATTCACGAGAAGAAAATATGATATTATGGATCGGTTAATTTTAAAGGAAGTGAGTGTAAGTGAGAAATTTTGAATTTGAATCCCTCCACTCACACTGGTTCATTGTGAGTACTTTATGCTAATAACAAAGGAAGAAAAGTGTAATTGTAATCCAAAGACAAAATGTTGCCTTAGGTTTAATTAAATTTATATCCAATCAAGATGACTTCTCCACATGTGCATTGTGTGCTGGTAAGGTTTTTTATTATTTTGCTAAAGAACAAGAAATGTTAAATTAATCAATTTATATTAACTGAGTAAATACTCAATACAAGTCTCTTTTAAATTTTATTTTAAAATAATGTGCAATGCACATGTAGCTCCGGGCATCGCAAAACTTTATCGCAATGTTGACATTATTTTGGACCTGGCCAATGTAGTCGTAGATTTGTTTCCTCTTCTTAGATACAATAGCCCAATACCGCTTCCCTGGGCCCCGAGATCAACCTGTCATAACAAAGAGAATTGTACGTGAAAAATTTCCCTTACACTTGATTATTTCAATTCCATTTGTACATCAAAAAAATAATAATAATAATAGTCCCCCATAGTTTTGCATATTGGCACATGATTTTTTTAACATTTCAAAATATCCACATAACCTTCTATAGCTTTATGTAAAGTGAAAAATGGAGAGAAAGTATCTCATGTTATAGAAATTGATCCTCACACACTCTAAAAACTTATATGGTGAAATTATAATATCCATTTAACCTCCTTATAGTTTTTTTTTTTAATAAAAATTCACTTAATTCTCCTATAGTTTTTCATATATTTATACTATTCCCCCCCATGATTTTATACAAAGTGGTTAGACTCTCATTTGGATTGGCACTTAAGTAAGAGAAATAATGATATTTCAACTAACAACCTTGTCTAGGTTGCTTTTTCTATCAAATATCCACTTTACATAAAGTTACAAGGGATTATGTGAATATTTTAAACATTAGGGAGGTCATGTGATAATGTGTTAAACTATAGGGAAGTTACTAGTAATTTACACACAAAAAATGGCGTGGATTAGTGGTTTCATAATTGTTTAATATACATCTATTAGAATGTGTGATACAACAATATCACGTACAAAAAATGCTCATCTTTGAATTTAAGGTCGATTTTGTTTGGTAGCAATGATTCTCGAGAATTTCCAAATATGATCATAATCAAGCTGGAGCACAGCGGTTTTAAGGTTTTTACATTTTTGCTATTCTCAACACATTTACAAAAGTAATTTCTCATTTGGATTTACGGTTATTTGAAATATCTTTTCTACTTTTTACCTGTATATATATACATTTATTTTTTATAATTTAACGTATGTGAGATAGAAAAATGAAAAGTTGGTTAGAAAACGTACATTGTGATTAATAAGAACTTTTTCCCAATAATTGGCTTTCCAAATTGCCAAATGCTAATCACAGGAATATAGGTCTCGCAATTTTAAATATGTAATATGCTGCTTCAAGTTGCCAGTAAAGATGGGATATGTATCCCTCCAAAAAAAAAAAAAGAGATGGATCTGTGTGTAATGTATTTGTTCAGGTCAACTTGGCAGTAGTACCCCTAATAATGTACTATTACTATTTCTTTTTGGGATCTTTTTGCCTTCTTACCGGCGAATAATGTTGTTTTGGAATTTGTTTTTTTTCCTAAGTGGCAAATTTTAGTTGTTTTAGTCAACTTAGGTGGACTTACTACCAAAACAAAAGGAAAAAGGAAAAGAAAATCAACTTCCTTTAATGCTAGATGGTGTGAGTCATCCTGGAATCTGCAAATTTCACTTCATTTATAGGATTTTTCTTTGTAAATTTTTTTACCAACAGAAGAGGGATGGGACTAAAGGAGCGGGGAGGGGATGGGGGAATTTTTTCACTTCATTTATAGATTGATTAAAAAAAAAAGAAAGTATTGAAAATTTAAAAATTAAGTAAACTGACATCTTTATAATTGCGTCAAGCTGGAATTGTTTATAAAGATAAAGAAGATGCCAATGCCCGCTCAAGTTCGAAGATGCAGGTTTGAAAAGGTCAAGGTAGAAGAGCATGTTTCAATTACTATTTTGTGAAAAAAATTTTCTTGCACATTTTTCAATCATGTTTTTACTTCACATATATCACATTGTTACAATTTATTCTTCTAAAAAACTTCAAAAACTTTTACATTTTAGTTATGTGGCAGAAATTTTAGAATGCCTTTAGAATGTCAATCATATGTCAATCATTTTGTCCAAGTGCTTGTTGCCGCCATTTTGTCCTAGGCTGGTAGAGACTTTTGGTTGGTTTAAGTATCTCTTATATAAAATTTGATGTAATTATCATATTTTGATATATGTAAACAAAATTCACATGTAAATTAATGACATTGTATGAGTGTATGCCAAATCTTGGAACAAACAAAACCTGACAAACCCCAACTTAGTTTGCCTTTTCCGCATATTCGACTTAATTTGGGATTTAGGAGGAGAAAGTTAACTAAAAAAATACCAAATTGAAAATTTTACAACCTTTTAGAAATTCTATTTTTTTACTATACAATTAGTGTCAGCGTGGTCAAAGAAGACCTGAGCTCAGGCCATCTTGGCTGGTTCTCTATTTTAGATTAAGATAATGCATAACGATGGACTAGTTGTTAGTTGCTATTTATCCTTTTTTTTTTTTTTTGGAGGGGCAATTGTGGAGATAGATTGAATATTATGAAAATTCAGGGGGCAAGAGCGAGACAATAATAAAAAAAATATAGACCTTTTTAAAGTTAATCTATAATTTTTCATAAATCAGGGGGTACAATTGCAATCCTTGGAGTCAACATATCCCCGCCCTGCTCAAACTAGAACTTCACCCCTGCATGCTTTGACACTAATATTGCTATTTTTTCTTACAAGGGATCATAGCAAAATTTTCCCCAAATTTAGAGTTGCAGACAACAAAATTTGACAATTTTGGAGAAGTTCAAACATTTGTCATTTGCAGGTCCAGAAGTTGTCCAATTGTAACTATTGGGAACACATTGAATTGAGATGGTATTTCCTTTAACAGTTGGACACACACTTGCTTCATTGTTGGCCTTAGCAGAGGATTGGTTCTATACATGATAATGCCAGCTTTGCCACCAAGGTCACTTGTTTCGACTCTTGCTTACTTGGAGATGAAAGTCGAGGATCCACAATGTCTTTCAACAGTATATCATATGCTGTTGAAGTGGATGATGATGCCGACAATGTGGACAATATGAAATCACCTGGATGCTTACCCATGATCACTTCTAAAGCTAATACTCCAAAACTATAAACATCACATTTTTCATTTACTTCCATGGTATAAGCAAGTTCTGCAATTCACAAAAATGACAATCACTTTAGACTATGGTGCAGATGAATCCCATTAGAGTATTGAATCATAATCCAAAAGCATAAATTGCTTTGCTCATGCTAGCATTATGTAATTACGGATTAGTTGAAAAAGAGAAGGTAAAGCGAAAATTGGATTTGTTTGAGCAAAGAAAAGTGTACCTGGAGCAGCGTATCCATAAGTTCCAGCAAATGATGTCCAATGAGATGAATCAGGCCTCAAGATTCTTGCAGTGCCAAAATCAGAAATATGGGCTTGATACTCAGAGTCTAACAAAATATTTTTGCTGGATATATCTCGATGAATTATGGAAGGCGAACAATTCTGATGCATGTAAGATAAGGCATTTGCCACATCTTTAACAATACTTACCCTCTTGATCCACTCGAACTTGGCTGCTGTTTCATCATTGCTCAACAAGTGCATCAAGCTTCCCCCTTCCAAGAATTCATAAACCAAGAATGTGTGTTGTACATGTGAACAGAATCCATACAGCCTCACAATGTTGCGATGCCTTATATTTGTCAGTGCACGGATCTCATTGGCGAAATCTTTTGGTCTCCTCAAGGCACCATCATCCATTCCATGAAGTTTCTTGACAGCAACCACTTGACCATTTGGCAACTCTGCTCTAAATACACTTCCAAATCCTCCCACTCCGATGCAATACTTGGGGTCAAAATTTTCTATTGCATCAATGATGTTCTCGTAGACCATTTTCCCATCAAAGCTCCAGACAGAGAACATACTTCTAGTAAATTCCTGAGGCTTATTCTCCACGCTTCTCTTACGTGACCTTGCAAGAATGAAGATGCCTACAACAACGATCAAAAGAAACATGGTTGCTAGTATTGGAGCAACAACTAGAAAGACAACTCTTTTAGTTGTTCTTCTACTAGCCTTCTTTTGAGTTGATTGAGAGCAAGGCCTCAATCTGGCAACATTGCCGCATAAACCTTTATTGTTTCTCAGGGAATCAAATGGAGCTTTTTGAAAGGCACTAGTGTTGGGGAGAGGACCTTCCAATTGATTGTAGGATATATCAATGGAAATCAAACTGAAGCAATGATCAAAGCTTTTTGGGATGGAACCTGATATCTTATTATGCGAAAGATTCATCGTCTCAATGCTTTTCATCTCGCCTAGCTCTGGTGGCAATTTTGATTCCAGCATGTTTTGGCTGAGATCGAGAGTTGCAAGTGAGGGAAGATTTCCTATTTGAGAAGGAATACTTTCGATGAGCGCATTTTGGCTCAAGTTTAAATCCAGCAATTGTGTGCAATTGCCTATTTGTTCTGGAATCGAGCCACTAAGACTATTGGCCGATAAACTAAGATTTAAAAGTCTAGACATCTGACCAATTTCTGATGGTATATTGCCTGAGAGATTGTTGTTGTGCAGCTTAAGCTCAAGCAACATGGTCAACTTCCCTAAACTGCTAGGGATCTTCCCATGCAAATGATTTGAAGAGAGATGAAGTTTTTGAAGACGAGATATCATTCCAAGCCCACTTGGTATATTACCAGAAAGATTATTGTACGAGATTGACAACTCTGTCAAAGCCAGATAGGCGCTCCAATTCCAAGACAGCTGACCAAAAAAATTATTCATGGTTAAATAAATACTCTCCGCATATGGATAGACGCCAAGTTCTTCAGAGATATTTCCGGATAGTTGGTTTCCATCGACAGCAATACTTCTTAAACTAGAACAGTTTTTCAAGCTCCTTGGCATGGCACCGAGAAAATTATTTACAGATACTATGAACCTTGTCAGTGAGCTACCAATGCAAATATTTTGGGGTAAACCACCAGTAAGATAGTTTTCCTCCAGCTGTAGCACATTTAAATGTGTAAGATTGTTGAATCCTTCCGGAAGAGCACCACTTAGCTGGTTTTCAAAAATACGAATATAAGCAAGTAACTTCAATGTTCCCAATTCGGGAGGGATAGCCCCATATAAGTTGTTTAGAGAAAGTTGCAAGTCAACGAGATTGGTTAAATTTCCTATGGCAGAGGGGATATGCCCGGACAGCTTGTTTGAAAAAAGGGCTAATCGAGTTAACGTTACCAGATTACCAATAGAAATGGGGATGTTACTGGCGAGATTGTTATAACTAAGTTCAAGATTTTCAAGGGATAAGAGGTTCCCAATTTCTTCTGGAATGGGTCCGGAAAGAAAATTAGAGTGAACAGACAGCAAAGTCAGGTTACCTAAGCCTCCAATTTCTTTGGGAATAGGCCCAGAAAGATAATTTTGGGAAAGATACAGCTGAGTCAAGCCACTTAAGTTTCCAATAGACAGAGGAATCCGACCTGTGAGCGTGTTTTCATCTAAATAGAGTTCAGTAAGAGATATAAGTTTCCCAATCTCTTCTGGAACGAATCCAGAAAGTTTGTTGATTCCTAGGTCTAGCCTGGCTAGGTCAGTCAGATTTCCTATAGAAGTAGAGATTGCTCCGTTGAGTGAGTTATTGGAAAGGTACAAGAACCTAAGTTAGCTGGCTGATTTGAATTGGAATGGCACCAGAAAATTGATTTGAATCCAAGCCAAGATAAATTAGTCTAGAAAGGTTGCCAATGTTGGATGGAATGATCCCGTGGAGGGCATTATCATACAGATCAAATCTAGTTAGATGGGGTAAAGACGAGAAATTGAGATGATCCAGTGTACCTCGGATGCCAGAACTAGTGATGTTAATCACCGATACTCGTCCAGCTCTGTTGCATCGAACGCCAACCCAAGTACTGCAAGGATTGATAGATGCTGACCAGGATGACAACTGGGATTGGCTATTATTGTCAAGACTGGCTTTCCAAGTTAAAAGAGCTTTCCCTTCACTTCCAATACTTGATGCTGCATGCATTTGATCAGAAGCAGCATTAATTCCAGAACTGGAGACTAAGTAAAGAATGGCCAAGCATACAGAAACTAAACTAATTGGGCAGATGGAATAATTCAGGATTGACATATCTGCTGGATATATGTCTCAATGAAAACTTTGCTGCTATTTTCGCACTTGTGCAGGTATATATAGATCCAAAAGAACCATTCTGATTGGAGATGACTTAAGTCGTCTGTCTCTCGTTATCATCATCAATCCATGTTCTCACCTATCAACAGCAAATTTTGACATGGACGCATGTTTGTATTTTATGATTTAAATTTTCTTTCCCAAATTAATCTCACTATGATACTTAAAATTTAATGCCTTGTTTATAATTCTTGTGTATGTAATACTAGTATTGAACTTTTACTTTTGGAATACCCAAGAAAATACTCCCTCCCTTTTTTTATAACTGACGTTTAAAAAATTTGCTCTAGTGTACTTTTATCTGTCGTTTTATTATCCCCATACAGTATTAATTATTTTTTCACAATTTTACCCTTTTATCTCTCTTTTCCAATACAGGATTCTTAATTATTGCTTCTAGTAATTATTGCTTCTCTCTTTGTAACAACCCTAGTAATTGGACAATTAATGATGGTACAAAAGGAAAGTAGTGTACAGATTTAAGCAATGAAAAACTTTTCTTAATTGGTATGCAAAACCTTAAACGTCAGTTATAAAAAAAGGGAGGGAGTAAATCTTAGTAATTTAATTCAGTTCCAATCCCCATGCCTGTAGTCTGCCTTGAAGATTTAAATCTTTGTTGTAACTGGGGAATATCCAATTTTGCTCATTGGTGAACATTTTTGTCTTTCTAATTTTTTTTCTTGAAGGATGGTCAACGTCATCTTCATTTCGAGACTGTCAGATGGTTGATTATAAAATAGGACAACACTAATAAATCTGGTCGTGCAATTTCTTCCCATAGTATACATTTTTTGGCTTTTTTTTTTTTTGGCCTATCAAGATAAGCACACAATCACAATCTTACCTAACAGACCACTAAATATTTGGCCCACTTTTATCATGTGTAGGGCTGTCAACGGTCCGGGTCTAGACCCGGGCCCGGACCGGATCCGTCAAATTTATCCGGGTATGGATAGGGATTTAATTCCGTTATTCGGACCCGGATCCGGATCCGTTTTGCCAAACAAAAAACGGGTCGGATACGGAATATAGTATTCCGACCCGTATTGGACCCAGACCCGGATATAAATGGATTAATAATTTAAAAAATATATATTTATTAATATAATTTGATTAGAATGATGTATTTGAGTAATCAATATAATTGGACCCGGATCCTAATCAATATAATTTGATTAGGGTGATGTATTTGAGTAAGGTTAATTTGATTTCTTTTCTTATTTGATTTTTTTTGTATTAGTTAGAAATTAGTTTATAAATATATATTTTTTTCTCATTTTTGTTAGGAATTATAAATTTTGTTAGTTTTTTTTCGGGTAGACCCGGATCCGGATTCGGGACCCGTCGAATCCGGAACATAGAGTAAAGATCTGTCAGATAAACGGGTCGGGTCGGGATCGATATAGTGTACCGGATCCGGGTCTGGAATAATGAATTTCGGCTCGGACCCAACCCGTTGACAAGCCTAATCATGTGCTCACCTTATATCTTGTGCCTTTATAGCATGGAATAGAAGAACCCATATTTTTATTTTTAGGCCCATATATACCAAAATATTCAAAAGTTGAATTTAAAGTTGGTCTTTAGTTGACTAGGTATATATTTGACAGGTGTCGTGCCTGTGCAATAATAAATATCTGCTTAAGAAAAATAAATTTTCTGTGTATAGTAGTAAGCAGGGTCGAATCCACAGGGACTGGAAAAAAATTTGATTCTTTTTAAATTCGAGACACGGGGGATTTTTATCAGATAAAACTAAAAATAAATAATTAAACAATTTAACTAAAAATAATTAACCAAAAATAAATAATTAATTAATACAATTGTAAATAGCAATTAAATAAATGATAAATAAATTCTAGCCAAGGATACAACTACGCAGACACAGTCCATTCATCCGATCATTGATGCAAAGAAGGTTCACTTAATTTTATTAACAGGTTAGTTATAGTCGCCGATAAGCTCTAACGACCAGCTTTTCCTTAATTTATTGATAACCAAGGTACGACCGTTGATTACCCCTAACCAGAAAATACTCCTAGGTACGACCGCAGGAATTAATTTCCTAATTGCATTAAAAACTAGAAAAGCCTAACCCAAATTAATAACACGCTACGAGGGTTATTTAAATCAGATTGCATGTCCCCCTAGTATGTGAAAATACTAGTTGTCACTAATATTAACCAACTAAACAATTACGGATTTAATTGATAATTTGACAAGAGATTAATGAGTCAAATTGCACATCGGGCCCTTGATATCCAATTAACAAAATAATCCCATGGAAATTAAAATAGAAAACATGCAAATATTAACAAATTAAGGAACACGTAAAATTAATTAGATCTCACAGATATTTGGGACTGCGTCTTCGCGTTGATCCTTGACTAGAGGAGAAGATTAGCCACGCCTCATAAGAAAATTCCCACGTAATTTAATTGAATTCAAAGACATAAATAACTCTTGCTAGTAACTGAAAATGAAAATTTGATTCTCCGTAATCTAATGCAACAAAACTAGTTTCCTGGAAGAAACTCGTTGAATGAAAGAGACCGAAGAAACATAAAACAAACTTCTGAAGAAAACTTCACACCCAAAATCCAACAAACCAGTCAACTACCTATTCTACCTCCGGAGCTTCTTTAGAGAGAAAACTCCAAAACTAGTCTAATGTCTTCTGAAGCTCGTCCGATTTCTTCATACATAAAAAACCAGCCAAAATGGAGACATCACCCCACGTCCTTCAAAGAGGTCATCATTTCTCTACACAATCATTTCTATTCCACTCAAAACAAAAGCAATTGTCGGTTTTCTTTTTGACCAAGTGCACACGTTCACCAACAAGAAAGCAAAACCACAAATGTGCAAAGAAAGCACACTTTAGACAATACAACTTATTTGCGGTCCCCACTAACTTTGACATGTTGTCTAGCCAAATTGAATTCCCAAATGCAATTCCATTCTTCTACGTTGGTTTGCACCAAAATTGTGCAAAGTTCCACAATAATCTTCTCAAGAGGTTTCTGCTCCCATTTCTGAAATTATATCCAAATACCAAATATAAATATATATTGACAATTAAAACAAATTAAAGCAATATTTGGCAAGGATAAAAAGGAAAATTAACAATAAAATTACTAACAATTAACACCCTATCAATTCCCCCCACACTTAAATCATGCTTGTCCTCAAGTATGGGAACACTAAACTCAACAATGGCTAACTCTCATTTCATTTACTACCAAGCTACGCTTATCCCAAAATCAAGTTTTAGTGGCTAAGTGTCAAGACATATTTCTCTCGGTTAGCTCTTGAAATCATAGACTCGTCCAATTCATGGCTAAGTCGTCTAAGAAATCAAAATATTAAACTAGCAAAAGTTAGCAATTGGGTCAACTGACAACCAAAATCTCAACATTGAAGAACAAGGATCGGCAGGCCAACATGATCATAAGCTTACATATTATTCTCTTTTTTTTTCTTTTTTTTTTATATATATATCTTTTTTTTTTTTGAATAAATGCTCAGTCCCAAGCTATTCAAGTCTTTTGACGTGAACTCTGACATTTTTAGATGAAAGAGCCCAATTACTCAACTTTTCACAGCTTCAGGACTACCTACTCATAGATATCACCACTTTTTGACGCGAAAGTCGACACTTGTGGTGAAGACTCCCGGTTACTGGGTGATGACATTAGCGGAGTAGAGCCATTTATTAACCACAATTAAAGCACCGGAATACCAAACAGTTAAAGATCATGGCCCACGTCATGTCCTAATATGGAGAACTAAGATCAACAATTGCCCAATCTACACAACAATTGCTAATAAAATATTTATATTGCCTAAACAAGTTAACCACAATTTGCACCAAGTCATTAAATTCATGATATTCACCAAGATAACATGCGTTTACTTGCCATCTAAACAAAATTCATAGGATAAATCACAACCAGCAATAAACGAATGAATTGCCATATTTATTCATTAAAACACTAGTAAGAAAGGCAGTAAATTAAAGAAACACCAATCAAAACTAAACCCAAATCCCCCCCCCCACACTTAAATCACACATTGCCCTCAATGTGATAATGAAACAGTAAAAATAAGAAGAAGGACAACGAAACTCCCCTGAAGCTGGTGTCAGCTATTAGCACCTGTAGTTGGAGGAGGCGGAGCGGAGGTCAAAGGGTCGGGATCGTGGTTTCACCATTCTTTCCAAATTGTACTAAATAAATAAAAATCAAGCAAAGTAAAAAGAAACAAGCAAAGTAACACAGAAGTATCCAACTAAGGATGAATAGAAATGTCAGGTAGTCCAAACACGCAAAACTTTCAGAAATGTACTGTAATAAAAATAATAAAAACATACTGCAATAATAAAATAAGAAAATAAAAAAAAATAATAAAAAGAGATTGAGGCAGGCGCGTGCATACGAAGCCAGTGGTGCGATGAAGGTGGTGGCTGTGAGAGAGAAGAGTTTGCGGCAGCTGGATCTGGTGGTGCTCAGCGACTGCGGGTGGTGGGCGACGGGTTGGGGTAACGCGCGTGAGGGAGCGGCGGGCTCCAGGTGGCGCGCGCGAGGGAGCGGCGGTGGCGTCGGTGGAGCAGGAGGAAGGGAGGAGACCTGGGGTGGCGGCGGTGGGCGGCGGTGGGGTGAGGTTCGCAGCCGAAGAAGAAAGAAAAAGAAAGGGACAGCGGGAAGAGAAGAAAGAAAAGAAGAAGAAAGAAAGAAAGAAAAAGAAAAGAAAGAAAAGAGAAAAAGAAAGGAAAATAAAATAGTTTTTGATCTTACATTTTTTTTTTTTTTTTAGTTCGTCAAACATGGCATGGGCACGCCAAGATCAGAAAACATTCTCTGACCTTGAAGTTGGAACTTGTAAGATTAATGCGTGCCCTCTCCGCGCGGGCACGCCATGATCACCTGTCCTGATCATAGTAGAGAAAATATCAAATTTAAGCAATACCCAGATGAGAAAAGACATATTTAACGAATTGAACAACAAAAACCAACAAAATAAAAAATTGGGTTGTCTCCCAAAAGCGTCTTTCTTTAACGTCTTTGGCTAGACGGAGTCCAGAATTTGCTTAAACTAAGCAAATCGGGTCTTCCAGTTGCATCATCTCCACCCGTTCAATTGGAAATCCTTCATAATATGGCTTGAGACGGTGACCATTCACCACAAATTTCTTCTCCGTTTTCAAACTTTGGATCTCTACTGCACCATAATGAAAGACATTAGTCACAACAAAAGGGCCAATCCAACGAGAACGTAATTTACCTGGAAATAGTTTCAATTTGGAGTGGTATAGTAAAACTTTTTGCCCGCAGACGAATATCTTCCTAGAGATCTGTTGGTCATGAAAGATCCGATTCTTCTCTTTATAGATCACTGCATTCTCGTATGCTTCATTTCGGATTTCTTCCAACTCTTGTAATTGCAACTTCCTTTGAATTCCGCCTTCCTCGATATCCATATTGCATTGCTTGACCGCCCAAAACGCTCTATGCTCAAACTCTACCGGGAGATGACATGGCTTTCCAAATACCAATCGGTAAGGGGACATGCCAATAGGTGTCTTGTATGCCGTCCTATATGCCCATAGTGCATCCTCTAGTCTCACACTCCAATCCTTCCTATCGGGTCGGACCATCTTTTCTAGAATTGATTTGATCTCTCGGTTCGATGCTTCCACCTGACCATTTGTCTGAGGATGGTAGGATGTAGAGACTTTGTGCAAGACACCGTATCTCCTAAAAATTGCAGCGATCGTTTTGTTGCAGAAATGAGTACCCCGATCACTTACAATTGCTCGCGGCATCCCAAAGCGAACAAAAATATTAGACTTAACGAATTCTGCAACCACTTTGGAATCATTAGTACGGGTGGCCTTTGCTTCTACCCACTTCGAAACATAATCTACAGCAAGCAATATATACAAAAAACCAAAGGACGAAGGAAAAGGACCCATAAAATCAATGCCCCAAACGTCAAAAATTTCAACAAAAATCATTGGGGTTTGAGTCATTTGATCCCTACGAGAGATATTACCCACTCTTTGACACTTATCACATGACTTACAAAATGAGTAGGCATCCTTGAATAGAGTTGGCCAATAGAATCCACTCTCTAGCACCTTACGAGCCGTTCTCTTCGGTCCAAAGTGACCTCCACATGCAAAAGAGTGACAATATACTAGAATAGATTGAAATTCAACTTCACTTACACATCTACGGATGATTTGATCGGCACCCCGCTTCCAGAGGTAAGGATCATCCCAAATGTAGAACTTTGCATCGCTCCTCAACTTGTCTCTCTTTGCCTTAGGCCATCCTGTAGGAAATTTGTCAGTGACTATAAAATTAACAATATCTGCATACCAAGGCAAGGATGAATTAATAGAAAATAAATGCTCCTCGGGAAATGCTTCTCTCAATGGGAGGTCCTCTTCGACGACTTGTACTCGACTCAAATGATCTGCTACTAGGTTCTCTGCCCCTTTCTTATCTCGGATCTCCAGGTTGAACTCTTGTAACAACAATATCCACCGTATCAATCGCGGTTTTGCCTCTTTCTTGGTCAATAAATACCGTAAAGCTGCATGATCAGAAAAAATAATAACTTTAGCACCAAGTAAATAAGACCGAAATTTTTCTAAGGCAAAAACAACTGCTAAAAGCTCCTTTTCGGTGGTTGAATAGTTCAATTGAGCTCCGTTCAAGACTCGAGATGCGTAGTAGATAGCATGAGCTGCCTTTCCTACTCTTTGACCCAATACCGCACCCACTGCATAGTCGCTGGCGTCACACATGATCTCGAATGGGAGGTTCCAGTCAGGGGGTTGGATAATAGGTGAGGTGGTCAATAACTCCTTTAACTTATTGAATGCCCCCTTACATGTTTCATCAAATTCGAAGGATACATCTTTTTGCAAAAGTTGGAACAATGGTGCTCCAATTTTCGAGAAGTCCTTGATGAACCTTCTATAGAAACCTGCGTGACCCAAGAAGGAACGAACTTCCCGCACACTCGCGGGGTAAGGTAAAGTATATATAACATCTATTTTTGCCTTATCAACCTCAATACCTGTAGATGATACAACATGACCCAAAACTATCCCGTGTTCAACCATAAAATGACATTTTTCCCAATTAAGCACGAGATTAGTTTCTATACACCTTACTAAGATCAATTTCAGGTTATCTAGACAGTTTTCAAAACTTTCACCATATACACTGAAATCGTCCATGAAAACCTCAATAATCTTCTCAACATATTCTGAAAAGATACTTACCATGCATCTTTGGAAGGTAGCAGGTGCATTACACAATCCAAATGGCATCCTTCGGTATGCAAATGTTCCAAATGGGCAGGTGAAAGTAGTCTTCTCTTGGTCCTCGGGTGCGATGACAATTTGAAAATAACCTGAAAATCCATCCAAGAAACAATAGTAAGCTCGACATGCTAGTCGCTCCACCATTTGGTCAATGAAAGGGAGGGGGAAATGGTCCTTTTTCGTGACGGCATTTAGCTTTCGGTAATCGATACACTGTCGCCATTCGGTGGGCTTTCGAATTGGTACGAGCTCACCCTCTTGGTTTGATTCTACCGTCACCCCTGCCTTCTTCGGGACCACCTGTACTGGACTTACCCACGGGCTATCTGATATTGCAAATATAATTCCAACGTCCAGCAGTTTTAAAATCTCTTTCTTTACGACCTCCATCATGAGAGGATTTAATCTTCGTTGAGCTTGCCGTACGGGTTTAGAATTCTCCTCGAGTCGAATTCGGTGCATACACACCGCGGGACTAATTCCCTTGATATCGGCGATGGTCCATCCTATCGCCTGCTTATGTTCCCTAAGAACTCGAAATAGTTTCTCTTCTTGAACCTTTGATAAACCCGCGGAGATGATCACTGGAAGTGTCTCCCCTTAACCTAAGTATATATACTTTAGGTGTTTCGGCAGTGGTTTTAGTTCCAAAACAGGTGCCTGCACCACAGATGGAAGTAACCTTTTGTGAGGTTCAGGTATAAAAATGGGTGCGAGGTCATACCTTGTCTTCGTGGTTGGTAACGTTTGCAACGATCCAATCACGCATTTAAGCTCTTCACTCAACTCTACTCCAGATGTCGTTTCGGACTCGAAGTGCTTGGTCAGAACGACCTCTAACTCATCTCTGCCTTCAATTTCAAAAACCTCCTGTATAGCAGGGTCAATAACTTTTACCGAGAAAACAGAGCCAACATTTGAATCGGATGGATATTTCATGGTCTCAAAGATGTTAAAGTGAACAATCTCACCATCAAATTCCATAGACAAAGTACCCTTATTAACATCAATTTTGGTTCGGGCTGTGCTCAAAAAGGGTCTACCTAACAATAGAGGTGACGGATCACGGGAGTGTTCATCCTCCATGTCGAGCACATAAAAATCAGCTGGAAAAACCAATTCATTAATTTTTACCAAAACATCTTCAATCAACCCGTCAGGGTATGCATTGGTCCTGTCAGCTAATTGGATTATTATCCCAATCTCTTTCAAAGGGCCTAAGTTCAATGAAGCATAAATGGACTTTGGCATGACATTAATCGATGCTCCTAGATCTAACATGGCCTTTCCAATCAAAATATTACCTATCCTACAAGGAATAGTAAACATACCTGGATCTCCGCATTTCGGTGGAAGCTTTCTTTGTAGAATTGCTGAAACATTCTCCCCAACTATAACTCGTTCATCTCCCTTCAACCGCTTGCGGTTGGCACACAGGTCCCTCAAAAATTTTGCGTACCTGGGTACTTGTTTAATCGCATCCAGTAGGGGTATGTTGATCTCCACCTTGCGAAAGATCTCCAGGACCTTTTTTTCCTTGTCTTGCTTCTTTGGTTTCTCTAACCTGCTAGGAAAGGGAGGTGGATTAGTTTTAGCTGTAGGAATTGGGTTCGAGGGTACCTTTGCATTTTTGTTGTCTCTGCCCTCCTCTTCCAATTCTTTCTCAATCCGTTCCTCGTCCTTGTCTTTAGGAATCACCGGTTCGGGTCCTTGAACTTCCTTGCCACTTCTCAAGGTCATTGCACTTACATTCTTTGGATTTGCCTCAGGTTGAGATGGCAACTTTCCTTGAACTTGGGACTCCAAACGATTGATTGTTATAGCCATTTGATTCATTTGATTTTGCAATGATTGCACCTGTCCCAATTGATTTCTCATGCTTTGCAGGTCTGAATCCGTCTTTTGTTGATTAGCAAGTAATTGCTTCATCATCTCTTCCATGGACGGACTTGAATTTGAAGGGGGTGGTAGTGGTGGTGGGCGAGGATGGTACTGCTGTTGGTGTCCTTGCTGTCTATTTGGCACAAAATTAGACTGCCTATTTCCTCCATAGCTAAGGTTGGGGTGATCCCTCCAACCAGGATTGTAGGTGTTTGAGTATGGATCATACGGCTTTCTTGGCGCGGGCGCGTGGCCAGCCATGTTCACCTGTTCTGCAGTTTCTTCTTGAACCAGTGGACACATTTCCGTAGGATGACCCACGGCAGTGCACACCCCACACACTTTGGCTTGTGAAGCATTCCCCACAGCTAATTGTCTTACAAAAGATGTTAATTCGGAGATCTACTGTTGGATAGAGGACGTTTCCACCTCATTCACCCTGCGCGTCGGGATGTCCTCTCTTGAACCAAACTGTTGTGAGTTCTCAGCCATCCCTTCAATCAACTCCCATGCTCCTCGAGGGGTTTTGTTCACCAACGCCCCTCCACTTGCAGCATCGATTATGCTTCTGTCCCTGAAAAGTAATCCCTCATAGAAATATTGGATGAGCAGTTGCTCACTTATCTGATGTTGAGGGCGTTTGGTGCACAGTTTCTTAAACCTCTCCCAGTACTCATAGAGTGACTCGCCTGGGTGTTGTTTGATGCCACATATCTCTTTCCTTAGGCTCGCAGCTCGAGACGCCGGAAAGTACTTGTCCAGAAATTTTTTCTTCAATTGATCCCACGTGGTGATACTACCAGGTGGTAGGTAGTAGAGCCAGTCTTTTGCGGAGTCCTTCAAAGAGAAGGGGAAAGCCCTCATCTTTATTTGCTCTTCTGTAATTCCCGGAGGCTTCATACTGTTGCAAACGACGTCGAACTCTTGCAAGTGCTTGTAGGGCTCCTCACCTGGTAGACCATGAAAAGATGGCAAGAGATGAATTAGACCAGATTTTAGTTCAAAGGGAGTGTCATCATTTAAATTTGGAAAAGTAATGCACAAGGGCTGCTGATTTAAATCAGGAGCAGCCAACTCCCTTAATGTTCGTGCATTTGCCATAGTGACTTCCTCTTGGTCTGAATCACTCGAATTGTCACTAGACAAATTTGTCGGCTCAACTTCTGGATCAAGTCCCTGAGGTGCAATACCGTATTGCTCTTCTCTGAGCCGCCTGGTTTCTTTCCTCGTTCTACGCGCTGTCTTCTCTACTTCAGGGTCGAAAATTAATTCGCCTGTACGAGAAGAACGAGACATAAACTAGAAAAATACCAGAAAATTAGAACAAAAATGAACTTAAAAAGAAACAAATAATTAACGCCAGTCCCCGGCAACGGCGCCAAAAATTGACAGGTGTCGTGCCTGTGCAATAATAAATATCTGCTTAAGAAAAATAAATTTTCTGTGTATAGTAGTAAGCAGGGTCGAATCCACAGGGACTGGAAAAAAATTTGATTCTTTTTAAATTCGAGACACGGGGGATTTTTATCAGATAAAACTAAAAATAAATAATTAAACAATTTAACTAAAAATAATTAACCAAAAATAAATAATTAATTAATACAATTGTAAATAGCAATTAAATAAATGATAAATAAATTCTAGCCAAGGATACAACTACGCAGACACAGTCCATTCATCCGATCATTGATGCAAAGAAGGTTCACTTAATTTTATTAACAGGTTAGTTATAGTCGCCGATAAGCTCTAACGACCAGCTTTTCCTTAATTTATTGATAACCAAGGTACGACCGTTGATTACCCCTAACCAGGAAATACTCCTAGGTACGACCGCAGGAATTAATTTCCTAATTGCATTAAAAACTAGAAAAGCCTAACCCAAATTAATAACACGCTACGAGGGTTATTTAAATCAGATTGCATGTCCCCCTAGTATGTGAAAATACTAGTTGTCACTAATATTAACCAACTAAACAATTACGGATTTAATTGATTAATTTGACAAGAGATTAATGAGTCAAATTGCACATCGGGCCCTTGATATCCAATTAACAAAATAATCCCATGGAAATTAAAATAGAAAACATGCAAATATTAACAAATTAAGGAACACGTAAAATTAATTAGATCTCACAGATATTTGGGACTGCGTCTTCGCGTTGATCCTTGACTAGAGGAGAAGATTAGCCACGCCTCATAAGAAAATTCCCACGCAATTTAATTGAATTCAAAGACATAAATAACTCTTGCTAGTAACTGAAAATGAAAATTTGATTCTCCGTAATCTAATGCAACAAAACTAGTTTCCTGGAAGAAACTCGTTGAATGAAAGAGACCGAAGAAACATAAAACAAACTTCTGAAGAAAACTTCACACCCAAAATCCAACAAACCAGTCAACTACCTATTCTACCTCCGGAGCTTCTTTAGAGAGAAAACTCCAAAACTAGTCTAATGTCTTCTGAAGCTCGTCCGATTTCTTCATACATAAAAAACCAGCCAAAATGGAGACATCACCCCACGTCCTTCAAAGAGGTCATCATTTCTCTACACAATCATTTCTATTCCACTCAAAACAAAAGCAATTGTCGGTTTTCTTTTTGACCAAGTGCACACGTTCACCAACAAGAAAGCAAAACCACAAATGTGCAAAGAAAGCACACTTTAGACAATACAACTTATTTGCGGTCCCCACTAACTTTGACATGTTGTCTAGCCAAATTGAATTCCCAAATGCAATTCCATTCTTCTACGTTGGTTTGCACCAAAATTGTGCAAAGTTCCACAATAATCTTCTCAAGAGGTTTCTGCTCCCATTTCTGAAATTATATCCAAATACCAAATATAAATATATATTGACAATTAAAAAAAATTAAAGCAATATTTGGCAAGGATAAAAAGGAAAATTAACAATAAAATTACTAACAATTAACACCCTATCAATATTTAGCATTTTAGTTAAATCACTTGCCAACTATAAAGCAGAAACGTCTTTAAACCACCAATTACAGCAATCTGGATGCTGATCCAATTTAAAGGTGTTGTTGCCCCATGCAGAAGTTTTCCTGATCGTGTAACACAAGATGAGCAAATTAGAAACGAAACAATTCAAAAGTTGAATCAATAAACTATCCTGAATGTCAGAGGAAGTGGCCTCAAGGTAGGAAAATGTCCAAGGAAGTAAAATGGCTGAAGCAATTATCTCCTAAAAGTTTTGTTCCTATGCCAGATTAAGAAGATCAAAGGACTGCAAGTGGCAATGGTGTTTTTTCTGCTAAATCAGCTTTGAAGGCAATCAGATGTAGAAACCCAACTGTGGAACGGTACAAATTGGTTTGGGGTAAAAATTATAGACCAAGATGCTCATTTATCTTATGGCTACTTTGTAAAAGAAGATTGGGGACAGTGGACAGATTGAGGAAGTGGGGCTTGAAGGTTGAATCAATAACTTGTGTTTTCCGTGCAACAGCTGAAGAAAGTATGGATCACCTATTATTTGATTGCACAGTTACTCAAAGAATTTGGCAAAAGGTGCAAAACATGTGTGGTGTATTTAGAAGTAAACTCTTTTGGGATTGTGAAATCGCTTGGCTTGCTCATCACTGGTCAAAGGATTCATTCTGCAATCAATTTAAGAGGACAGCTTTAGCAGTAATTTTATACCATTTGGAGAGTTTGAAATGAAATTAGACGTGGATATTCTTGATGCCATTATTAACACAGTCCATTATGCGGCCGTTTCTTGGGATAAAATTCCTACGACTAAGGAGAATTGGAGGCAGTTGGTGGAGTGGGGAATCCCACCAAAATTTTGATATAACATGTATTTGTTGAGTTCCAAGAATATACTGTAAGGAGTGTAATAGTGATGTTAAGAGGATGTGTAATCTGATTTTCTGATATTAATAAAATTTGCCATTAAAAAAAACTATCCTGAATTGGCCCCAATATCATTATTTATTTCTTTACGTAATAAGCTTTATTTCTCAAGTATTTACCCCAACTCCCATGGCAATGTAGACGAGTCTTTAACTCTTAATGAGAGACGACTTCGCCATCAACATCAGTCCACTTTCTCACCTACCATGCAAATGTCCTTCCCTGCATTTGTGTTTCCCTACATATGACTTGGATTTTCTTTCCCAGCATTTATGTTTCCCACATATGATGTTTACGTAATAAGCTTTATTTCCGAGGACTTTACCCCTACTCCTACGGCAATCCAGTTGAGTCTTTAACTCTTAACATAACGTCAAGTTTGGGGTTGATTTTGTGAACTAAAGTCTATTCTGAATTTATTTTAGTTAGCAAAGTCTTCTTTGATTCTCAACTTTATGATATATTCCTTTCTCTCAGAAAGTGTGGATCGATATTGTGCTTACATTTTGTTGTGATACATCTCATCAAACAAAGCAGTAGCTAGAATCCCTTGTGGTATAAGAAAGCTACATTGTCCATCCCGCATAAAAATAAGAGAGTTGAAAGAATTATAATAAGATTATAATAAAGCAACTGAAAATCGGGGACGAGTGTATAATTTAAGATTAAACTTTTGGATGCCTAAATAAACTGCACATAGTAAGAGTAAATGCACATTAATTCTCCCAATTCCAATTTTGATCTATCCTACCAACTAAAATGGGAGAGTTCCCTTCGCAACAGTAAATATTAGTCCCTTATTATCACCATCAATAGGTGAATAATTTGGAGATTATATTATCGTTTTCTTTGGGAAGATCGGTGGAGATTGTTGGCTTCTGTTGTATACGATCCAGTTGTGGGTGTGTGTTTTACCATATTATCCTTTATTTCTGAATTTATTAGAGATAGTGTAGTTAATGTTGGTAGCGGTCTACTTCTCTTCTTCCCTGAATGGCTAAGCAGATTCCTATTTCCCCATCGCCCACCTTTTTCTTCCAAACAGGTCTTGGGGGGCAATAATTAGAATTGGTTAATTAAAGAATAGACTAGATAGAATGAAGTCAAGTCCTGCATTTCCTTGGCAATTTTATGGTAAGTCACTCTCAATTCAACAATAAACGAAAATTCAAAGTAAATGCAGTCAACAGAAGACTTGGCTTGAGCACCTTCATTGAAGCCAGAGGATCAACATAATCGCCACTATTTGTTACTCCATGTGTCCCATTTTGATAGTCTTATAGTTTTTCTTTCACTACAGTTTAAGAAAAAATAGTTAACTTTATTAAATAAATAAATTTAGGTTGCTATTTTTCTAAAATACTCTTACATTAAATAGAGTACAATTTTATATTAATTATTCATAGAAACTTGAATTGATAGTTTATGGGAACTTGAATTGAGAGTCAAGTAACAATCTACATTAAATAGGGTAATTTATACTACTAACAACCTACATTGAATAAGGGTATTTTAGAGAAATTAAAAGATAACTATATTCTTTAATTGAAAAGTGGACTACAATTTGGAATGGATGAAAAAGGAAAATAGGACTATCAAGGTGAGACGGAGGGAGTAGAATTTTAATCTTATCTTATCTTAAATGTTAGGGAGAATTGGAGTTTTGGTCCCCAATTTATTACCAAAGCTCGAAACTAGTCCCCAATCGATTGCACATAACAAATGTGGTCCCTAATCTATTCAATTTTGCTCAAAAGTGGACAATTGACGGGTTTTCATCATTTTTTGACAGAAATTGAGGGGTTTTCATCATTTTTTGACGGAAATAAGTCACGTGAAAACATGTGCCTGTACTTAAAATCCTTTTTCCATTTTTTTAAGCGGGAAAACTCATAAAAAATTGTTTCCTGCTTTCTGGTGCCTCCATTCCTAATTAGCAAAGACAAAACACACTAATTGTCCCCCCTTCTTCTCTTCAGGCTCCAGAAACGAGAACGAAAAACCAGATGAGGCCATGCCCCCGGGAGGTTGTGAAGTGTTTCCCTCAGAAACTTAAACCCAAAATGTGACAAAGACGGACGGGAAAAGCTCGAAACTTGCAGGTTGTAGCAGAACCCGTTGCCCGCCTCTCTTATGATCTTTTCCTTGCAGAAATGCTCCCTACTGTATGCACCAGTACCACACGGAGAGAGCATTGAAAACCCCACAAATCTCAACACCTTTTCTTTCACACTAGTCTCTCTCTCTCTCTTTGCATCTTCGCTCTTCTTTGTTTTCCCTTTCACATTCTCTTCTTCTTTTATTGCCTTATTTATTATTATTACTATTAGCTCTGATTTATTATTATTATAATTATTTTCTTTTCTCTTTTAAGGTAGTCAACACCGTGGGAGTAGAAGTAAAGAATCACATCAAACAATTCTTTATATATACAATTCTTTAGTTATTATGAACTCCTCCCAGTAGTATTTGAGTCGCTTTTAGAATTTTAATGAAAGATGATATCCAACAAGGCAGTGTGATGGAGGGAGAGTAGACAAACAAAAAATAGAGAGAATAATAAATGGAAGGAATCCTGCTGCAAATGAAGCTAACACTTACCTCTCTCTCTCTCTCCAACCTTCTCCTTCTCCAACTTCTACTGCAATTTTCTGAACCGACCCTTCATGCTTCATAACAAAAGTTGAGTCGTCCTCCTCGTTTTTTCTTCGCACTTGATCATGCCCTGATCAAATTCCCGAGTACATGTACTCCTCCATTGGTTTGCTGACCCACTTTTTCCCCGGTACCCCGGGTGCAAAAGCTAAACTTTGATTTACTAGCGGAGATCCCACACCCAAAAGGCAAAACTATTCTACATTCTCAATTCTTCGGTGCGCAGCTCTGGTCCAGTGAAGCAGCAAATAATGTTGACTTGTATAGCTTGCTCTAAGCAACACCTCAATGCCACATCTCTTCCCCAACCCCAGCATGATGATGACGACGCCGCCGCCGCTATTTCCACTCCCTCCACTAGACAAGCCATCAAAGCCCTCACTTCTCAAGTACTGTAGTTTGATGTCCATCCATTACTCTGCCCTTTTCATTCTGCTACATAATTCTCTAAGGAGTAATATTTTCATTCCAGTTTTACATTTGTTGATCATTAGGCATTATTATTGTGTTTTAGATCAAGGACATTGGAATAAAGGCTTCGGGTACGTACAAGAACTGCAAGCCCTGTTCTGGCTCTTCCAACCACCACAATAACCGCGGGGATGACTACGCCGATTCCGAACCCGGCTCTGTCTCCGGCTGCTATCACTTCTCCTACGCTAGAGCTGCTGCTGGTAGCTCCAATTCTACGCCAAGGAGGCCCTGGGGGAGGGAAATGGAATCCAGATTGAAAGTGCTTTCCAGTAGCAAAACCACGCCCGCCTCCGTCAGCAGCCGGACAGAGTCCGTTGTGTTTATGGAAGAAGACGAGCCCAAGGAATGGGTCGCTCAGGTCAAGCCTGGCGTCCTTATCACTAATTAATATAATTAACTCCATTTGCTAATTGAGTTTTATCTTTGCTAATTAGGAATGAGGGCACCAGAAAGCAGGAAATAGTTTTTTATGAGTTTTCCTGCTTAAAAAAATGGAAAAAGGATTTTAAGTATGGGCACATGCTCTCACGTGACTTATTTCTGTCAAAAAATGATGAAAACCCGTCAATTGTCCACTTTTGAGCAAAATTGAATAGATTGGGGACCACATTTGTTATATGCAATCGATTGGGGACTAGTTTCGCGCGTCGGTAATAAATTGGGGACCAAAACTCTAATTCTCCCTAAATTGGCGAGGAAGTAAGAGACGATTTGAATACCAAACGTCAGGCATGTTGATAGAATACAATCACCACCGGACCAACTACCCATTTGTTGTTACCTTGTCCTTCTTATACTACATATTAGACTTTTTATTTTTATTTTATTTCTTCAAAACAAAATTTATTTGAAATCTTTTAATAACATTTTATTATTCCCCAAACTCTATAAATTATGAAATTGACTTAAAAAATAACATATTACATAATTTTTTTTAAAGGCAAATATTATTCTTAATAAACTTTTGTACTTAAAATTCATAAATAAATTAGATAATTACACATAGATAAAATTTTATATTTGAAATTTGGTAGATTACTAATTAAATTTAGGTTGTTAATTCTTGTAAGAATTAACGATTCTATAATATATTAGACTAACTGAATATTTATTATGATATAAAAAATTATGAGACATAATATTTAAATATATTTAGTGATCCACCGGTTGGACCACTCACTCACTGGTTGAACCAATAACCCGTTGACTCATCTCTTTCACCGGATTCCTCCCCGGGCCGGGTTTAATAACTATGCTCTGAAGAGTTCCAGATCGGACACATCTCTTTAGAAGCCTAATTAAGCAAGTAACTAATAAGTTAATATTGTTTCTTCCTTTCATACCTTGAGTTTGTTAAATTACTATGTTAATTATACGTTAATTATGAATCACGTGGGTGAGATTATTATACAGACTGTTAGTTAGGTTTTGATTTGGATAAAGAAATTTAGCCTTTAATCTTGTTAAGATGAATGATGATGGTAAACAAACTTTAATGGTTTTACAGAAAGAAATAATTGTTAGGAGTCCTATTTATAATCAATTAAGTGCAAAATTTGAAGAAAACTCTAAAGAGTTTGGTCAAGGTAGGAATCTTCCTTAACATCAAATAGATAACAAAAAGCAGCAAAGAAAAAATCTCGTAACTTTAGAACAATAGAATACTTGGGAGACTAATAAAATAAATAAAACTTAAAAAAGCAAGAGACAGACCTGCAAAAAAAATAAAAAAATACAGTAGTATCAAAGGCCAAAAAGAAAAGCTTTTGCATGGCAAGTGAATAGAGAGGATAGAAATTTAAGAAAGAAGGAAGAAAGTTCCGGTATTAAAAGAGTAGAAAGTAACAGATAGGGAAGAATAAACATATCTTATTAGTATAATGCTCCCTCTGTTCCTATTTAAAGGACCCCAATCCAGCGTTCCCTTTTATCTGTCCTTTTATCATATCAAGAAAGCATTTTTGAAGCTTTTTTCCAAATTTATCCTTATTTATACTCTCAACTTTCTTGAGTTAAGATTATAAGAAATTAAATGCAGTGTTTATAGCATTAAACATAAAAGTAGTTGAAAGATAAAGCGTAGTTTTGGAAAGCGAGGTAAATTTTTATTCAATTTTAGAAACTTTCTTAATCCAAGAGATTCGGTTATAAATTATAATATATTTTTTAAAAATTATCTTAAATAATCTCAACCAGAGATATTCTTTTACCATATAAGTACTTTCTGCCGTAGGCCCTTCAAAGCATAACACCATTGCTGAATCTTGGCAGCTTTTAGCACATAAATAGTTGTTAACTTTGTGCTGTATTCGTCTTTTTTTTTTTATTTACCGAAACGCTAAGTGATTTTATAGATAATATACCTTTATAGTTTCAAGTAAAGACTTGAGAGAACTTTACAACCAGTGCTGTATTTGTCAAATCTCCAATACTATGCGAATTTAGAGTGATATCAGCTGCCACTTCTTCACCATCTTCTTGGGAAGCATCCACCAACAAATTTATTGCTTTCAGTTTTAACGAAAATTCTGGAAAAACTAATTACTCAAAATTAGTACTAAAAGTCATCATTCGTAGATCATTAGATTAAATATCATTTATATTATCATTTTGATTTACACCACATGGGCTGCATTTGCCCACTCGCTAAGGGAGGGAATGCATGGTGGCCATTTCATAGAATTACGCACACTATAAATATCCCCACCTGATATTATTTCCGCAACATTATTGATTTCTTAAAAGTCGAGTGACCAATAAATTTGATTTTCAAGTTATCAACTTTTAATTGCTATTTTGCTGGTATAATGACTTCCTTGAAGCTGAAAATTGACGCTAATTATGCTTTTGGCAATAATGGTTCTAGCAAGGCTGACTGATTCTAGGATGAAATGTCCAATAATATGGTGCGCATTCTGTTGTCTCCTGGAGGACGAGTTTTCATCTAGAAAGATTGGGATTTTGATGGCCAATGGACTTGGGACCCCGCTAATATTTAATAACTCGTACGATTTGTAAGAGCTAACATTTTTTTATTTTCAAATAGACTTAGGGTCTATTTGATAACATAAAAAAGTGTTGAATTTGAATTTTTTCAGATATTCAGATGTTTTGAGTGTTTGATAAATGAAAATCCATTTGCTGAACTTGTTAAGTAGTGCTGAACTTGTGTGTATTTTTTTTCAGTACAAGAATCCTAACTGAATGCTTAATTCTGATAAGAATCAATAGAATTACTTCAATTACCTTATCTAATCTACCAAATCTACCCTTGTTTGTTAATTATGTTCAAAATTCTTATCTAATTAAATAATCTAATATTCTCTATCTAATGATTTTCTATTTCTTTTTTCTCCCTTTTGAATGATTTTCACATTTTTTTCCATACGCCTCATATAATATATTTCATCTTTTATATTAATTTGATTTAAAAATAAATATTGTCATTTTCATACCTAACATTTTTAGCTTATTAAATCATAGGTTCTATTTCTTTTTTGGATGAAAAGATATAAGGGCAAATTTGTCAAATTTAACTTATTAAGCATTCAGTTATAAATGTTTATCAAACAGTATAAATAGTTTAACATTAAAATTCAGACATTCATATATATCTTTTCAGTGCTTAAAATTCAGCAAATTAATTGTTTCAATATTCAGATTTCAGAATTCAGATTCAGTTTTATCAAACGGAACCTTAGAGTCGCCAAATAGGCACATGTCTTGAGGTTAGACCAGTCAGATCGTTAAAAAATATTCAATTTGCTCCTCTTCTGATGCATGTACTACAGTACATATGAGTATCTATGCTAATTGGAATGTCTAGAAGAATGTTAGTTCTAGGAGGGGAAACAAAGATTTTAGCTTTTTTTTTTTTTTTTTTTTTTTTGGTGTCTTTGCCTTGTAGGTTGTAATAGTGCAGGAGCTATGTGAGGAGATTCACCGTTTTCATTCCAGTTTTGCCATTGCAATGGTCGGAATTCTCTTTCCTTCCGATATCTTTAATAAATGAAATGAAACGCTTCTGTGAATTTTAGTAGTTGACATGAAACTGTTGTAGAGTAAGGCAAATATGTTTCCATCTTGTGATGATTTGCAACTAGCAGACCATTAACCGCTATTGATGATTTGCAATGCTGTTGTGGAAATGGTGTTGGCGTCTTAATATCCAACAGTCAAAGAGCCTAGAAAGAGTTAAAAAGATTATCAGGTTTCAGTGATGTCTTATGTTTCAATGCATTATACCATGACCATCAATTCTCAAGAGTACTTAACAATTGCATTACATGTTGGACATGGATGTGGTTCATATAGCGTGAAAAAATTTCAAGTGGCTTGGATCTTTGAATGGTAATGCATATTATGATGCTAAATTCCGTGACTTTAACATGTTAATTCAAATTATGAAAGAGTTATATATAACTTTTGACACTATAGGGGGTTATGTGAAAAATTACTAAATCATAGAGTAGTAAAATGTGTTTTGGTCCATAAATAGTAGATCTTGAGCTGCAAATTGCCATCAGCTCAGGTTTGCCACATCGAAAGAAGCTATGGCGGGGAAAAAAATTGCCAACTCTAGTTTGCAACATTCAAGTGCAAAATTACCTTAATTCTATTGTCATTAAATTGCATATGGCACTTCATTTTTTTTTACATGTTTCAAAAAATTGTAAAAGAGATTGACTGGTGCTAACAATAAATGTAATGTTAATATCATCACACATAAATTATTCAGAACTTGAAGGAGAATTAGGTTGGGTGATAAGGTGGAAGGAACTATAAGCAGAAGGTACTAGATTCAAGACTCTCTGCTTCCAAAAAAAAAAAAATTCGGAACTTGTTGAAAAAACATCTATGACACTAAAAAATTCAAGACCTTCAAGTTTTTCTCCCAAAAATATGGGATCCACTTACCAAGCTATTGCTATAGGTTTCAAAACAAAAAAGCTGTTCCTATGGGAAATAATGTAATAGCATCCTCTTGACTTTACTGCAGAAGAATCTTAAAATCAAAATGAGTTTAAATATATAAAGTAGTAAAACTTTAAACATTTTTACTTGGCTAGACATGGTCTTATACAAGATCTAAGAACAATGGAGAACTTTGCTAGGAAACAAATCAAAGACAGGAAACGTAATCTTAGGCCCCAAAATTGTGCTCTCTTAAAAGATAGACATAGTCATAGGTTCTTTTGTGCATAATATTATAGACTTGTACAATTAGTTGTTTTATGCATTTTGCATAAACAATAGCATACGTTATGTATCAAACTTGATTATGGTTTTCCAAAAGATACTAGTTGACCTTGATTAAGATAATAGAAACCTTTAGCTGTGGTATAGACAGTTACTGGCACACTTTAACTCATGCTATAACTGGCCAATTTTTTATGGACAATGCTTTAGTAACGATAGTTATCGTAACAAAATAGTTTTTATCTAATATAACAAGTTGTTGTACTTTTAGTGACTATTTGATTAGTTGTTGGATCTATCCACCTAAATAGGATAATACTTAAAATTAAGGAAGTAAGTTTCCCATCTAAAATTGTAAGTTAACCATAATAAATTAGTAACTTTTATACCTCAAAAGGTAAATTAGAATAAATATTAAACTTACTTTTTAAAGAAATAAATTACTACTTTACATCCCAAACATACTTTTTAGAAATAAGTTTAGTTCAAATAATAGTAAGTTTTTACCTATAAATAGTAATTCTTACTTATAACATAGTAAATTTGATTAATTACCAAAACTTACTAATTTATGGCACAAACGTACTATTTTACTAAAACACTTATACCAAACCAATACTAGAAAGTTTATTTGAAATAACGATAAGATGTTTTATTAATGATTAAAACTTAGTATCTTAGTTAGTAAGTACTCATAATATACCTGTGTAATACATGATTATATATCTAATTTAAAATTTTTTTCTGTTTATATATTTCAAAATACTATGAAAAGTTTTTCAGATAACCTTATAAAATATGTAATAAAATTTATCATATTATAATTTTGAATAATTTTAAAAATTTTTGAAAAGTTTAAAAGTTTGGATAATAATAATAACACGTCTTCCTAGTTATATATGGAATATCACTTCTTTATATATCACAACTTTTATAATTTAACACCTATGAATATAATAAGATGATAAATTTTTAATAAATTTACATCTGGAATACAAGAATTAATAAAAGTTAAAGCCCAAACAAAATGAGAAATAGTATAACAATAAAAATGACAAAATTAGTATAACAATTAATATAAGAAAATCAGTATGATCTGGACTTTTTCCTTGGGAGATTGTTTATAAAAATGAGATTCAGCAACTAAATGAAACCACTTGCACATATAATCTATTGTATAATTTAAATTAAATTAAATTCACGTATAAAACGGTCCTAAAATAATTAACGCACTATGATACAATGTTATTTTAATAACAAAATTTTTCTTATTGAAAGTCTCAAATATCCATGACATGCATATGACGGATATTTTACCATATTTGTATCTCACATCTAATCATTAAGTTAATTTGAGGAAGAATATTTTTGATAATAGAATTATTTTGAATTTAGTTAACAAGTTGAGATTTTTAAAACAATAAAAGGGAAATATTTTGGGAACTTAGTTTTTTATTTTCCCATAATTAAAAATTGCTATATTTTAGTAATTGTTGCCATTGACATTTCATTTTCTAGACTAATTTTTATCAATGCAAAATTAGTTTTATTAACAATAATTGAAGTTCCATTGGTTCGAGGATTGGCATTCTATTGCTATTATTTTATATGTAAATATTTAACCTAAGTAACAAAATAAATAATAGCTACTTAAAAAAAGGACATAGGTGCTCAATTGATGTGTTCAAACTATGAATTCCATTAATGCATCACTGTTAAATTATATTTTCATTTGTAGGAAATCAATATGCATCGTATATTGACTAGGACTAAATTACTGATTATTTAAATAAATCATGCCTAAACTCATGATGTAATATGTATTGGATTTGGTCACCTTTGGTCGCCTTTCTTTCTTTCAATAACATCTTCCTTTCTATTCCATATATAACTAGGAAGATGTGTTGTTATTATTATCCAAACTTTTAAACTTTTCAAAAATTTTTAAAATTATTCAAAATTATAATACGACAAAATTTTATTACATATTTTATAAGGTTATGTGAAAAATTTTTCATAGTATTTTAAAATATATAAATACAAAAAAATTTTAAATTAGACATTATAATTATGTATTATACAAGTATATTATGAGTACTTACTAACTAAGATACTAAGTTTTAATCATTAATAAAACATCTTATTGTTATTTCAAATAAACTTTCTAGTATTGGTTTGGCATAAGTGTTTTAAGTAAAACAGTACATTTGTGCCATAAATTAGTAAGTTTTGGTCATTAATAAATTTACTATGTTATAATTAAGAATTACTATTTATGTATAAAAACTTACTATTAGTTGAACTAAATTTACTCTATAAAAAGTATGTTTGGAATATAAAGTAGTAATTTATTTATTTAAAAAGCAAGTTTCATATTTATTCCAATTTACCTTTTGAGATACAAAAGTTACTAATTTATTATGGGTAACTTACTATTTTAGATGAGAAACTTACTTCCTTATTTTTAGGCATTATCCTATTTAGGTGGACAGATCCAACAAGTAATTAAATGGTCGCTAAACATATGATAACCTATTATATTAGGTAAAAACTGTTTAGTTACCATAACCATAGTTACTACAGAATATTTCATTTTTTATTGAAAGATTAGCCCACAATCACTAAAGCAGATGTTCAACATTTACCATTTAGGGTCCGTTTGTTTCGGGTGAAAATGTTTTCCAGGAAAATATTTTCCTAATTTCCCGTGTTTGGTTGCACAAAAGTTACTGAAAACATTTTCCTATGTAAAATATTTTCACTCATCTTATGGAAAACAACTTCCTTTCCAAACTTACTGAAGTTGTTTTCCGAAATGCATGCATCCCGCCTGTAGTATGTTCCAAACTTACTGAAAACATCTTGTAGTATGTTCTTTTTTTTTTTTTGTGTAAACAGGAGAACTCGAACCCAAGACCTCTTCCTTACATTCCCTCCCCCGTACCACCCAACCCAACCCAACCCTCCCCCTAATATATTCAAAATAAAAAAATAAAACATCATCCTGCTCATCCTATGCTAGTAATTAATTATGTATAATAGAGACATTCTTTTCTAGAGAAACTTTCAGCAGTGAGAGTGCAAGATATATGTCACAATAAGCATTGCATGTGATTGATATTTGACACTAAATGGCCAGCAATTTGTTTATTGCTTAAGGAGATATTTTTTATTCATATATACATTTCTCCAAGATTTTTTAAAGTTAAACAATGAGATAAATTTTCTTATTTTGCATGGGAAGAAGTATGTAGTTATAATGTGTAGAAAGTAAAGATAGAGATAAAAGTGAAAATATTTGAAAAGTTAAACAAACACCAGAAAAATGAAGTGAAAAAATATTTTCAATAAACTAACCAAACACCTGAAAATGATGAAAGGGAAATGATTTTCATGGAAAATTACTTCCACGGAAAATATTTTCCCAAGGAAAACATTTTACTTCCAACCAAACAGACCCTTAATGGTAGCCTTTGCCGTGAAATACCAAAGGAGCTGATTTCATCTCTTTTTGCTATGTTATTAAAACTCATGTACCAATATAAGGCCTCTAGGTGTGAACAAATAGATATTGGTTACTCCAGAAGTGAAAAAAAAAAAGCGTACTGTGATAGTTCGTGATGATATAACTACTAAGGCAACGTTCAAAACAAAACTGTGCACTAATATTCTAATTATTCGTTATTAAAGAGTAATGAGTAAATAAAAGGTTTCAGTTGCTACAAACATGTGATTGATATTTAGGATGTATGGTACCTTGGCTGATTCTTTGCTTTAGATTAAGATAAGTTGCAGTGATGGATTAATTGTTGGTTTTATTTATTTTTTTTTAAAGAGGATCAACAGTGGTTCTTTCTTGCAGAGTCGAATTTATAATCTGTGTTTCAAGTGATTAGTGGTTCCTTACTTCCTGTAGAGTTGAATCTATGAACTTTGAGTTACAAGTGAAGGGTCTAAGCAATTAGGGTGCGTTTGGGCTCAGTATTCAATAGTTAAAAATAATTAAAAAGTTCCAAATCTTATGAAATAACTATTCAAAGAGTAATAGGTCAAATCCAATGTGCAATGCAAATCAAGCAACACCGACTTGATTTTATAGATAGTAAACTTTAAAATACTCTTAAAATTCTAAAGATGATGATGGAATGCATATCTCTCGACAAAAGCTTTACATACGGTTTCTACAATTCAATCTAAATACTTTGGGTTGGAGACAAATATCAATGCCAAAGGAACTATATATGCTCCATAAATCTAATTTTAAATATTTTGCAATCAGATCCTCTTCTCCTTAAAATAGAAGCACTTATGAGTAAATCTTATATACACTGAATGTATATACACTATTATCGTTGGATTCATGACATGCGTGCAAAAGTTGAATTTCAAATTCAAATTTTTCATAGTTATCATTCATTTAATGCTGACAGTGTATGCACTGTCAATGTATGAAAGATTAATCCAACACTTAATCTAGCCCAAAAACCTCATCCTTGAGTTGCTCATTCCTAACATCTCTAGGAAATTTCAAGTGCCTATATATGACATTCAATACAATTAACTTTAACTTTCTTCAAGTTTTTACCATAAAAATATTCATAAAAACTTTCTTATGCTTTCAAATAACTAATACGCTAGAATGATGAGTAAGCATTAAGAAATCTAGTTGAAAGCTAGAAGGCTATAGACACACAATCGAATAAATAGTTCATTATGGTCATTGCTATATTTGCTTTTCTGAAAAACATAACAGAAGAATTTATTAATTTTCCTTAACCCAATATTAGCCCTCTATGATATTTGTTCCAAGTCAAGAAAAGCAGAAGACAATTTGGTTTTACTGATCAAGCATCCAATTTCTTTATAGAAGCATGCTTAGCTGTACCATATCTTCAGCATTATTCCTTTCCTGATACACAAAACACTTTTAAACTTTTCTACCACAGGCGAGGTAGTCCATATGCTTTCTTTTGCGCTTCACCGCCAGAGCTTTGCTCAAGCTGTTCAAAGTATCATATCCAATATTAGAAGAATTGCAGTTTAAGAATGCATAAACCTTGGTATCAAGTTTTGAATATGAAATTCACTCTAAATAACGCTCTGACTCTGTAGAGGAGTCAGGATCTTTATTCAAGCGGTGTAATAATTTTATATAAAACTTCCTATGTATAGTTTGTAGACTTTTGGTGCAACTAATTGTTCACTATAAATTAATTAATAGACATACACCAACTCAATATTAGAAAAATGAAATAAAATATAGTCTATGATTTATTATCTCCTGTAGTTATTAGTTCATCTAATGGTATACAATTGCCTAATTGCTAATAAAACTACAAGATGCAGATTCTAATAAGCTAATAATGGAATACATTCAAACTGTCAAATGAGTATTAGGTTTGCAAGCAATTCATGTGACTAAACATATAAGAGAAGTTCAAAGTTAAACAAATAAAATTTACAAAATAAAAAAATATTTATAAAAAGAAATAAGAATAGCATCATATAATATGTGTTATTTAAAAGCTCCATTGTAGAATTGGTAGGGCAATTTGAAAATTCAATGCTTTTGGAGGGGCAATTGTAGGAATAAATTAAATGTTATGAAAATTTAGGGAGCAAAAATGAGAAAATGCTAAAAAAATCAAGACCTTAATTATATAGGTTATTCCACAATTTTTCAAAAGTCGTGGGTATGATTGCAATCCATGGAGATAACATAAATCCGCCTCTGCTCTGACTAGAAGTTCGCCCTTGTTTTGACACTAATATTTCTATTTTTGTTTTTCATGCAAGGGATCAAGGTAAAATTTGTCCAAAATTTAGAGTTGCGGACAACAAAATTTGGAAATTTGAATAGATGAAGGAAAGTTACTTACACAGAAAAGCTCAAACATTTGTCATATGCAGCTCCTGAAGTTGTCCAATTGTAACCATTGGGAATACATTGAATTGAGATGGTATTTCTTTCAACAGTTGGACACACACTTGCTTCATTGTCGGCCTTAACTGAGGATTGGGTTCTATGCACGACAATGCCAGCTTTGCCACCAAGGTCACTTGTTTCGACTCTTGCGTGCTTGGAGATGAAAGTCGAGGATCCACAATGTCTTTCAGCTGTATATCATATACTGTTGAAGTAGATGATGATGCCGACAATGTTGTGTTAGGACCGGCTCAGGAAATAGACAAATCCAAGTTAGGACAAAGTAGGCGGTATAACCGACCATATAATAGATAGGCGGTAGATACCAGCCATATAATAATTAGGCGGTAAAACCGACCATATAAAGACGGATAACAAAGCAAATAAAAGACACAGAAGATTTACGTGGTTCGGTCAAATTGACCTACGTCCACGGGCGAGGGAGGAGCAATATTTCTATTATGAAGAAGAAATACAAAAGACAGTAGGAAAGTGGTTCCTAGGCCAATAGGCACTTACAAAAGAGTTTAGAAAATATTCCTAAACTCAAAACAAGAGAGCCTAAAATATTTTACTGAATGGGCTAGATGACTCAAGAAGCAAATAGCCCATATAACTCTCTTAAGTGGTGCAATTAATTCCTTCATAAATCCCTTCTATTTATAGGCTCTCCAATGAAGCCTTCCTGCTGTCTGCTGCGATGTGGGATGAAAGGAAGAAAACTTCCTTACGCAGCATCTGATGTAGGACGAAGAATTTTGCCACACAAGGTCAAACCTTGCGGCTCAACAAATCTCCACCTTGGCATAATTTTGAGTCCCACCAAAAAACTGCTCCACCTTCTCCACATAAGTCCCAATGGGCTTAAATCACAAACAACGAACACCAACCAAGTCCAAGCACTGTTTGAACTTGTAAACTGGAAGAGGTTTCGTAAACATATCGGCTGGATTGTCCTTAGTATTGATTTTCTGAATAAGGACTTTTCCCTCAGCAATGATATCCCGAATGAAGTGATACTTCACATCAATATGTTTCGTCCTCTCATGATACATCTGATCTTTAGTCAAGTGTATGGCACTTTGACTATCACAGTGAATATCAGTAACACCTTGATATAGACTTAGCTCGCTAAATAAACTCTTCAACCACAAGGCTTCTTTGATTGCCTCGGTCACAACCATATATTCTGCTTCAATAGTAGATAAAGCTACGACAGGTTGTAGAGTAGCTTTCCAACTAACAGCACAACCGCCAATGCAAAATACATAGCCTGAAAGTGATCTTCTCCTGTCAAGATCACCAGCGTAGTCTGAGTCTACAAAACCAACCAAAGTGTTATTATTTCTTCCAAACTCCAAACATGCATTTGAAGTACCTCGCAAGTATCTGAAAATCCACTCCACAGCTTGTCAATGTGCTTTACCAGGGCAAGACATATATCTGCTAACAACACTGACTGCTTGTGCAATATCTGGACGAGTACAAACCATTGCATACATAACACTGCCGACTGCACTGGAATAAGGAACCCGTGCCATATAATCTTCCTCTTCATCTGATTTTGGTGATTGAGTAGCAAATAGCCGAAAATGGCTAGCAAGAGGAGTAGATACTGGTCTAGCATCTTTCATGCCAAAACGCTCCAAAACTTTCTCAAGGTAATTTTTCTGGGTCAAGAACAATTTCCCTACTCCTCGATCTCGCTTGATATTCATGCCAAGAATTTTCTTAGCTGCTCCCAAATCTTTCATTTCAAATTCACTATTTAACTGCAGTTTCAAAGTGTGAATTTCTGACAAATTCTTGGCAGCAATGATCATGTCATCAACATAAAGCAGCAAATAAATGAAAGAACCATCATTTAACTTCCGGAAGTAAACACAACTATCATACATGCTCCTCAAATAACCATGACCCAACATAAAGGAATCAAATCTTTTATACCATTGTCTTGGAGACTGTTTCAATCCATATAAGGATTTCTTCAATAAGCAAACATGGTCTTCCTTACCTTCAATTTCAAAACCCTGGGGTTGCTTCATATAAATTTGTTCTTCAAGTTCACCATGCAAGAAAGCTGTCTTAACATCAAGCTGCTCTAACTCCAAATCATACATGGCTACTAAAGCAAGCAAAACACGAATAGAGCTATGTTTAACAACAGGTGAAAACACGTCATTAAAATCAATACCTTGTACCTGACTATAGCCCTTTGCAACCAATCGTACTTTATATCTTGCATCTTCAACCCCTGGAATACCTTCCTTTTTCTTGAAGACCCATTTGCATCCAACAATTTTCTTAGCTGACGGCGGCTTTACAAGAACCCAAGTTTCATTCTGATGAAGAGATTCAATTTCTTCACTCATCGCAATCAACCACTTTGCAGAGTCATCACAAGAAACTGCTTCTGAATAGGTGGAAGGCTCACCAACTGCATCAGTTTCTTCTGCAACAGACAAAGCATATGCAACTAAATTTGCATATCTTTGTGGTGGTCGAATGTCTCTCCTTGCTCTATCTCTGGCTATGGAATACTCTTCTTCTTCTGAACTATCTTCAACAGTAGATTCAAGTGTATCTACTGGCATTTGTTGAATAGAAGATTTGGTCTGAGAAGGACCAGAACTGCCAATATCAAGCTCCACCTGCTTCTGTGTACTATCAGTAGTACAAGGACTAGAAGACTCCTTCTTAGAAGATAACATAGACAATTCATCAAAAATAACATCTCTACTGATTACAAATTTTGGGGATTTGGGATCAGGACACCATAATCTGTATCCTTTCACTCCAAAAGCATATCCAAGAAAAATGCACCTTTTAGCCCTAGGCTCCAATTTTCCATCATTCACGTGCATGTATGCTGGATACCCAAAAACTTTTAAATTGGAGTAATCAGCAGGAGTACCTGACCAAACTTCCTCAGGAGTTTTGAAATCAAGAGATGCAGAAGGAGAACGGTTGACAATATAACAGGCCATATTGATCGCCTCTACCCAAAAGTCGTTTGTCAACCCTGCATTAGAGATCATACACCTTGCTCTCTCCAAAAGCGTTCTGTTCATACGTTCGGCCACACCATTTTGTTGAGGTGTCATCCTGACGGTGTGATGCCGAACAATTCCTTCATTTTTGCAAAATCTATCTAATTCACCTCCACAAAATTCCATGCCATTATCTGTTCTCAACCGCTTAATATGCTTTCCTGTTTGTTTCTCAATCAAAACTTTTCATTGTTTGAAAGTTAGGAAAACATCATTTTTATGCTTAAGAAAATAGACCCAAACTTTCCTTGAATAATCATCAATGAAAGTCAATATGTACCTGGCACCACCTTTAGAAGGAGCACGAGAAGGACCCCATAGATCTGAATGAATGTAATCAAGAGTACCTTTTGTCTTGTGAATTGCTAGTGAATTGAAACTGACTCTTTTCTGTTTCCCAAAAATACAATGTTCACAGAATTTCAATGCCCCGGTACTTTGTCCACAAAGAAGTCCCTTTTTACTTAGTATGCCCAAACCTTTTTCGCTCATGTACCCCAAACGCATATGCCATAATTTGGTGATGTCTGTATCTGACAAAGATGATGTTGAAACAGCAGCAGCACCTGTAACAGTAGATCCCTGTAAAATATATAGAGTACCAGATCTGTGTGCCTTCATAACAACAAGAGCACCTCGAGTGATTTTGAAAATTCCGTCTCCACCTGAATACCTGCACCCTATAGACCCAAGAGTGCCCAAAGAGATGAGATTTTTCTTCAAATCTGGAACATGTCTAACATTTGTGAGCGTCCTCACAATACCATCGTACATTTTAATTTGGATTGTGCCTTTGCCAACAACTTTACAAACAGCGTTGTTGCCCATAAAGACAACTCCACCTTCAGCTGATTCATATGTTGAAAACCAGTCCCTATTGGGACACATATGATACGAACAACCCGAATCTAAAATCCACTCATTGTTAGACCTAAAATTATTTTCCGTTGCACAGAAAATGGTTCCATCATTCTCATCAGCTGCTATACTAGCTTCAGCGGATTCAGTATTTTTCTCAACAAATTTCCCTTTTGCTTTTCTTTATTTTTCAATTTAAAGCAATCAGAGATAACATGACCCTTCTTTTTACAATAGTTGCACACCACATTTTTATGTTTGGACTTGGATTTACCTCTATTTTCTGTGTTTCTCTTTTCAGATCTACCCCGAACAAACAAGCCATCGGCTTGACTCCCACTAGTTTCTCCAATAATATCCCTATCTATCTGCTCTTTAGATTTTAATGCAGATTTAATTTTTCGATACGAAATTGTTTTCTTTCCATAAATCATAGTATCACGGAAATGCTTAAAAGATTGGGGAAGGGAACACAAAAGTAATAGGGCTTAATCTTCATCATCAATTTTCGAATCTATATTCCCCAAATCCATAATAATGGAATCAAATTTATCAAGATGGGAGAGTATAGATGTACCTTCAGACATCCGAAGCATATATAAACTCTGCTTCAAATATAGCCGATTCTCTACTGTCTTCTTCATATACAAAGCTTTCAATTTATCCCACATAGTCTTGGCCGAAGTCTCCGTTGCTACCTCACGCAATACCTCATCGGAGAGATTTAAGATTATGCTGGATCTGGCCTTCTTATCCATATCGGCGAATTCCGCATCCTTTACATCTTTTGGTTTGTTCTCGATTCCATGAATCGCTAGATCAACTCCGTCTTGAACAAGAATGGCCTCCATCTTGAGCTGCCACATTCCGAAGTTGACATTCCTGTCGAATTTCTCGACAACCGTCTTTGTTATCGTCATTGTTGCCACAAAATCTGTAACGTGAAGTTTGTCTCAAAAAACTGGCCAAACAAATATGCAAGTCTCGTGAGCGAGCCCCACAGGGTGAGCGGACCCCACGAGATAAGCGGGCCCCACGGGGATGAGCGGACCCCACAAGGTGAGCGGGCCCCAAGGATAAACGGACCCCACCAGATGAACAGACCCCACCAGATGAACCTGTCTTGCAAAATATAACAACCAGCTCTGATACCAGTTTGTTAGGACCGGCCCAGGAAATAGACAAATCCAAGTTAGGACAAAATAGGCGGTATAACCGACCATATAATAGATAGGCGGTAGATACCAGCCATATAATAATTAGGCGGTAAAACCGACCATATAAAGACGGATAACAAAGCAAATAAAAGACATAGAAGATTTACGTGGTTCGGTCAAATTGACCTACGTCCACGGGCGAGGGAGGAGCAATATTTCTACTATGAAGAAGAAATACAAAAGACCGTAGGAAAGTGGTTCCTAGGCCAATAGGCACTTACAAAAGAGTTTAGAAAATATTCTTAAACTCAAAACAAGAGAGCCTAAAATATTTGACTGAATGGGCTAGATGACTCAAAAAATTAATAGCCCATATAACTCTCTTAAGTGGTGCAATTAATTCTTTCATAAATCCCTTCTATTTATAGGCTCTCCAATGAAGCCTTCCTGCTGTCTGCTGCGATGTGGGATGAAAGGAAGAAAACTTCCTTACGCAGCATCTGATGTGGGACGAAGAATTTTGCCACACAAGGTCAAACCTTGCGGCTCAACAAATCTCCACCTTGGCATAATTTTGAGTCCCACCAAAAAACTGCTCCACCTTCTCCACATAAGCCCCAATGGGCTTAAATCACAAACAACGAACACCAACCAAGTCCAAGCACTGTTTGAACTTGTAAACTGGAAGAGGTTTCGTAAACATATCGGCTGGATTGTCCTTAGTATTGATTTTCTGAATAAGGACTTTTCCCTCAGCAATGATATCCCGAATGAAGTGATACTTCACATCAATATGTTTCGTCCTCTCATGATACATCTGATCTTTAGTCAAGTGTATGGCACTTTGACTATCACAGTGAATATCAGTAACACCTTGATATAGACTTAGCTCGCTAAATAAACTCTTCAACCACAAGGCTTCTTTGATTGCCTCGGTCACAGCCATATATTCTGCTTCAGTAGTAGATAAAGCTACGACAGGTTGTAGAATAGCTTTCCAACTAACAGCACAACCGCCAATGCAAAATACATAGCCTGAAAGTGATCTTCTCCTGTCAAGATCACCAGCGTAGTCTGAGTCTACAAAACCAACCAAAGTGTTATTATTTCTTCCAAACTCCAAACATGCATTTGAAGTACCTCGCAAGTATCTGAAAATCCACTTCACAGCTTGCCAATGTGCTTTACCAGGGCAAGACATATATCTGCTAACAACACTGACTGCTTGTGCAATATGTGGACGAGTACAAACCATTGCATACATAACACTACCGACTGCACTGGAATAAGGAACCCGTGCCATATAATCTTCCTCTTCATCTGATTTTGGTGATTGAGTAGCAAATAGCCGAAAATGGCTAGCAAGAGGAGTAGATACTGGTTTAGCATCTTTCATGCCAAAACGCTCCAAAACTTTCTCAAGGTAATTTTTCTGGGTCAAGAACAATTTCCCTACTCCTCGATCTCGCTTGATATTCATGCCAAGAATTTTCTTAACTGCTCCCAAATCTTTCATTTCAAATTCACTATTTAACTGCAGTTTCAAAGTGTGAATTTCTGACAAATTCTTGGCAGCAATGATCATGTCATCAACATAAAGCAGCAAATCCAAGTTATACCGCAGTTCTTCTACGTTGGCTGTCGCAACGAAATTCTGCGTTCGAGGCGAGGGAAGGCCGATCTCTGCGGGCACCACCACTTCCACCCCGTAAGTCAGGGAAAACGGGATCTCATGAGTGGCCGTCCTTGGTGTAGTGCGGTAAGCCCACAGGACGTTAGTGAGTTCCTCTAGCCAATTAGATCGGGCTAGTTCCAACCTAGTCTTCGGCCCCAACAGAATGGTTCGGTTAACATTTTTCACCTGGCCGTTGGCCTGGGGATGACCGACCGACGTGAAATGTTGGCTAATCCCGAACTCGGCGCACCAGCTCCTGAAGGGATTTTCAGCAAACTGTCGCCCATTGTCGGATATCAAGACATGCGGGATCCCAAAACGGCAAACTACGTTCTTCCAGAAGAACTTTTGAACTGCTCTTCCGGAGATAGTGGCCAGAGGCTCCGCTTCTATCCACTTGGTGAAGTAATCGATGGCCACCACGAGGTGTTCGCATCTCCCAGGGACTCGGGAGAAAGGCTCCAGGAGGTCTATTCCCCACTGGGCGAAGGGTCAGGGACTATGGATGGGGACCATCTCCTGGGTCGGCTAGTGACGCAGCGGGGCATCCACCTGACAAGCTCGACACTGCTGAACCAACGCCACGGCATCTCGGAACACCGAGGGCCAGTAGTAGCCTAGGAGTAGGCACTTTTTTGCCAACACCCGAGATCCCACATGTGCCGCGCATACGCCTTCATGAACCTCTCGGAGGACATAGTCACCCTCCTCGGAAGTTACGCATTTTAGTCAGGGAGACAAATATGACCTCCTGTAGAGGGTCCCTCTAACGTAGGCGTACTTAGCAGCTCTGAACTGGAATCGGCGAGCCTCGATTTTGTCCCCGGGGAGTCATCCAAGAGACCTGGCTGGCTATAGCCAAGACCCGGACCTGGTCAATGTTTTTTTGCTTAACTACCTCTACCAAGACTTCTTTGCTCAGGTGAGTAAACGAGGAGGACGCCAGTTTCGACAGGGCGTCCGCCCGCTTGTTCTGCGATTTCGGCACCCGCTCGATCTCAAAAATGCCAAACAGGGTTATCGCCTCTCGCACCTTAGCCAGATATTTTTTCATGACGTCCTCCTTGGCCTCATACTCCCCGCGGACCTGGTAGACTACGAGTTGAGAGTCGCTCCGGACCCTGATCGCGGTTATACCCATCTAGTGGGTTATCCGCAATCCTGTCAATAGGACTCGTACTCAGCCTCATTGTTGGATGCCGGGAAGTCAAATCTGAGTGCGTAGGTCAGCTCCTCCCCGGTGGACGAGTTGAGCAGCAGGGCGGCTCCGCTCCCTTCCTTACTTGAGGCCCCGTCTACAAATAGTACCCACGGCTCCTCCGACCGTGCCTCCTCGGGCAAAGAGCTCCGTTCTGTCACGGACAAACTGGCTCCCTCGGCGAGGAAGTCTGCCAGGGCCTGAGCTTTGATAGCGGTGCGAGACTGATAGCCACTGTCGTGCGAGGCTGATAGCCAATATCGGCCCATTTGGTCATTCTGCTCGAAACCTCAGATTTTGTGAGTATCTAACGTAAAGGTTGATCTGTCATGACAATAATGCTGTGGGCCTGGAAGTAAGGTCGGAGCTTCCTGGCGGCGTGCACCAAGGCAAGGACCAATTTTTCCGCCGGCGTGTATCACGTTTCCGGCCCTTGTAAAGCACGGCTGATGTAGTATATTGGCCTTTGAGCCCCCCTGTCCTCCTGCACCAAAACCGCGCTAACGGCCTCGTTGCAAATAGACAAGTATAGGAACAGGGTTTCTCCCTGCTCCGGGGCGGTCAGAGCAGGCAACTCAGCCAGGTATGCCTTTAGGTCGGTGAAGGCTCTCTGGCATTCCTCCGTCCATTGAAAGTGCTTAGGTGCTTTCAGGATTCGAAAGAAGGGTAGCCCCTTACCACGGAGCGCAAGAGGAATCTATTCAGGGCAGCCATCCTTCCCGTGAGCCGTTAGACTTCCTTGACACTTCTCGGAGGGGCCATGTCCATGATGGCCTGGAGCTTATCCGGGTTGGCCCGGATCCCCTCTCGTGAGACCAGGAAGCCCAGAAACTTTCCCGACCTAACCCTGAAAGTACATTTCTTCGGGTTCAGTAGCATCCGGCTTCCCCGCAGAATGTTCAGGATTTCTCTCTGGTCGGGAACGAGCTGCCCGTCGGTTCGACTCTTGACGATCATATCGTCCACGTAGACCTCCATACTCCGACCGATTTGATTTTGGAATAGTTTGTTGACCAGGCGCTGGTAGGTAGCTCTAGTGTTTTTCAATCCAAACGGCATTGTCCGGTAGCAGTACGTCCCTTCCTCAGTAATGAAGGAGGTCTTTTCCCGATCCTCCTCGACCATCTCTATCTGATGGTATCCCTTGAAGGTATCCAGAAAACACAAAATGTCAAAATCCACAGTAGAGTCTACTAACCTGTCGATCCTCGGCAAGGGGAAGAAGTCCTTTGGGCAGGCCTTGTTGAGATCTGTGAAATCCACGCACATCCTCCAAGACTGGTCCTCCTTCTTCACCAGGACCGGGTTGGCTAATTAGGTCGGGTAATATACCTCCAGGATGATCTTGGATTCCAGCAGCTTGCCGACCTCTTTCTTGATCACCTCGTTTCTCTCCGGGGTGAAGCTTCTCTTCTTCTGTTTCACTGGCTTGAAGCGGGGATCTACATTGAGGTGGTGGACGGCCAGATCAGTTGGAATTTCGGGCATGTCCTCAACCGTTCACGCGAAGACCCGGGAGTATTCCCTTAGCAGGGTCTTCAAGCCCTCCTTCTCCTCGGAAGGTAACGATGCACTGATACGGAGGATCTGGTTGGGCCTGTCCACTCTCAAGAGGAACTCCTCAATCTCGTCCTGGGTGCCTAACTGTCGGGCCTCCTCCCCCGAAATGTAGGGCTCCAGGCTGGTCATCTGGGCGACCACCTTCTCATGTCCTCGGAGCACGGCCAAATAGCAAGTTCTGGACACTTTTGGATCTCCATGCACCTCGGCTATCCCTCCCGGGGTGGGGAATTTGACGCTAAGGTGGAGCGAAGAGGGAATAGTCCGGAGGGCGTTCAAGGCGGGCCGACCCAGGAACACATTGTACGGGGATTGCTGTTTGACCACCACGAATTTGACAGGGATGTTCCGGCATTTGGGCGCCTGCCCTACCGTGACCATTAGGGTGATAATTCCCTCCGGGTACATGGGCGGTTCGATGAAGCCCACCAGGGGCGTCCGAACCGGAGTCAACTGTCTATCCTGCAAGCCTAACTCTTTGAACACCAGATAAAACAGGATGTCCACCGCATTTCTTTGGTCGACGTACACTTTCTTCACCCGATAGTTATTGGTCACGACGTCTATCACGATGGCTTCGTGGTTCCCGGACGCCAGGGGAACCGCGTCCCTTGGTCCGAAGGTGATCTCTTCGTCCATGCGCAGGCGCTTCAGGAAGTCATCCCCCTGTGGGGCCCCTGCAATGGTGTTAATCACCCCTGCCAAGTTCTGAGTGTTCAGATCGGGGGAGCGTTCCCGAGGAATATCACGCCGCTCAGGGCGGTCGCGGCGCTGGTCCTCACCCCTGTCTCCGCGGTAGGCACGCCCTGGCTCTGGGCCTGGCCGACCTGGCCGCACGAATCGCCCTTGGAAGCCGCGCTGGATCAGATCCTCGATCTCCTTCAACAGGGCCCAGCACCCTTCCGTGTCATGTCCGACGTCACGATGGAAATTGCAATACCGGTGCTGGTTTCTCTTGTTCCGGGGTGTCCCCATTTTAGGCGGCCGCTCCCCTAGGCCCTGCGCCTCCATAACGGCCAGAATCTGGGCTCTGGGTCGAGTTAGGGGGGTTTAGCCTTTTTCCGGAAGTGGTGGTTGAGCGGGGGCTTTCTCCTTTGAGAGCCGGTCGAAAATATTCTTTTTGGCCGGGCCGTCCTTGTTCTCGGGGGAGTTTCCCCGTCCTCTCCGATTTCCGAGCTCCCGATCTGACTCTCTCTTAATGCGAGCAGCCTCCTCCGCATTAGCGGCCGCGTGCGCCCTGGTCAAGAGCTCTTCCAGGTCTCCGAGAGGCTTCTCGGCCAGCTTGTAGAAGAGCTCCTCTGCCCTGAGCCCATTCATGAAGGCGGTCATGACCACCTTTCATCCTTGTCTCTGATCTACAGGCTCTCCGTGTTGAAGCGGGTCATGAAATTCCTCAGCGACTCGTCCGACTTCTGCCTGATCGCCATTAGGTGAGTCGCATTTTTCGAATAAGTCTTCGAAGAGACGAACTGGGCGACGAACTGCCTAACCAGTTCGGAGAAATTTCGGATGGACCTTGGTGCCAGACCCTGGAACCAGAGCCGAGCCTTTCCTTTCAGAAACATGGGGAAGGTCTTACAGCGGATTTCATCAACGGCTGTTTGCAGACGCATGTGCGTCAGGAAGACCGAGAGGTGGTCTTCCGGGTCGGTTAAAGCATCATACAGCTCGATGTTCGGGATCTTGAACCTCCGGGGTAGTGGGTAGTGCTCTATCTCCCGGGTAAAGGGCGAGGTGGTGTAGTTGTCCTCGTACAACTGCGGCCGCAAGATCTGTTCGAGTTCGTCCCGAACAGGATTCCACCTGGGAAGGTTGTGCGACCGGCTCTTGACAGATCGGGCGGGGGAACGTTCAGCCTCGTTCCGCGCAAGCTTCCACGAGGAGGGATTCCTTGGTCGGCCCCCACGGACCGGTCGCGAGAATACCTCGCGCTATCCCCGACCACCGAGACCCGCGGCCGAGGGGGAGTTCGTGGCCGTTTTCTCCTGGGGGGCTGGTCCCGTGACTCATCCTCTGAGGGAACGGGAGGTGATTCCCTCTCCTTCCCCTTCGCCTTGGAGGTTTGTGCGCCTCCGGCTTCACCCCCCTCGTTCGCTTGTCGAATTATGTCCTCCAGTATGGGGAGGTTCTCCGTCACGAACTGAAAGATCTGCTGTCTCCGTTCCCCTGAAAGGGCTGAGCCCCCGGCTCCCCGGGCTGCCTCGGTCTCCATTCGCCGGGACCCCATGCTGGTTCCAGGATCGGTGTTCTCTACAGTTCGCTTGGAACGCGTTATCGCCATCAACACAACTACTCGTACCTCCCGTTCCCACAGACGGCGCCAACTGAAGAGGCGCTGAGCTTCCCCGGACCGAGCTGACCTAATGAGCTTGGCGTGCTGACGAGAAAAGCGTGTCCAAGCCCTGCAAAATAAACGAGAAGAGGTCTATAGGGTGACTAGCAGGGGAGCCCCGAGGTGGTCCCCGAGAACACTCCGACGGTCAAGTTAATTTTCCGGCGAGGGGAATTTACCAAGAGTAAAACAGTTGGGAATGTTTTGCCAATAGTGGGCGTACCTTCTGCGGTGGACGTGCATTATCATTTATACCTACTTGCGAGTCCGATCTCCGTACGTTTCGAGGCTTACCCAGTATAGACTCAATCCCGCGCTGAGGGGGATTCTCCCCGCCCTCTGCGGGATTGTTTCCCAGAGCCTTTTGAAGCCCTAGTGGTGGTTTGCCTCAGGACGGTTGTCAAGGGCCTGGGGTCCAGGCCCAGCTCCGACCTTCTCGGGCTGCCACGTGTTTAGGCCCAGGACGGGGTCTCCGCACAAGCCAAATTCAAAACATTCCTTTAAATTTTCAAGCCAAACCTGAATGTACCTTTGTTCGCTTTATTGAAACTTGTTTTTAGCCCTATGCTTGTGTATACTGATATCGACTACAGCCACTTCTTCACCATCTTCTTGGGAGGTGTCCACCAAAAAAAATTATTGCTTTCGGTGTTGCGAAAGATTTTGCAAAAACTAATTATTTAGAATTAGTAAAAAGTCATCTTTTGTAAATTATAGATATTACCCTTCTTTTTACCTATTAAAAAATTTTGATGATTTAAATGTAAAATCAAAACAGACAAAATAACTAATTTTATAAGATTAAAATTTAAAATCAAGTGACTTTTTAGTTCTAACCGCGGGTTGGGATTCCTACCTACTAGACACATAGATAAGTATTTACAATCGTGTATCAGATGTGCACAGCAAATGATGAACGACACGTAATGGTCATAGCAACTGTACCAAAAACTAATTGTACCCGCTTCCATCTCCTCTACCATATTACCCTGCAAAGGAAACAACGGAAGAGAATTTAAAGGAACAACTGCTGCTTCAAGAACTAGTACTCTAATAGCTTTAGAAATTGCCTCAAATAGCCAAAGTTGGTATAGAGCTTGCCAGCCATGGTTAGTAGTCACTGCAGGACTTGGGGCAGGGATTATGATTTTGTGCAATTGCATCTAATTTTTGTACTTCTTATAAACTTTTGTGTGCTTGTACATATGATTCACATGCATAAGAAGATAACACTCGAAATTATGTAAGCACTACGCCAACTGCACATAATTACACAAAACACAAGCCGCTGGCTAACGGTATCATGTATATATCACCTCTTTTTATATTGGTGTCACTGCAAAACCTTGAACCATCGTAACCTTAACCAACCTCTCCCCATTGAAATCCTTCCATCCGGAGCTTCACGTAGTTCCATCTCCCACTCCTCTTCACTATTCAAACTAACAACGGAGATAAATTTCTTCTTCTTCAGTCTTGCTTTCCTATCAAAATCTGCTAGAAAAGTCTGAAAATGCATACAATATATATATATACAAGCGCGCGCGCACACATGATGGATATAGTGCAACTATTGTTGTGTTCATGACATGGTTACAATATAGCATAACCATGATGGAGGATAAGAAATTAAACTCATTACTTCTCACCATGCGATTAATGCAGCTCCCGGTGAAAGTTAATTCAAAACCAAAAATTGTCTTTTAACGTGATTTTAGTGCCACTGCTTTCAACTTCTACGTCTTCTTCACTTGTTATTTTTTCCATTGCTTTTCAACTTCTACATCTTCCTTCGCTCGAATTCCTCTTAAATGATATAGATCTTTAAGGATTTCAACAAAATGGACCAGAATGTATTAATTCGTTAATTGCCAGCTGCCAAGACAAACCTGCATTATAAAAATAATGACAAGTACTCACTAGTCACTACTCAAGGCAAAAGTTATTAAGTATTACTCGTAGCATTTGATCTCTAACTTCTGAGAATCCTTAGACCCACCAGCTTCTGTGATAAATCTTTTCTTGATTCTAGCAGATTGTGTTGGTGGCACAATTGCATCAATCCCTTCTTTTTCTTCTGCATCAATTCGAGTTATATTGGACAATACTACTGGTGGAAATGGTGGGCAGCGTCCCTTCGCCAAACAAATCTTATCATACAGTTTAATATCAAATGCAGAAAGGCGACAAAGATCAGCAGTAACACCCAGATAATAGAAAATTAATATGCCACTCTACATTAGATGTTGTGATTCTGCGTATTCTTTCCAAGCTATCATACACAGATGGTAGTCTTGACCATTTTGATCAATTTCTACTGCCCACAGTTTGTTTGAAGGAGCATTTTGAGCATCCCTTCTTTGGTGAACTTTTGATGGTAGTCCTGGTTGTTTTGAATGTACTAATCAAATATAAACTAGAGATGATGAATGATCATCCAAGCCTTTTGATTTCATAGCATCCATTTAACTTACGATAATACTACATTTCTTTGTTTTTGGGGATTCTATGCATACTGGCTTCCTTCTAATAGAAATTTTATTTAAAACTTGATCGTTCAAAAATTGACATGACCATGATACTGCACTAATGATTGCTGAAAAAAGAAAAAATGACCAATTTCTTTTTTATGGGCTCATGGCAATTAGATGGCCTAGGGGTTGCTGAAGTCATCACCATAATTTTTGCTTTCTTTCTTACGGCTTTCCTCTGGATGAAGTTTGTCAAGTATTGACAATCTGACGAATAGGGCACAATAGTTGTATATTAACTAACGGTGGTATGCTTCGATGGCCTCATGGCAGAATAGTTGTATATATAGTTTCAGGAGTACTTTGAGTTGATTCCAGCAACAGGGTAGCTTTAACCTCTTTTTGGATTTTAGATGTTTATGGTGGGAATTTGCTACTTGTGAGTTTAACATGGCAAGGTTGTGGACAATCCGAGATAGTGCACGCATCCAAGATTCTGTGAGATAGTGCACGCATCCAAGATCCAACATGATGACTGTATCTCCAATTTAGAGTATTTTGGGGCAAAATCTCTCCAAGCAATTCTAAGACAACTCAAATAAGAATCACATGAAATATCAAGAGCTGAAAAGTAGAATATTCTGGAATCTGTATTGTTTAATCTGGTATACGCAAAATAAAAAACAATAAAACAGATGTTTCAACTCAATCCAGAGCAGCTGAATTAGTGGTCTACAAAATCACCAACAAGTTGAAGCAAAATTTCAGAGCTACACAATTATAGTAAGCTAGAAATATCAAAAACCACATGCTTCAATCTCGCTATGGTACATTTACAAACTCGCATTGTTTCACATCCATTCTAACGAAAACCGGCTGAATACATCTTCACAGCAACATAAACAGCATCCGAGCAAGGATTTGAGACATGAAGTAAAACAGAAAACTCCATAACAATTTACTCAGTTCTTAAATCAACGTATACACATTCTCACTCACACACACTGAGACGACAAGCATAACCAGGAATGGACTTTCATGCTTACCACTATACAACTTCAATTACGAATACAAAATAGGTAAAAGTATCATAAACATCAAAATTATGCATAGAAAACTAGGCAAACACAAATTCTGGTTTCGTGAATCCAGATATAAGGAAATTGTAATGAAGTCAGCAGCTCAGTAGTAGAAGGCGTGAAGTAAAGACAAGGGAAGGCGTGGCAATAGGAGGATGTTGTCAAGAAAAGTCGTGATCTGGTGAGAGCCAACAGTTAGCAGTGTAAGGAAGGAGAAGGCGTGTGAAGTCAGGAAAGGAGAAGTCGCAGAGGAGTAAGTGGAGGCGCGTTCCATCAACCACGCCTTTACTGGAGTTCATGTTGTTCTTGCTGAAACTGGAATCCATCGAGCTGAAGATTCTACTTACACGTGTCAATTCCTCATTAGTTACTTTAAGGAGTTAGTTAGAATAAGCTTCTATAAAAGATACGATCATGTAATTGGTTAGGCATCAATTGGTTAAAAGTTGATATTGCATTCAGAGAGGGAATATCCCCTCTGTTGTCTTTCTCTCAATTTCCTGCATTCTTTTTTCCCCTTCTTCCTCTTCCCGCCAATTCTTATTCTGTATTTGGTTTGAGGTTTATCAATAAAAGGAGAGTTGTTACTTCTTGAATCCAATTAGATTTGAGTGTTTATATTTCGTTCTACTTAATTAACTTCCATTCCTGCAATTCTTCTGGTTCTGTACCACAACACTGGTATCAGAACTGGTTTCACGAGCCATAGGGATGACAAAAAATCAGGACGAAGCTTTGAGAAGAGAGGTAGTGGAACTTGGTAGTGTGGTCAGAACCTTCACCAACAAAAATGAAGGAATGGAGCAGACCATCAGATCAATGGAATTCGGGCAGGATGCTACAGAAAAATTACTGAAAGGGTTGGATCAGAAATATGAAGGAATGATGAATATGATGGCTCAACTAATGACTAAAATGAATGACAGAGGGAAGGAATTAGAAGGAAGCAGCAGTTCTAAAGGGGTGACCCAACCTGAGGGATCTAAGTTGAAGCCACCAAGGGAAGTAGCTGGAAGAGGAGAGTTCAGAACCATCAACAAACTGCCTAAAATGGATCTACCCATCTTCGATGGGGACAATCCGAGGGAATGGATCAGAAAGGCTAACAAGTATTTCAAAATACATGGAATAGAGGATGAGATGAAGGCTGAGGTAGCAGAGCTCTACTTCAGAGATAGAGCAGACATCTGGTTCCATGGAGTCTTCCATGGAAGGGAAGCTATACCTTGGGAAGAGCTAACTACTGCTCTGTGCATCAGATTTGGGGAAGGAAAACCTGAGGAAGCAATCAAGGAGTTCAACAAGCTGGTACAGACTGGATCAGTAGCTGACTACCTAGAAAAATTTGAAATGCTCAGAGCACTGGTAATGCCATCCTTACCACATTTATCTGATTACTATTATAAAGCATGTTTCATGAGTGGATTGAAAGAGGAAATTGTCAATATGGTGAAAATGTCAAAACCAGAAACCTTAGCTGATGCCATTGAAGTAGCAAAGTTACAAGAAAAAAACTTAAAAGCTATACAGAAGTTACACAAAGCTACCCCTACTAGCTTAAGCAATCAGAAAAGCCATATTAAAATGCCCTCTCATACCAGATGGAACCCAGACAATACCAAACACACCCCTAGACCCCCCAATCAGAATGCAACAAACCAAAATCAATTCAAAAAGATATCCCCTGCAGAATTTAACCTGAGGAGAGAGAAGGGATTATGCTATAAATGTGCTAAACCGTATACTTTAGGACATGTATGCAAACAGTCCCATATTCATTACTTGTTGGCCGAAGGAACTGAGACTACAGAAGGGAGCAAGGAGCAGGAAGATGATGTCTATTGTGACTGTATTAATGGTGAGGTGGTGGATGAGCATGTTGAGGTGTCTGTACATGCCTTAGCTGGAGAAGCAGGGCACAAGACCATTAAACTGAAGGGCCTAGTTAAGGGGTGACAGGTTACTGCACTAATAGACAGTGGCAGTACACACTGTTTCCTAGATGAACAACTGGCAAAGGAGTTGAAGCTGAACACACAGGGACCTAACCTGATGGTCAATGTGGCTAATGGTGAAAAGGTGGAATCCAAAGGGTTGGATAAACCTCTGCAGTGGGAAATGCAAGGTCATCAGTTCCATCATGCCTTTAACACCTTGAGATTGGGAGGCTGTGACATAATCCTTGGAGTAGATTGGCTGGCCAAGCACAGTCCCATAGAATTCAATTTCAAGGAGCTCAACATGATAATCCATAAGGGGAAACAAGAGATAGTACTAAAGGGAGAGGATACCAACACTAGATTAAGGAGGGTCAAAGAAGGCAGGCTGGATAAGTGGTTGAGGAAACAGGCATATGGGGTGGTAGCACAACTGGTGGCAATAAAAGAGGAAGAAGGAGCAGGACAGATACCTGCTGAAGTCAGCTAGGTGCTAGATCAATACAAGGATGTGTTTGAAGAACCCAAAGGAATGCCTCCAACCAGGAGCCATGACCACCAAATTGTCCTAAAAGAGGGAGCCAAGCCTTTCCAGATGAGGCCATACAGGTGCCCCTACGTACAGAAGGCAGAGATTGAGAAACTGGTAAAGGAAATGCTAGAAATAGGCATCATACAGCCTAGCAGTAGTCCTTTTGCCTCACCAGTGTTGCTAGTTAAGAAGAAGGATGGAACATGGAGGTTCTACGTGGATTACAGACAACTGAATGAGTTAACAGTAAAGAACAAATTTCCCATGCCTCTGATTGAAGAGCTGATAGATGAGCTGCATGGAGCCAGGTACTACACAAAAATTGACCTGAGGGCAGGGTACTTTCAGATCAGAGTCAAGGAGGAGGATATTCCAAAAACAGCTTTCAAAACTCACCAGGGACTCTATGAATTCAAAGTCATGCCATTTGGCTTGACCAACTCACCAGCCACCTTCCAGAGCCTGATGAACCAAGTTTTTCAAGATCAGATGAGGAAATATGTGCTGGTATTCTTTGATGATATTCTAGTGTACAGTCCAACACTAGAATTACATGTGAAGCATGTAACTGAGATAATGAACTTACTGAGACAGTACCAGTTGTATGCCAAAATGAGCAAGTGCTCTTTTGCTCAGTTACAGGTGGAGTACTTGGGACACATAATATCAGCAAAAGGAGTTCAAACTGATCCTACGAAAATAGAATGCATCGAGAATTGGCCCAAACCAACTAATATCAAGCAGCTAAGAGGATTTCTGGGACTGACGGGCTACTATAGAAGGTTTGTCAAGGGATATGGAGCCATAGCAAGGCTCTTGACAAATCTGCTGAAGAAAGACAATTTCCATTGGAATGAGGACTCAGAAAAGGCTTTCCAGGAGCTAAAAGAGCCAAGTGCCATACCCCTGTGTTAGTAGTGTCTGATTTCACACAACCATTCATCATTGAGACTGATGCATGTTACAATGGCATAGGTGCTGTCCTGATGCAGAACAAGAGGCCCATCTCCTACCTTAGTCAAGCCTTGGTGCAGAAGAACATGGGGCTGTCAATCTATAAGAAAGAGCTGCTAGCACTGGTGACTGCTGTAACCAAATGGAGACACTACTTGGAGGGGCATCACTTCATCATGCACACTGACCATCAGAGCTTAAAGTACTTGTTGGAACAAAGGATCACTACTCCCCTCCAACAAAAGTGGCTCACTAAGTTGCTGGGATTGAGCTATGAAATTCACTACAAGAAAGGAAAAGACAATGTGGCTGCAGATGCACTTTCTAGACAAGGCAGAGATGGGATAGGAGAGTGCACCACTATATCCTGTGCAGTGCCTGCCTGGATTAGGGAAGTAATAGAGAGTTATGAGGAGAATGAATGGACTCAGAAGACCATATCACTGGTACTACTGTCTCCTACACAGGCCCCAGACTTCACTTACCAAGATGGTATTCTCAAGTACAAAAGAAGATTGGTAGTAGGAGGACAAGGGGACACCAGGAAAAAGCTTATTACTGCACTACATGACTCTCAATTAGGAGGTCACTCAGGTATCCAAGCCAGCTACATGAGAGCCAAACAGTTGTTTTACTGGCCAGGAATGTACAAAGAAATCAAGAAGATGATCCTGGAATGTGATACCTGTAGGAAATGTAAAGATGAACATGTGGCTTATCCAGGACTACTACAACCATTACCTACCCCTCAACACTCATGGAGCCACGTCACCATGGATTTCATTGAAGGACTGCCTCAATCAGAAGGGAAAAATACTATAATGGTGATTGTGGATAGATTCACCAAATATGCCCACTTCATCAGTCTAACACATCCTTTTGATGCACCAAAGGTAGCCAGACTTTTCATTGATAATGTCAGTAAACTGCATAGGATTCCTTAGAGCATGCTATCTGATAGGGATAGGATATTTGTCAGTCAATTCTGGAGTGAATTGTTCAGTAGGTTAGGAGCTTAGCTGAACTACAGTACAGCTTATCACTCTCAGACTGATGGTCAGACTGAGAGGGTCAATCAAGTGCTAGAAATGTATCTCAGGTGTTTGACTCATATAGAACCTAAAGGATGGAACCAGTGGTTGTCTTTGGCAGAATAGTGGTATAACACCTCACACCACACAGCCATTCAAATGACTCCATTTGAGGCATTATATGCCCCCCTCCTCAACTGGCTTTAGGACCATACCTTCAGAATAGAGTGGCTGCAGTGGGAGATTACATCAAGGAAAGGCAGCAGATGGACAACATGTTGAAACAAAACTTGAAACAGGCACAGGAAAGGATGAAGAAATATGCTGATGAGAAGAGGAGTGAGAGGGAATTCAGTGAAGGAGATTGGGTGTATCTAAGGCTACAACCATATAGACAGAGCTCAATAGCCTTACGGGGAAACACCAAACTCTCAGCAAAGTATTTTGGCCCATACCAGATAACTGAAAGGATAGGGGAGGTGGCCTACAGACTGAATCTACCCACTTCTTCAAAGGTCCACCCTGTCTTCCATGTGTCATTGCTCAAAAAGAAGATTGGCGACAAGGCCACACCTACACTCCAACTCCCAGAAACAAATGAGAAGGGGCATTGAAGGGTAGAACCAGCAGCAGTGATTGGTAGGAGGATGGTAAAGAAAAGAAATGCTGCTACAACTCAGTGGTTAATTCACTGGTGGGGCACAGATCCTGCAGAAGCTACATGGGAAGACGCGGAGGAGATTAGGAAACAGTTCCCCACCTTCCAACCTTGAGGACAAGATTTGCTAAAAGGATAGGGGAGGTGGCCTACAGACTGAATCTACCCACTTCTTCAAAGGTCCACCATGTCTTCCATGTGTCATTGCTCAAAAAGAAGATTGGCGACAAGGCCACACCTACACTCCAACTCCCAGAAACAAATGAGAAGGGGCATTGAAGGGTAGAACCAGCAGCAGTGATTGGTAGGAGGATGGTAAAGAAAAGAAATGCTGCTACAACTCAGTGGTTAATTCACTGGTGGGGCACAGATCCTGCAGAAGCTACATGGGAAGACGCGGAGGAGATTAGGAAACAGTTCCCCACCTTCCAATCTTGAGGACAAGATTTGCTAAAAGGATAGGGGAGGTGGCCTACAGACTGAATCTACCTACTTCTTCAAAGGTCCACCCTGTCTTCCATGTGTCATTGCTCAAAAAGAAGATTGGCGACAAGGCCACACCTACACTCCAACTCCCAGAAACAAATGAGAAGGGGCATTGAAGGGTAGAACCAGCAGCAGTGATTGGTAGGAGGATGGTAAAGAAAAGAAATGCTGCTACAACTCAGTGGTTAATTCACTGGTGGGGCACAGATCCTGCAGAAGCTACATGGGAAGACACGGAGGAGATTAGGAAACAGTTCCCCACCTTCCAATCTTGAGGACAAGATTTGCTAATTAAGGGGGGGATATTGTAATGAAGTCAGCAGCTCAATAGTAGAAGGCGTGAAGTAAAAACAAGGGAAGGCGTGGAAATAGGAGGATGTTGTCAAGAAAAGTCGTGATCTGGTTAGAGCCAACAGTTAGCAGTGTAAGGAAGGAGAAGGCGTGAAGTCAGGAAAGGAGAAGTCGCAGAGGAGTAAGTGGAGGCGCGTTCCATCAACCACGCCTTTATTGGAGTTCATGTTGTTCTTGCTGAAACTGGAATCCATCGAGCTGACGATTCTACGTACACGTGTCAATTCCTCATTAGTTACTTTAAGGAGTTAGTTAGAATAAGCTTCTATAAAAGATACGATCATGTAATTGGTTAGGCATCAATTGGTTAAAAGTTGATATTGCATTCAGAGAGGGAATATCCCCTCTGTTGTCTTTCTCTCAATTTCCTGCATTCTTTTTTCCCCTTCTTCCTCTTCCCGCCAATTCTTATTCTGTATTTGGTTTGAGGTTTATCACTAAAAGGAGAGTTGTTACTTCTTGAAACCAATCAGATTTGAGTGTTTATATTTCGTTCTGCTTAATTAACTTCCATTCCTGCAATTCTTCTGGTTCTATACCACAACAGAAAAGGTTAAAAGTGGTAGAAAATTAATCTGGAAATAGTTTCTTCTCTTCTTCTGCCCGTCCTTTTGAGCTTTCTCCCTAATTTTCTGCAGAGCCGTCATAATTCCTTTAACATCACTGCAATTTCAGCATTTTATTCTTAATTACACTCACATATTCGAGCAAAAATAATAGAAAAAAAAGAATAGAACTTCGACGTACTTGGAGAGATCGGCGTCGAAATCATCTTCTATGACCACTCGCTTCAGCTTCTCCGATTTCGAAGCGTCTGATTCACTGCCTCACTTCTTCGAGCTTGATTTTCCAGCCATTGCTGCTGACATTTTCAAATATTTTGGAGAAACCGGCTGTATATCTTCTTGCAGCTCTTTGTTGGCGCCCTTATCTGAGACATCGGATAAGTTAGACAGCCTTGAGTTACTCATGTGTATGTGTAAATGTAGGTCGGTAATGGCTGAACGGGACCCTTCGTTGGAACTCTTACTTCAGACCAGTCTTAGAGCGGTCAGGTAAGCTATGCAGCCTTGGGTAGAGGAAGAATTTCCTAACCTATTTACTTGTGACTTGAACTCATAATATGCTTGAATACCGGAGTATTAGGTAACGGCCAATGTCTCCAATCGTGACATACTTGAGCGTTGGGTGATAGCCAACGACTCCACTCGTGAATACTTGAATACTTGGAGCTTCAATCCTAGATCGTGAGTACCTGAACACTTGGGGCTCTAAGCTCAATCCCATGGCTAGTTGGTCGAATCAAGCCAACAAAGGGCTTGGTCGAGAAAATTGACGAACCATGGATACTTGTTTGGATTTCAGGTCCAGTAGGGGAATGATCGGTGGATGGAGATTGGCGATTAAGTGATGATCTATGGACAAGTTGCTGATTCTGGAAAAGTTGTTGTGGAACCTGCTCCTGAGAACAGACTACATCTTTTTACTTGAATGTGTTCCTTACTATACCTTGATACATGATCTATCTGGATATTACATGCTTCCTAACATATGCGCTCATGCCATAATGTGACTCTATCATACCTGATAATTTGCTTGCTTGTCTTCTTGGAATCTTGCTGGGCTTTTAGCTCATTCCATTAGTTTGTTTTCCTTACAGGGGGCGAGAATATGAGAGTGGGAGTTAGAGAAGAAATTTTTGTCTAAACTTTGTTAGTTGCTCGTGTGAGCACTTCTTAACTCCATATCGAATTCGCTTGATTTTACTTTGTATGCTTAGAGCCATGGCTATATCTAGGGATAGTTTGGACATTTGATGTCCCTGATTGTATACATTTAGGGTTGGGATTGCTATTGCTCTTATTGTTGAGGTTATTATTTTGTAAATTTTGTGGTGCATGAGTGAGTCCTAACGAGAGTTGGGCAGACGGTCCACCAAACCCTTGGGTACACCCTGAGGGAGATGGGTCGTCTTAGGTAGTATCCGAACTGTCTCGTGTGGTTTCTGTATGGGGCGAGTTTGGACCAAATGGTGTTATAATCCCAATTACGTGAATGAGAGTAAAGGACTAAGTGCTCTTCTTGAGCGTAAACTGTGAATTATGAATGTTATAGGTGCAAAATCTTTATCATGATACTTAGCGAAGATAGATATGTACGTCAGGTAGCAATTTTAAATGTAGATGATTTACTCTTGGGACTGGCCGACTCAAATTGTGAATTATTTTATTTTGGATTCTTGTACCCAAGTACCAAAAAGTTGAGAGCTTTAGGATGAGGGTCGATGTCTTGATTGCACTTGAGGTAAGTTTTGATGGCAAAGGTCAAGCATGGAAGATTCTAATATTGGACCCGAAATTGAACCGATCAAGGAGAGTGAATTAATGAGTGTCGTCATGGACTAGTCTCGTACATGTCTGGCTAGGGTTTCTATAGATGATGGCTAACTTTGCTATCATCATGAATGTTTAAGATGCTAGTAGCATATGCCTGTTTCATTTCTCCTATACCTGTGTGCCTTTATTCTGTGTTTCCTTGATTTTGCTGCGATTTGATTTTCGCTACATATGTATTTCTTTTGAGTTCATTTTAACTCTTGTTTGATTACCCTTGTCTATTTCCTATCCTTCTGCGATGTCACATAGGAACCTAGTTTTGATTCCTATTTTTCTACAAGTTTTGGATTATGCATGGAGATTTTGAGGACAAGAATTTGAGTTCTACAGTTGTCTGCAAATTTTGGCTGAATTACAATGATCACCCTGATGGAGGATGGTAAAAGACACTATTGGGCGTAAGAGGTTATAGTTTCTTCTTGAACAAGTTTTGAAGATGAGTGTGTAATGGAGTGTGAGTTAGGGTGTGAAACTTTTGCTTTAAGGAATATGTTTCCATATTTAGTCATGTGTATAAGCGATGATAGGAATCTTTGTGGGAAGACCCAAGAATAGGAGTAAGTACTTGTGTTTAAATTTCTCATCTACTTCAGAAGGGAATAGCTAAGATTCATGTTTCCTGAATGACTTGTAAGCAAAAGAACGGAAAAGTTATATGGTTAAAGTTTTCAATTGTGATTAATTACTCATTTTGATCTTTTGATTTGCCTGACAGGCTATCAATTGAGCTTAAATGAAACAGTGAGATGACGAATTTGGCTGATATGCATAAGAAAATAGAGATTTTTCGAAAGGAAATAGAGTTTCAAAAGAAATTAGTTGAGCATTGGGAAGAACGATGGAAATAAGAATATACAAAGAAAACTAAGTTACTGAACAAGAATATGAAAATGCGAAGGACATACGAAAGGAGACTGGAGGAGTTGCGAAAGAAGTGTGAATTGGTGCAATCAACCATTCAAGTTACTTCTCAAGACATTCCTAACAACCTAGTTAAAAGTGGTGAAAGAAACTCTCATGATACCAAAGAAAAATGTAAAGAGATTGGTGGAGATGAACTTGCTATGAAGGATAGTAGAAGGAAGAAAAGAACGAATAGACACCACAAGAGGAAAGATGTAGCTGCTCAGTGTGACATCTGTGGCAAAACGCATACCAGAGTGTGTTATCGGATAATTGGTGCATGCTTGAAATGCGGCCAATTTGGACATCAAGTGAAGAATTGCCCAAATACATGGATGAAGCCACAATGAAGTTGTTGTAATCATCAAAGTTGGCAACTAGTGATATTTCACCTGAAATCAGTGTATTTATTGAACTAAATTTTTTTTTTAGAACTTTTTGGTTTTATTATTCAAACAACAAGAGAAAAGTGTTACAGAACGGAATTAGCGCTTGGGACCCTAAATCTGTGAAAAGATGGATAATCAAGTTTATCCATCCGATATTCACCCCTAGCCATTGTAGGCAACCCAGCAACACTATCATAAATACAGACCGAATGAAGAGGATGAGTGGAACTTGCATTTGCCAATACATCCGCGACCTTGTTCGCCTCCCTATAGCAGTGTGTGATCTGAAGCCCGGTATTTATTGAACTAAGTATTGTAAAAGTTTTATATAGCAAGTTGTATCCCAGTTATAAATCTTGAACTTGAAATTTGATGTTTTCATTAGTGGTATTAAATGTCTGTGATAGTTGGCGTTAAATCCTTATCCATGAATCAACTGTTATAATTTAGTCTTGAGTTTAAGTGAGGATTCTTCATTTGTGATTAATAAAGAAAGAATTTTGATGAGAAAGGGTGATACGTATTTAGCTTGGATAAGTCGGACGAAACCCTGTAGAATCGAGTTTTACTTTTGTGAGAAAAGTTAGAATTTCAAGGACAAAATTTTTTTAACGGAGGAAGACTGTGAGGATCCGATAATTATTTTTTATATATATTTTTTAATCCCAAAAATTAATCTTATAATTTGTATTTTAATCTATTTGCCTTAAATTTTTTGTTATTTTAATGGTCAAGTCATGAGTTTTATCCTTTTACCTTATTTAATTTGGTGCATGTTGAATTTCATAGTGCGTTATACTAATGTGACCAATTATTATGGTATGTGCAATAAATTTGATGGATTAGAGATTGTTTTGTGCAAAAAACTTTTGTGAATAGAGGTGTTAAGATATCATTGGTGGAAGAGAGCTATTTCAGTTTTTTGATAGAGATTTCTCCTTGATGTGTCACTGGTCGACGATCTAGCTTCCTTTGACCAAGACTATTCTTAGTCTTTATCTTGAAAAATTGAACCAAAAATCTCTCCATTTTTTCTTGCTTTTGGCCGAACCATAGAGGAGAGAAAAGAGAGAAAAGAACTTCAAAGTTCATCTCAATTTCCTTGCTTGATTTGTGAAATATTCGAAGATCAACCCTAATCCACTCCAATCAATCTTTAGGGAAGCTTGAAGGGAACCTTTTGGTGAAGTTTTGGAAGAAGAAAATCTTGCATCCCTCTTGATTTGCTTGTCATCTTTGGGGTTGGAGGTTAAGGGGTAAACTTTGATAGAAAACCTAACTTTCTTGATGTTTATATGATGATCTACTAGTTTTACTTGAGGAACTACTAGATTTTCTTGATAAATGATGATTTCCTAAGTTTACTTGATGAACTACTAGATGTTTCTACAAGGTTTTGAGTTTACTTGATGTATGTTGCTTTAGGGTGAAAAAGGCATGACTTTTATAGAAGATTTCATGGTTTTACTGGAGTAGCTTGTAATTTTAGCTTTAATGTTCAATTTTCAGCCTTGATATGCATTTTCCAGCCTTGAGATGAATTTTCCTACTTTGATATGGGACTTTTTAGCTTTGACATGAATTTTCCAGTTTCGATATGAGATTTTCTAGTTTTAGTTTGAAATTTTCTGCTTTAGGGTTTAAATTTGCAGCTTTGGTGTAGTTGAGATTGAGCTATGGATATGTCAAAATTTGATAGCTTTTGTGGCCTAGAACTTGTACAACATATATTCTATAATATGTTTTTTTGATTGATTACGTTTTACCATGAAAATAGGGTTGGATTTGGAAGGTTAACTTGGGGAATTTTGGGGAAACATGTTGCTGGAATTTTCCCTCTTATTGATCAAGTGACCAAGAGTGAGAATTGAGGTGTAAATTTAGAGTGAATTGGACATAGTTTGCATAAATTAATTGCGACCACCTTGCCTTCACACTTAGGTTGGATTTTAGTGAAAGCCAAGTGATTTGAAAGGAGGAAAATCAGTTTTCCCCAAAATATTTTCTTGCTTGAAATTTCCAATTTTATATCTCGAAAGTATTGTCCCATTTTCTTCTAAATTGTGACTACAATCGATGCTCTTATGTCCCATATTAGCCTTAAGACATTGATCTAGCATGCATGAGGTTTTTTCCTTTGATTTGAACAAGAAAATCTTGCACTTTAGATAGCTATACAGGGGTAAAACCTGCAAATCGCTTTATTGGCTAAGTAAAGTTTCGAAACTCATAGTTATACATTTATATTGGCATGAAATGGTTAGACTCTTGATGTATAACATGGCCACAGGACTCGAGAGTGACCAAGAGGAAGAACTATGGTTTGAAGTAAAAAGATTGTGATCAATTGATGAGTGTTCCAATTGCATATTCCATGTTACTTGATCAAATGTGACTTGTTGCTAGAAATTGCTAAGGATTCTAAATTGTTATTTCATGGGTAAGTGTGTACTTTATCGCACTCGACCGTTGTAAAGTGAGTTATATGATCCCGCATGCAGACTTGAATAAACATGTGCATGAATGTAGGTCGGTTGTATATCTTCTTGTAGCAGTTGAGCTGAGCTCTTCGCTGGCACTTTTATCCGACACGTCGAGTAAGTTAGACACCCTTGAGTTACTTATGCATATGCATGAATATAGGTCGGCCACGGCTGAAATGGGCCCTTCATTGGAACTCTTACTTGAGACCAGCCTTAGAGCAGTCGGATAAGCTGTACAGCCTTAGGTAAAAGAAGAATTTCCTAATCTATTTACTTGTGACTTGAACTCATGACTTAAACTCGTGACATGCTTAAATATCAGAGCGTTAGGTGACAGCTAACGTCTCTAATCATAACATGCTTGAGCGTTGGGTGATAGCCAACGACTCCACTCGTGAATACTTGAATACTTGGGGTCCTACGTCTAGATCATGAATACTTGAATATTTGGGGCTCTAAACCTAACCCCATGGCTAGTTGGTCGAATCGAGCCAGCAAAGGGTTTGGTCGGGGAGATTGACGAACGGTGGGTTCTTGTTTGGATTTCGGGTCCAATAGAGGGATGATCGGTTGATGGAAATTAGCGATTAAGTGGTGATCTACGAACATTATAATTCCATGGTTGATGGGGTGTCAACAGATCCTGGACAAACTGCTGTGGAATCTGCTCCTGAGAGCAGACTATATTCTTTTACTTGAATGTGTTCCTTACTGTACCTTGATACATGATCTATCTGGATATTACATGCTTCCTGACATATGCGTTCATGTCATAATATGACTCTATCATGTCTGATAGTTTGCTTGCATGTATTCTTGGAAACTCGCTGGACTTTTAGCTCATTCAATTAGTTTGTTTTCCTTACAGGGGGCGAGAACGTGAGAGGGGGAGTTAGAGAAGATGGAATCTTTGTCTAAATTTTATTAGTTGCTCGTGTGAGCACTTCTTAGCTCCATATCAAATTCGCTTAGTTTTACTTTGTATGCTTAGAGCCATGGCTATATTTAGGGATGATTTGGGTATATGATGTCCCTAATTGTATGTATCTAAGGTTGGGATTGCTATTGCTCTTGTTGTTGAGGTTATTGTTTTGTAAATTTTGTGGTGCGTGAATGAGTTCTGATGAGAGTTGGACAGACGGTCCGCCAAATCCTTGGGTACACCCTAGAGGGAGGTGTTGTGAATTTTTAGTAATTAAGTTAAAAGGGGTGAAGGAAGTTCCCACGATACTAAAGGAAAACGTAAAGTGATTAGTAAAGATGAACTTACTATGAAGAATAAAGGGAAGGAAAAAAGAAAGAATGGACGCTTCAAGAAGAGATGCGTAGTTGCTAAGTGTGAAACCTGTAACAAAATTCATACTGGATTATGTTATTTTGAAAACTGATGCATGTCTTAGATGTGGCCAACTTGGACATCAAGTGAGAAACTGCCCAAGACAAATGAATTTTGCGATGGTGAAGCCGCTGTAATAGTTAAAGTTAGCAATTAGTGATGTTTTGGCTGAAATAGTTGTATTTATTGGATTATGTGTTATGCAAACTTTATGTAGTAAGTTGTATCACCATCAGAAACAGTGAACTTGGTGCCTGATGTTTTAGTTAGTAACATTAAATGTCTATAGTTGAGCAGCATTGAATCTCTATTCATGAATTAATTATCATAATTTAGTCTTGAATTTAAGCGAGAATTCTTTATTTATGGTTCGAAAGGAAGAAATTTTGGTTAGAAAGGGTGATTCAGGTCTGGTGATACAATAATAAAGATGAAAAGGGCCTTACGTTGTCGATGATTTGTCAATGCACAATGTATGAGTTTAAGGGCTAGTAAGAGTAGTAACCAAGTTGCGTAATTATGGTTTCTTCTTATGAACGAGTCCTATGTTCCTCTCACCTTGCACATTTCAATACTTTCATTGATCTTTCTTAGCATGTTAATTTAACTATTACGTTATTAAGATTTTTCCTCTAGATAAGTTCGTGGTAGTGGTATGAGTGAGGGGAAGCTCTTGAGAAGTAGAGAAAACCCTATAAAAATCGAGTTCTGTGAGCAAATGTGAGAATTTCGAGAATGAAATTCTTTTAAGGGTCAGAGAGTATGAGGACCCGAAAATTCTTTTATATTTTATTTTATTTCTTTGAATGCATTTTCTTTACTTTAATTTATTGCCTTAATTTTCTAGATATTTTTATATATAAGTCAAGTTTTTAAATCATTTTTCCTTGTATAAGTTAGTACATGTTAAGTTCATGATGCATTACAGAAGTGGGACCCACTAGTATGTTGTGTAATAAATTTAGTGAACAAAAATTGATACTTTATTAAAGGGTTTATGTGATTAGCAGTGGTAAGAGTGGATTAGATGAAAACAATATGGATTAGCGAGATAAGACAAAGGAAAGACAAGAAGATAAGCTTGAAACCCTACGGCGACACTTGTCGGCAATCCAAGGCACCTTTGACTAAAACTAGTTTTAGTCTTCATCTTGGAAAAAAATTGACCAAAAATTCCATTCCCTTTCTTACCTCTTGGCCGACTCCTTGGAGAAGAAAAGGAGAGAAAATAAACACCATTTCCAACCTAGAAATTCTTGCTTGAATCTTGAGATTTCACCATAAGCTTGCAATCCAATCCATAGGAAGTAACTTTAAAGAAAGAGGAAGACCTTGGGTGGAGGAATTTGGGGAAAAAAGGAAGTTTTGGTTGCTCTTCTTCATAGGATTAAAGGTAATCATGGCTTGAAACCATTTCTTCTCTTTTAACTTGCATTTGAGTGGATTTAAGGCTTGATTTTTAGTGGATTCTATGAAAAATTTCATAGTTTGTGTAGTGGTTTGGAGATTCTATAGTATTTATGCCCTCTCTAACATTTTCTTCTACATTACACGGATTTTAGGCTTCAATAAATTTCTGGTTTGGGATAGATTCTAAAGTTTGATTATATAATATAGGAATGTCTCTCAGGTTTCTGAGAAGAAGTATATGTGTACCTCATATACTCACAAAGAAGTTTCTGAATTACGAAAAAAATATTAGTCAGATGAGTCTAACTTTCAAACTGCAGTTGAACCTGAATTCTCTGTTCCAGAATTTTAAACCTGAAATAGCCTGAATCGACAAAGAACTGCCAAATTTGATCTAAATTAGCTGTCCAAAAACATGGTGGAAAATTTCCATCAGTTATCACCCTTCCATACTGAACAAAAATATTGATAGAAATTGTCCAAATTGTCAACTCTTTTGCCTGGTAACTTAATGGGATACATTCATCCACATGGAGTTTCAAACCCATCCAGAGTTGAGACCACATTCATCAATTTTCAGTGTGGCCCATCTGCCCTTTCTCAATCAAACCGTGGAAACACCAAAAGAATACTATTTCACTTAAGCTCCACTTCAACATTTTCATACCACCAGAATTTCTCTCCTGGTTAACCTCTACTTTATATTAGTTGATCTTCTTCATCAAATTTTGGTTGTTTCCAGTGCCTCTTCAACCTCATAGGCCTGTGCTTTCTCCTCAGCTTGTAAAGCACACACATCAATTTGAGTCCTAATTTTCCTAGTGGTGGTGGAGTTGTTGGACTTAGGCAAAATTTGGTTGCTTCCAGTGCCTATTTGATGGCCTCTGTCAATTAGGGAGTTCATGACTTTCTTTCAATCCTTGAATAGGAACTTGGGGCATGGGCAACTTGTTAGATTCATAAGTAAAGGATTATGTCCCACATTGATCCGAGAGATAGAGAAAGAAGCGTTAATATGTAAGGGCTCAAGACCTAAAGGCTTAAGCTTTTGGGTCAGAATTAAGTTCCTGACTTACATATTGGGTTCTTTGGTGGACTCTTTTGAGATGTTTCTCCCTATTAAATTTGTATCAGAGTTTCAGGTTGCGAGACTGGGCTACTCATGGGCAAGTGAATTCTTCTCGAAGTTGGCCCAGTAAAAATTCTTTTTTTGGTGGTGGACCAAAGTGCCATGAAGTTTGGTTGGTATTAGACCAAACAGTCAAAGGTTGGTAGGGATCCAGAATGCAGTTTGGATCTTAAAAAAGAGTGGGTCCATGTTTAGGAGAAGATATGACCTTAAGTGATAAGGTGGATTTGCGTTGAGTATTAAAGTGAGTTCAAAGAAGAGCTTGTAAATTTAGGTTTAATGTGGGGGTTACTCATGAAGGGGGAGATTTGTTAGATTCATGAGTAAAAGATTATGCCCCACATTGGTCCGAGAGATGGAGAAATAGCGATTAATATGTAAGTAAGAGCTCAGGACCTAAAGGCTTAAACTTTTGGGTCAGAATTGGATTCCTGACTGACATATTGGACTCTTTGGTGGACTTTCTCAAGGTGTTTCTCCCTATCACTACTGATTCTTAGTTGCTGGCTTTGACCGAAATTGGGATAGGCACGATTTGGTTAGGAACTCTTGCTACCTATTTTGTAGTTTTCACAAATCATAACGATTTTGGAGATAGGCATGTGAAGTAATTTTGGATGCTTCGCAAGACTCCAAGTTGATGATCACCTCATCATAAGCTGATTTTTGCATTAGAGCCAGAAATCAGATTTGTGGTTTTAAGAGGAATATTATTTATTTTGTATAGAAGTACCCAACCATGGAGTATACTTTGTGAAGTCAATTTCCAAGAAGTTGACTCTCATATTTTTGGAAGAAAGGAACAATATTTTCAAACTTTAAATAAAAAATGAAATATTTGCTTAAATAACTCATCCATCAAAAATTACAGATTATTATTTTTTAATTACTATTGTATTGACTAATGATCCCTTCATGATTATAAGCCATTGAAGTCTAGAAAACTTCACATTCTGTCTTGATTCTCATGAATGGTGTGTCAAGGAAATTAGAATCTCCCTATAATTAGTAGGTTTTAAGGTCCTTTGAGAGTCAATTACCAATAACTATGATATAGTGCTGTGAATAGACAGGCATGCAGGATTGTAAAGATCAACATGAAAAATTTTGGTTCACCTTATGTGTCTAATGGGCTTGATACGATTCTCGGTACATCAAAATGAACCGAGAACGTGAATCACAAGCCCTAAATCTAGATTAAGGTATAACGTTTGGGGATGGATGTCTTAATCTATCATGGACTGCTCAAGAAAGATTAACACTTGTAGAACGAAGGCACAATCAAGGTGAATACTTGATTGATAAGTTGACGAAACATCTTAGGTCAACTCTAAGATGTTCAAGAACGACTTTCACAAGCCAAGAAAGCTCTTTCTCAGAAGAAAGAATCTGAAAATTTTCTCAATATTATTCACTTGTGAAAAACGTTAAAAACTAAGGCATATTTATAGCATTTTACATGACCCAACTCCTAATCAAACTAGACCTCAATTAACTAAATATTAACTACTAAGAATGGACTCTTAAAATTTGGCCAACATGGCATTAATATGGCTTACTGTGGTCAACATGGCCTTAAGCCATTTATTTCCATCAACTAATGACTCACTAATTCCCAAACTAATCACGGATTAATCTGAAAATTTGCTAACAAAATAACAACACTAACAATTGTAAAGCTAAGCCAAACTAACAAGTAAAGGAAACGACACTTGACTTGATGATCAACAGTTTGATGATCACAAAGTCGGTCCAAACAACTTGAACTACTTCATTGCTGGCAAGATTCCATATCAGGGCTAGGTAGAGATTGGGCTTATATATGAGGCTCAATTTAAATGTGAGCCAAGTTTTGACTTCATTAAATTCAGCCCTAATTAACGCTCAGTCAAAATAATTATATGTAATAGAATATATAATTAATAATCATATTAGTATAGTTTGTAATATATATAAATATAAATCAAAGTAATAAGATACAATGTGATAATTATATCACATTATATAATGTGATATTTATATCGGTATGTAGACAAAATTATGTGATAATTGTGAGCTAATAGGTCGAAAATCCTAATGCTTTTGCGAGCTGAGTATGCGCCCCACAAGGTAAGTCCAAAGCCCGAAATTTATTACTTTAGCCTTTTTTTTGGATAAGTTAAGTTTGAACTTGTCAAAACCTAACAAAATCTAACTCAAAAAACCCAGTTGACAACTTTACCGACATACCTCATAAGTCATACCACAACTAACAAATAGGATTAAGGCAATTTGAAGTGCTTATAGAAAGCTATGTCTGGGCAAAATAAACTTATCTGAATGGAGTCAATGGACGATTATGAAGATGGCTTAGGTTGGTGATCACAGGTCAGCACCGGTCCATGGTAGGAATGGCAACGGGGCAGGGAACCACTCCCCCGTCCCCCACTCCTTCCCCCCTGCGGGTGACAGGTGCTGAGCCTGTGTAATAATAAAAATAAACCTAGTTGCCAATAAAAGCAGTCAATAATTAATTCTAGGTACTGGAGCAGGGATTCTAGGTGTGCAATGGGTTACTTGATTCACCCTATTCTCGAAGAGTTTGCTTAATCCGATATACCAGAATTAATTAATTGACAAAATTTATTAACCAGTAGACAGTGGCAAGCAGGGTCGTCTCCTCAGGGACTGGAGATATTTGTCTCTTTGAGGTTCTAATTGGACAAAAGGGGGGTTTTATCGAAATAATGCTAAAAATAATTAAGCAATTCAACTAAAACGAATAATTAACTAGCACGAATGTAGACAGGAATTAAATCAAGAATAGATAAATTCTAGCCAAGAATACAACTACTCAGACACAGTCCATTCATCCGATCATTGATGCAAAGAAGGTTCACTTAATTTATTAACAGGTTAGTTATAGTCGCTGACACGCTCTGACGACCAGTTTTTCCTTAATTTATTTCTAACCAAGGTACGACCGTTGATTACCCCTAACTATGAAACGCTCCTAGGTACGACCGTAGGAATTAATTCCCTAATTGTATTAGAAACTAGAAAAGCCTAACCTTAATCAATAACACGCTATGAAGGTTATTTAAATCAGATTGCACGTTCCCCTAGTGTATAAAAACGCTAGTTGCCACTGATATTAATCAATTTAAACAATTACGGATTTAATTGACTAATTTGGCAGGATATTAATAAGATGCATTGAACATCGGGCCTTTGACATCCAATTAACAAAATAATCCCATGAAAATTCAAACAGACAATGTGCAAATATTAACAAATTAAGGAACGCATGAAAATTAATTCGATCTCATAGATATTCGGGACTGCGTCGTCGCGTTGATCCTTGACTAGATAGAAAGCTTAACCACGCCGCATAAGTAAATCTCCACACGAATTAATTGATTGCAAAGGTATCATGTTTTTCACTAGAAGGCTAGAAATAAAAGATGTTTTTCCCATTGGAAAATATTGTCGAACACCAGGAATGCGTTAAAGGAAAAAGAACGAAAACTAAACTATTGCTCAAAAACAAAAACTAAAGCTCTGTACGTTTGTTTCTAAACAAATGACTAATTGTCCCCGTGGTCTCCGCCGAATTGAGAGTCCAAAGTACAAAAAGTAAGCTCTCCGAATTCCTTGTATCTCGTTTCCTCTTGGTAGGAGGACTCCTAGTCAGCAACCCTTCACTTTTCAACACAAAGATAGGAAATCCCTTTTGTAGCAACGTGTGGAGTAATTGTTGCAAGAAGATCTCCCTTTTTTCAGCACTTTTCTGCTCCACTCCCTGAAATTGAGTCCAGATGCCAAATATAAGTATATGTTAACAATTAAAACAATACTTGGCAGGGACAAAGGGGGAAATTAACAATAAAATTACTAACAATTAACACCCTATCAATTTTCCCCACACCTAAATCATGCTTGTCCTCAAGCATGGGGACATCAAACAAACACCAAAATTTGACAATGGCTATTGCTCCAACTATCGTATTGCCAGGGTCCCAAGAAAAACATATATCAAGCATCAGTGATCAAGATCCAAGAAACATCCCCCCGGTTAGCTTCTAAACCATAGTCTTCTTCAATTCTAAGTTAACTAATCTAAGAAAAAGGAATGGCACACAACATTTATCAGCAAATGGTCCAACTATTAACCAAAATCTCAATATTAAATCCATAATTCGGCCAGCTGACTTGATGTGAGATGCGGAAGCAAAGATTGGATCGCAGAGGAACACGTTGTGACTTGACGGAGTTGAACCCAAACTTGGACCACTTAAGAGTGAATTCAACGGTAGAGGACGCCACAATCAAGTGTGTTTTCTTGATTGATAAGTCAACGAACAATCCTAGGATCAACTCTAGAATGTTCAAACTAGATTTCACAAGCTAAGGAATTCGCCACAAAGAATTGCACAAAATTCTGGAATTTTTATTAATAATATCACCAAACTACAAGTAACACATCACTTGAGGTTATTTATAGCCTTGACTAAACCCTAATAAAGCATGGAAAATACACAGGAAATTCGGCCAGCCCATTCCTTCACTTGGCCGAATATTAGCCCAACAACATATGGGCCGTAAGCTTGACTACTTACAGCAAGACCCCCGTACAGCTCAGCATAGGTACTTAACTGCAGCCCAATCTGCCGTTTGAAGTTTGACCACTTGCATCTTCAACTGTAAGCAACACTTTAGTAGTCTCGCAAGGATTTTTCAACTCAATCCCTTCAATGGACGGTTTCTTTTGGGCTTGGACGGCATAAACCAAGGCTTGAAGCGACTCATTGAATCTCTTAGCTCGTGCTCGTGTCACTGGGCCTTGGGGCACCTTTACAGGGTCTACTTGAACACCATGGGTCCCATCCGCATCATGACTTATATCACACACTAACACAACTATTTTTTTCCTCATTTTTTCTATTTTTTTTCTTCAATAGCACAAGAGACTTAGTCTCTAGCCATTGGAACCTTTTGATGCGAACCCCAATATTTGTCAGATGAAGGGGCCCGGTTACTTAGCTCCTATCACTATACGATCACGTATTCATAGCAATTATTACCTTTTGACGCGAGAATCGACATTTTAAGTGAACATCCCCGGTTACTTAGTAGTAACAACTAGCGGAGCACAGTTTACTTTTATTCATAGCCAAATAGCACAAAGCTCCAAATAACACAACAAAAGCAAACAAAAACAGCAGCTGCTAGCCTCATTTCTTTAGACATGGAGAATTAAAGGTAAAAACCATACCAATTCACATAGAAATGCCAACAATCATTTCCTATGCCTAGAAAAGTTAACCAAAAATCATAAGAGTCAAGCAATTACTGATATTTACCAAAGAGATGTCCTTGGATCCAATTACATTAACTTGATATTCTTTTATTATTAAAACTTGGCAAGAGCAGAATCAGAGGCAACAAACCAACATCAAATCTTGGTATTCACATGAGAGCTGATTACTAAAAAAAAGAAGAAGAAATAAACGAAAAGTTGATAAATATCAAACTAAAAACAAAAACCTAAAAAAAATCGAAAACTGGAAATACTAGCACCATAACTGATCCCCCCACACCTAAATTACACATTGCCCTCAATGTGATAATCTAACAGCAAAAGGAAATATCAAGTACATGCAAATTAATAGCCAAATGAGTAATGTACGATCCAAGAATCAGGGGGCGCTTCTTTTTAGGCAAAACAGATTTGAACTGAGAAACGAGCCAGCACCCAAGATTAACCTTTATGTTGTTATGCATGCACTAAATAAAGAAAAATTCTGACCTAGACAAAATGCCCGAGCTATCTCGCCTACCCGAGAAACTGTAGGCCAAGAAACGCTGGATATAGCGAGACGCTGGGTCCTTCAGAAAACAACTCTTAGATTAACAGGGGTCATAATCAGCACGGTCGACAGACATATTCTCTCAAATATACCGATAGCGGGAGAAAAAAGGCTCTACGTAGTCACACGCACTCTCAGCATACTCACGAGACTCGGCAAAAGCCTGATCAATAAAACTAAGTACTAGATTGAAATCAGTAATGGAATGGTGGAACTCTTAACCCATTAGTCTAAAACAGATGACATTAGGAGTAGAAACTGTGTAACTCGTGGGGAGGTTAAACTCGAATGTGGCATAGAACTCCCTAACCAACTCGATAAAAGTCGAACAGTCAACAATATAAGTGTAGGGACGCCACCCAATGGCTAAAATCAATCTATCAAAATCAACCCGAATATTCAAAAGACCCAAGGTGGCGGCGTCCCGATAACGGCAAGGAATAATTCGCCATTCACAGCAAGCAGCATATCGCTGTTTGTCGGCGGTCCGGGTGAAGTTCAAGTTACCCCAAAAGTGAGAAGGGTCAAAAATATGGACGCCTCTTTGCCTCCCAAGGCGAGCCCTCCTCCCAGAGGAGGAAGGGTCGTGCGAGGGATCAGAGGCGGGAATTGAGTGCTGGGGTGGAGGGGGCTGAGAAGTTCTAGGTATTCTAGACCTTGAGGAGGATCGTGGCTTCATCATGATAACTAGCAGGCAACCCAAACAACAAAATGTACAATGAAATGCACAACCCAAAATCGCAGCAGGTGTTCCAATGAACTGAATAATTGAAATAAACAAGACAAAATACTCCCAAACAAGGCAATTAGAGGCAACCCATTTCAATAAGCAGATGCAAAGTCACCTTCATATCCCAATTCAACAAACAAACGTGGAAAAGTACACACAATACCAGAACACAGCTCCCAACAATGCACCAAAACAACAACTCGAACAAACTAAGAGTGGACCTAGTAGCTAATCAAAATAACAAATTTCAGCAATTAGACATCATTCCACCCAAAATGTCAACAACTGTCTCCAATTGGACAGTCAATTACCCCATTCAACCTACAGTTCAGAATTCGGGAAACAATTTATTCACAAAAGCCTAGCAGTCAAATAGGCAGTCAATCACATAGAACTGATAAGTTGCAGGCAAACTATCACAACCAGTACCACTGGTGCACCCACAGGGAAGAAATAAATCAAACGGCAAAGTCAATCCACTAAGAAATCCCAAACAATCACTAAACAGCACCAGAATTTAGAAATCGATATTCTTGTATTTTAATTTTTTTTAAAAAATACCTCCCTTGTGTCCAACCGTAGACAGCGAGGCAGTGGTGGTGCGCGATGGAGGGCCGAGCAGTGGCGTGTGGCGATCACAGGTTGAGGGAAAGGAACGACGGTCGCAGCTGGTGGCGCGCGGGACTGCACACTCGGGGCCACGCGAGCTGGGTGGCTAAGAAGCGCGCGGTTGGTGGCAAAGAGGAGGAGAGAGGGAGATCTGACCGCGGCTATGAAGAGCGGCGGAGATGGCAATGCAAGCGGAGACGTGGCTACGGGGCTGCGGTGCTGGTGGCGCGCGATAGAGGCGGCTGTCGCGTGTTAGAGTGCGGCGGACAATGGGCTGAACGAGGGAGGAAAGGGGAATGGTGGCTGCCGTTCGTGGCGGCGTGCACTGGCGGAGGGTTGTGCGCGGTTGTCATGCGGCAGCGGAGGAAGTGTGGCGGCGTGCTATGGTGGGCAGGCGGCACGCGATCAATCGACGGAGAGAGAGAGAGAGAGGCGGCGCTCGCGAAAGTGAAGAGAATGAGGGAGGAGGTGTGCGTGTGCGAGGGAGACGGCGCACGAGGTAAGTGGCGACGGATAGTGGTTCGGACGAAAGAAGAAAAGAAGGAAATGAGAAGCAAGGCAGCGGGGAAGAAAAGGAAAAGAAAGGAGGAAGAAAGAAAGAAAAAGAAAGAAAGAAGGAAAAAGAAAAAAGAAAAAAGAAAAATAAAAAAATAGTTTTTTTATTGGATTTGAAATTCCAAAATTTGAATTTTTTAAAAGAAAAACGAAGCCGAAGGTTTGGAAATGAAAAAAAAATTTGGTATTTCCTTTGTTTTTGGGTTGTCAAATACAGCGTGGGCACGCCAAGATTATAAAACGTCCATTGACCTTAGGAGTCACTAACATGGTGTGGGCACGCCAAGATTGCACTTCCTACCAATGTCGCGAGATGTTGAGATTTGACCAACATGGCGCGGGCACGCTAAATTGGTAAATGTCTACTGATCTCAAGAGTCACTAACATGACGTGGGCACACCAAGATTGCACTTCCTGCCACAGTGGAGGAAAATATTAGCACCGACTACTACCTAACTGAGAAATGACAAAACGAAAGAAATGAACAACGAAAAATAATAAAATCAATATTCGGATTGCCTCCCAAAAAAGTGCCTTTTTTTTATATTTTTGGGTAGACATAGCCCAAAATTTTCTTAAACTAAGCAAATCGGGTCTTCTAGTTGCACCATCTCCACCCGTTCAACCGAAAACCTTCATAACGATTTGAGACGGTGACCATTCACTACAAATTTCTTCTCTGTTTTCAAATTCTAGATCTCCACTGCACCATAATAAAAGACATTAGTCATAACAAAAGGACCAATCCAACGAGAACGTAATTTACCTGGAAATAGCTTCAGTTTCGAGTGGTACAATAAAACTTTTGCCCACAGACAAATGTCTTCCTAGAGATCTGTTGGTCATGAAATATCTTATTCTTCTCCTTATAAATCACCGCATTCTCGTATGCTTCATTCCAAATCTCCTCCAATTCTTGTAATTGCAACTTTCTTTGAATTCCGCCCTCCTCGATATCCATATTGCATTGTTTGACCGCCCAAAACACTCTATGCTCGAACTTGACCGGTAGGTGACATGGCTTCCCAAATACCAACCGGTAAGGGGACATTCAAATGGGTGTCTTGTACGCCGTCCTATATGCCATAGTGCATCTTCCAGTCTCATACTCCAATCTTTACTATCAGGTCGGACCATCTTCTCTAAAATTGACTTGATCTCTCGGTTCGATACTTCCGCCTGACCGTTTGTCTAAGGATGGTAGGAAGTGGAGACTTTATGCAAGACACCGTATCTCCTAAAAACTGCAACAATCGTCTTGTTGCAGAAATGAGTACCCTGATCACTTACAATTGCTCGGGGCATCCCAAAGCGGACAAAAATATTAGACTTGATGAATTCTGCAATCACTTTGGAATTATTAATGCGGTTGGCCTTCGCTTCCACCCACTTCGAAATATAGTCTACAGCAAGCAATATATACAAAAAATCAAAAGATGAAGGAAAAGAACCCATAAAGTCAATACTCCAAACGTCAAAAATTTCAACAAAAATCATGGGGGTCTGAGTCATTTGATCCCTACAAGAAATATTACCTACTCGTTGACACTTATCACAGGACTTACAAAATGAGTAGACATCTTTGAAGAGGGTCGGCCAATAGAACCCGCTCTCTAGCACCTTACGAGCCGTTCTCTTTGGTCCAAAGTGACCTCCACACGCAAAAGAGTAACAATAGGTTAGTATAGATTGGAATTCATTCTCACCTATGTCGCGTCCCACTTTTTGATGTGGTGTGAAAGTAGTGTGTGGAATATGTATGTGAACGTGTGTGAAAATGAAAATAAAAGGCCGTGGGACTTGAAAATGCGACGATTTGGCCAAACAAAGTTCAAAAGGGTTTTGAATGGAAAATGGAGTCGCCACTTGGTATAGAGTTAGGGTGTACCAAGTCACCCAAAAATGAATTTTTTTTGAAAAGCAAAGTAAACAAACCCCTTTTTAAGAACTTTTAGGTCTACGTAACCAAAAAAAGGGATCGGGGATCACATTTGATAAGGGAGAAGGCAAAGGCAAAGCCTAAGGCACTCCCTTACCCTAGCCAAAGCTAGTTGCGTGACTTAGCCTCTCTTTTCCTAATTCTTCTACCCAAAGTATGTTTTGCATGTTGGATATGACTAATGGATACGAAAAAGAAATGCAATCCTAAATCTAAAATTTCTCTTACGAGGCTTTTTGGTCCCAACCACATGAGTTGTGGTGGCCAATAAGGAAAGTCCTCATAGAGGTCGCGAATGATGCAAATGAAGACTCAAATACAAGTGCAAGTGTAAGAAAAGTGCAAGCGTGCAAATGTAAGAAAAGTGCATGTGTGCAAATTGAGAAGATGAAGGTGCTTGTGTGCAAGTGGATGAAAATATAATAGTAGATACATATAAGTGCAATTGGGTGCAATTTATGAGATAGAAAATAAATAAGTGATAGGGAAAGTGTGTGAACCATGGCATGTAGAGTGAGAAAAATTTAAGTAGTGAGAAAATGTGGATGAAAGAGTGAGGAAGTGATATGATAAGAATGAGAGTGCATGAATCTAGAGGAATGCATCAAGTCGGGTACGGGAATGACTCCTAATTTCACGACTTTCATTTTCCCTTTGATTAGAAGGAAGAACTAGCGTGCTAAGGCTATTTTGTAGCCACATTCGCTCGTTTCCCTTATCTAAAGGGGACTCTCAAGCAAATGTACCCTATAACTAGCATGAAGATGCAAAAGCCTAAAATGAAAGAGGAAAGGATTGGAGAAGCATGCCAAATGCTAGAAAACTAAGAAAAATGCATGAAATGTAGTGAGACATGGAAGTATGTACTAACGAGAGGAAATCCCTAAGGGTCTAGCGTTGGACTAGCCCATATCTATGAATTCCTACTAGCGTTGGACTAGTGGAAAACGGGACAATGAGCCACAACTAGCGTTGGACTAGTGTGGTGACGTGCATTCATCCATCACATTCATCTATGACCATAGAAAGCAAGTAGACATGTCAATCACCTATAAACACGTAGCACATAACACTTAGCATGCTCGACTAAATGCAAGAGTCTAATAAAGCAAATTAACACGTAGCAACAAAAGCAAGCAATCAAGCTAATGAACCTATTACATTTGCTAACTAAAACAAAAGGGGAAAGGGAAAAATGGACCGAAATGCTCTCCAAGCCCTATCTATTACAAGCCAAGAGGTGTACACATACCCCATAAATAAATAAAAGGATGACTTAAGCAAAAGTGAATGAAAATGAAATAAATGATTTAAGGAAAAGCAAGGAAAGCCAAGTAGACATGTAATTCTCATTTAGCACGTTGGATCACATAGGGGAGAGACAAAAAAAAATAAAATAAAAGAAGTCATACCTCCCTTGAAATGGAACTCTAATGGGGTGAAGTCACTTATTCATCCTCCAAAATAATAAAATGGTTAGGGTACCAATTTAATTAGGAACGTTAAAGAAAATATGCAAAACATGAGCTCACTTGGTCATAAAGCTCTTAAAATCACGAATTAAATGCAATTAAACAAAATATGGTAATTAATTAAAGCAAACAAGTAATGAAGGCGAAGGATCAAATTGATGAAAATATTTAATTAGTTGGGTCATAGTGGAACCAAGGGAGTCTTGGGAGGCCAAAGTGTAATTTTTGAAAGCTTTCATGCAAGTTCATGCAATTACTACGGGACAAGCTTCAGGAAATAAAGAAAAGAGCTCGCAGCTTCTTATTCCCAAGCTTGCTGCAATTTTCTTAGCATTCCTACTCACACAGACGAAATCATCAAAACACCAGAAGTTTAACTGTCTAAACCAACTAAAACAAACACAAAATCTTTATTGCAGGATTTACGCAAAGAAAACTCAAATTTGGCCGATAGAAAAAGGAAAAATGCAGCAAAGTCTCTGCGATTTCCTCATGATAAGCTTCTGCTATCTCGCATTGGCAGATTCACAAAGCTCAAAACTGAGACCAACTTCAAGCTCTTATCATGCATGCAAGGGAATGACAAAAACCAGAAACACTAAGGACTTTCATGCAAGCAAGAATGCAGATGAGGCTTTCTGCCAGGGGGAAAAAAATGCAGCAGCTACAAAGGCTTTCTGCAATTTCTAAAAAAAAACTTTCGGCAAGCATCAAAAGCTTGTGTGAATCCAGAAACATGCACCTAACAATGCAAAACCATGAGTTTAAACTTTCTTTTCAACAAAATCCGATGATCAAACACTCCCAAAACAAGATTTAATCCAGCAGGGATGAGCAAAACACACAAACAACAGTGAGAGACGCCACTGTCAAGCATAAACGACTCTTCCATGTGACCGAATCCACAACACAGTAGAGACACAAAGAGAGAGACTCGCGGCAGATATGCACGCAGCCCACCAACTAGAAAATGCCCAAGAAAACACAGGCTTCACATCAGTCCAAACTTGAACAAGCCAAGGAAGGAATCATGCTCTACCCATGCTGCTGCAACGAGCCAAGGCCCCCTAATCTGTCAACATTACGGTGGGCAAACAAGGCGTTCCAGTCTTGTTGCAGCGACTTTTAGTTGATCCTAAAAATGATCTAATGCAGTCCTAGCTTATCCCAGGGCAGACATGTGAGAACGCGGAACAAGGGAAAAGGGGGGAAATATCCATCAAACTTTCAAGCACGAAATGCAGCAAGGTAAACGTGAACTTGGAGCTCATGCTTCAACATGGCTAGATTATGGAAGATGATTAACTAACACACACTAGCATGCGCTTTGTATGATGAAAAAGAGGAGCAACAGGTCAAGAAGATGCGGCAATCAATATAGCGAAAATCTGTTACATATTTGACCGAAAATTACCATATCTATTGGGAAAGACAGCTCGAAAATTACCTTAGCTACCCCAGGATTGTCACCAAATCCTCCGTTGGCTATAATGCTTGTCCGGCAGTGGCAGCGGGGAGGAGTTGAGGTGGTGGAATCAGCGGCAGTAGAACGATAGCAGCAGTAACAACGGCGTTCTCCCTTTTTTCCAAAAGAATTTCTCCTGCTCGAACTTTTCCTTTTCACTCTGGTTTTTTCTGGTTTTCTCTCCACAGTTTCTTTCCTCCCCAAAGCGGTTTTCTTTTCTTCCACCCTAGCCGCTACTCGATCCTCTTTCCTTTTGTAGCCGTCGTCCCTCTCTATTTGTTCAGACGTCAACCCAGAAATCTCTCTCCTTTCTCTCTGTTCTATTCTTAGCCGCCACCTCTGCCGTCCCAATCTCCCTATTCCCTCAGCCCTTTTCCTTTCGTTCCTTTCTCTGAAAAACCTAGCCGTCAGTCCTCTTTTCTCTTTTTCTTCTGTTTGCTCTCCTTGTTATGGTTTCAGCCGCCAACCTTCCCTCTTAGCCCCCCAACGATACTCCAGTCCTCCCTTCCTTTTATTTTACTGTCCCAACTTCTCTCTCACTCTCTCTTTCACTCTTTCTCAGCCCCTCTTAGCTATCCCACCGTCACTAGCCTCTCCAAGCTTCCTTCTCCGCCACCCAGCTTTCAGTTTCTTTTCTAGCCATTTCTCTCTAGCCGTCAACCTTCATCAGCCGTTCTCCCAAAACCTCTCTAGCCGTCGTTTCTTTTCTCCTCTCTCTCTCGGACTTTGGCCCAGATTTTTCCCCGTTCGGCTGCTGTTCCTTTTCCCAGCTTTTATATCAAGTTCACAACCCTAAAACCCTGCTCTCAATGGCCAGCAATCAATCTCCTCTCCAAACCTTTTCCTTGGCCATCCGATGTATATGCGACTGTCCTTGCAAGCTGCGTTTCCGCAGCTTGCATGTAAAAATCTTTTTTTTTAAGTAATTTAACAAAGTTGATAATAAAATTAAGAAAAACAACAATTTAATGAACATCGGATAAAAATAAGTAAACTAGAAATAATAAACGGCAAAGTTGCAATTTTTCATTTTTTCTTTTTCTTCTTTTTTTTTTCAAGAAAACATTGAAAATAACTAAATCATATTTTTTAGAATGCCTTTCTTTTTCCTTTTTCTTTTTCTTTTTTTTCCTCTTTTTCCTTTTCCGAGAAATTCTATGCTAAAAACTTACAAATAAAAATAATAATAAAATAAAAACTAAAAACTAAAAAGTGAATAAAACTAGCACGACAAATAAAAACCAAATAGTAAATGAAATTACACTAAAATTTTGGTGTCTACAACCTACATATCTTCTGATGATTTGGTCGGCACCCCACTTCCAGAGGTAAGGATTATCCCAAATGTAAGACTTTGCGTCACTTCTCAACTTGTCCCTCTTCGCCTTAGGCCATCCTGCAGGGAACTTGTCAGTGACTAGAAAATTAACAATATCCGCATATCAAGGCGAAGATAAATTAACAGAAAATAAATGCTCATTGGGGAATGCTTCTCTCAGTGGGAGGTCGTCTTCGACGACTTGCACTCGACTCAAGTGATCTGCTACCAGGTTCTCCGTCCCTTTCTTATCTCGGATCTCCAGATCGAACTCTTGTAGCAATAATATCCACCGTATCAGTCGTGGTTTCGCCTCTTTCTTGATTAACAGATACCGTAAAGCTGCATGATCAGAGAAAATAATAACTTTAGCACCTAATAAATAAGACCTGAATTTCTCTAAAGCAAAAACAACCGTCAAAAGCTCTTTTCGGTGGTTGAATAGTTCAATTGAGCTCCGTTCAGAGCTCGAGGTGTGTAGTAGATAGCGTGAGCTGCCTTTCTCACTCTTTGACCCAGTACCGCTCCTACTGCATAGTCGCCGACATCGCACATGATCTCGAATAGTAAGTTCTAGTCGGGCGGTTGGATAATGGGTGAGGAGATCAATAGCTCTTTCAACCTGTCGAACGCCCTCTTACATGCTTCATCGAAATCGAAGGGCACATCTTTTCGAGAAAGAACGCAAGAAATATTTGAGATTAGATATAACAGGGGTGCCCCAATTTTCGAGAAATATTTGATAAACCTTCTGTAGAAACTTGCGTGACCCAAGAAAGAACGCAATTCCCGCATGCTCGCGGGGTAAGGTAAGGTAGATATAACATCTATTTTTGCCTTATCAATCTCCATACCCCTAGACGACACTACATGACCCAAAACTATCCCGTGTTCGACTATAAAATGGCATTTTTTTCAATTAAACATGAGATTAGATTCTATACACCTTACTAAGATTACTTTCAAGTTATCCAGAAAGTTATCAAAACTTTCACCATACACACTAAAATCGTCCATAAAATTCTCAATAATCTTTTCAACATATTCTGAAGAGATACTTACCATGCATCTTTGGAAGGTAGAAGGTGCATTGCATAACCTAAAAGGCATCCTTCGGTATGCAAACATTCTAAACGAGCACGTGAAAGTGGTATTCTCCTGGTCCTCGGGTGCGATAGCAATCAGGAAATAACCTAAAAATTCATCTAAAAAATAATAGTAAGCTCGACATGATAATCACTCTACCATCTGATCAATGAAAGGAAGGGGAAATGATTCTTTTTTGTGATGGCATTTAACTTCCGATAGTTGATACATTGCCGCCATCCGGTGGGTTTCCGAATTGGCACGAGCTCATCCCCTTAGTTTGACTCCACGGTCACTCCTACTTTCGTCGAGACCACCTATACTGGACTCACCCATGGGCTATCTGATATTGCGAATATTATCCCTACATCCAACAGCTTCAGAATCTCTTTCTTTACAACCTCCATCATGAGGGGATTTAGTCTCCTCTGAGCCTGCTGCACGAGATTAGTAACCTCCTCGAGTCGAATCCGATGCATACACACCGTGGGGCTAATTCCCTTAATATCGGCGATGGTCCATCTTATCGCCTGCTTATGTTTCCGTAGAACTTGAAGTAGTATGTTTTCTTGAACCTTTGACAAACCCGCAGAGATGATCACTGGGAGTGTCTCCCTTTCACCCAAGTATGCATACTTCAGGTGTTTCGGCAGCAGTTTCAGTTCCAAGACAGGTGCCTGTACTACAGATGGAAGTAACCGTCGGTGAGATTCAGGTATGAAAATGAGTGCGAGCCCATACCTTATTTTCGTGGTTGGCAACGTTTGCAACGATCCACTCACACATTTGAACTCTTCGCTCAACTCTATCGCAAAGGTCGTCTCTGATTCGAAATGCCTGATCAAGGTGACTTCTAACTCATCCCTGCCTTCAATTTCAAAAACCTCCTGTACAGCAGAGTCAATAACATTTACAGAAAAAACAGAGCCAACATTTAAATCGGAAGGGTATTTCATGATTTCAAAGGTGTTAAAGTGAACAATCTCACCATCAAATTTCATAGATACCCTTATTAACATCAATTTCAGTTCGGGCTATACTTAAAAAGGGTCTGCCTAATAGTAAGGGTGATGGGTCATGGGAGTGTTCATCCTCCATGTCAAGCACATAGAAGTTAGCTAAAAAAATCAATTCATTAATTTTTAACAAAACATCTTCAATCAACCCATCCGGATATGCATTGGTTCGGTCAGATAGTTCGGTCTAAATTCAAAGAAGCATATATAGACTTTGGCATGACATTAATTGAGGCTCCTAGATCTAACATGCCCTTCCCAATCAAGGTATTACCTATCCTACAGGGAATAGTGAACATATCTGGGTCCTCGCATTTCGGTGGAAGCTTTCGCTGCAGAATTACTGACACAATTTCCCCCACTACCACTCGCTCGTCTCCTTTTAACCACTTTCGGTTAACACACAAGTCCCTCAAAAACTTCACGTATCTGGATACTTGTTTAATCGCATCCAGCAGGGGAATGTTGATCTCCACCTTACGGAAGATCTCCAGGACCTCTTTCTCCTTGTCGTGCTTCTTTAGTTTCTCTAACCTGCTTGGAAAGGGAGGTGGATTAATCTTAACTGTATTAAGTGGATCCGGGAGTACCTTTGTATCTTTGTTGTCTCTGCCCTCCTCTTCCAGCTCTTTCTCAATTCGTTCATCGTCCTTGTCCTTAGGAATCACAGGTTCGGGTCCTTGGACTTTCTTGCCACTCCTCAGGTCATTGCGCTTACGTTCTTTGGATTCAACTCAGGTTGAGATGGCAACTTCCCTTGGACTTGGGACTCCAAACGATTGATCGTTATGGCCATTTGATTCATTTGACTTTGCATGGATTGCATCTGGCTCATTTGATTTCTTATTTCTTGCAATTCGGAGTCCGTCTTTTGTTGATGTTGCGCGGTAGTAGCCATTAGTTGTTTCATCATCTCCTCCAAAGATGGACTGGAGCACGGTGGAGGAGGTGGTGGTCGAGGTTGGTACTACTGCCGGTATCCTTGTTGTCTATTTGGCATAAAGTTAGACTACATGTTCCCTCCATAGCTGAGGTTGGGATGATCTCTCCAATCTGGATTGTAGGTATTTGAATATGGGTTGTATTGCTTTTGTTGGCGCGGGCATGTGACCAGTCATGTTCACCTGTTCTGTAGTGTCCTCCTGAACCAGTGGGCACATTTTCGTAGAATGACCTAAGATAGTGCATACTCCACATACTTTGGCTTGTAAGGCACTTTCCACAGCTAGTTGTCGCACGAAAGACGTCAATTCGGAGAGTGGTTGGATGGAGGATGTTTTCACCTCATTCACGCTACGCGTCGGGACATCCTCTCTTGAACTGAACTGCTGTAAATTCTCAGCCATCCCCTTAATCAACTCCCAAGCCTCTCGAGGAGTCTTGTTTACCAATGTTCCTCCACTAGCAGTATTGATTATGTTTCTATCTCTGAAGAGTAAGCCCTTATAGAAATATTGAATGAACAGTTGCTCACTTATCTGGTGCTGAGGGCATTTGATGCACAACTTTTTGAACCTTTCCCGGTACTCGTAAAGAGACTCACTTGGGTGTTGCTTGATGTCACATATTTCTTTCCTTAAATTGGTGGCCCGTGACGCAGGAAAATATTTTTTCAGAAATTTTTTCTTCAGCTGGTCCCACGTAGTGATGCTACCTGATGGTAGGTAGTATGGTCAGTCTTTTACGGAGTTCTTCAAAGAGAAGGGGAATACCCTCATTTTTATTTGTTCCTTTGTAATTTCCGGGGGCTTTATACGGTTGTAGACGACATTGAACTCTTGCAAGTGTTTGTGCGGCTCCTCACCTGGTAAGCCATGAAAAGATGGTAAAAGATGAATTAGCCCAGATTTTAACTCAAAAGATGTGTTATCATTTAAATTTGGGAAAGTAATGCACAAAGGCTATTGATTTAAATTAGGAGCAGCCAACTCCCTTAATGTTTGTACGTTTGCGATGGTGACTTCCTCTTGGACCGAATCACTCGAGTGGTCACCCCGCAAATTTATCGACTTCATCTCTGGATCAAGTCCTTGAGGTGCTACACTGGATTGCTCCTCTCTGAGTTGTCTAGTTTCTTTCCTCGTTCGGCGTGCAATTTTCTCTACTTCAGGGTCAAAAATCAATTCGCCTGTACGAGAAGAACGAGACATAAACTAGAAAAAAATACCAGAAAATTAAAACGAAAAAATGAACTTAAAAAGAAACAAATAATTAACGCTAGTCCCAGGCAACGGCGCCCAAAATTGACAGGTGCCGAACCTGTGCAATAATAAAAATAAACCTAGTTGCCAATAAAAGTAGTCAATAATTAATTCTAGGTACTGTAGCAGGAACTCTAGGTGTGCAATGGGTTACTTCATTCACCCTATTTTCGAAGAGTTTGTTTAATTCGATATACCATAATTAATTAATTAACAAAATTTATTAACTAGTAGACAGTGGCAAGCAGGGCCGTCTCCTCAGGGACTGGAGATATTTGTCTCTTTGAGATTCCAATTGGACAAAATGATTTATCGGAATAACGCTAAAAATAATTAAGCAATTCAACTAAAACGAATAATTAACTAGCACGAATGTAGACAGGAATTAAATCAAGAATAGATAAATTTTAGCCAAGAATACAACTATTCAGACATAGTCCATTCATCCGATCATTGATGCAAAGAAGGTTCACTTAATTTATTAACAGGTTAGTTATAGTCGCTGACACGCTCTGACGACCAACTTTTCCTTAATTTATTTATAATCAAGGTGCGACCGTTGATTACCCCTAACTAGGAAACGCTCCTAGGTACGACCATATGAATTAATTCCCTAATTGCATTAGAAACTAGAAAAGTCTAACCCTAATCAATAACACGCTACGAGGGTTATTTAAATCAGATTGCACGTTCCCCTAGTGTATAAAAACGCTAGTTGCCACTGATATTAATCAATTTAAACAATTACGGATTTAATTGACTAATTTGGCAGGAGATTAATAAGTCGCATTGAACATCGGGCCCTTGACATCCAATTAACAAAATAATCCCATGGAAATTCAAACAGACAATGTGCAAATATTAACAAATTAAGGAACGCATGAAAATTAATTCGATCTCACAGATATTCGGGACTGCATCGTCGCGTTGATCCTTGACTAGATGGAAAGCTTAACCACGCCGCATAAGTAAATATCCACGCAAATTAATTGATTGCAAAGGCATCATGTTTTTTACTAGAAGGCAAGAAGTAAAAGATGTTTTTCCCGTCGGGAAATATTGTCGAACACCAGAAATGCATTAAAGGAAAAAGAACGAAAACTAAACTATTGCTCAAAAGCAAAAACTAAGCCTTTATACATTTGTTTCTAAACAAATGACTAATTGTCCCCGTGGTCCCCGCCGAATTGAGAGTCCAAAGTACAAAAAGTAATCTCTCCGAATTCCTTGTATCTCGTTTCCTCTTGGTAGGAGGACTCCTAGTCAGCAACCCTTCACTTTTCAACACAAAGATAGGAAATCCCTTTTGTAGCAACGTGTGGAGTAATTGTTGCAAGAAGATCTCCCTTTTTCAGCACTTTTCTGCTCCACTCCTTGAAATTGAGTCCAGATGCCAAATATAAGTATATGTTAATAATTAAAACAATACTTGGCAGGGACAAAGGGGGAAAATAACAATAAAATTACTAATAATTAACACCCTATCAGCGGGTGCCCCCATGGAGTTAATAAAAATTTGTTATTTAATTTTATTATAGTCAAATTTTAGCACATAATTAAGTACTAAAATATCAATCCACTACCAAATCATTATCTATTGTAATTTCACAATTGAAATTCATAAAAACAATCAAATAAAAATTGTTTGAATACAATCCAACATGATGAAACAAATATAATTAAAATATTTAAGCTTTCACTTTTGAAATAAATACAATCACTAAGTCATTATTGTATTTTTTGAGAAAAAATGTGTTATTATGTTAAGTGTAATTAGGAATTTAGTATAAATGCATTAGTAAATTTAGTATAAGTAATTAATAATTTCTATTAGTAGACATGTATAATTATTAGTATAATTGATAACATCAATTATATTACATATATTAAAATACATTATATAATACTTATAACTAATAATATCATTATTATAAGTTTGTAACTAATAAAATAAAATAATATACAAACATATAAATGTATATATTCTAACGGGTAGTGGGGTAGGGGTATACTCCCCCTCCGAGATGGAGTGGCTTCCGGCCGTAAGAAGCGGAGAGATGGATCTCAAGAAAGTTTGAACTACTTCCAAGCAAGTAAAAACTAATTGAAAGTACGTACTACCAATGTCAGGGAAAGCAGACTGAGATACCGGTACCCACACCAAGGGTTTTTTCTTTCTTTTTCCCCTAAATAGCTCAGGCCCCCCGCCTCGTTTCTTAACGGGGGGAAAAATTCCCCCCTCCTTGCCCCATTAGTTCCCTGCGGGCATCTGTCCCAATTGTCATTCCTAGTCTATGGTCTCCTCAAACGGGAGTGTTATAGTCATATTTTGCTCACAAGGGCTTGTTTGCACATAGCCCTTGCACAATCTTCACGATTTTCAATAGTATCAAGCATGTGTTTTTTTGGGAATAATTTATTATTTTGTCATTGAAGGTATATAGTAGGGAGGCAATGGGTCAAGTACTCTTGAAAATCTTTCTTTCCAAACTCTACTTGCATATCTAAGTATATTACCAAACCGAGTTTTAATTCCTAACCGAGTTTTCATTCCTATTACCAAACCCTCTCACTTGTTGGTTGGATTACCCATTCAGTTCCCTCTATCCACTAAACTCAATAGTTTAAAAAATGAAAATTAACCTTTATAAAACTAAAATCAATGCATACATCATGTTAAATTAACACATTATATTGAGTTTTAAATTTGGGTAAAGCCATCAAACTTGTATGAAAAAAATCCAACATTTAATGAAGGGTTAAATCAATAATTTTCTATTTTTAATCATATTTTTCTTCATTTGTGTTAGGTTAGAGTTGTATCTAATTGGGTTATAAAATTACGAGATGTGTTATCGAATTATAAAATTGCAACCTATACATATTCGAAATATCCCACTAACGCTAATATATATATATATATATATGAGGTAATAGGGATCCGGTATTGGATTTTTAGGATCCTTTTAACAAACCCTATTGGGTTACTCATTGGTAACTTCTCATCAAGACCAAATCCTAATGGATAATCAATTAGTTGTACAATTAGATTAACCATTAGGTTGAATAACGGCTTGGATTAACCACTGGGTCGAATACCCATGGGTGTTGGATTTTACTCGACCCATTGCCATCCCTATATACAGGTAGACATAAATCATATCTTTACAAGAAAAAGCAGGTAACTAATGTAAACTAAAGGACACTTGTTGTGATCTTCGAGTAAATTCCTAAAAAAGTTTGTGTAATCTAAAAGACACAGCCTCTAATTTTTTGAATAAATTCCCAAAAAGTGGGACTTTTTAAAAAATATTCTCAATGGGTGGTATTTTTTAGTACTCTTCCTGAAGTGTAAAAAGTGCATTCAGTGAAGCAATATTTCCATAAAATACACACTTACATTACGTCTTTTTTTTTTTAAATTTGTCTAGGCATTTATTTCTTAGACACACATCCACTAAATTTGTTTTTCAAACAACTTATTTACCAAATACGCTTTTTTTCAAAACTTTTCACTATCTGTGAGCGTCTAGTTGTAACGGTTATCTGGTAATTGATTTGAAGCTTTGTACGCACACAAGCAAGTTTTGTACACATTCATTGTTATTAGGGTTTTCAGCTTTGTACATACACAAAGCAATTCATACAGCACTTACTGAATCGTAGCACATACTGATTGCAGTTAGAGCTTGTAATAAGCGGAGTTGAGTCTGGCTAACTGTTTCATTTGAGCTTTGTCCAAAATTATATCAAAGCCCCGAATATTCAATTCATTATTTGCTAGTCAAATTTAGATAATTATACGATTTATTGGAAAGTAGAAATCCGTTAAGTCCCTATCTATTCCGCAGAAAACAACTTAAAACAGTAAAATGATAGAAGTCGTTGGTTTAGTCTTCATTCCATTATTTGTGCTTAGTAGTTGTAATGTTGTATGTTTGTAATCCATGAGTATAGATCCCTCCAATGTTATTACTTGTGATCATATCAAAAAGAAGAAAGGAAAAAAGAGCAATGCTCGAATTTGCCCTTTTTTTAAATTTTTTTAGTCTGCTGTGTACCATTTTTCTTGTTTTTAATAAAAAAAAATGCATTTAATATGGATAATACCCAATAAATAAGGAAAGATCAATCATCCTCTCCAGCATACATAAGAAATTTTTAAATGAGAGGCAAACGACAGAACAAGCACAATATAATGGGACAAATCAGTTTGGGCATATCGGTCGCGGTCTCGGCGAGATGCAAATTTTTGAAATATTTAATATTCTAAAAATTGTAAAAATATATGATAAAAAATATTTAAAAAATTAGCAAAAATAATAAAAATTTGAGCTGACTCGGGATGACTTGGGGCGACTTAGAACGACTCGGCCATTTCTATCCGTCTCAGAGACGTCTCGGCCAAGTTCTCGGCGATTCATTATCTCGAAATCATCTTGTTCCGGTATCAGATCGGAAAGCCTCGTTCCCATGACGACTCGGCCGAGTCTTTGAACCACGATATAGATACTCAGCTTCTGGCAACTAGAAACATACTTACCTGCACGGGGTGGTAAATTGGGCAGACTAACTCCGGACAAAATCGATAGCATGCTGAATACTCTGCATAGGTAGTGAGCTAGGTGGAATATCATCTAGAATGATGTTTGCAAACTCCTCTAGCAACTTTTGTACTGGTAAAGGAATGACCAATTCAATCTGCTTATCTCCCACTGTCAGCATTCCTTTTATTACTAATGCATGGACTTCCCTCGAACTCCTGCAATCTGCGAGAAACACTCCCTCCAAACGGGTGATGGTTAGAAAATTCTTACCCCCAGTACTGCTAGCTTGACTACTACCAGGATGATCATTAGACTTCAAAGGAAGCAAAGTGATCTTTTTCCCATTTTTTACTAAATTTATAAATATTGTCCTGACCCAAAAGAGTAGCATTAACATCAAAATGCCAGGAACGTCCCAGTAGTAACTGATAGACCTTCATATCAACGACATCACAAATTATTTCATCTCTGTAGTGTTTACCTATAGAGAGAGGAACCCTACACTGCTTAGTGATACATATAGGTTCTACATTCTTAATACATCCCAATTTATAGGGTTCAAGATGATCAATAATCAGCAATTTTAAAGACTCGACTAAAGCACTAGAAACAATATTCTCAATGCTACCACTATCAATAACCAAATCACAAAATTTACCTAAAATAGTGCACCTGATTTCAAACAATTTGTGGCACTGAGAGTCATCTTGGCACCTGGGGGTCAGCAACAACTTCTTGACCACATAAACCTGATAATCTTGCTCATGTTCCTCTCCATCAGGTCTGCAGATGTACTCCTCTTCATCATTTTTTACCTCTGGTGCATCGTCCACATTTTTAACATTCCCTACTAAACTAATCTGCCTCCGGGGGGTTAGGACAATTATTTAACATATGTCCTGGTTGCCTGCACCTTTAACATTTATCACCAATTGGTCTGGCATAGGAATTGTGAGGTTGATTTGAATTAGGTGGAGGAATGGGATTGGTGTTCTGACATCAAGGCTCCTTAGCTTTTGTAACAGGCCTTTTGTGCTCCCTGAATCTCGGACCACAACTCTATCTCTTGGGTAATACCCTTCTAATTGTCTCGAAAAGAGGTACGAGTAGAATAAAAAATTCTATGGAAAGACTCACTCCAAGTATTTTCTTAGGGACAACCTCGGTTCCTCCTTCACAGCTAAATTCTGGGCCTCAAACAAAATAAAGATACTACGACACCCAATCTCATCATTTGTACTATCCTTCAATCCATCCAAGTATCTAGAGACTAATTGATTCTCTGATTCTATCACATTATTTCTAGATAACAACTATAAAAACTTTGAATTGTACTCAAGAATTGAACATTTACCTTGAATACAATATTAAAACTATGAGAAAAGGTATTGTTCGTAATCAAGGGCTACTTTCAATTTGAATTCCTCGGCTTGATGATTTTGTTGAACCCTAGGGTTAAGGCTTCTTCCTATATTATCATCATCCAACGAACTCTTGTCATAGGTTTGATTCCCATGAGATAGGTATATCTCGCGTTGATTTTGGTCACAGTCTCGAGCAATTCTCTCAACTCAGTCACCATTATCATTGCGATTTTGGTTGTGTTGAATGTTCATCCTCTCCATAAGGGCAATAAACATACCCTCCATTCGATCCATACAAGCATCCAAATCCACAACCCTGTTTCTCAAACCCTCAACTTTGTCATTAAGGTTACGATTACGATCTCTATTGTCATTGGCCATCTCAGGAGAAACCTGCTCTGGTACCAACTGATACGGAAGCGTAATCTCAAAGGAAAAGGTACACGAACAATTTTCTGATCCAAATTCAAGATTCAGAAGAATGAGAGAAAACTCTCTACTTTATTGGAATAACCAATAAAAAGTTCGATAAATGTGAATAGATGAATGAATAAGAAAACCGTAGGGTTAAGGGTACAATATTGGTGAACCAAAAGAAAAGAAAAAATAAATAAAACGTGAAAATAACACGCAACTTTGGGTCATGTCAGGTCATATATCGGGCTTAATGATTGGCACCCATCTTAGTAAGTTTCTGCAGATTGAATAAAGACCAAAATATGTCGAGCCTTTTGATGGGCCTTACGTTGGGGACCCTACTCGGCTAAACTTTGCTTTACATGCGACCCTTCTTCCTTGCGCGATCCATCCTATTCCAAAACGCGTCTTCAAGCCACTCCGCAACAGAATCTTTGTGGCTTTTCTCGATCTAGTACTGCACATTCTGTACTTCTAGCTCTAGATATTTTAAAAGCTCATAATTCTTAACCAACGGCAATGGGCCATCCCCCGTAGTTTTGGATCTAGTTCACTTCGAAATAGGAAGTTCACCCTAGAAATTTTTACGATCAATAGAAACTGCTGAAGTGATAGAGCGGTTATTTGGCACATTTTGCATTGTTATTTTATCCTAATTTTAGCTACTTACTGTGCTAAGTATTGAGGTTTTGCTCATATTTCATATTTGTATGAATTACAGATGATTGGCGTTAAAAGTAATCTCTTGAGGCAAATTTCCAGAAGATCCTTCATCTCAGAGCGTGGTCACGCCAGAAAAGGTAGATGCTCCCGAAAAGCCGGATCCGCGGGACCAATAGCAGGAGACCCAATTAAGGCACTAGGTCCATGTGAACCAGATGTGTGGGATTAAAACCCATAGACAAGTCCTGCTCCTAATTGCTTTGGCTGGCGGCGGCTACAAAAGGCAAAAAGAAAGCCAGATTTACGTATTGGGAATTAGATAGTTTTAGTTTTCTTTTTCCCTAGCCGTCAGACGTTGTAGACTCTTCTCTTGCTTTTTGGCTTTCACGTTTTTGACTCTTTGGCTTTGGCTTTCGCTCTGTACAATTTTCGTTGGCTTTTGCGTTGTTCTTCGGCTTCAGTACGAACATTAACGAAAAGACAAGGAAGATGTTTTCTTTTCTTTCTTTTCGTCATTACTCCATCGTTCCAATTTCGCTGATGACTGTGCGGATGAAATCAACCAACCCACGTAAAATTGATACGATGAGGAGCGGCTAGGTTTTTCTTCTACCCAAAGGTTAATGCGAAGGCACGGTCCATAACATCTGTGAGATCTAATCAAACTTTCATTACTTTTTCCAATTTGTTGCTATTCGTACGTTTCCTGAATTAATTGTTCATGGGTATTTTATTAATTGAATATCAACGGCCGGGTATTTGATTTAATTTAATAGCCTACTGTCATATTAACTAAATTGAATCCGTAATTGTTCGTTTAGTCGATACCTAGTGACAACCACCATAATTGGGTTTATGTTGGGGAAACATAAGATCTAGCTTAAATAAACCCTCTTAGCGTGTTTATTAGTTAGGGTTGGGTTCTTCTAGTTTCAATGCAATTGGGTAATTAAATTCCTACGGTCGTACCTAGGGTTGTTATCTGGTTAGAGAAGCAGTCAATGGTCGTACCTTGACTGTCGAAAAAGTAAGGAAGAACTGGTTGTCAGAGCTTGTTAATAACTATAACCAACCTAGTAATGAATGGATGAAATATCCTTGCATCGATGATCATTTAATTGGACCGTGCCTGAACAGCTGATCCTTTGGGTAGAACTTTTATTAATTGCTATTTTTAGTAAATTGTGCTTTGTGAGTTAGTTTTGAATTTTGTTTATTTTATTTCATTTTTTATTTTCCTCCCATCAAAAACTCCCCATACTCTGAACTCGAGAAGAAACGAATTATTCCCAATCCCTGTGGATTCGACCCTACTCACCGCTATATACAAAACTTGTAATTTTCTTGAGTAGGTATTTATTATTGCACAGGTTCGGCACCTGTCAATTTTTAGCGCCGTTGCCGGGGACTGGTGCCTGATTAATTTGTTTCTTTACGAGTTCATATTGTTTTCATTTTTTTTATTTTCATTTTTTTATATAGTTTATGGCTTCTAACACTCCGTATTTTGGTGATAGACTGGATTTTGTTTACAGGGAAGACAATGAGGCTTATTTTTTTTTTCTAAGTTTGCATATTCAGAGGCCCTAAACTCTCTTATTGAAAGAATGGCTACTGCAACCTGTGGAATTTGTTATGCCAGGGATCATTCAACCGGTATGTGCCCCGAATATCAAGACTACCTGAGTGATTATCTCACAAAAAAATTTGGAGATTCTTCACCTCGATCTCAAACGTGGTATGACTCTTATTCAAACGGGTATGATCAAGGATGGTGGGATAACTCCAATTATAATTATACAACGGGGCCAATGAATTTTCACCAGTATGAGTCTCAAGAATCATCATCTATGTCAGGTATGTCTCTTGAAGAAATAGGTGAATCAATAGCTACTAATACATACCAATTTCAACAGGAGACACAAATGAGAAATGGAATGATGAGGGAAGCAATGAGTAATCTGGCAGATCAAATTGAAGAATTGCCCTTGAAAACCATTGTTGATCTAGAAGAAAATAAGAGTGAAATTTGCCTGACTAGTGATGAGGAGCTGCAAGAGTTTCAAGAAAAGAGATGTACAGATGCAGTTGAAAAAGAAGCTGAAAAGGAAGAAATGGAACCCCAACCGCAACCCATTCAAATGAAAGAATCCAGTGAACAATCATCAAATGTGTTGACACCCCCTCCATCCCTTAATCTATATTCTCCTGACTCTTACTCTATAATTTCTGTTAATGAGATTGATTTTGTTATACCGGAAGTTCTTGAGTCTCATGGCAGGAATGAATTAAGAGTAGCTATGGTCAAATATCTTGAACCGTTGAATACTCTTGAGGGAGGAGTGGATGAAGAATTGTGATCAATGCTTGATTATTTGGCGCCATCAACTAATCCATGGGAGACTGTACCTCGTGTGTTCAAAAATTACTCTATTTACGAGGGATATCAAGATTATATAGAAGATGAAGCACTGAAACGAATTATACGATTTTATCCTCCATGAATAAACATGGTGATGTCTAGCCAAAGACATTAAAGAACGGCACTACTTGGGAGGCAACCCAAGGCCTTTGTTTTAGTTTCCTTATATTTTTGAAATTTTTGTTAAGTGTTAGTGTCATTTAGTGGATTATTATTTTGTGGCAGGAAGCTGGCAGTTAGACATGCCCACTCTAGTTGGTTATACCTAAGGAATGAAACTTTGGAATTGACGATCAGAAGACTATAGCTTCCAAGGCGTGCCCACGCCTTCCAGCTTTTGCGCCAACGAAAGTCAAAGATTGATCAGGACCCTCTCTAATCCCACTTTCTACTTTTCTCTTTTCTTGTCTTGTATGGTCTTGTCAATTTCCATTGTCTCAGCTTCTACTTTTCAATCTTCTTTGTTTTGTCTTAGTCCTAGGATTCCCCCTTGTCCACCGCCGCTAGAAACTCTCTCTCTTATCAGACAGTTTTCTTTGCTCACATTGGATTCCAGCCACCTCACCCTCCTCCGCCTTAGTGTCTCGCTGCACCCTCTTGGTGGTCAGGGAAGTTTCTCTCATTTTCTCCTTATACTTCATTCATCTGTTCTACATTGAGGGCAATGTAGGTATTAGGTGTGGGGGGATGGCTTCCATTATTATCTCCTTTTGCTTTGCTTTTTAAAAAAAAAAAAAAAGAGAAACACAAAAAAAAGAGGAGGAAAATGAAAAAAAAAAGAAACGAAAAAGGAAACGAAAAAAAAGTGTAGTTAGTTGACTTCTCTAGTCCTACATTTGTTAACTGCTAAAGCTTGTTGCTATAATGGATTGCACAATCAAAGTGCACGGGTATGTGGTTATATATACTAGCTATGCATTTTGTTTCTCCTTGACAATAGTGTTGAATGTTGAATATGCTGGACTTGACCCATTCTTGAAACTTTTGGGAGCTTTTGAGCCTTACTTGAGCATATTATTCTTGTTTGCTCTATTTTTGTTTGATTGAGTGGGTATCGCACATGGTATTGACATTCTAGAACTTGCTATTTTATACATGTCAAGACCACATTTTGTTGAACTGGATGCATTTGAAATGATAAGGGCATTTAGGATTTGACCTTCTTTAACTTTCTACAAATCATGCCTTCATCTCATTTTCTAATAGTGAACCAACTTGAGCTTTTATCCTTTACTTTTACTTGTTAGCCGTGTTTGATAACCCATGACCTTTTTAGACTTTCTTGTTCAACCTTGTGTCATTAAGGGATGTCTGAAATTCATTACTTGTGCAAGGCAAATAAATCTATGGGCGCAAGTGTTGTCAAAAAGATGTTGTATAGTGCTGTTTCTGTACATCTGAGATCGAAAGAAAAGCCAAGAAAAAAAAGGGTAGAAATCGGCAAAAAGCTGGTGAGCAGAAGACTCTGTCTTCTAGGACGTACCTACGCCTTGCTAGACGTCCTCTCCAAAAAAAAAAAAAAAAAAAGGAATGATTTTCGACACTTGCACAATGAAAACAGCAAATGGAAACACCCTACTTGAGAAATTGCCCCGGTAAAGCATTGTGGTTATGTAGTGGATATTGGACATTCTCTTGACACATTACACCCTATTTTTACCTTCTTATCCCGCCTTTCACCTGAACCCCATTACAACCCTATCAAAGTCCCTTTGATTTGTGTATTTAGTTCACTTTTGAGTGGTGGGGATGTGATAAATGTGCAAGCCTATGGTAATGCCATTCTGTGATGTTGATTTGAGCGTTCCTAGTATTCATATATTTTCTTTGAATTACAACCTGTCCGGTGTGTTCTAATTTTGGTGATATTGTCAGGGATCTGAAATGCTTGTGTTAGTATAGACTACTACATGACCTCTGCTCTCTTGGTTGTACTTCTGAGCTCTGAAATGCTTGAGGGCAAGCATTGTCTAGGTGTGGGGGGAATTGATAGAGCGGTTATTTGGCACATTTTACACTGTTATTTTGTCCTAATTTTAGCTACTTACTGTGCTAAGTATTGAGGTTTTGCTCATATTTCATATTTGTATGAATTACAGATGATTGGCGTTAAAAGTAATCTCTTGAGGCAAATTTCCAGAAGATCCTTCATCTCAGAGCGTGGTCACGCCAGAAAAGGTAGATGCTCCCGAAAAGCCGGATCCGCGGGACCAATAGCAGGAGACCCAATTAAGGCACTAGGTCCATGTGAACCAGATGCGTGGGATTAAAACCCATAGACAAGTCCTGCTCCTAATTGCTTTGGCTGGCGGCGGCTACAAAAGGCAAAAAGAAAGCCAGATTCACGTATTGGGAATTAGATAGTTTTAGTTTTCTTTTTCCCTAGCCGTCAGACGTTGTAGACTCTTCTCTTGCTTTTTGGCTTTCAAGTTTTTGACTCTTTGGCTTTGGCTTTGGCTCTGTACAATTTTCGTTGGCTTTTGCGTTGTACTTCGGCTTCAGTACGAACATTAACGCAAAGACAAGGAAGACGTTTTCTTTTCTTTCTTTTCGTCATTACTCCATCGTTCCAATTTCACTGATGACTGTGTGGATGAAATCAACCAACCCACGCAAAATTGATACGATGAGGAGCGGCTAGGTTTTTCTTCTACCCAAAGGTTAACGCGAAGGCGCGGTGCATAACATCTGTGAGATCTAATCAAACTTTCATTACTTTTTTCAATTTGTTACTATTCGTACGTTTCCTGAATTAATTGTTCATGGGTATTTTATTAATTGAATATCAACGGCCGGGTATTTGATTTAATTTAATAGCCTACTGTCATATTAACTAAATTGAATCCGTAATTGTTCGTTTAGTCGATACCTAGTGACAACCACCATAATTGGGTTTATGTTGGGGAAACGTAAGATCTAACTTAAATAAACCCTCTTAGCGTGTTTATTAGTTAGGGTTGGGTTCTTCTAGTTTCAATGCAATTGGGTAATTAAATTCCTACGGTCGTACCTAGGGTTGTTATCTGGTTAGAGAAGCAGTCAATGGTCGTACCTTGACTGTCGAAAAAGTAAGGAAGAACTGGTTGTCAGAGCTTGTTAATAACTATAACCAACCTAGTAATGAATGGATGAAATATCCTTGCATCGATGATCATTTAATTGGATCGTGCCTGAACAGCTGATCCTTTGGGTAGAACTTTTATTAATTGCTATTTTTAGTAAATTGTGCTTTGTGAGTTAGTTTTGAATTTTGTTTGTTTTATTTCATTTTTTATTTTCCTCCCATCAAAAACCCCCCATACTCTGAACTCGAGAAGAAACGAATTATTCCCAGTCCCTGTGGATTCGACCCTACTCACCCCTATATATAAAATTTGTAATTTTCTTGAGTAGGTATTTATTATTGCACAGGTTCGGCACCTGTCATGAAGTAATCAACAAAAGAAAGTTCGCGTAGAAGAGTTTTGGAAACGAATAAATGAAATGATTCCAATCAAAAGCAACACTGCAAAGAATTACAATCCCTTCCCACCACGTACATGCGTGAGCGGGGGAATTCTATATACTTGTATTCATACAAATAATTAAAATCTTCAAACAACAAGAACTTCAGTTGAATTGTTGAGGACTGATTAGGATCATTTCTGGCGCTTTGGCACATGTCCAGTAGGTGATCTCAGATCCCGAAGCCGCTTCTCCTTGGAGAGTGTGTCGGCCAGCCTGTGCAAAGATTAAACAAGCAAACTTGTAAGCATATTTAGGTAAAATTCAAGAAATCTAGCGACTAAGAGCTGGTAATTAAGATAAGTGATGTTAAGAACAAGTGGGATTTTCTCGTCTCTTCCAATTTACATAAGAAAAATGTAATTTGTCATGAAAGTTTTAAACAATTAAGTATTTTCAATTTTTATGACCGAAAATTTCTGAGTGCCGCTCTTCTTTGATCAGTTCATTCTTAAATATTTCAACTGACTAAATGGAATGGTAAGAGCATTAACTTCGAAAAAATATATACTTTCAAGTAAAAGAAAATGGGCTTCAGTCGGTTTCCACCTTTTGAGAGCCTCCTCATTTGTGCCTTTATTCAGAGCCTCAAAAACACCAGTTTGCAAATTAATCCTAGAAACTGGCTTCTTCAACAAATTCTCCCCAACTTTGACAAGATTCTGTAGATTTTCCTCCGTTGCAACATCCACGGAAGCCAAGTCTCCTGTTAATGTGTCATCCTGCATCCGTGATGGACAAGAAAAGTCATTAAACAATAGAAGAAGACTGAAAACTAGCAGCAAAAGGTTTTCTCATTTTAATATACGTTAGCAGAAAAAGAAAACCAAAAGAGAGAGAGGGAGAGAAAGGAATGTAGGTACCTGAATTCGTAAATAATTTTCTTCAGACTGAAGTGTTTGAAAAATAGTAGAAAGGTGAAAGTCAACCATATCGCTACTTGCTTGAGAGAATACATCCACTAGCGGAGTTGAACCACCACTTGTGAGCCAACCCAGAATTCCCCATTTCGCTGCTTGCTCTGCATCATACTTTCCTTCCTCTTTTGCTGTACCAGTTCCCAAGGATAGAACAATGAAACGACTATATTCCTGTGATCTAATCGAGAAGAAGTCGAAATTTCTTTGGCTAACCTCCTTAGTCACATGGTTCATTGCAACTAAAGCCTGAAATTTTATTTCATATTTACCTTAATCGTGAGAAAAAATGATTTTTTTTTTTTGCTAAAATATACACAATCCAAGTTTCTCAAAGTAACACGACAAAGATGAGAAATTATACCGGATTGTTAGCAGCCACGCCACCATCGATAAGGTTAAATTCTTTGACGCGACCATCAGAATCTTCAGTTTCGAATTTATGGGCAGGAAGATAAGTGGGAGCAGCTGAAGTTCCTATGCATATATCTCTCAATAAGGCGTCTAGGCTTGGATGGTGCTTCAACTGAGCCATGCAAAACATCGGAATATGAGTTTCTTTTAGAAGGAAAAATAAAAAGGAACATGTAATACAATGATAAAAAACGAAAGGGTTTGATTGAGACGAACTACATAGCTGGAAAAGATGGTAGGCTGGAGCAATTTGATGTCGAAAGTAGCGATGACAACATTAGTCAATGTTTGGTGCAACTTGGTCTCACCCAGCTTTTGCTTGAGCAGATTATGGAGATATTTGCCATCATATTTGGGTCCAGTCACGGCTTTAATTAGCTTTTCAGCTTGTCCCAGCATTAAGTGTCTGGTCATGAACATGAATCATGTGAGTTAATTGGCACTAGCGGGTCGATATAGTACTAGTATACAGTAACTTAATTGTTTGGACAATGAAGATGGTATATAGTCAGGCTGATTACGTTTCTTGTGGGAAGATTTGAGGGCAATTGTCAAGGTAAAAGTCCTTGATCTCTTTGGCAGCAAAGAGAGGCCGATTCTTGTCATTTGGAGCGGCAAGCATTGCAGTCACAAGACCACCAGTGCTGGTGCCCGATATCACATCAATGTAGTCAGCGAGTCTTGCATCTTCACCATCCAATTTCTGCACCAAAGACAAATATCACATGAATTATTACGCCAAATAAGAATACTCTATGCAATTTAACGCATGCATGCGAAACTCACAAATCGGGTTTATTCTCTTCATGAATGATTGGAAAGCAAAATTGATGCTTGACAAACCTGAAGCTCAGACTCTAAAAATCCAAGGATTACTCCAGGGATAATTCCTCTGATGCCTCCGCCATCAATGCTTAAGATGGTGATGCTATTTCCATAGGTTGGTGTCTGTAGAAATGATCTGGGGCTTTCCATAACAGATTGTAATAAGGTTAAATACAATCAAAACGCAGATGCTTATAAGAGAGCTGAAGATGAAGAGTTAAAGTCGTAAAATACAGCCTTTAGCCAGATGTATCATAACAAAGATACTGAGAAGGCGATGAAAACCCTTTTGAAACTTTGTGTACTAAGATGATGACGAAATTAGGGTATTTATAGTGTTTCAGAAGTATCTGGCACGAATATTGTTATCTTCTTTTGTTGACAGAACCTCCTGTATACGTTTGACCTGAAAGATTTGGCCAATTATTGTATGACTGTGCCGTAGCCCTGTACGCAAAAGAAAAGTTCAAAATCCTACCCATGCACGGAAGTTTTCCGGATGAATGTTAGCTTTGAGAAAAGAAAATAGTAACTAAAGAGGATTGTAAGTTTTTTAACGGAGTTTATTGAAACTTGAAAGTTGATTCTTGGCTTTCTATTGGCACTCTCCCTACTTATTGTTAAAAAAGATAGAGACGCCCACGTTTAGGATAAAGCATACTTATTAATTAATTAAGCCATAAACCAGTGACAGGGCTTAGAAAAACTTTTTTTTAAAGGCACTGATCTACTAGTCTTAAGTTCTACAGACTAACAAAACTTCTTTTGGTCAAAAAAGGCCTCCACTAGATCAAGTTGTCCGATTAGAATATTTGTGTATAATTTTCCCACGAAACACGATTTTATCAAGACTTGCTGTTTTCAAATTTCAAAGCCTGAATTGAAAAGTTACAGCATGTTTGGCATGGTTAACGTTTATTAAATGCCCATAAGAGTTAACGAACCAAATTATCCCATGAGGGCGGAAACTTGAAAGGGAAAAAAAAAATTGGCTACGGGACAATGATCCGTGGCCTTCCGATCCAGTAATTCTTCTGTTCTGATAGCTACATTAATTAGCAGAATTTGTGAATATTTTTTTTGCCTACCATATAATGGTAGAAATTAATGAACTTTCTGATTTGAAACTCAATAACATTCCTTCAAAACAAAAAAAAAAAAAAAAAAAACTCAATAACATTTTTACCATCTTAAAACGAGTCTTGTTTTCTCATCTTAAAGCGAGATTTAGAAATTTGCCATTTCTATGTGTTTCTTCTCCCTTGCGAATAGCCTGTGCATCCGTCTTTTAGCTTTAAGAAGAAGTAGTAGCCTCCATTGTGCTTTGTATGGCATAGTCAGAGTCTCGTTTGGGTCCTTCAATTTCTCTGTGTTCCTTCTCTGTAGCGACTAACGAATGTTTTTGTACTTCAACAATCACAACAATGATAGGGATTGACCTCTTATTAGTTACGTGCTCTAAACCTATATGAGGTAGACATTTTTTTGGAGAATAATGAGTTAAAGGAATTTAATTCCACGGGCATGCAAACCATTGACTTTAAGTGCAGGCCCTCATATAATATTTAATCAAATATGATACGAAATATGGGCCGCTTATGGGCCATGTTTTAGGCTGCAAGAGATTGAATCTTTTAGTAATAGTTAGTAGTTTATTTTCTACTTTTCTATTTTATTTGCTAGGACTAAATTTGGCCATAGGATAGGCCATGTGGGCCACCTTTGTAGTCCCTACGCTGAGCTGTTACGGGGGCCTCGCTTTTGGGCTAGTGGCGGCCCAAAGGGAAGCCCAAGTGTAGGCCGCGCTTTCCTTCAACTTTTTACAAGCTTTGTTAGGTTTTTAGTTACGGCTACAAATAGCCTTAAGTCGTTGTTTACAGGCAGTTTTTGATGATTAATAAAATATACTTTTGAGAGTTCTCTCAAAGCTTCATTGAAGCACCATTGAATATCTTAGAATCGTTCTTAGGTATTCAATCGACTTATCAATCTAGGACCGCGCTAGATTGTGGCGTCCTCTATCAAATACCGAGGTTCGTTGGCCACGTGATCAACGGGTTTAGGTTATCCGCTGCGTTCGTCGTCTTCAACGTGAGTATCTACCTTCTAGGTCCAAACCTTTCTGTACGGGTTGCATCACACGGTTGGTGCCGTTCGTATCAGCTGGCATCAGAGCTAGTTGAAGGTATCACGTATATCCTTATTTTCTTTTCTTTTGGTATCGTTTCTAATCTGTCCGCCATTGTTTGTCTTGTTTTGGAGTAAAAAAAAAAAAGAAATTCTGTTCACGTGTTTCTAATCCGTCCAAGCTTTGTCGCATTTGTTTTGTCTTGTTTTCGAGTCGCAATTTCTGTTTTGTTGCTCCATTATTGTGTCGTTTGTTCTCTCTTGTGTTTCTGCCGTTTTGTCTTCAAATCTGTCCGTGTAAAGTCTGAAGTTGTTTCGTATTTGAGGCAAAAAAAAAAAAAAAAAAAAAAAAGAACGAGAAGAGAACAAGAACGGCTGCCATACCTTTGTTTTTCCCTTGCTGTCCAGATTTTGTATCCTTGCCATTCGTGACTTGTGGGCTGTCCAGAATTTGTTTTTCCTTGCCGTCCGTGAGCTGTGGGCTGTTTTGGGTATGCACCATTGATTAGGAAGTGAAACCATCTTGATAGTCGTGAGTTTGGAAACAATTTCAAAGGGTAATTGGTGAAATTTGGCAAGTGCATGAAATCTTATTGGGTTTTCCTTAGTAGTGCATGCAGTCCGACAGGTTTTACTTTGTCATGCATGGAATCTGATTTGCTACCCTTTGCTGGCCATACACAATCAATTGCGGCCAGCCAAGCCTCAAGAGAAGAAAAACTATAGCCATCCATTATCTCACTTTGTTGTTTAAAAAAAAAAAAAAAACAGCAAGCAACATAATTGTGTCGGCCAAACCAAATTCCAGAAATTTTATTGCCAACCAATTGAAGTGCCGTGAGTAGTAGCCTGTCCAGGTTACGTCCTCCGTTTTTTGCTGTTAGTTGTGGTCTACCTTGTTAGCAGTTGTGAGTTTGAGTCGTGTGCACTACCCAGCAATGTAAAAAAAAAAAAAAAAAAAATTTTTTTGCTGCCATACCCGAATTGGTAGTTGGTGTGAATTGGCAAGTGCGTGACCTGTTTTGATTCCTTTAGCTGAAGCTGAATTGCATGAAATCTGATTTGGCTTGCCTTTTGTCGGCCATACACAAGTGAAAAAAAAAAAAAAAAAAAACAAGCAAAACACTTGTTCGGCCAAGCAAATTCCAGATTTATTGCCAACCATTTGAAGTGTTACATAGTGGTCCGGATTCTTAATCCAAAAAAAAAAAAAAAAAAAAAAATTATTTGTACTCCTTTGGGGTAGTAAAAGGTTGGCGTGGCTTTGGAGTTAATTTCTTGGGAGAATCTTGGGTTACCCGTTAGGGGGGAGCCTGAGAAGGGTTGTTAGTGTCACCTTGTTGATTGTCCATTCCAGCCGCCACCCTTACCCTATTTTTAGGGATTTCTTTCCCCTACATTCTCGCCACTACTTATTCCTACTTTTTAGGGGTTGCCTTAACCTTTCCCTTACCCTTTCTATTCGGCCATCCTTCCTACATTATAGGGAGTTAATCGCCACCATTTCTTCCCTTAGTTGCACATCCGAACCTACTAAACAAGCAAGGCAGATTGTGTTTCTAAAAAAAAAAAAAAAAAGAAGAGAGTTTTTCCTTTTTTTTTATTTTTTTTATTTTTTTTATTTTTACTTTTATTTATTTTTTATTTTTGGGTCGTGTCTTTCCTTCATTTCTATCCGTGCCTTAGTCTTCTTTGTGTCCTTTCATTTGAGTCGTGCCATTTCATTGTCCCTCGAGTCAATCATTCCATTATTCTCTATTCCAATGAGGATTGCCACCCTCTAGTGCTCCAAAATTGGAAGTTGATTGTTTGCTTGGAGGACTTCTAATTTCTTCAAGGTAAGCTATCAAGAGAGTTTGAGAACATTGGTGAGATTATTAGAGTGCTCTTGAGTGACATACACAAGTGTAGAGCGCAAACACGCGAGGGAGTGAGTGAGGACTACACTTCCCTACTTGTTTGCTACTAACCTTTTGCAGGTATACTACATCATGTCGGAGGAGAGTGATGCATCCAAACTAGGCTCCAAGCTACACAATGAAACAATGATGGGAGAATTCCAACGCATGCTTAGGGAATCTATGGCATCACTACACCAACGGATGGACCGCTTAGAGCTTTCTCAAGCTCGGTCCAACGCAGCTCATCGAGATGTACCACCTCGTGAGGAGTTCGCTTCCAATAATGTAGGACTCCCTATTCGGCCATCCTTCCTACATTATAGAAGTCATCTTCCAAACCGTCGGCCTAAGCAGGACTACCGGAGGACCGATGACGGATTAAAAGGAGTCAAGATCAAGATTCCCGCATTCTAAGGCAAGTCTAGTCCAGAGGCTTACCTAGAGTGGGAACAGCGAATCGAGATGGTATTCAAGTGCCAGGCCTACACCGATGATCAAAAAGTCAAACTGGCAACCCTCGAATTTATCGATTACGCTATTGTCTGGTGGGAGCAGGAACGCACTAGCAGGCGCCGCAATAGAGAACGACAAATTAGTACATGGGAGGAGTTACGAACCACTATGAGGAAACGGTTTGTACCCAGCCATTACTATCGTGATCTATATCAACGGCTCCAGACATTAGTCCAAGGAAGCCGTACTGTGGAGGACTACTATAAGGAGATGGAGATCACCATGCTCCGAGCTGATATTGTGGAGGATAGAGAGGCTACCATGGCAAGATTTCTCAACGGCTTAAGACCTGAGATCGCCGAATTGGTGGAGTTGCAAAACTACGTGGACATGCCTGAGCTAATTGACAAGGCATCCAAGATCGAGAGGAGGCTTGAGAGGAGGAGTAACACTCGTAACCCTAGCTTCTCGGCAACGCCTGCGTGGAGAGGCAACCCGACCTTCGAGCGGGAGCGGCCTAGTCCAGGGGTGTCCAAGTTTACTCCTAAGACCGACCCACCCTAGCCAGCCCCAAAGGCAACTCCAAGGCCTCCATTCGACTCGTCCAAGCCACGCAGTCGTGACAAATGCTTCAAATGCCAAGGATTTGGGCACATTGCTTCTCAATGTCCTAATAGGCGTACCATGCTTGTCCTACCGAGCGGAGATGTCGTATCGGACGATGAGGATGAATTCGCCGAGATGCCTCCATTGACAGATGAAGGTGAAGATTCTGAGGAGGAGGTTGAGGCCACTACCGAGCAAGTGGGTGTTGCTCTAGTAGCCCGTCGGGCTCTTGCAACCCAAGTCAAGAAGGTGGATGAAGCCCAACGTGATAACATTTTTTACACAAGATGTCATGTCAAGGATAGAGTATGTAGCCTCATCATCGACGCAGGTAGTTGTACAAATGTAGCAAGCACTCTCATGGTGGATCATCTTTCCTTGCCCACATTAAGGCACCCTAGCCCATACCGCTTGCAATGGCTCAATGAGAGTGACGATATCAAGGTCACCAAGCAGGTGGTAGTGCCTTTTCGAATTGGGAAGTATGAGGACGAGGTCCTTTGCGACGTCGTTCCAATGCAGGCTTCTCACATTTTGTTCGGACGGCCATTGCAATATGACAAGAAGACTACTCATGATGGCTTTACCAACAAATACTCATTCTTGCACCACAACAAGAAGATGACGCTTGTCCCTCTCACACCTCAACAGGTGCATGAAGACCAATTGCGATTGCAACAAGAGCATGAACGAGAGTTGTCCAAGAAGTCAACCGATTCTAAAGCAAACACTAAGGCACCAGTCGAGAGAACATCTATCCCTGGAACATCTGGTCGAATGGAGAAACGGCCCAACTTGCTTGCCAAGAACAGGGAAGTTCGCAAGTTACTTTTGTCTAAGCAAGTTATCTATATTTTATATTGCAAAGAGGTGATTTTACTTTCCCATGAGACACTCATTGACTTACCTCCTGAAATTTCTTCTTTGTTGCAGGAATTTGAGGACGTTTTCCCAGACGAGATTCCAAGTGGACTACCCCTACTTAGAGGGATTGAGCATCACTATGAAGATCCTTATCTTGTGAATATGAATGGTAAGTTGTCAAGTGATTTTATACCTACAAATGCTAATCGTGTAGGTCCAAATTCGACCATTCAGGGCACAAGGCTGACTAAAGAGCGTTGGAGTGGTTGGAGTAAAGCATTGAGTTTCCCATGGTGGATTGTGAGCATTTTCAAGCTGACCAAGAGACATGTGCACCGAATTACAATAATCATGACGTATGCAAGTATCCTTCATTCTAAGAGAGCCAATATGTGGAGATTTGAGGAGTCATACTGCCAACTCTTGCAAAACCATTCATTTCCAAACACGATTTGAGGACAAATCTTTTTTTCAAGAGGAGGGGAATGATACGAAATATGGGCCGCTTATGGGCCATGTTTTAGGCTGCAAGAGATTGAATCTTTTAGTAATAGTTAGTAGTTTATTTTCTACTTTTCTATTTTATTTGCTAGGAATAAATTTGGCCATAGGATAGGCCATGTGGGCCACCTTTGTAGTCCCTACGCTGAGCTGTTACGGGGGCCTCGCTTTTGGGCTAGTGGCGGCCCAAAGGGAAGCCCAAGTGTAGGCCGCGCTTTCCTTCAACTTTTTACAAGCTTTGTTAGGTTTTTAGTTACGGCTACAAATAGCCTTAAGTCGTTGTTTGCAGGTAGTTTTTGATGATTAATAAAATACACTTTTGAGAGTTCTCTCAAAGCTTCATTGAAGCACCATTGAATATCTTAGAATCGTTCTTAGGTATTCAATCGACTTATCAATCTAGGACCGCGCTAGATTGTGGCGTCCTCTACCAAATACCGAGGTTCGTTGGCCACGTGATCAACGGGTTTAGGTTATCCGCTGCGTTCGTCGTCTTCAACGTGAGTATCTACCTTCTAGGTCCAAACCTTTCTGTACGGGTTGCATCACACGGTTGGTGCCGTTCGTATCAAAATATATATCACAAACAATGGACACAGAAACAAGCCACAAGGCTTGTTGTTGAAACCAAGAAAAGACGAGTAACAACCCGAGGCCAGAAACGTAACTGCAAAGATGGGAAACAGAGGATGAAACTTCGGTGGCTTTTTATTTATTAACCATCTGAATGTTTTCACACTTATATCAATGAACCAAGAAAGGGCCATTGAATGATAAAATCCTGTAAGGATTAGTTACGTAATCGGGAACCATAATTGAATAAAAATAAAACAAGTAGTTTCCTAAATAGATACGGATTAAAGTTTTTATCCATTGTCAGTGTAATTAATTTTTGTTTTTACACCAACAACATGTAGATGTCTGCCACTTATGTAAAATTACATGTACTTCAAATTTGAAATTAATTTACATGACATGCATCAATATTCATTTGTATGTACCCTGACAGTGCATAAAAAACTACTCAATAAATATGCTAATACTAAAAAGACTTAGTTTAGAATCCTACATTACCTCCCTGAAACCAATGTCTTCAAATTTTACTATACCAATCATTTTTTTCAACTTGGGAAATAGTTACACCTTTAATGGCTTCAAGAAAATATCTGTCACTTGACCGCACTTGTGATGCTTGAGAGTTCATCTTTAACTGGCGATGGTGGGGGAAAGTTTGTGATTGCTTTGGGTCCTCGGAACCGAATAGCTGCATGATCATAAGGCATTGCAGCTTCTTCTGTTGTATCATAAGTGCCAAGCCACACCTGTTTTTGTTTAACAGGATCTCTTATCTCAGCTAGCCAGCTACCCCAACGCCATTGACGCACACCATGAAACTTCTTGCACTTGTTTTCATCTTTGGACTCCGCTTTTACTGTGCCTTTGATTTTTTCTCTTGTTCTCCACTACATTTATGTTTCTAGGTTTCTCTTTTACATTCCCATCACCGTTACTATTTTCTTTAGAAGGGAGGTGCTTGAATATGATCTGTTGATGTATTTTTTGACTCTACGGTGATGACCGGTGCAACCCTCTTCATCACTGGAAGAATCAGTGTGGTGGGTGTGACGACCCCACCTCCTCTTAGGGTATACCCCAAGTTTTGATGGATCACTTGCCCAACTCTTGCCAAGTCTCACTCACAAGTCCATTTACAATATAAGAACCTCGATAACAAAAGTAATAGCAATTTTGGCTTAGATATATACAATTAGTGGTCATCAAATTCTCATACAAACCCAAAATATAACAAGAGATTCAAGCTCAAGTCCATCCGTTAAAACTAGAAAAAACACTAGAACAAAACACAAGGAGTCTAGACCAAAACGCCAGGCTTCTCCAACTCACTCGCCCATGATCTCGCCCCCTATAAGAAAATAAACTAATGAAATGAGCTAACGTCCAGTAAGATACCAAGACAACATGCAAACGAAGCTGTAAGTTTGTGAGAACCCGAATTTTTCTTATTTTATTTTATTTTACTAGCTTAATTAATTATTTACTCACCCGTTTTCTCTAAATATTTTATTCCAACCATTTTAGACCCAATTAAATGGAACTATGCCTTACATGTATTTTTAAAATGACTTGCTACGAAAATTAATTTTTGGAAGCTCATTTAGTGAGAATAGTGAATGTGCGTTGGAGGCAATAATCGATTCGAGGGGACAATGAGCTTGAAAAATTGGAGACTTGTACATTAGTTGTAAAATAGGTATTTTTATACTTAAGTATTCAAGTATTAGTTAGTAATACTATCGTTATAAGAATTTCTTGGAGATTTTACTTTATTGCGCACAAATCAGAGGTACGCGTTTTGCGTGCACGATTTAATTGAGGGACTTTAGACTTTTATTTCTGGACTATTAAGAGTAAATAATAATAATAATATAATTGAAAGTACATTATAAATATAGTGCACAAGTGAAACAAACTCGAGAAGAATCGAGCACGAAACGCGCGCGTACACGCGCGGGAGAGGGTTGACTTTTGAACGAATCGTAGTCACACATTAAAGCTTCTCTTGGAAGCTTCATTTTGATCAAAACACTCTCTCTCTTGCTCTCATTCCAGCTGGCCACCAAGGGAAGAAAAACAACTCAAAGCTCTCCATAATTCTTCACCATTTCTTCACAAAATCCTCACCCAAATCACCCCAAATTTTAGCTACAACTTGTAAATCACTTGGAGACCACCTCAAGCTAGGAAGAGAGCTTGCTTTCCACGGTTTTGTTGAGCTTCAAGAGGCTGAAAATTTCTGCTTTATTCATCAAGAGAGGTAAACAAAGATCAACTACCAAAATCTTAGTTTTTGGAAGTTATATTACACCCATGAGCTCTTGGATTCTCATGGGTAGCTTTATTTATGTTGGAAAATTGGTGTGTGGGCTCTATGAATTCCCACTATGGCTTGATGGACTGATTTGTTGTGTTTTGAGTTATTAATGTTGGATTAGTGTTTAATCTAGTGGAAATAGGTTGTATTGTTGAAGGAAAGCTCAACGGAAATGAAGGGGGAATCTTTTCATTTCTGCCCCTGTACATGCCGTGGCCCTTAGAGCAATTTTTTGTGGTTCTAATGACTTTTTTATGATGTATACATGTTGTGTGGGTTGTGTAGAAAGTTTCATCAAAAAATTTCATGATCTGGTTGGCCAAATGATGTGTTTTCGGAAGTCTAGTAAAACTGGAAATTTTCCCGTAACTGCTCTGGCAGTGTTTTTCAAATGGCTATAACGTTTTACTCCGATGTCAAAATTGACTGCCGTTTGTGGCACTGGAAACTAGACATTCCCAGCTTTCCAACGGTATAAAATGCACATTCTGATTCCACCTGAGTAGTCCATACCAATGTTTGAACATGACTATCCTGTTTCGCATCTACACTGGGAGCTCTGTTTTGAGCAGCGAATTGATGCTAAAATATGAGCTAGCTGTGGATGGATTTTGAAAATAATTTCTTCTAAGAAATTGTAGATTTATGAATCTAGTTTTCAATTCCACCAACCACGCTTAATTCCAAGTTGAATTGAGTGAGTTGTGGCTGAACTTCGAAACTGACTCAGTGATGAAAAACCCTCATTTTGGACTGATCAATGGTCTATCTTGTTTGGGACTTGTTATTTTGAAAATTTTGATGTCAATCACTTACCAAATGTATATAAGATGTTTCTTAGACTTTTGTTTCATAAATGGACCAGATTTGAATCGCTTTCATTGGGCAAAAAGTTTGAAAAGGAAGAAGGAAGCAAATGACAGATTGGTCTTGGGATTTTCTTGAACTTTGGTAGTTTAGTTCACTATGTTCCCGTGTGAATTTTCAAATGAAATTTGGTGGAGGAGTAGTCCTCATATGGAAGTTGAATTGTACCAATTTTCGTATCAATCTAAGACCATTTCGATGATGTCCCAAAGTTGCTCTTCGAATCTGGAAAATTTTCCTTTTCTCTTGGCCGAATGGTCAAATCTGATTTGGGAAGTTATATTTCGAAAACCTTGATGTCAATTACTTCTAAATTACTTATTGGATGTTTATGGAACATTGTTTCAATATTTGAATTAATTGAAGTTGATTGTGTGGAACAAAACTTTTAAAAAGAAAAATTGAAGTACAAGGCAAAATTGCCTTGGAAATTCTTGGAAGTTTAGTGGCTTTGTTAACTGACTTTCCGAACGAATTTTTATATGAAATTTGACAGAGGAATAGCCCTTATATGGAAGAGTAATACTACCAAATTTTGTGCCATTCTGAGTCTATTTCAATGTCCAACTGAAGTCCCAAAGTTCATGTTTCAAATCTGGAAATTCTTGATCAATGAGGAATTTTTGGTCAAATTTGAGCTGCTATATCTTGGTGCTCAAACTTTTTATTCTTGTTCCATTTGTTTTGTTTTAAACTTCGATTGCAACTCTAATTGAATTCCAAATTCGGAGGCTAGTTCGCATTGTGTGAATTTTGCCGAATTTCCAAAATTTGCCAAAAACCAACCCGAATCTGTCTTGGGAGTCCAAGTCAGCCACCTTAAACCAAAATTTGAGTGTCTTCCATTTTGAATCTTAAAAATGTGTCTTCTAGGAACTTTTAGTACTTCGAAACTAGTTTTCAACGGTACTAAGTTTTCCATTTTTGGACCTACTGAGTGCAAGATATGATTTTTCTTAATTTGACACACAAAGCTGAATTTTGCCAATTTCTTAGAAAATGCAATTTCGGAACCTTGACTTCTTTTCTCGATATAGGTTGAACATTTTCAACTCGATTTCATGAACGATGTTAGACTCTCTTTGAACTTTAAAACTCCACTCTTGAACCTCGAGTAGAGAGAATTGAAGCTTTCTTTTAAGACTTTGATTTAGTCTAATCGAGTGTGCATCCTTCTTGGTAAATACATGATTTTAAGTAAAGTTAATTATTACTTGCTCAGGCGCTCAAGGGGACCTTCAAGAGGGACTCGGAGCGGATGCCTAAACACTTGTTTGGGTGCTTATCACTTGTTCTGACTAGGTGAGTGTTCCATATAGGAGTACGTAATTTGAATAAGTTTATGACATGCTTATTCCATGATAATTAAGTGTTAAATGCTACATGTCAAGTATTTACCACACTCATGCATATTGAAGTAAGGTATACTTGAATTACTCGACATGAAATACTTGAATTGCATATTTACATGAAGTGTTTAAATGATTAATTATGCTATGGTTACATAAGTCGGCTGGAGTGAATCTCCTCGACTCTTAAGTGGTAAAAGTGGGAAATGGCCAATGATGGCCTATTAAAATGGCAAATATCTGCCAATTAACCGTAATTACTTACCGTAAACCATTAACCGTTAACCGTAATTACTTACCGTTTACCAACCTATTTGATTACCTACCTACGTGATTACCTGCTTACTTGATTACCTGACTACAAGATTACTTGATTATAGTAAATTATTTGTTCATATGAAATTACCGCATATTGCTTACGTGTTTATGTGTTAAATATTACTAATAATTGCTCATACGAAATTATCCACCATATTAAGGCGAGTGTGTACTTTATCTCACTCGACCTACTAAAATGATAAATTTTTACCGTTCACCGATTTATTTGATTACTTGTGCATGTTGTAAGCTCTAAGTTGAACTGGGCCCTGCCCTTAGTTACTAACCTACTCGAGTCAGGACTGGGCTCCATCGGGTAGGTTGAAACCCTGGGCCACCGTTTCGGTATACTCGAGTACTATCACTGGAGAGATAAGGTGATGGCCAGACAAACCGAGGGGATTCTGAAGTTATAAGGTGCAGTTGATCGAAATGGTTCCACTGGAACACCGTATCCTTCAATGTGTGTTTGTTTTGCATAATGATAACTGTCTCATGTTAATGTGCCAATGTGCAACCTTGAATCATACATGTAGTATGTTCAAATTACTTGATTTATTAAAACTGCTAGAGTGTCTTGGACCTTACTGGGCTGTGTAGCTCATTCCACGTTTTTGTTTGTGTAGCTCATTCCACGTTTTTGTTTTCCTTAACATGATTCAAGACCAAGAGTGCTGTGAATAGTACTAGATTGTTTTCTTTTGAAAACTTTAAGTTGTACTACAGTAGATGGTTGTAGTAAATATTCTTTTGGATTGTATTCAGCTTGAGAGCTAACTATGGTAAGTATGAAGTGTTTTGGAGTACTTTAAATATATATATTGAAGTTATTTGAAGTATTCCTAGTTTTGAATTATGGATTGTACCGAATACTGACAAGAGTTGGGCAGGCGTCTCGCCGATACCCTTGGATTCGCCCTTGGGAGAAGTGGGGGCGTCACAAAGTTGGTGGTTACATATATCATAGGCTAAGTCATTAACATTTCAAATAAACAAATCAGATAAGCAATTAAGACTTTCATGCATAAAGATACAGTTTGCTCTTGCGAGCTATTTCGGCAGTAGCTTGACCAGAGTCCGTTGACACTCCGTCAACCATGGAAATATAGCAACAAATCCAGTAGAGCACCGCTTATCTCTAATCTGCGTCCACCGTTCAACCCCCTACCGGATTTGAACTCCAAAAACAACAGTAGAGGCAACCTTGAAGCTGCTGTAAGAGATTTAGTCCCTCAGTTACTACCAAAAAGGGACTAAATCTCTCTTTAAACTATAGGTCGAGGGTTTGATCCCATTTACAATGGAAAAAATTCAAAAGTGGTATCAGAATCAGACCATTCTTTTGGTCTAATTAGATCTGTATATCTGCTAGTCCCTTTCAGAGCATCTTTAGACTCCCTTCGTATAAAATAGGATAGATTAGATTATATAAATGTTATCATTGGGGAAAAAAAAGGAAGCAGCGGCAATTTTTTTTTCTGATCCCACCAAATGAATTAATGTACTGATAAACCATTAAACAAACAAATAGCTTGAATGAATGGTCAAGATGCTATAAGTAACGATACTTTTATTAGAGCAAGATAAGCTATAAATTTCGTTATATAATTGTGACCAATTAATCCTTCAAGGGCCATATACACTGACAAAACTAGCGGTCGAGGGTCCTATGTATAACTTCCCCAGGAATTCTTGTACTTCGCTAATCAAGTTATTTGTATACTGTGCGGTCAAGTTCACTGTTGCCTCAACAATGCCCAAATCGCCATTGATCCTTTGCCCAACAGACGAAGTTGTCTGGAAAGTTTGCCGATTTAAAATGGTCACAGCTGCAAAAAAATTCCCCGAAATGGTTCGTTTGATGTTATCTGGGCTCCCTGGAAGATTGACCAATATTTCTGAGAAGCCAGCCTTTGGACCACTCACCCAATATCTTCGAACTCTCGATGTAATATATTCGTCAATCAGAACGTATGCACCACACTTGCTTACAGCAACTCCGAGTGGTCCAGACAGTCCATTTAGTAACAATGACAACGTTTTAGTTCTTGCATCATATTTGTATAACTTTCCTGAAGTGTCATTGCTCTGGATGATTGTGGAAAGATTCCTGCAAAACAATCAATTTTGCCCAGTTTTATTAGGCATGTCAATCTCCAAGAACGCTTAAATAATTTGATGATATTGGAATTTTCAACGAACCTGGAGAAAAATATTGCGCCAGCATCTGTGAAGTAAACAATTTGATTAGCTTGGTCAATGTCTAATGCATTAGGAAATGCAAAAGTGGTGCCATTGAATCCAGTTGCTAGCTGAGTTGCAAGCCCTCCAGCAGGTGAAACCACTAGGAAGCCGAATTTTAAGTCAAGTTCCCAACAATGTCATTAACATTGTTGCAAGAACAAGGCATAGTTACAAGGTAGTCATTTCTGTTGTTGTCAGTGATCGGCCTGATTTGTGATGTATTCACCTAGTAATAAGAAGCAATCTGCTCTTTTTTAAAGCCATTGTGCTGGTAATGGTAAGAATTGCACGTCTTGATGCTGTTAGAGCAGGCAAAAGGATATATACGACTAATCTGAGTTGGGTATGCAGAAGTTCCCATAAACAGCACGCAGAGAGGGAGGAGAAAAACAAGGTAACCACATTTCCTGGTGCCGGAAGCCTTAAGCAGCCTTGGCTGAGGTTTGTCTTGTGAAAGGAAGTAATTATTATGACAGAATCGCTATGTAGAAATTTCGATGTTAACTACTTCCATTTGTCATTATCTGCTTGAAGCTATTACACAGATTGAATATGTTTTGGTTCATCATTGAAATGAAAATCAACACATCACCTGCAGGTTCCAATTAAAAAAAAACGATTGGGATATTGCAGCCTGTAAATATCTTATTGTAGCTAACGAAGTCTCTACCAATAAACAATTGCTTCAAGCTTTTGCTGGCAATATAACTGTACGCGATAAAAAAATTCAAGTCTGCAAAACGATAAGAAAAATACACGACAAATATATGATATATAAATTTAGGAAAATATGTAGGTACAATCTCTGGGGTTTTCTCAAACTTGTGGAGAGTTTCCCTCGATTCTTCTCCTCGAACACCAATCCAAGGGCTTCGCAGCTTGTTCTTGGATCCACCACCGATTCTTTCAAATCTTGATATGGAAGATTTGAAGAACTGGAAAATATTTGAAGACTCAAGCCTTGATATGCGGAAGACTTGAGGAGCTTAGAGACCCAGACCTTAGTAGCTTGGAACTTCACCACTTGAGTGTTTGAGATGCCTCCTGGTGTGTGCCTCTGTATCTGTGTCTCTGTGTGTCTTTGATTTGGTTAAAAGACCTCTATTTATAGTTGTAGCAAGAGGTAGAGGTTGAGAACCTGTGTACCACTTTACTTGTCTTGCAAGACGTGCAGTCATATTAGGACTGTACCAGTCAAATATTATCTCTTCATTTTATATTTATTAATAAAGAGATAAGAAATTTATCGATTGGCCAAACTCGTGGGGACACGTGACATGGCGCCGTTTGACTGGCCAAGCTATTGCAGTATATAAGAGATATACTTGGATTAAATAACTCTAAATATTATCCCTTTAATACGAAATAAATATTTAGATATTTATCCAATGGACATGTGACATGATATGATCTGGTTGGTGGAGATATCCCTGCAATTTGAATTGATTTGGAACACCTCGCCTTGACACGTGGCAAAATATAATTGGTCGTTTAATAACCAATTTTTCCAAGTGTACATGCTACATGGCAATATCCGATTGGACGAAAATATTTAATAGACCAATGGTAATTTTTAGAATTTAATTAAAATTCCATTGTCTACAATAACCTTTGCCGATCTTTACAATGTACTACTTATTAGCTTATGTATGTTCCTTTTTGGGTAGGTATGAGGTTATGTATGTTCGTTTCGCAACGGCCAGATGTATGCCCATCGCCTACTGCCTCTCTAGAAAGAACAGCAAGCAATGGATCTATCTATCTCTCTTGTGTAATTGGAAATTCAAAGGTATCAGGCGATACAATTAATTTGCTGCCTAACTCGGAACCAATGCTTGGTATAGCTGTCTTCGACGTTTTTTTGAGGCATGCCTTCTTCGAAAGAAGTAGATTCGACTATCACTTTGAGATATAGATGGCAAATCAACCCATTTAATTAAATTTACCCATACCCGCTCATGAATAGATGGGTATGGGCATCTTAAGTTTTTGCATATAGGTATAAATGGGTTACCCAATAATACCCATCAAACCCAATTAACTCATTTAGAATTGTTTTCTCCCAAATCTCCTCTCTTCCCCCGCCCATTTTTTTTTCAGATTTTTTATTTTGTTATGATATTAACTACTTTTGTTTCACTATTATTATTATTTGTTGGTTTTATTTTATCATTTTATTTTCTCTTAATTTGTTAACTTACTCACTTTTTAGCATTACCAATTTATGATAAGTTTTAGCCTCTTTTCCTAAATTTCCAAAATGAAATTTTAAATTTACATATGAAAAAAATATTAAGGGTTCAAAATTTTTGGATTAAGTTTTTATGTTAATTTGTATAGTACTTAATTTAAATTTTTATATTCTTATTATTCAATTATTAAATAGTATGTAATTTTGCGACATAGAGTACAGATAGGAAAAAAATTGATAATTAGGCTTATTGAACATTATAAGCAAATATTTAAAACTAATGATGGGTGCAAAGAGTGGTATAAATTGACAACTTAGTTTGTAAAAATAAATTTAAATGAGTTTACAAAAAATTTAAATTAATGGGTTATAAATGGGTAATTGGTGTGAGAACCCTGAAAATAGACATATAAATATCAGTGCATATTTTATTTATATTTTAATTCTTTAATAAATTTTAGCACTAAGTCCAATTGTTTTTAAATGAGTTCGTAGAAATAAACGTTAGGTGCAAAATAAAAGAATTGTGCTAAACTACTAAACTTCTTAGTTTTGTTACATTAACTTCATATTTCTATGGTAAACTATTTCATTGATCTAATAATTAATTTCTTTGAATTCTAGTATTGTAATTAATTGTTTTGCAATAAAAGTATAAAGATAATTTCTATGTAATAAATAATATAATTGTGCCAATATTGAATTATTCGGTTTGCCATACTAAATTAATATTTCTTGAGTTGGATTAATTCTATTACTTTAAAATAAATCCTTTGATTTCCGATAACTAGTTTTAATCGTTAAAAATGTTAAAGGTTAATAGGAATTTCCGCGATAAGATGAAAACCAATGAATTTTAGATAAATATGATACTAATATACTAAACATACTTAAGGCATGAAAATTTCGATAATTATAGTCTTATCCTTCTTTGTATTCACAATAGGTGCGTAAAAATAACTTTTTATGTGCAAACTGACACACTTGTACTAAATTATTATTTCACTTGACTTTATTATACTAAATCGATAAATTTCGAGTTAAACTAACTCTATTTCTTGGGAATAAATAATTGGAAATTCTGATAACTAACTTAATCGCTAAATAATGTTAGGAATTACTAGGAACATTAATATTAAATTGTAATCGATAAACCTTAGACAAAAACGACATAAGTACCCTAAGTAAACTTAGGACGTAAAGATTTCGATAATCAAAGCATTGCAAGATTAGCGTATAATTAGGCGATCAAATCATACTCGGGATTAATTTTTGGGATCAAATTAGAACCAAGGACTTAAGTGTTCGTTAGAAGTAATGTGAAAAGACTATACTACCCTCCCAAGCTCACCAAAACCACAATGCAAACCCAGCAGATTTCGGACAACATAATTAGCTCACCTCTCATCCGGCCAATACATTTCCTTCACAACCTTCACACTCCACCTTCCTGCACACTTCCTACCCAGATAACACTCTGCCTCACTTTGTTATCATCGCCAGAGATAGAGAGGGAGAGACCGAGCTGCATTGGCCAGCTTTCAACTCCAAACATTTCCAATTACTGCCGGCCCCAATTCCTACTTAGCATTCCAGCACATTCCACTTCTAAATACCGACCCAACCCCACTCACAATACCCAATATATACATTTCCTTAATCACTCCACTACCGTGAACCACTCCACCCCATATCCATTCCTCACCTCGTGATCATCGACCAGGAGTGTGAGAGAGATCTACACTCTGCAAGCCGAGAGTGAGAGTGAGGGAGAGCCGAGCTTCTTGTTTCCTTTCTTTCTGTCCGTAAGCTAGAGAGGGAAGAGAGGGACTTGCGATCCATTCTGCCTTCTAACCGTGAGCTGGTGAAGGGACTGAGGGCTGAGCTTTCTCCATTCCAGCCGCCACCAGAGCAAGGGAGAGGGAGAGCTAGTGGTCTGCATTTTCTGGGCTGCCGAAGGGAGGAGGATTATTTCTGCTGCTAACCGTGTGTGTGAGCTCCATTTGAGGTAACTTCTGAGCTGAAATTAGTTGGTTATAGGCAAGTGAGGTCAGCTACGGACTTGCATGTGGTGCTTGTGAGGTTAGATGAGGATTTGTGACTTAAGAAATCTGACTTGGATAAGAATTAAAGCTGTCGAAAGTTTGAAGCTGGAATTGCAGCTTGTTTCTGGAAATTTGCTGGAAAATGGTTGACTTTCACTTGGGTAGGTGCGTGACTAACTAAAATCAGAAGGTTAAGCTTTGCATGAATTAATCAGACCGGCTAAGCAAGAGAAATAAAATAAAAAGAAACCGAATCTGCTGCATGCATGTTTCTGCCGAGAGTTGAGTGGGAAATTTTTGGTCAATTGATGACCTGTTTTTCTTTCTCTTGAATCTGTTCGAACTCGATGCTGAATTAGAATCTGATTTTGGGAATTAAATTGATATCTAATCAGTTAATCTAACCATGCATGCTTTGGTTGTGTAATCGGAAGAGGAAATCAAAGTTTCAGAAAAGTCTGTTTTGATGTAAATGTTTCTGCCGAGGAAATGATTTGGAAGGGTAGCTGTAATTCTGTTTTCATGAGATAACCTGAGCACTCAAGTGTAATTAGCCGAGTGAAACTTAATGATTAAGATGCTTAGGACTCTGCATGTTAGTTTTATGAAGTTGATTGATGAATTAAGGAACTTAGGAAATTCTGGTTCAATGGAAACTTTCTGCCGAGTCTAATTTGGAAATGATTGCTTAATTTGCTTAATTGTGACAAATTGTGGTTATAATCCTAACTATCCAAGTAAAAATAAAATGCTTAAGGGCCTACATGTTGAGCTGCACGATTGGACAATGAAGCTAGGAACTTGGAAAAAATTCTGGTTTTGTGAATTGGAATTCCTATGAGCTGAAAATTCCCGAGACCTTAAATTTGATATTTAATTCTCAATCTGTCTTATGGTGATGATATGAGTTGATTTATATGATGAACTAGTTAACAACATGTTAATTAAAGCTTGCATAGGGTCAAGTAGCTCGGCTAATCAAGAAAATAAAATGAAAGCAGAAAAATTGGTACATGAACGATCATCCGAGTTTAGTTGATATAATTACTGGATTTGTGTTAGATGTGTGTAATTGTAGTTTGAATCTGGATTTGATTTGGAAACCTTTACTAGCTAACTACGTGTTTGCATGTCCTAATAGAGTACCAAAAATTCTGTTTTAACCAAAGAAAACTCTGTTTTAGAACCATTGTTATTGCTGGAAATTTTGAGAAAGAGCCGTGAGGTTTAAACCTGGAAATTTTGGGGTTTGTAATCATGGTTTAAATTCAACTCTTGAACTGGAAATGTTCATTGTTTAGCTAAGTAATTGCATGAGGAAGTTGAGAGTTTAATAGCATGTTCTAACCGAGAAAATAAAATGAAAACAGAAAGTTTCTTCATGCTTGATTCATCCGTAGCTTGCTGGACAGATTCTTGAATTTCTTTTGGGATGCTTAATCCTGTTGCTCGAATTTGATTATGGAACCAGAAATGCTAAGTAGTGGCCGAAGGTTCACGTGTTGGATCTGAGAATCTAGAAACCATGTTTTAACCAAGGAAAAGTTGCATTTATAAAACTCTAAGTGCTGGAAGAGTAGTGATAGTCGAGGGGATGAACCAGAAATTTCAGTTTGACTTTGGAAATTTTTAAGTGGTTCCTGGAATTTTTCCTTGGGGTGTTAGGAACTCGAAATGCATGACAAAATGTACATGTAATCTGTGAAAGCTATTTGGCAATGAGTCATGTGATGTCTTGAAAGATTTAACCAAAAACATGAATATACAACTGCTGGAAATTTTCCTTGTGATCGCCAAAGTTTGAGTTAAAAATTCCAGCTTGAGTGTGAAACTTTCTTTGAATTCATAATGGTTGAAATTGTCTAGAAAATGTGGTGCTAAAACTCTACTAGAGTCGTATGGATGGTTAGACTAAAAGCCTTGTGGTTTTAAAAAGAGAAAAAGGAGCTTTTTCACATGTGATCAAGAACTTCCAGATTTTCGGAACTTACTGACCAGTCCAGGAAAAATGCATATATCTTGGTGTAGGAAAGTCTGATTGAGGTGCCGTCAGTGGCATATGAAAATAGACTCATGGGCCTTTGTTCTGTAGAAATTTTATATTTTTCCGCCATGTGTACTGCTGTCTGTGAATCCTCAAAGTGGACTGTTTTGTATGAATGTCCTGCTTCTTCGTGAAACTGAACTTGGATTTGGATTGAGATTTTAGCTTACTTGTGGTTTAAATTCTTGATTGAATTGTGGTTGGAGGTAATTGGTGTTGTCAAGGGCTAATGATTGATGAAACCCTTGGCCATTTGAATGATTTTATAAGTACTACAGGGTGATGAAAGTTAATTGCTGGAATGTCTTGGAGGCTTTACTTTTATTTTTATTTGCTTATGATGGGCTTGCTGAAACCAAGTGCTAATGATTGATGAAGCCTTGGTTGATCATTTTATTTTATTCAGAAATGCACTTGTTGAAATCTAGGGCTAATGATTGACGAAACTCTAGTAATTTGCTATGTGATTATTTGCCATGTTTTAATCCATATTATGACTTCGAAACGGAATCGAAGCTGTGGAAATTGTATCGACCTTGCGAACTCGAGTAGCTGCGTTCAAAATTAACCAAAAATATTTTCCAGCTAGTAGTATATTATAAAACTCCATATCTAGTGTTTTGCCTAAAACTTTCCAACTCGATAATTCTCTTTAGCTCAATCTAGCCTCGATAGCTATAGTAATCAAGTTCTATAGCTTTTGAAAACTCTAAGTCTTATTTTAATTCCTTTTCTTTCCTTAAGCTTTGCACTAAGATAGTTAACTATAGGAAAAATTCCAAGATACGAGTTCTACTAATCTTAGTGAAAAGCTTGGGAAACTTGCTCGACAAGAAACCCGATTTTAGGAAAAATAGTTTTTAAGGATAATTTTTGCAAAAGCCGTAACTTTAAAGAAATGTTCAAAGTAACTTCCTAACGTGGATATTAAGAGATTTGTCGACTTATTTCAAGAAAATAATATTAGTTACCCTTTTATAAGGATAAGTATCTTAAGGAAAACTATAATAAACATTTCTTCTATTTTTGTCAAGTTTTAACCTAAGGGACTCTTGATTCTTCTAAGGAAAAGTAGACTAGTAGTATATTAAATATACCTCGATGTCTATAAGCTTAAAAGCTGAGTAGAAACTTATAGTTTCAAAATTTGGTTTTTAGGATATTGCGAGGACGTGGAATTCGATTCCCAACTTGATATCGGAACTCCACTCTTGGTGAGTGTCCCTGCCTGTTCTTTCCTACTTGATTTAAGTGCTTTCTTGACTCGATATGTGATAGATTGCAAAATGAGTTGTCGAAGTGAGCAGTGTGTACTTAATCGCACTAGCCGTTCGAGTGGTGACTTGCGTGAATCATTTTTCTCATAAGTCCTTGAGTCCAAATGTAGTTACGTCGTTGGGTGAATCCCTCGGCACCTGAATCGAACTACAATAATGCCTGAATCCAAATGTAGTTACGTCGTTGGGTGAATCCCTCGGCACCTGAATCGAACTACAATAATGCCTGAATCCAAATGTAGTTACGTCGTTGGGTGAATCCCTCGGCCCTGAATCGAACTACAATAAAGTCGTTGGGTGAATCCTTCGACAAATTTTATTACGGGTATATCTCGAGTATACTGCGTCGGTAGACGAAGTGCGGGCCCGAAGCGGAGGTATGAACGGTGACGGGTTAGGATTAAAATGAGTGGATCTACATGGACTATAGGTAGTGAGAGTTGATGGAGGGTCAACTACGATAAATGGTGATCAAGCGAGGAAAATGGCTCACGAGAGCCCCTGTATCCTACCTTGTGCTGTTATACGCTTTCCTAATTGTTCAATTTGTTTAAATTATTACTCGCTGTTTGATTTAAGTGACTGCATGTTTTGGGGCACCACTGAGCTTTAGCTCACCCCACGTTTATTTGTTTTCCTTGACAGGTTCTGGAAACTGAAAGCCTTGAACTTACTTATGCTTATTTTCTTTTGGATGTAATGGAGATTACGGCTATTGTGTGGGTTGTATTATGCTTCAACTTGAATTATGTACTTTTGTTTTTGATTGCCACTTGAAGCTGGAAAATGTGTAAACCCTAATTCGGCTACTTGGTTTGTAAGTTTGTTTTTGGGATTTATGTATTTTATCTCCGGATTGGTACGACTTTATATCTTGTGTATGTAGCACGTGGGACGTTTAAGAGCCTCGACTGGTTATTTTTTTATCACTGCTATCTCTGAAGTTAATGTAGATTTAAGGATGATCCTATTTGGGAAAAGTTGTTTTGTAATAGATTAGGTTATTCTTCGTAAGGATTCGGGTTAGTGTGCGTGCGTGAGTCCTGGCGAGAGTTGGGCAGACGGCCCGCCAACCCTCTGGTTCGCCTTAGGGGGAAGTGGGGTCGTCACAATTGGGTTATCCAATTCATTTTTTGACTTACCTATTTATACCAATCTAATTAAATGAGCATAAATGAGTTGACTCACGAATACCCATTATCCATTTTACCCAACCCAAACCCGCCTAAGTCACTCATTTTGACACCTCTACTTTGAGAGCACAGGTTGCATTTATGCATTACCAATAGCATATAATTGAAACTGTAAGAGATGAAACCAATAGCATTTATGCCCTCGGTCCCGGAATTTGACTTGGTATTAACCACCAGGCTTAAGGAAAAAGTTAAGTGCATTAAATCTGGGAAGGCCATCCAATTCTTGAACTCAATGGTGGTGGAAACATTTTTCAGCCGAGTATTGCCTGCTGTTGTTCACGCCTTTCCTTCGACGGGATGAATGAATGTTTAGCATCAAACCGTCCTGAATTTTTGTGCATGCATGTGTAATTTTTGTTTATTTTCCGGTGGAACTTGGGTATACAGTATCGAAATCTTTGTGCATACACGCAGGAAACTGTCTTGAAAAGACAAAGCCTTAATTTCAGTTAATCAAATCAGGAACATGCAAATGCATATAAATCAATCAATTTGCTGAGATGAAGTTAAAGCAAAACCCGGATCATGAAATTGGCAAATGCGGAGACTTTTGCCTTTTCTTCTCTTCTTTTTTAAGTTTCGATGAGAAAAACCGCCGCCAGAGGCAAAATGCCAAACTAACTAACAAACTAACGTACGTGTGTGAGTGTGACGGATGCAAATGCATATGTCTGTATGTATGTGGCATCTAATCTAATTACGCAATTTGCTATTGCTATCTGAATTTTGGTCAAAGACTCCAAAACAAAAAAGAAAAAGAAAGAAAGAAAAGGGTAGGCAGTGGCGGATCAATTTAGTGCCTAAAAATTCATTTCATTTTTTTATGCTTAAAATTCTCAATATATACATATTTTTGCCTCTCTAATTTATCAATTAGCCCCCATTGATTGAGAAAAGAAAAAATATATTTGAGCATTGGGTTGTCAAAATCCAATATAAACATGTAGCCGTGAATGATTTGCTAAAAATTTCTAATAAGATCGACAATCTAGTAATGCACATAATCCATCACTTCAATGATACCTTAAAACATTGGGTTTAGTTTATTGGTTTAGAGATAATTTACAAGGTAATGAGTTGTAAAACATTAGTGGATCCCTTTCCTCTTGCCTTATTTATCAATTATATACGTCACTGCTGCATTTAGTATATCATTATTGCCAAATACTCACCATTTATCGAACTCAAAGAGCTTTCATTCTGAAACTGCATGTAGGGCATCTAGCTTCTAAGTGTAATTTGCCGATCCGTTTGACCACTTAAGAGCATAGAAAAAGTCAAGAAGGACAAAAACCTTAAAAGGGGAAAAAAAAAAACTATATCAAGTAGTCAAGAAAGAACATCATTTCAAATAACCAAACGAAAGATAGTACTGGATCCATTAATTGAAGGTAAATCACACTTTTATTTCATTGGTTACAACTTTGAATAAAAACAAATAGAATTTGTAATTAAAGTCTATCCTGCATTAAGCTATGAGAATTTCGATACAGATTCTCAAGCTTTTTAAACAAGATGATGCATCGACCAAGGATTTGCGTGCCACACTAAAAATTTGTACATCTTTGAAATTAAGAAGTACAAATATTTAATGCAGAATCAATTTTCATTATTTAAGAATTTAATAGTACTAATCAAAGATGACCCCATCAAGAGCCAATACTCTCAGAGAAGGGATGGCGAATGATGATGGCCATGCTGCTTTGCATGATGAAGCAGTGCTCTGCGCGAAGGATGAGGATGATTCATCAATCTTGGGTGAGCCTGACCGCGGGCGTGGCTGTGGGCATCGTCAGCTCCGGCGAGCAAATGGGACAAAGCACTCATGGCATGGGCTTGTCTGGACATGATTGCGGTGGTTGAAGGATTCCGGCCTAAGACAACAGCGTATCCGTCGTCGTACGAATCCATTCCTTGGGCCATGAGCTGCCATATTAAGCTTCCGCTCATGGTTCCTCCGCTTCTTGCAAAGCCGTATGTTATTCTGTACACGTTGCTCATGTAATCGTCTCTCGCACTCAAGCTGTAGCCTGGATCTCTACTGGACTTGCCAAATTCCGCTATGACTAGCGGCTTTTTCAGTATGGTCCTCGAGTCTTCCCAGTGGCTTGACATCCACCTCTGCATAAATACCAATTGTGCTTTGTCATCTTTTCCAGATAACCTGCCACCCAATGCATTAATATGTGAGATCATGTCGGTTTTTTAGGATGCGATTGGCAATTAAACTGAAATTAAAAGATTAACTTTATGTTCAAATTAATAAGGAATTAATTATATCATGCTTGCTTTCACGTTTTGATTGCTAAAACCATGGGATTATTGATTAATATAATTTTTTTTCTTTTTTAGTTTACCATTGATCTGGATATGCATGGATGGTGGCGAAATCAACGTCCCTGAGGAGATTGCTGCCTATGAAATCTGTTCCAACTTGGTAACCAGGATTTAATTGTTTCTTTTCGGGCATTGTGTCTCCATAAAATCCTTCCATGCCAATCTCCAGCAGGTGCTTCCGGTCCAATGACTTCACGAAACTTGCCATCTCTTGAGTCCATTCCTATCAACAACATTTCAACTCATTCATTCATTCATTTTAGCCCCAAAAATGCACTAAAAAACTTGAGGGATGCTAAAAAGCAGCGGCAACGAGTCCTCACATTGACCGTCCTTCCGGAGTAATCAGCTTGGCAGCGGGGCTCGTTCATGAGTTCCCATGCCATGATTGTGGGATCATCCCTGTACGAAATTCTTGTAATTGTGTTGAACCTTGTCACCACTCTCTGCAAACACGAACCATATGTATGTTTCCAAAAAAAAAATGCATTATCCGTCCAGATTAGCGAAACAAATCTGGAAGACGTACTTGGAAACATAATAACCGACTCTTAATTGCAGCTTTCTCTTAGTCTTACCCTGATGTGACCTTTGTAGTAACCTTTGATGGTGGGATGCGTGTAGAAATCATCGTCACTGTTGACCTGTGCTCCTGCATTTCGAGCCCACTGAGCATACTGCCCTCTACCCCCAAAGTCATTGTAATTGTTCACAAAACTCAATATCAAACGAATTCCATGCTTGTTTGCCTCAGAAATCACAAAATCCAGCGCCTGTATAGTGGTATACCACGTACACCAGTATTATGATTAAGCTAGCAAGTTGCAATACGAAAATAGACGTGCTTGGTAAGGCAAAAAAAAAACAATAATGAACCTGAAAAACACGTTCATCATAAATTCCAGGTGATATTTGAAGTGCACGGTCGCCTCCATCGCCGAAAGCCCAGGTTCTGCATACCGAGAGACCGGCAGCGGAGGCATCTCTCAACACTTCAGACACTTTATACCTCTCTTTAGGGTCGGCGGCTACGTGCATCAGCCAATAGGAATTGAATCCATTGAAGAGAAATGGTGAGCCATTCAGAACAAAACGAGGACCCTGAGTCCTAACAAATCCTGCACCATTTCTTGGAACCGTACTACCGCTAGCTTCACAAGCAAGAACTAGTGACAGCAGCGCTACTAGTGCAGCAGCTTGTCCAAAAAGATGGCTTATTCTTCTACTACAACTTGCCATTGATTGCTGCATGAAATGGAATGATGTGTGTTGCTATAATGCTGGAGACTGTTAATTTGAGTGGTTGATGACTGACGGGGGGATATGATGAATTGTGGGAGGGGGGAGCTATTTATAAGGTGCCGATGATAAGAAGTGTTGCTAAAAATAGAAAACCTAGCGGAAGTTAAGTAGGTTTTCCGGTGACGGTGGTTTGCTAAATTGATTTAACTATGGAGATTCGTTCGATGATGCATCATGCATGCAGGGGTGGGGTATCACTATCACGTAAACTGGGGTGAGGAGAAAGAGTATGAGAAACATAGAGACAGAGAGAGGGTTGGTTGGTTGAAAGCCGAACGTCAGCCGAAGAATTCATGGGATTGAGGTAAAACAAAGAAAGGCTGGGAGGGGCTGCTAAATATAGCTGATGCGCTTATTCCATGTGGTTGGTTTAATTTGATCCTTGAATTATGGATGGTATTCTTAAAATTCAAATTGCTACGCTAAGAGTTGTTACCCTACCGAATTTTTAACGAATAGTACCATACATACAAATTAAAGAGATCGATCATACTCATTCATGAATCATGATGAAGAAGAGCGCATAGCTTTTGCCACCAAAAAATGGGGAAAAAAGAAACAAGAAAAGGTGGCACATAGATTTGAAGTTGATCATCATGATATATGTGGATGAACGTCCTTGACCATCTTTGCTTCAGGGACTGACCATAGATAGTACCATCTGATTCTGATCTTAGACGGGGAATTCAAGAAACTCGTCTTTCTTTTTTGCTATATCTGTTTTAGTTTGTTTTGTGCACGCAATGTACTTGTAGCAGCAGGTTGATCATGTGGGAAAATCTGAATAACTTCCCGCTTTAGGTTGATCACGCACCCATCACATGTAATTTGAGTTTGAGGGCAACATCACAGATTAATTTAACCATTGCATTCCTGGCAAAGGACTAATAATTACTCATCATTTTATATGGGTTGCTGATTCCAGAGAAACTTTTACGCGCTTCTCCTTTTTAGGATAACGATTAGATGTTTATTGATGGAGAGAAGACCAAAGATAAAATCAGCGACATTCATGAGTAGCAGATAGCACTACTAGATTTCTTTTACTAATTTTCTTTATTATTTCGGTGTAGCTAGCAAATAGCAATAATTAATGGGACCAAGAAAAGAAGAACTTGTATCCACATTTGCATTTGGCGGCTGGGCTGATAGTCCATATATAGCCATCCTCTCTTCGGCAATGTAAAACGTTTACTATAATTAATGCAGATAGACATGGAGGTAAGTCTAGCTACTAGCGCAGAAAGCCAAGGAGAATTTGACAGGTACAAGAAACAGAACTGGAGACTGGTATTGGGAAAATAACGTAAAGTTGAATAACCGGTTAAAAAGAGAAAACCCCGGCCGGTAGTATAGCACCGGCAAGCATGCAGAAATTAGGGACCCATGGACGCATCGTATCATTGTATACTGTAACAACTTGAGTTGGTCCGTGTTACTCCTTCTCTCTCTCTCCGTGGACTGGTCAGGGGGTGCTGTCGTATGCTTCTTCTTCCAAATTTCATGGTTCTTCGGTGTAGGGCACGCAAACGGATCGAGTCTTATCTCAACTCGAGTTCGGTCAACATTGAAATCGAGTCGAGTTTAAATTGACTAATTCGAACTCGAGTTCAAAAATACTAAACTCGTTAGCTCGTGAGTCGACTCGAATTCGGTTTTATATATAGATACATTTTTATTTTTTATTTTAATAGTAAAATTACATATATATATTTAATATTTTATTATTTTTTAAGAAAAATTATTATTTTATTTATTTTTTAAAAATAAAAAAAATATTTTTTGAACCTCAAACACGAGCTTTGATATTTTGAGTTCGTCGAGTTCGAATTTGAGTTCAAATTTCGTAAAATTATGCTAAAGTTCGACTTGATTAAATCAAAACTCAACTTGACTCGATTTGTTTGCACTCCTACTTCAGTCTTCACCAACAAAGACTTCAATTGAAAATCAGAAGTATATCATCGTTCAAACTTCAAAGTGCAATTGCACTCTGTACTGGTATAATTACATTCAGGATTCTCATAGGAGATAGATGTATCGTTTGATAGAAGCATCGTGTTTTTTTTCCCCTTTTCTTTTTATGGGTTAGAAAAGGATCAACATCCATATAAAAAGTTGAAAAGGAACTCTTTTAAGTAAGACTATCATTATTGGCCAACCGAGGCTCAAATCACAATTATAGACAAAGTGATTTTATCTTTTTTTGGCCATATTGTATACTATAAAGCTATTTATCCTTCTGCTGGTGTTATTACTATCGTAGTATAAAACTTTCATTGAAAGTCTTATCATTCTTTTACACAAACACCATTTGATTAAACATGTCAAATCATCAGTTGGTTGATTCTATTAGCATCTTCTGTGTGTGCATATTACTTGGTTAAGCAGTTCGAGCCCTATTTGGATTTATACAGTAATTTTTGTTGTAGATGTGATTTAAGTAGCATCATTTTATATATTTCTCATGTCAAATTAAATGATCTTTCTATGCATGTTTAACATCTTAGTGATATTCACCACGTCTCCCTCAAGCACAATTGCTTTATCGGAAAATCATTCTAGATGCCAAATTAATGCCTTTTATCATAGCCATCATCTCTGCAACCTCAAGTCTCACAATTCTCAGGTATTGGACTCAATACTTTGATATGAGAAATTTAAACATATAGGAAGAGGTTTTTGCGAAGAATTATTGTGGATAAGAAGCAGAATGTTAGTTAAAGCAAAAGCAAGAATATATTACTTTCTTGTCTAGGTTGCTTTTTCTAGAAGTGGCAAAATGGATATATGGTTGATAAATGGTTTTAGTTAAATGGATAGTGGATCAAATTGATCCAATCCAATTAAAACCATTTAATAAATGGATCTAAATGGATGTCATTTAAATGGATAGTGTAAACCATGATCCATCCATTTATCCATTTACTCTCCCAAATACTAAATTTAAGATCCAAATGTTTTTTTCCAAAAAATACAAATCCCCAAAATTCTATCCTTAAATCACTTAAAACCTTTTGGTAATAACAAATGGTTGTACTACTACTCTATTTCAGTTCTTCATAAAATTAGTTTAGTTCCAAGAAAATTTAACTGTTGTGGTCAATTTAACCTTTCGTTATTACTTTAAGTATCATTTTGTAAAGTAATGAACAATTAAGAACTGGCTACATTTTTATAACTTTTGAATGAATTGAATACGGCTTTACAGTGAAAAGAAGTTTACGTTTCCAATTTTTTGCACTCCTGTTCAAGAGTGATGTCTTGAATAAAAGTGGAGTTCTAATAAGAAATCTTATGTTATTTGACAAGTAAAATATTTTCATCACATGTGCATGTAGTACCTAAAAATGTATGAAACTCCTTATTATACCATTGATATACAAGCTACCTTATATTATTTGGTAAATTAGGTGTCTTTTTTTTGGATAGTTGGGTTGGGTGATAAGGGGAGAGGGATTGCAAGTATGAGGATTTGGAAAAAAAAAATGTGTCATTTACATATCTTAACCAATGTTGCGGGGACACTCGTTAGAAAAATTATTTTTATAAATAAAAGAATTAAAAAAATAAAAATTATTTTGACACTGCATGATGCATTCTCGCTTTTTCTTTACTTAAGAATATAAATGTTTGCAATCATTACTACATGAGAGTTTAATTAAAAAAAAAAAAGAGTAGAGACTAAAATATAATTTTGAAAAGGATGAAAGAAGTCTAGGAACTAGAAGCAAATAATATGTAATTAATGTTATTGGCAACTTGGCATGTGAGGAAGTTATGAAGGAAAGAATAGGCGGTCCCACAAAATTAATTTGACATACGAGGAAGTTATGAAGAAAAGAATAGATGGTCCCACAAGATTTTATCTCACATTTTTATAAATGTGTTTTCTATTTTTTAAGTTAAATGGATGTATATGGATAAGATGGATAATCCATTTAAATCCACCAATATAATTGGATTTAAATGGTTATCCATTTAAAACCATTGAATTTATATGGATCATCCAAATCCATTTAAGGTTGGTTTATATGGATGGATTGGTGGATATGAATCCATTTTGCCACTTCTAGCTTTTTCTATCAAATATCCACTTTACATAAAGTTACAAGGGATTATGTGAATATTTTAAACGTTAGGGAGGTCATGTGATAATGTGTTAAACCATAGGGAAGTTACTAGCAATTTACACACAAAAAATGGCGTGAATTAGTGGTTTCGTAATTGTTTAATATACATCTATTAGAATGTGTGACACAACAATATCACGTACAAAAAATGCTCACCTTTGAATTGAAGGTCGATTTTGTTTGGTAGCAATGATTCTCGAGAATTTCCAAATATGATCATAATCAACCTGGAGCACAGCGGTTTTAAGATTTTTACATTTTTGCTATTCTCAACACATTTACAAAAGTAATTTCTCATTTGGATTTATGGTTATTTGAAATATCTTTTCTACTTTTTACTTGTATATATATATATATATATTTATTTATTTATTTATTATAATTTAATGTATATGAGATAGAAAAATGAAAAGTTGGTTAGAAAACGTACATTGTGATTAATAAGAACTTTTTACCAATAATTGGCTTTCCAAATTGTCAAATGCTAATCACAGGAATATAGGTCTCGCAATTTTAAATATGTAATACGCTGCTCCAAGTTGCCAGTAAAGATGGGATATGTATCCCTCCAAAAAAAAAAAAAAGAAGATGGATCTGTATGTAATGTATTTGTTCAGGTCAACTTGGCAGCAGTACCCCTAATAATGTACTATTACTATTTCTTTTTGGGATCCTTTTGCCTTCTTATCGGCGAATAATGTTATTTTGGAATTTGTTTTTTTCCTAAGTAGCAAATTTTAGTTGTTTTAGTCAACTTAGTTGGACTTACTACCAAAACAAAAGAAAAAAGGAAAAGAAAATCAACTTCCTTTAATGCTAGATGGTGTGAGTCATCCTGGAATCTGCAAATTTCACTTCATTTATAGGTTTTTTCTTTGTAAATTTTTTTTCAACAGAAGAGGGATGGGACTAAAGGAGCAGGGAGGGGATGGGAGAATTTTTTTCACTTCATTTATAGATTGGTTGAAAATAAAGAAATTATTGTGAATTTAAAAATTAAGTAAACTGACATCGTTATAATTGCATCAAGCTGGAATTGTTTATAAAGATAAAGAAGATGCCAATGCCCGCTCATGTTCGAAGATGCAGGTTTGAAAAGGTCAAGGTGGAAGAGCATGTTTCAATTACTATTTTTTGTGAAAATTTTTCCTTGCATAATTTTCAATTACATTTTTACTTTATATATATCATATCGTTACAATTTATTCTTCTTCAAATACTCCAAAAACTTTTACAATCTTAATAGGACCTAAATCAAGTTGTATGATTTTAGAATGTATTAGTTTTGGTCAAGAGCAGTGATTTTGAGGTAACTGTACAGTTGTCCATAGCCAATTAGGGATCATAGCCTATGTTTTCATCGTACCGGTTTGGCCATATTCCTCTATTTATTATGTCGGTTGAGTCTAAGACAAACCCCAACTTAGTTTGCCTTATCCGCATATTCGACTTAGTTTAGGATTTAGGAGGAGGAAGTTAACTACAAAAACACCAAATTGAAAATTTTACAACCTTTTAGAAATTCTTTCTTTATATATATATATATACAATTAGTGTCAACGTGGTCAAAGAAGACCTGGGCTCGGCCTATCTTGACAGATCAACCCAATATGCCATTGTAAATGCACAATGATGGATTAGTTGTTAGCTGCATTTGGGCTTAGAATCCAAAAATTACAAATAACTAAGAAGTTCCAAATCTTTTAGAGTAACAGATCAACCCAATATGCCATTGTAAATCAAGCAACTGCTACTTGATTTTATAGGTAGCAAACTTTCAAATATCTCTCGAAAAATATTTCACATATTGTTCCTACAATTTATTTTAAATACTTTTGGTGGGAGACACAAACAGCATTGCCAGAGAGGGACAATATATGCTCAGTAAACATGATTCTAAAAATCTTGCAACAGTATGTTAGCCAATAACTAAGCACAATAAAAAATGTTGCATTGCTATAACATTTTTTTTGTAGTCTTTCTTTTGAATAGCTCTTTGTCGAAATGTAGATCCAGTTACTTTCTTGCAACAGTAGGAGGATGGAAAGTCATCCGCCTATGGTTGCTGCTTTTTCCCATTATGAACCTTCAGTACTTAGTACTTATATGAAAAAAGACTAGAGATTTGTCCTACTTTTGGTTGGTGGAGTTTCTCCTGCGTTCACTAACTAAGATGTGAGAATGATGAGTTAAGTATTAAGAAATCTAGTTGAAAGCCAAAAGACTATATACATCCACTCCAGGCCAATGCACAATCTAAAGACTGTACACGTGTTGCAATTGCATTATTATGATCATTGCCATATTTGCTTTTCTCAGGCGCACAACAGAAAAATTTATTAATTTTTTCTTAACTAGAAATTTATGCAAATGCCACCAAATATTAATCCTTTATGATTTTTGTCCCAAGCTAGTGAAAATACAAGAGAATTTGGTTTTATGGATCGAACATCCAATGCCTTTATACAAGCATGCTTAGCTATGTCACATCTTCAGCATTATTCCTTTCCTGAAGCACAAAACACTTCTCAACTTTTCTACCATGAGGCAAGGTTGTCCAGATGCTTTCTTTTGTGCTCCACTGCCACAACCTGGCTCAAGCTTTTTAAAGTATCAGATCCAATATTAGAAGAATTGCAATTTAGGAATGCATAAATCTTGGTATCAAGTTTTGAACATGAAATTCATTCTAAGGAACGCTCTGACTCAATGCTGGAGTTAGGGCCTTTATTCAAAGGGTGTAATAATTTTACATCACGCTTCTCATGTGCAATTTGTAGACTTTTGGTACAACTAATTGTTCGCTATAAATTAATCAACATGCACCAACTTATTCAAAGGGTGTGATTTACTGTGTCCTGTATTGTTTAGTTCATCTAATTGCATAGAATTGCCCAATTGTTAATATTACCCATTAAACGACAATATGTACATTCTAATAAGCCAATAATGGAATACATTAAAACTATCGAATGAATATTGGGTTTGCAAGCAATTCATGTGACTAACCATATGAGAGAAGTTCAATGTTAATGAAACAAAATTTACACAATAAAAAAGATTTATGAAAAGAAATAAGAATAGCATCATATAATATGTGTTATTTTAAAGTTTCATTGTCGAATTGGTGAGGGCAATTTGAAAATTCAATGCTTTTGGAGGAGCAATTGTGGAGATAGATTGAATATTATGAAAATTCAGGGGGCAAGAGAGAGACAATAATAAAAAAAATATAGACCTTTTTAAAGTTAATCTATAATTTTTCATAAGTCAGGGGGCACAATTGCAATGCTTGGAGTCAACATATTCCCCCCTGCTCAAACTAGAACTTCACCCCTGCATGCTTTGACACTAATATTGCTATTTTTTCTTACAAGGGATCATAGCAAGATTTTCCCCAAATTTAGAGTTGCAGACAACAAAATTTGAAAATTTTGGATAGAGGAAGACACTTAAACAGACAAGTTCAAACATTTGTCATTTGCAGGTCCAGAAGTTGTCCAATTGTAACTATTGGGAATGCGTTGAATTGAGATGGTATTTCCTTTAACAGTTGGATGCACACTTGCTTCATTGTCGGCCTTAACTGAGGATTGGGTTCTATGCATGACAATGCCAGCTTTGCCACCAAGGTCACTTGTTTCGACTCTTGCTTACTTGGAGATGAAAGTCGAGGATCCACAATGTCTTTCAACAGTATATCATATGCTGTTGAAGTGGATGATGATGCCGACAATGTGGACAATATGAAATCACCTGGATGCTTACCCATGATCACTTCTAAACCTAATACTCCAAAACTATAAACATCACATTTTTCATTTACTTCCATGGTAAAAGCAAGTTCTGCAATTCACAAAAAAAAATCATTTTAGACTATGGTGCAGATGAATCCCTTTAGAGTATTGAATCATAATCCAAAAGCATAAATTGCTTTGCTCATGCTAGCATTATGTAATTATGGAGGTAAAGCGAAAATTGGATTTGTTTGAGCAAAGAAGAGTACACCTGGAGCAGCATATCCATAAGTTCCAGCAAATGAAGTCCAATGAGATGAATCAGGCCTCAAGATTCTTGCAGTACCAAAATCAGAAATATGGGCTTGATACTCAGAGTCTAACAAAATATTTTTGCTAGATATATCTCGATGAATTATGGAAGGCGAACAATTCTGGTGCATGTAAGATAATGCATTTGCCACATCCTTAACAATACTTACCCTCTTGATCCATTCGCACTTGGCTGCTGTTTCATCATTGCTCAACAAGTGCATCAAGCTTCCCCCTTCCAAGAATTCATAAACCAAGAAAGTGTGTTGTACATGTGAACAGAATCCATACAGCTTCACGATGTTGCGATGCCTTATATTTGTTAGTGCACGGATCTCATTGGAGAAATCTTTTGGCCTCCTCAAGGCACCATCATCCATTCCATGAAGTTTCTTGACCGCCACCACTTGACCATTTGATAACTCTGCTCTAAATACACTTCCAAATCCTCCTGCTCCAATGCAATACTTGGGGTGGAAATTCTCTATTGCATCAATGATGTTTTCATAGACCATTTTACCATCAAAGCTCCAGACAGAGAACATATTTCTAGCAAATTCCTGAGGCTTATTCTCGATGCTTCTCGTATGTGGCCTTGCACGAATGAAAATGCCCACAACCACGACCAATAGAAATATGGTTGCTAGTATTGGAGCAACAACTAGAAAGATCATTCTTTTAGTTGTCCTTCTACTAGCGTTCTTTTGAGTTGATTGAGAGCAAGGTTTCAATCCAGCAACACTGCCACATAAACCTTTATTGTTTCTCAGGGAATCAAATGGAGCTTTTTGAAATGCACTAATGTTGGGGAGAGGACCTTCCAATTGATTGTAGGATATATCAATGGAAATCAAACTGAAGCAATGATCAAAGCTTTTTGGGATGGAACCCGATATCCTATTATGCGAAAGATTCATCGTCTCAATGCTTTTCATCTCGCCTAGCTCTAGTGGCAATTTTGATTCCAACATGTTTTGGCTGAGATCAAGAGTTTCAAGTGAGGGAAGATTTCCTACTTGAGAAGGAATACTTTCGATGAGTGCATTTTGGCTCAAGTTTAATTCCAGCAATTGCGTGCAATTGCCTATTTGTTCTGGAATTGAGCCACTAAGATTATTGGCCGACACACTAAGATTTAAAAGTCTAGACATCTGACCAATTTCTGATGGTATATTGCCTGAGAGACTGTTGTTGTGCAGCTTAAGCGAAAGCAACAAATTCAACTTCCCCAAACTTCTTGGAATCTTCCCATGCAAGTGATTTGAAGAGAGAGAAAGTATTTGTAGACGAGATAGCTCTCCAAGCCCAATTGGTATTCTACCCGAAAGATTATTGTTCGAGATCCCCAATGCTGTCAAATTCAGATAGCCACTCCAATTCCAAGACAACTGACCAAAAAATTTATTCTTGTTTAAATTAATGAATTCCACATCTGGATAGATGCCAAATTCTTCAGAGATACTTCCTGATAGTTGGTTGTCAGCGACATTGATAACTCGTAAACTAGAGCAGTTTTTCAAGCTCCTTGGCATGGCACCCACAAAGTTATTTTCAGATACTACGAATATTGTCAGAGATCTACCAATGCAAATATTTTGGGGTAAATGACCAGTAAGATAGTTTAGGTCCAGCATTAGCTTATTTAAATGTGTAAGATTGTTGAATCCATCTGGAAGAGCACCACTTAGCTGGTTTTCGAAAATACTAATATAAGCTAGTAGCTTCAATGTTCCCAATTCGGGAGGGATAGCCCCATATAAGTTGTTTTGAGAAAGTCGCAAGTCAATGAGATTGGTTAAGTTTCCTATTGCAGAAGGAATCTGTTCGGAAAGATAATTTTCCGAAAGATACAGCAGAGTCAAGTCATTTAAGTTTCCAATCTCTTCTGGAATGGGACCTGAAAGATAATTTTGGAAAAGATCCAGGTGAGTCAAGCCACTTAAGTTTCCAATAGACAGAGGAATCCGACCTGCGAGCCTGTTGTTATCTAAAGAGAGTTTAGTCAGAGATTTGAGCTTCCCAATCTCTTCTGGAATGGGACCTGAAAGATAATTTTGGTATAGATACAGCAGAGTCAGGTCACTTAAGTTTCCCAAAGATAGAGGAATCGGATCTGTGAGCATGTTGTTAGATAGAGGGAGTTCAGCAAGAGATCTGAGCTCCCCAATCTCTTCTGGGATGGGACCTGAAAGATAATTTTGGAAAAGATCCAGGTGAGTCAAGCCACTTAAGTTTCCAATAGACAGAGGAATCCGACCTGCAAGCCTGTTGTTATCTAAAGAGAGTTTAGTCAGAGATTTCAATTTCCCAATCTCTTCTGGGATGGGACCTGAAAGATAATTTTGGTAAAGATACAGCAGAGACAAGTCACTTAAGTTTCCAATAGACAGAGGAATCCGACCTGTTAGCGTATTGTTAGCTAAAGAGAGTTCTGTCAGAGATTTCAATTTCCCAATCTCTTCTGGGATGGGACCTGAAAGATAATTTTGGAAAAGATACAGCAGAGTCAAGCCACTTAAGTTTCCAATAGACAGAGGAATCCGACCTGTGAGCGTATTGTTAGCTAAAGAGAGTATCGTCAGAGATTTCAACTCCCCAATCTCTTCTGGAATCCATCCAGAAAGTTTGTTGCTTCGTAGGTGTAGCTCGGCTAGGTCGGTCAGATTGCCAATAAAAGTAGGGATTGATCCATTGAATGGGTTATTGGAAAGGTACAAGAACCTGAGATTGGTTAGCTGGCTCATTTGAATTGGGATGGCACCAGAAAATTGATTTGCATCCAAGCCAAGATAGACTAGTCTAGAAAGGTTCCCAATGTTGGATGGTATGGTCCCACGGAGTGCATTTTGAGAAAGATCAATTGTAGTTAGATGGGGTAGAGACGAGAAATTGAGATGATCAAGTGTACCTCTGATGCCAGAACTAGTGATGTTAATCACCGATACTCGACCAGCTTTGTTGCATCGAACTCCATCCCAGGTACTGCAAGGATTTGCAGAAGATGACCAGGATGACAACTTAGATTGGCTATAATTGTCAAGACTGGCTTTCCATGTTAAAAGAGCTTTCCCTTCACTTGCAGTCCTTGATGCTGCATGCATTTGATCAGAAGCAGCGTTGACTCCAGAACTGGAGAGCAAGTGAAGGATGACCAAGCATGCAAAAACTAAAGTAACTGGACAGATGGAATAATTCAGGATTGACATATCTGCTAGATACATGGAAGAGAACTTTTGCCGTGAAGTTCATGGCCATCGTCGCAATTTGTGCAGGTATTTATAGAAGAAACAATTCTGATTGGAGATGACTTATTTAAGATGAATCTATGATACATGAGTAAAAAAGTTGAATTTTGAATTCAAATTGTGCATAATTATTATTTATTCAAATCTTATAATATATATATATACTATCAGTGTATAAAATATTATAGAAGAAACAATTATGATTGGGAATGACTTGAGTCGCCTGTCTCTCGTTATCATTACCAATCCATGATATCACATATCATGCAAAGTTTGCATTTTATGTTTCCCTTCACATATGATTTAGATTTTCTTTCCCGAATTAATCTCACTATGATAGCTAAAATTGAATACCTTGTTTATAATTATTGGGGCTATGTGTGTAATACTAGTAATTGACTTTTTTGTTCAATTCCTTCCCGTGGTATACACTTTGTTCAACTTTTTGATAGTTTTTAAACTTATTCAAATATGGTTGATTTTGTATTAGAATTTATTTTATTTAGCGAAGAATTCTTTGATTCTGAACTTTTCAATGGCTTTTAAGCTTGTTAAAATATGACCGGTTTTGTTTCAGAATTTCGTTTAGTTGCTTTAATATCATTTTTTCCCCTTTGGTGCTCATTTATTTTTCTTTTTCTTGTAGGCTATTTTTATTCCTTTACCATTCTCTTCCCATCAAAAGTTAATTAAAAAAACTGAAAAAAAAACAGCATATCTTCTTTCTGAAATAAAAAAAAAATTCTAAGGCTAAACTTGTATTTCCACATAAATGATTGATCTTGGAATTTTGGTGTAAAAATTTGTAAGCATATATAACATAAGAATTCAGATTCCCAAAAACTTTAATATCCTCAAACATAATGGGAAACATTAGCAGGAAATGGGAATTAAATATTGGAAGATATCTACATATGCTCAAGAATTTGAGACTTCTCTTGTATACACTTTCCATATCCTCTTCGTAGGTATATGTGGTGTTACCCCATCTGAAGAAATTATTACAATCCCATCTAGCAGAATAAGGCACGATATGAAATAACTACCTTTTTGTAGGAATAATCGTTTTTCTGTTTGAGAGTTTTTAATTAATTGGAGGCCATCACTTTCATTTTCTCATTCTTAGGATCTCTTAATTTCTTCAAAATCTTAAAAGAAGTTGTACAATTAAGATAACTCATGATTTTGAGGCATGAAGAAGAAAGAGAAATCCTAGAAACAACAAATACAACTTCAAAAGGCAGCAAACTTTTACTGAGAGTGCAAATTTCTCTAAAAATGTGATACATTAACACAAACTTTTTCCATGAGTATTTCATAATTACTATAACCAACAACATAACATTGGAATATTGCTTTATTTCACAGGTCTTTAGTCTTTACCCCTACTCCTACGGCAATCTAGATCAGCCCTTTCACTCTCAACACAAAGTCAAGTCTGGAATCTTTACATACTTTACAAGCATACTCAAGTCTACTAAATCCATTCAGAGTCACAACCTTCCATCAGTGGTCTCAATGCGTGAGCCGTGAGAGGAAGATTGTTTAGTTTGTTTCATATCAGTAGTGAAATGAGCAAGTCTTAAGCTGCAAGTGTGAAGGAAAACCTTAGTTCTTGAGCTTAGCATATGAATGATAGAGCACAACAACACTTAACGATTTTTTTATTACTTTAACATTTTTTTCCTTTCGTTCTCAATTCGTTTTCTTTTTTCCTTATATTGTTATTTCCTTAACATTCTGTTCCCACATGCCAAAGACCCAAAAAAAAACCAGGCTTTTAGATGCCCTCTTCCTCCTCCCACCGAAAATCATATCTCCTTTCTTTAAGCTAAGCATGTGTTTCTAGATAAATGACTGATCTTGCAAATGTGGGGATAGATAGACTGATTCCGGAAATCATAGATGAATCACAAAATTCTTCCCAGGGTCCTACGACATTGCTAAAGCCAACAACATAACGTTGGAGTATTGCTTTATTTCTCAGGTCTTTAGTCTATACCCCAACTCCCATGGCAATCTAGAGTCAAGTGTGGAATCTTTACGTACTTTACATGCATGCTTAAGTCTACTAAGTCCGATCCATTCAGGGTCTCAATCTTACATGATTTTTAAACCTGTCCAAATATGATTGATTTTCTTGTAGAATTTATTTACTTCTTGAGCTAACTTTTGAGGTAAGAGAGCCCAATAACGCCTAATATTAATACACACATTAGAAAATTCTCCAGTTCAAACCAATTCGTATAATTACTATCATAATCAATGTAAGTTCTTACAATTTTAAAGTAACGATATATTTTACATAAATTTAGATATATGAATTGACAAATTCAATTTTACACCTGATTTGTACAACTTTACACCAAAATGTGTAAGAATTACATCAACCGATTTGAACCAAATAACTTCCAATTTGTGAGGCATGTGATCCATGTTTTAGATCTCTGGTTACAGCAGTTCTACCTGACAAATATCAGATGAAAGATTGATAATCAGATCAAAACTCAGGCTCAATGTGTGAGCTGTGAGGGGGAGATTGTAAAATTTATCCACATCAATTAATAGTGGAATGAGCATATTTTAGTTTATAAGTGTGAGGAAAAGCCTTAACTCTTGAGCTTATTATTTTGATGATAGAGTTCAATAAATCCTAACATTTTTTTTTGTCACTTTATTATGTTTTTTTTCCTTTGGTTCTCAATTCTTTTTCTTCTTCCTGCAGGATATTATAATTTGTGTAACATTTTCTTCCCATGCTTGTTAAATCCAAATTTTTAGATGCCGTCCTCCTTATCCCACCGAAAACCATATCCCTTTTCTTTAAGCTAGACATGTATTTTTAGATAAATGACTGATCTTGGAATTGTGGGGAAACTTTCTCCCCGGGTCCGACAACATTGCTAAAACCAACAAAATAGCATTGGAGTATTGCTTTATTTCTCAAGTCTTTAGTCTTTGCCCCAACTCCTACGGCAATCTAGATCAGTCTTTTAACTCTCAACATCAAGTTTGGAAACTTTACGTACTTTACATGCAAGCTCAAGTCTATTAAGTCCCTTCAGAATTTCAGTCTTACATTGCTTTTAAGCTTGTTCAAATGTGGTCCATTTTGCTGTAGAATTTATTTGCCTCTTCAGTTTGAGGTGAGAGAGTCCAATAACAACCAATATTGGTACATAAATTGGAAAATTGTCTAGTTACAGATGGTCCGTGCAGGTATTAGCACATTGGGCATACATTCTCACAGTTTTAGTGTAATTTTAAATTTTACACAAATTCAATTATATGAACTGACAAATTCAAGTTTACACCCAATTTTTGCGATTTTACACCAAAAAATGTAGAAATTATATCAACAAGTTTAAATTGGACAACTTTCAACTCATGAGACCCATAATTGCCGTTTGCAAATACCATCAAACAAAATATAACTGATTTAATGAGTCATTCACAGTTTCATAGTCTAAATTAGTTCATCCTTACACATGCATGGCTTAATCTTTGAAACAAGTATGTGACAACTGGTAGGATCACTAGGTAGCATTCTTCACCAATGCTAGCGTCATACGAGGTTGACAAATCCAAAGGACATGACGTCTCGAGATGATGATGGCAGTCGTTCAATGCAGCACCAAATTTGGAAAAATAGTGGTCAAAGATCTAATGCCCTCCTAGTGTTTCGCATCTAAGAGCTCAGGCTGCAGTTCATGGGCCGAGACGCATTGCTTGGTTGTGAATCGGAACATGAACTTGTCTTCATAGTTCTCCTTACGTTGCACCCCTGAGGGACAGTGTTGGGAGAATGTCAAGCATTGTGATGCTCAGATTCCTTCTGGTAGGGATGCAATACAGGAAACTCACAGGTGGCCAAGGCTAACGATGTTGCTCTTGTACCAATGACTGAAGAGGAATGCAGGGGAAGGCGTTGCCACTCCTACAGGTATCTGATCAATCCAAACAAGCCCACTGCTACTTATGCAACGTCATGAGCTACATCTTCTGAGTAAGCATGCTGCGCTTCAGCAACTCGAACCGGTCACTAATGCCAACTTGGAAGCCCAAATCATGCAATGTAAGGCATGCAGTACTTCAAACAATTTAAATGAATGCTATGCAAAATGCCCAACTCTGTCTAATAAGCTTAGGATTGAAAGCCTTCCTAGCTTTGACAGGTCAAGCATTTCAAATCTTCATGAACTTTTGATGCAAAGAAAAAAAATAAAAATGCTGTTAAATGCCCAACTCCATCTAACAGGCTATTAGGATTGAATGTGTTCCTATAGCCTTGACAGGTCAAGCATCTCAACTTTCCCTAATGGGCATGCTCCCAAAAAATTTGAACCAACAGAAGAAGTGCACCCTACTGCAGACACTAAGGACACCACATATAGATGCCAATTTGACGTTTTGTATGATGCCCAGATCGAACTCCAAATAAAATTTTTACCCTCCCGAATCATTTGTCTATCAAAATGTAAAACACCAACTTCCATCTGAGCACTCCTGGAGCCTGCTCGGAACACGCACTATAGCCAACTGCGGAAAGGCATATATGTGTCATTTTACGTATGGGTGTGCTTTACATGTCTTAACATGTTAATACATTTATATACGTATGCTCAAAACCGCTGCTTCATTCTTGATTATTGCAAATCTTCATTCTTGAAGTCATTGGCACTCCTTTTTCACTTAGACTTTGTGAAAAAGATTCGTAGCATCATCATGAGCTAAAGCGAACACCGATATATCGCATCTCTTTACACCATTAAAATCATATCATCCACAGCATCTCATATTTCCATCTCCCTCTCCTTGCTATCCAAACTAACTAGGGAAACAAATTTCTTCTCCTTCAGTCTTGCCTTCTACACAAAATCTGCTAGAAAAGTCGAAAATGCATAGATAATGAATATTGTGTGAGAAAGAATGGCAAGTACTATTAGCTCAACAAATTTTGTTGTGCCCATGCATGACTCAAAGGGCTAATTCAGAGAACAAGAAATTAAAGTCTATAGTTCTCACTGTGCAATTGACGTGGCTCTGGGTGAAAGTTAATTCAAAACCAAGAACTTTGTCTTTCAACTTGATTTTAGTACCATTTCTCTCAACTTCTTCTTCACTTGCTATTTTTTCCTATTCTTCTCTTCACTTTGTCAAAGCTTCTTCCTTACCTCGAATTCCTGTTAAATGACAATCTTTAAACATTTGATCAAATTTTACCAAAATGTAGTAATTCGTTAATTGCCAGCTGCTAAGACAAACCTGCATGATTTTAGGATCTGGAGTCTCATCAATACTTTCCAGGGTGGTTATTTCAAATATTTTACACCCCATTTTAACTTATTTATAAACTACCTAAATTTAATCGCACCATATTTGACAAAAGGTGGCTGTATTTTATTAATCGATGACTAGGAGTGCAATGCAACTAAGAATATATACAAAGCCAAATAGCAAAATTCTAACCTAATAACAGGTTTTAAATATGTGCTCAAGTTTTACTCTAAAATGCACTTATTTTCTTCAAGTATACAAGTTGAATTTGTAGATATATAGGTCGATCCAATGAGGAGCTACTTAACAAGTACTAGGTCCTTTGCTTTCTTTATTAGCTAGACTAATATCAAACTAAAAGTTAGAAAAAATAATTAATTCACTAATTGCTAGGTTACATTAAAAAACTTGTAGAGAAAAGCAAATGGAGAAAATGCACTAAATACTAAGTATCTAGATTGTAGAATCCACTAATGGTCTAAAAATACAGGTGAATGAATTTATGTCTTGTTACTACTCTTATCTAACTAGGGATTTAATTCCAAATGCAACCAAAACTCACTCTCATGAAGGGACAGCCATTACTAGTCTTAAACTCCTCTATTTTTGTGGTGAAGTTCTAAAACTAGCTCATTTACTACATGAAATATTCAAGAAAATCCATTTAAGTGTATCTCTACTTTGGTTAGCCTATTTCTTATATTCCATTTATCCCTTTCCCATTATTATTAGCAATTATCATTGAGTAATAACAACTAATAACTGATAATTGGTAACCAAACAATTATAAGAAATAAAACATGAATAAATGGACAAGTTAGTACAAGAACTAATAAGTGCAAATCTCATTCAACTCGTATTCAAAGAACCATTAGTTTCATCTGCTCCCTAGATTTAGAAACTTAGCTTAATGTATGAAACAAAACAAGTAAGTACAAAGATTCATTGTATAAACTCATATTGAGCAAAAATAAAGAAATAGTTGACCGGAATCGCTCTGGCAATCTGATGGAAATGGCGTAGACTTTGGGAGGGATTCGTCCCTTGTTTTCTTTCTTCATTTTTGCTCAAGGCCAAAACTCACTACCACAAATCCCTCCAGCAATCCCTGCACGATCTTGAAGGGATTCTAGCAACTTTCTTCTCCGACAAGTTTCTTCATTTTCTTGATTTTGTGACTTGAACTAACCTTGAACATCATCATCCTTGTGAATTTTAGGACTTCAGTCAACATAATGCAAGTTCATTTCTTATCCAAATGAAGCCCGTTGCCATTTCCTACAAGAAACATAAACATAATACAAGTAAAAGGGATTTAAACCATATAAAAATTCCCAGAAGCTATCAATCACATTTTAGCCTCAAATGACTTGTTTCAACCTATAATTTCCCAAAAGTGACTTAAAAAAATATTTCATCAAAGTATAATTCAAATTATTCACTTATTACCTAACATACTAGAATATAACACTAATTCTATCCTAATCTTATAATATAATGCTAATTTTATCCTAATTGTGTAGAAATATAAAACTGAATTTTAGGAATATAATATAAGCATATACAACATGAATCAATTAGCAAAACTATAGGAGAGAAAATAAAAGTGATATACGCTAACAGCCCCCTCAAGCTGGAATATGGAGGAAAGAAATGCCAAATTTGCACAATAATTGATAAAGAAGATCAAGATCAAATGCTTTAGTGAGTAGGTCTGCAGGCTGATCTTCCCGTAACTTTTGCCCCTTTAATTTAGTTTCCATTTTGAGACCATCAGGTACAACCTATACTCTCAAATCCTATCTTTTCAATCACATTTTTCTTCTTCCTATCGAGCTTTCCTTGTAACTTTATTAACCGAGCCTAAGTCTGCTACTTAATGTAAGGTTAATCAAGATGAGCCTTAGCTGCGAATCAAACATGAGACCTTGCATTCTTGCTATTAGGAAAGAAAGCAATCGGTTGTAGATAGATATATAAAATTAAATACAAGTCAAATGGAGGTGTGGAGCACTATAAAGCTCTCTTAGTGTCCAAAGAATATACTTAGGAGGAGGGCTTGGATTACACTAAGACATTTTCTCCTGCGATAAAGTTAAATACGATGTAATGCTTGATGGCTATTGCCATGGTTAACAACTGGGAAGTTGGTGTGAATAATGCGTTTCACCTTGGTGATTTACATAAGGAAGTCTACATTGTTCTTCCCCTAGCTATTTTCCATTTGGTGATCGGACGGTCTGTCAACTTCGCAAGTCTCTTTAGGCTTTTAAACAAGCATAAAACCATATTGTTCAAGAAGTAACAATTTCCAAACTATTGTCACAATAGAACTCTGCCCAATTTCGTTTATAGTAGCTCTGCATGAAAAATCTACCAAAATATTCTCACCCTCAACCACAAATTCCTTGTTGGAAATATACCCAGCCATGGTTGTTTCAAGAAGTGAATTAAGACAACAAAGAGGAAGAAATTCAAAAGTAGTAGTAATGTTGGTTGTTTGTTTGAAGATTGGTATTTGCTTGTTCTTGTTTGAAGAATAGAGATTAGTTTGGTGGATGCAGAATGAAGAAGGTAGCATAATCAAGATAAGGGTACTTCAGCTCACAATTGAATATGCCTTGCATATATATGTGTGTGTACAGACACATATGTGTATATACACATATATATATATACTGGTGATATTGTACGTCTGTTGCACGTGGTTGGATGATATGTAGTTATATCAGTTTGTTTTGTTTTTATAATGAGTTTACCTTTGTAATGTAGAGTTGTGAATAGAAGCAAGGGTGGGAAGTGCATGTTACAGAATTTTGTAAAGTGAGTAATGCAAAGCAATAATATTGAATGTAAGATGAAGAAAAAGAGAGGATATTAAACGTGAAACGGTAATCATTAGTGATTTAACCTTTTTCGACTTTTATCTTCTTTTTCAATTGAGTTTTGAGCTTGGATGCATTACTTCTTGCCCCCTCTTTTTTGGCTTTGAAGGGCTGTAGTGGAACATCATCTTCAATTTCAATCACCTTCGAATTTTTGTCTTTTATTATGCTTTGCCGAGCATGTTGTTCATATGCAATAGGTGGAGTGGCATCTTCTTGTTTGTTTGTATTTGGTAGTTGCTCGAATGCTATTGCCACCATTGATAGATGTCCATGAGAGGAGTGGCCGATCCTATTAAGCTTGATGAGGAATTTAAACTCCTTATGCTTTGCGGCAATCATTTTCTTATACAACTTTGATTTCTCCTTGTCCTGTTGGGTTTTCAGTATTTGTAAATCAAATAGGTTTAAATTGAATGCTTAACTAATTTTTAGGAACTTACCGTGAAAGATGTAGTGCTATCTATATATTCTTGTACTGCGTATCCAATAAAATTAGTTGCCAAGTCGTCAAATAATATTATTGTTGCTACATCTTGTCCATCAACGACTTCCATCCTTATATTGTACCTATTTTGGAAATGATAGTAAGTTGTTAACTGTGCTTTTCAAGTTTGCCTTTTTTAAGTCTAGCTTTCATGCCAAGTATTTAATTGAGTGACTTACCTTGGTGTAAAATCTTTTGTTGGATAATTGCATTTGGGGCATTCTGCCTCTTCTTCAAAGCTGATAATTTTGGTGCTGCATCCTTTGCAAGCATTATAGTATGGTTCAGCTTTGTTCTCTATATCGTTAACAATTGCATTGAAAGTGTAGAAAGCATGCTGCAAAAAGCAATTATTTGTTATTATTTTTATGATGTTTGGCTTTGTTTTTCAAGGAATTTTCTAAATTGAAGATTTATGAGGCGATAAATTTACCTCTTTCAATGAATGTTGTTGATGAATAATATTTTTGAGTTGAATGTGCTCGGCTAAGTCCATCTTGTTCTTGCAGCTTCAAAGTGTTCACTTTTCTTTGTAGTAATCCTATATAAATTTTCAGTATTGTAATTGAAGGCATTCAATTTGTATTTAAAAAAAAAGGTTGGAAAAAATTGTATTCATACACTTTTGCAATTTCAAAGCTTCCTTGCCATTTGGATTGACTTGTAGAGTTGACATGAATGTTGTTGGCAGTTGAAACTCTCCTAGAATATTTTAAAATGTTAAGTTGTAATTATATTAATGTTGTATTTTTACTATTGATATTTTTACCTTGGTATTCAGACATTTGGAATTCCATTGCTGCAATTGCTGGTTTTTGAGATGCAACTTGTTGTAGAAATTGGCCTTCATTAATTGCCATATCTCCCCATAAGATGGATTTCATAGTGGCAAACCTACAGTGTGAGGAAGTGTTTATATATTAATATCAAAATTGGTGGCTGTCAAACAACCAAAGATAAAATTTATATTAGACCTACTGCCAAAACTGAATGAGTATAGCGGTGAGTAGGGTCGTCTCCTTAAGGAACTGGTAGACTTATCACACACAGATAGTTGGGGGATTTTTGAAAGAGAAATAAAAGAAACAAATTAAAGATGTAAGGTCACTAACTAAACAATTGCAAGAAGTGCAATAACTAAAGAATGTAATAAACACTTAATTGACACAACCTAGTCAAGGAGATAATCTCGGCACCGGTTCACGCAGATCATAGATACCTGAATTAATCCACACGTTTGCAAATAAATTGGTTAAAGCAATTCAACAACCGTCGAACCACCAATCTCTCCTTATTTATATGGTAGTCCAGAGATGCTCTTAAACTACCCTCTTGTAAATTAGATAACCCTAGAGATGCTCGAAAGATTTAATCTATTCTCAGCTTTAGGAATTAGAGAGACCCAATTCTGATTAACAAACACACATGCGGGTTCATTTAAACTAGATCAACTATTCCCACATCCCAAATTAGACTACTTGCGAGGCAATGAAATTGTGTCGTTCGCCACTAATTTAAGACAATCAAGTGACACGCACTCTTGTCCTAATTGCCAGTATACTATTCAGACAATTGAACAACTGGCCACATTGATCCAATAAATCTAAACAATAATAGACTATTAAATCAGAGAATAATTAAATACTCACAAACGCCGAATTTAGAATAATCAAAAAGATCTCACAATTGTTTTTGCACCGGGCCTTGATTATTCCTCAACTAGATAAAAGAACTAGCCTTGCCGCATAATCACGAAGCAATTGAAGGCATTCATGGAGTTTAGCTGATTGAAGAAAAGTAAAGAGCAGCACAACCGCTAGTCTCGAACTCACATATAAGAAGGGAAAAAAGATAAAAGATCCCAGACCCTAGTCTATTGTTGTCCTATTTAAAGTCTCGCCACCACCTCTTTCTTTGCCAATCGAGAGTTTGTTTCCATAAAGGATAGCTTCCTTATCTTCCTCCTTGAGTTGTTGCCAAAGGTATTCGTTGAAGATATTTCCTAATCCCACGTAACTTCAAGCACATCTCTCAAGAATTGCGGCAGCTTCCAGGGACAGGTCCGGCGGTCCGTCTTTTTCACGCAGCTCTGCGGTCTCTGGCGTGGGCAGTCTCTGGAATTACTAGTCTTCTAAAATTTTGCCTCTCTTTGTCACTTTTAACACCGGTTGCCTGCAAATAACACAAATACCAAATATGAGCAGAAACCCATTACTCTGGACAATAAATGGCCAAAATCAAAACCAAACATCAATGAATAAAGCGCACAATTATCTCCCTATCAAAAATGTTAGGCATGAAGTAATGATTGCAAAGTCGTGAAATAGGTAAAGTATTAGGTGGCCGCATTATGAATACTCTACATATAAAGGAGAAAGTGATGCTGGAACTATGTTTTTTTTTTTTTATACTTGGTGCTTCGAACATTTATATCATAAGAAAGCAAGCTAAAGAGTAACCTTACTTTTTGTTTATTATGGTGATTTCTCTCTTTTGAGTGTATCCACCTTGTCTTTTTGGAAGCACCAATATTTGAGCTACACTTGTAAGCACTCCAATGACTTCTGTAGAAAATAAATTTGTTTTGAATGTAAATAGGTACAACGACTCAACCTAATAGTGAAGAAAATAGTTAGAAGTTTTGCGGAAGAAATTTGATTGATTTTGGAAGAAAATGTTATCTATTAGTTTGTTGATGAAGTCTGGTTTTTTTGCCACCTCAAACTCGATAGGTGCATAGATAATGTTCCTTGTTAGTACATGAGAATGGTCTTCTTTGATGTGAGTGTAATTTCGTAGGACCAATTCAATCTCGTTGTTGACATTTGCATACGAAGTGTTTGTTTTATTCACACTTCCATTTGAAAGTAAGTACAACTTATTGTGTTGAAAATTGTTTTCAAATCTTGTGATGATATCATCAAACATGATAGCTTGAATTTTTGTTCCCTGTAAATTTATTGAAATGTAAATAAAAAATGGTAATAAATTGCAAAATATAAATAAAAATTAATAGGTGAACATGGAAGTATATATTTTCTCACTTCATCATGGACCAAAATTAAATTTTGAAAAGGTGAAGAAGAAGTAGGAAAAGGAATAAATATAGTGGTAATTTGATTATTGGTCGCCATAGTAAATAGACAGAATAGATTTTTTTTTGTATTTTTTTTTTAAAAAAAGGAGTAAGCTTTGACATGTTCACTTTTTAAAAAAATCCTTTTCTAGCTAATCAGTTAATTTTAAAATTTGAAAAACCCAATATAAAAGCAATAAAAGAAATAATAGTAACTCGGTCCTGGAAATGGGAATAAATTACATAATATAAATAAAAATTAAGAGATGAACATAAGAATATATATCTTCTCACCTCATCATCAACAAAATTCAATTTCTGCAAAGTTCCAGATTTCTGTTTTCCAACATAATGCTCGATATTAAATTTTTGTAATAGTAAAACTCGAATTGTCCACATCTTTTCATCTGGCTTCAGTGAACTGATGAAACAGTTCTCCTGTAGTGGCATGATACCTAAAAATATGAGGGGGAAAAAACTTAGAACTAGTAGATTAGTAAAATGGAATGTGAAAATACAAGTATAGTAAAGGTTTTAAGTATAAATTATAATACGTAAAAGGATATTTGAGAAAGTAAATTAATAGTAATAAAAAAACAAAAGAATGAAAGGAAACAGGAATAGCAGGTCACAGATTTGGCAATGTTTTCCTAACATCTACACGGGTTTCACCACCTCTCTCTCCTGCCCAATTCCCCCCTCTCTAATATTCTCTCTCTCTCTCTCTCTCTCTCTCTCTCTCTCTCTCTCTGTTTTTTCTTTTGGCAAAATCGAACTATATTATTTGTGTATGCTGATCGATGAATTTGTATCGCTTGATTGTATTGGAGGGAATGTAAAGAGGTTTCACCAAGTTTGAGAAAGGTATGTGTATTGCAGGTACCTATAATACTTCTTTTGCTCTTCTTCTATTCCTTTTCTCTCTTTTATGTGTCTAAGGGTATGGAAATTGGGTGTAGAACTTAGTAAAGATACGATATTTATATAGATGTAATGATGTCTTCTATGTCATATGAATTAATTTTTTCAGTTTTTGTGATTAATTCATTGATTACCTTCATATGATTTTAAGATTGTGTTTTAAGTTTTGGTAGGGGTTTTCAGTTTCAAAAACGCGACTACGCTGCAAAACGCGACTTCGGTTTCTGATCAGGCTGGAAAACGCAACTTGGTAGAAAACGCGACTTCCTGTCACGTTTTTAAGGCGCGTTTTCTTCATTATGGGCGCAGAATTGAAAATGCGTTTCTTTGAAAACGCGATTTAGTGGCGCGTTTCATTGAAAAATGCGTTTTTCGCTGTGAAATTTAGCAGAAATTTAACTTTTGATTAATTACAAATGATACTCCAATATCCCAAAATGCATTATCGATCATTTGTTTGCTAAAATACTCAATACATGCACATGTAAAATAATCAAAATATGCATTTTAACCCCTTCTAACGAATCAAAAACAACAATTACTCAAATCGAGGGGTTGATTTCCTTAATCAAACTTCGCCTTTTTCACTTCATTTGGTCACTTTTGCTTTCATTTCCAATACCTATAAATGAAAAATAACGAAATAACTCAAACATATAATTTAAACATAAAATCACACCAAATTAACATAAAGTACTAAAATATTGGGTTGCCTCCCAACAAGCGCTTTTGTTTATAGTCGTTGGCTCGACTATTAAACCTCATTTTTCAAGGAGGCTTGGTTAAAGAATAATCCACCATTTTAGGTCGTGGTGGATCATTAAAATGTGACTTTATAGCAAAAGTCACATGTTCTAATGATATGAAAGATGGAAATAACTTACCTATCCCAAGTGTTTCATAGATGTTACCTTGAATATATACCACTTGAGAACTTACCAAAGGAAATGCCATGAGAGTATTTTGGGCAGCAATACCCTTAGAACCTATACCTTCAATGCACTCTTTAAGAGGGGTGAAAAATGAGTCATTAAAACTCACCTCTTGAGATTCAAAGTTAGCTCCAAAGATATTATTATGTGAAATGGACATTTCCTCATAGAAACACAAGTTAGAATCATCATTTTGATCAAAATGTAACCCATTTTCACATACAACATTCCCACCATTCATGCTAGGATTTTTTTGCAAATTATTAGAGGAAATAACTTCACACAATGCATTCAATTGCTCATGTATTCTACCAAAGTGAGAAGCTAATTCATCTATTCTTTCCTCAATCCTATCAAAACGGTCGGAAGTTGCATTTGCTAGCTTTTCTATTGCTGAGTCAAATTGATTAGAAAAATCTCTACAGCTAGCTCCCAAGATGCATTAGGATCATTAGCTAATAGTTCACTTTCTAATTCCCAAGGTAGAGGTGCATTAGCTAACTTCTCTATTGCCAACTCCCAAGATGATTTTGATTCATATTGGACACTTTCAGGTTGGTAATCATAAATATACGGATAATCACTATATGCACATTGATTTTCCCATCCATAAGAAGGAAAATTGCTCCAATTAGCAATATATCGATCAAAACAAGGATTGTATTGCTCTAATTCATCATAATAATCCACATTTTGTGCTTGCATACATATATTAGTAGCATGATAACCTCTACACAAGTCACAAATCACATGATAAGAATTAAAAGCATTAACATTCCTCCCTTGCTCAATTTCATGCATAATTGTGTCCATTTGAATTTGTAATATTATAACATCAGGTTTAGCCTTTAAGCACCTCAAACCATTTTCAAATGACATACCTTCGGTAATTTCTGAGTTACCTCGATTCAAGGAGTTTTGCACGTAGTAACCATCCATTGCCGATCTTCCATTTCTCAAGCAGTTTTCTCCAAATTCACCTACCCTCCTCATCACCAAAAATTACTTTTAAACAATCTCAAAAGCAAGATTAGTTAAGAAAGATAGATTTCAAGACACAACTAAAACAGAAAAAATAAAAGTTGACTCAACAAAATACTAAAAATGACAATAAACACGTAAGATACAACAAAAACAACAAAAATAAGAAAAGTTGTCTAAATTAATAAAGTTGCTCTTCACACCGATATTGCCAAATCTTCCCCGGCAACGGCGCCAAAAAAACTTGACGGGTATTTTACATATACGTACAAGTTAAAAAAAACCGAATTACACCTGTTCACTGCAAGTATACAGGTCACCTAGTAGTTTAGAGTATATATCGGGTCGATCCCACAGGGAAGAGTGAACAATTATCGGTATTACTAAAGCTTCTCTATTATTTAGACTATCAATGAATTATAACAAATTTAACCTACTGAAATTATACAAAATAACAAATAAAAGCTCCTTAGGTTGTGGTATCCCTAACTATTCATGCAAGTGCTATATTTGGATCATTGAGTACTATATCTAGGCTAGTTATGGTGTAATTTCCTTATGCATTTGAATCCTAATTTTGTAGTGAATCAATTATACTTATAACTAATCCATACCTATTCTCATGGTTATGAAATTAGTTACAAGTTCATTTCTTTAGTGAAATTACATGAAATGAATCACTAAAAATCACATAGGTGCACCTCTACTTTCGTGAGTGTACTCCCTATGTTTAGCACTTCTTAAACTAGTGTTAAATCTCAATTTTCATTGCAAAAATAACACCTTAGATAATCACAATTAATGGTACCAGATTAATCATGATTTAAAGAGATAAAGTACTAAATAACTTGCTCTAATCATAGCAGTCAAATAGCCAAATAATAAGCACTAACAATCATAGAAAGTTCAACCAAACCCAAGGCATAAACTTTAAAGACACATAAATAACATAAATTCCAGAACTTGCATATTAACTATATTTAAGAACCCTATACAAAAGATAAAGAGTTGGAGAAGAGATAACCCATGTCACTTGAGCTTCAACTTCTCTTTCTTCATCTCCATTTTCATCCTAATCTAGCCATTATACAAGAATTGATGAACTACACTTACTACACTATCCTACACTAAGGAAATGGAAGAACTATATTTCTGCACTCTTCAAGCTCTCTTCCGTATGATCCTTAGACCTCCCAAATGTCTCTGCATATAAACTACTCCAAAGCTCATTTTCCACTGGTCAAAGTTTCCACACTTGATTCCCAAATCTGAAATTGTTAAGATAGTCAATAACAAATGTTTTTTACTTGAAAATAAGCCACATTCCTTGTCCTTTTGTCTTCTGAAGCATGTGCACTGAATTCCCTTGCAACTTATGGCTAGAAAGTAATATGAACACAAGAGAAATGGCTGAGCAAATTGCAGCTTTTCGGCTACAAAACGCGACTACACAAAATGCGGCATCAACTCACGTTTTCAACTTGGCCTTGCTTCGACTGCAACTTTCTCTATGATGAAGGCCTAACTAGCTTTTGTGTAAAACGCAAAAGTTTTATCTCTTTGAATTAGTTTTCCAATGCTTCAAAAATCATCCAAATCGGAGCTTTTTAGACTGAGATATGACTGAAATACTAATACCTGGTCAAACCCCTGTTTTCAACTTTGGACAGCAGTGTTGAATTTTGGTAATTTGACTTTTTGACTGAGTAATCGGCTGAATTGGATTCTGATGTCTTAATACTGAATTTAGATCTATCTCTTAGCTTCCAAATGGTATAAAGATCACCTCAATCCAATATGTGTAGCTCCAGATATAGTCAAAATACCAAAACGTGTCAGAGTTGTCAAAGCTGACTTTTCTTGATTCAAATTGCATTTCTCCTTTTACACTTCATATTTTATTTTTACCACTTTAATCCATCTTCAATCACCCAAATATCTTCTTAATGTACTTCATTTAATGATTGAATCATTAAACCTACAAAATATGAAGTTTTTACCATAAAATGCAATGTTAGCCACTTTAACATAAAATGTAGTTTTTTAGCAAAACCTTATTTATTTTAGTTATAAAACTAAATAATCAAACCAAATTAACTAATAAAATGCACTTAAAAATACGTAAAATAAATTCTTATCAAAATGCATGACTTGGTATAGGATCTTGCAAAATTAGTCTCAATACTTGAGACAATTAAATTGGAGAATGCTAAAATAGGCAATCATTATTCGTGTGATAATATGACGAGAAAGGTTTTGAAAGATATATCAACAACACTTCTATGCACATTATTTATAAAAAGGAGCCTATCAAATGGTAAGTTGCCAATATTCAAGAACTTGTACATTCTGAATTTGTCTGAAGCACATCTAAAGGAGCTACCAACCTCAATTGTTGAACTAATCCATTAATCGTTTCTTGATCTCACTTTCTTGGAGTTAGAAATTTGACAAAGTCTATTTGCAAGCTCTATTGTTTGTAGACATTAAGAGTTCATTCTCTAAGTGATCTTCCAAAACAAATGAGCAATTGATTGGATTAAGACATCTTCACTTTCTAAGTGACCTTCCAAAAAAATGAGCAATTGATTGGATTAAGACGTCTTCACTATGCTTTTTGAGTTGAGATGGTTGGCTTGTATTCAAACATTAGAGTGCTTTAGTGTAGGTGAAGTCAGATTGACGAACTTTAGAGCTTAGAAGATCTTAAAGGCAAATTGATGATGCAAAATCTTGAACTTGTGAATGGTAAAAAAGCAGCTGTGAGCAAACTTAGTTAGAAAGCCATTTGCAACCATTGACATTTGAGTAGGGTAGAAATAGGAATAGAGAAGGTTTCAACCAAGGGCAGAGCCATGTTGTTCCAAGTGGACAAGGGGCACAAACGGTTGGTTGTATTCATTTTTCACTGCGTGTAACTTCCATTGCACACGATGTAACTTATTTTGCACACGACGTAATTTTACAACACTTTTTTGTGGGCCCCACACATGGCGTGAAAATCGAGTTACATGCTGTAATCTGAGCCGCACAAATTTTTGAGGCCACATCGTGGCCGTGAACTTTCAGGAACGGTTGTCAGTGACAACCGTTCCTGCCCCATTTCCGTTCCAAGTGGGGTGGTCAAATGACCCCACTTAAATTTCAAAATTCTATATATATTATATACATGATGCTCTTGCTTGACCCTTACAAAAAATAGGTTTTGGGGTCAAAAATTTAATTAACCAATTTAAAGGACTAAAACATTAAAATAACAACTTCAAAGTGGATGGCTTGTCCGGCACAAAAGTCTTGGAAACTCAAAAGTTAAAGTTCCAAGTACATGAACTGGAAGTCTCTTTCTCTCCCTTGCCTTTTTCTTCTTGTCTCATCCTACTTTAGATCTCTTTTGTTCTTTTTAGGTGAAATCTCATTTGCAGACAATAGTGGCAACAATCCTTATTCTTCCTCACCTTTGTTCATTCCGCTTGTTGTACCAGGCTTAGCATTGCATTGATCCTGGTAAGTAACAATCCTTATTCTTTTCCTTTGCCTTTTTTTAAAAAATTTTTGGTTGAGTCCACCTCTTGTTCACTTTCTTTTATTTGATTATGTTATTTTTTGCCTTTTTGTGTAAATATTTTTTTTTGCTATTTACTCTGTCAATTAGATATTATGAAACTATTTGTCTATATGATTAAATATGGATTTGTTTTTCAATTTTAGGGATGGCTAGGTTGTATTTTGACTAAGGATCATTGGACATATTAGAATATGAGTTGGAATTTGATTAATTTAGGAGCAATAAAATAATCAACAAGTAGTGTTTGCTTCCATTATTATAATTTACAGTCTCTTTCAAGTAGAATAGAATATTGAAAATTCTTCTAAATTATAGATTTTGACTATTATTATATGCATTAGCAGGTACATTTTGGACCTCAAAAGTGAAGCTTAAACTAGCTTTATTCATTTTTTTCATCTTTTTAAATGGGCTATATATTTGTGCTCAACCCCTCAACCTTTATATGTTGAATTAGACGCTGAAATTCATCCTATAATACTAAATTAAGTTATTTTATGATTTTTATTAATAATAGGTTATGGATAAATTTCTTAAAAGGAAACCTGTAGAAGATCAAGTTGCTAGTGGTTCACGAAATATTTTTAAAAAATCAAGAGCCCCAGTTAATTTGGCTGATCTTCCTTCAGATCCGGGTTTACGTATTAAGATTGTGAATGTGACCCAATTGATCAACATAAAGTACGAAGAGCATATTTATTGCAAAGGCCTTGTCAACCTCGTCATCATAACTTTCCAACAAAAAGAATTGAAAATGTACCTCCTCGATTTTGTCCTACTTGGTTTAATGAATATGGTAATTGGCTAGAATATAGCATAAGTAAGGATGCTACTTTTTGCTTATGCTGTTATTTATTCCCACATAATTTTTGAAAAAAGGGAGCAGGAAATTCTTTTACTGCTGGAGGTTTCAATAGTTGGAATAAGAAAGATAGGCTAGCTGTACATGTTGGACCTCCAAATAATGCGCACAACTGCGCTTGGCAAAAATGTATAGCATTGTTGAAGCAAGATCTACACATTGAAGTTGCTTTATCTAAACTATCTGATCAAGTTCAAAGTGTTTATAGGACAAGATTGACTGCATCAGTAGATTGTATTCGATTTCTTTTGTCCCAAGGATTAGCATTTCATGGTCATGATGAATTTGGGAGTTCATTTAATCAAGGTAATTTTCTTGAATTGTTGAAGTTTCTTGCTAACCACAATGAAGAAGTAAACAATGTGGTCTTACAAAATGCTCCATAAAATAATCAATTGATTTTTCTAGATATTCTGAAAGACATTGTGAATGCTATTGCTACTGAGATCAGTAATGCTATTATAAACAAGTTTGGAGATGAATTCTTTGCAATTATAGTTGATGAATCATGTGATATTTTTGAGAAAGAACAAATGGTTATTGTCTTGAGTTATGTGAGTAAATCTGGAACTGTTGTTGAGTGTTTTCTTGGAATTGTTCATGTTATGGATACCTCTGCTTTGGCGCTTAAGACATCATTGGAGTCATTATTTTCTAAATTTGGTTTGAGTATGCCTAGAATAAGGGGGCAAGGTTATGATGGTGCAAGCAATATGTGGGGTGCATTTAATGGCCTCAAAAGTTTAATCCTTAAAGAGAATCCTTTTGCCTTTTATGTTCATTGTTTTGCCCACCAGTTTCAACTTACAATTGTTGCAGTTGCAAAGAATCATATTACAATTGCTTCTTTTTTCAACTCAATTTCTTTGTTATTGAAAGTAGTTGAAGGATCATGCAAAAGACACAATATGTTATGAGAAAAAAAGAAGAAATGAGGTGAAACAAGCACTTGAAAATGAAGAGATCATCAGTGGCCATGGCTTGAATTAAGAAATCAATTTTAAAAAGTCAGGTGATACTTGTTGGAATTCAGATTATGGTGCAATAATGAGTTTAATTGTTAATTTTTTTTTGTCTATATTGGATGTCTTAGAGTATATTGTGGATGATGGCTCAACTTCAGAGCAAAAAGCTGAAGCTGATAGAATTTTGGATAGTATTCAAACATTTAACTTTGCATTTACTTTAGATTTTATGAAAAATTTGTTGGGAATAATGAATGAGCTATCACTAGCATTACAAAGAAAGTATCAAGATATTTTGAATGCAATGACTCTAGTCAAAATTGCTAAAGAGTGACTACAACTGATGAGAGATATTGAGGTTCCTAATAAATATACATATGTTCTTAAAGGGAGATCAAGGCGCAAAGGTCCAAGTGTCACACACTTACATCATTATAAAGTAGATTTATTTTGTAGTGTGATAGACATGTGATAAGAAGGTGTGTAAGTGCAGGTGAGTTTCACTCTATTTTGACTTTCTGTCATTCGTTTACGTGTGGAGGGCATTTTGGTCCAAAGCGGACGGCTCGTAAAGTGCTAGAAAGTGGTTTTTATTGGCCTACTCTCTTTAAGGATGCATATTTGTTCTGCAAATCTTGTGATAAGTGTCAAAGGGTTGGGAATATTTCTCGTAGAGACCAAATGAGTCAGACCCCCATATTATTTGTTGAGATTTTTTATGTCTGGGGTATAGATTTCATGGGTCCTTTCCCCTCGTCTTTTGGTTTCTTATACATTATACTTGCTGTTGACTATGTTTCCAAATGGGTGGAGGCAAAAGCCACCCGGACTAATGACTCTAGAGTGGTTGCAGATTTTATAAGATCTAACATTTTTGTCCGTTTTGGAATGCCGAGAGCCATAGTGAGTGACAGGGGCACCCATTTCTGTAATAAGACGATCACTGCTTTGTTTCGTAAGTATGGTGTGCTCCACAAAGTGTCCACTCCCTACCATCCCCAAACGAATGGTCAGGCCGAAGTATCGAATAGAGAGGTTAAATCGATCCTGGAGAAGATGGTGAGGCCTGATAGAAAGGATTGGAGTGTGAAATTGGAGGATGCTCTTTGGGCTTACCGCACCGCGTATAAAACGCCAATTGGAATGTCCCCTTACATGCTAGTCTTTGGGAAGCCGTGCCACCTTCCGGTGGAATTTGAACACAGAGCATTCTGGGCGCTCAAGCGGTGTAACATGGACCTTATGGAGGCCGGAAGAAATAGGAAGCTCCAATTACAAGAGTTGGAGGAACTAAGAAATGAAGCCTATGAGAACGCTGCAATATATAAGGAGAAGAGCAAAATTTTTCATGACCAACAAGTGTCGAGGAAGTCGTTTGTCATAGGGCAAAAAGTCCTACTTTATCACTCGAGACTTAAACTTTTTCCTGGTAAGCTGCGTTCCCGTTGAATTGGTCCATTTGTTGTTAGTAATATTTTTCATTTTGGTGCAGTGGAAATCCAAATTCTTAAGACGGAAAAAAAGTTCGTAGTCAATGGTCACCGTCTAAAGCCTTATTATGAAGGGTTTAATAGTGAGCAAGTGGAGGTTCTATTCGTTGATAATCCAGATGGTGAAGTCTAAACAGTTGAAGGCCATGTCTAGCCAAAAACATTAAAGAAAGGCGCTGCTTGGGAGGCAACCCAAGAATTACAATATTAGTTGTGATCATTTTTCCTTACTCTGCGATTTTTCAGTTTTGTTTCAATGTTTTGATTGTTTTTGTGGTGTTGGACAGAAGAATAGAGGTTACAAGGCGTGCCCACGCCTTGGAAAGGGTGCGCCAGGTGCCCTGAGCAAATTGGAGACTAGCAGATCCAAGGCGTGCCCGCACTTTGACAAAAATTCGCTTGAGTATCATTAGGATGCGCTGGTCAGAGAACTAGGTCCTTCAAGGCGTGCCCACGCCTTCCAAACTTTCCGATAGCGGAAAAAAAAAATTTTTAACCGGGACTCTATTCTTTTTCCACTTTTTCCTTCTTCTTTGACTGGTCTTGGTCTCTTTCCTCCCAGTTTCTTTGGCTACGCTGCAACGATTTCTCCTCTCAATTTTTGGTCAAGCCCGCCGCCGCCTTCCATCGCCGTCCGCCGCCCCCTTCGGAGTTCTGCAGCCGCGGCCGACGCCGTCGCGCGCCGCTGCTCTCTTCAGCGCCGCGCAGCCCACCTCGCCTCGCACCACCACACCGAGCGCCGCGCCAGTGCCTGGCCTGTGCACTGCCTCGCGCACCCCTTTCCACCCATTAGCAGATCTGTGCGACACAGACCAGCCCGTCGCGCGGGTTTTCTTCTCAGGTCGCAGCCCAGCGCCGTGCGTTCCAGCCGCGCGCGACCTGCCCTTGCAGACCTGTCCCCTGCGCAGCAGCCCCTGCGTGCGAGCCTTCTCAGTCCGCACGCCTGGCGCGCCTCGCCAGACCACCCAGCGCGCGACCTTAGCGCGCGCAACCACCGGATCTGGGCGCAGCCGCCTCCCCTGCGCAGACCAGCAACCAGAGTACGCGCGACCAGCATCAGCCCAGCACGCGGCTTTTCTTTCCTTTGTCCAGCCTTGCAACTCGCGACACCCCAGTGCGACCAACCTACCTCAGCCCGCACGCCAGACCAGCATCCGCACGCGCGCGCCTGCCGCGCGCGGCCCTTCCTGGCCGCCGCGCGACACCAGTTCTCCCTCTTCGTTATTTTCCTCTCCAGCGTAGCCAAAGAGTAAAATTGGTACCCCTATTTGCCTCTCTTGTTGAATTGATGACTTCGATTTGGAATATTATTGCTTAATTCCCACTCGTGTTGGGTGGACATTATTGCTGGTTTTGGGGGGACCATTTGATTATTTTCTGCTAGTAAGAGACCTCATATCTGCTTTTCATTCGTTATCTATTTTGGGATATTTGTGGGCTCTAGTGGATTTATTCTTTGGTACACATGGTCGGTAGCTCGCTGATTGGTGCCTTTCAGTGACTGATATCTTGATTTTAGGGGAGTTGGTTCGGTTTTCTTTATTGTTGTCGGCTAATTGACGGCAGTGGTGCATTGGTTGGTGTGTGTTGTCTGGTTGTTGTTTGGTGGGGTAATTGTGTCCCCCTTTGCTGTTGAACTGGAATATTCGATAGTTTTTGTTGACTGTGGCCCCATATCTGTTTCTTGGTAGTTGGTTGGCTGTCTCTGAGCTAATTTACTCTGTCTGTGGTCCCTAAATGCCTCCTAAGAAGGCAACCACTGCTGGGCCGTCTGGCTCCCAACCGCGTAAGAGACGAGTCCCGGTTCAACCCACCATTCGGTCCCGTCTGGGCCTGAATAAGAGCACCATGTCTCCTGGGGGGTGGGGGGAACCAATCACTAATCTTACAGCGGCCCAACAGGACCGGTTTAACACACTTTGGTGAATCGACCTGTTGCCCCTTGTAAGTGCTTCCATGCCCCAACCCTGGACCATCTGCGAATTGCACGGGAGGTTGAGCAGTTGTTCTCGGCGATAGGCTGGGAAAAGTATCTGAGCATTAACTACCCCACGTTTGAGGAGCTTTGTTGTGAATTCTACTGCTCTTTTGAGTTTATCAGGAATGAATACATCACTTTGGATGAGCCCGAGATTATTTAGTTTCGATTAAAAGGCACACAGTATAGTTTTTCCATCAATGAGTTTAATCTGACTTTGGGGTTTGTCAGTGAGGATACCTTTGCATCCGGAGAGTATATTAATAGTGCTGTTGACTACACCAGACCGTTCAGAACTGAATATATTGACATCTGGAGGGAGTGGTCCACGGATCGGCAAGTTTATAATCCGAGTCAGTCCAAGGCCTCTGAACTGAAGGATCCGGTCTTAAAGGTCATCCACAGGTTCTTGGCTCACAATTTCTCGGGGCGGAAGGATTCCTCTGGCACCCTTACCAAAGCAGAATTCTACTTCCTTTGGTGCATGCGCAACAATGTTAAGGTTAATTTTGGGTGTTGGATAGTCACGCAAATGGAGTCAGTCATTCACAAGCGCAATAAACCGATTATTCTAGGCTCGCTCATTACCCACTTGGCCATCCGATTGGGAGTGCTAGATCTCGCCAAGGAGCACAACTTCGCCCTAGCTCGAGAGATTGAGCCACCGGATTTGCGCAGTTTGGAGCGAATGGGGGTTATTTGCAAAGTGGGCGATGTCTATCAGTTTACGGTCCCTGGTGATGACGGGCAGCAGCCTCGGGAGCCTCCCACTGCACCCTCCACTGCCTCTCAGCCCCATCCATCCCAGGCGGGCTCGTCCTCCTCTCATCCTCCTCCTGCTGGGGACCCCCGCTACCCGGACCTCCAAGAGGGTGTTCATGAGCTCAACACCCAACTGTCGAGGATAGATGGCCGTCTTATGGCGCTCTAGGTCTTCGCCCGCATTCAGGCGGAGAATCAGGCGGCCTTCTACGCTCACATTGGATTCACCCCCCCTCCGCCTTAGTATCTCGTTTTCACTCCCCGGTGGTCAGGGAAGTTTCTCTTCTTGACTCCTAGTAATTTATTTGTCTCTTCTATATTGGGGGCAATGTAGATCTTAGGTGTGGGGGGAGTGGCTTCCATTAGTTCTTTTTCATTAGTTCTTTCTCTTTTTCATTAGTTCTTTTTGCTTTGTTACTCAAAAAAAAAAAACATGGGATGAATGAAAAGAAAATTAAAAACATTGTAGTTAGTCGGCTTTTTGGCTATTTCTATGCTTGTTAGTGTTGGGGCATGTTGCTGTGATGAATGCCACAATCAAAGTGAGTGAGTGGTTATGTGGTCAAGTATGCTAGCTATGCATTTTATTTCCCTTGGCAATGTCGTTGAACGTTGAACATGCTGGAATTGACCCATTTTTGAAACTTTTGGGAGCTTTTGAGCCTTATATGAGCACATTATTCTTGTTTGCTCTATTTTTGTTTGATTGAGTGGGTATCACACATAGGATTGGCATTCTAGAACTTGCTAGTTTATACATGTCGAGACCACATTTTTATTGAATTGGATGTATTTGAAATGATAAGGGCATTTAGAATTTAACCCTCTTCAACTATCTAAAAAAATCAAGCCCTCATCTTATCTCCCAATAGTGAACCAATTTGAGCTTTTGTCCTTCGTTTCTGGTTGTTATCCGTGTTTGTTAGCCCAAGACCTCTTTAAACTTTCTTGTTTACCCCTGTGTTGTCAAGGGATGCCTGAATTTCATCATTTGTGCAAAGCAAACAAAATTGGGGTTGCAAGTGCTGTTAGATTAGGAGCTATATGATGCTATCCTTGTATAAAGGAGGGGAAATTGGAAAAAAGCCACTGACCAGAGAACTTTCGCTTACAGGGCGTGCCCACGCCTTGCAAAACTATTCCTTAAAAAAAAAAATCCTGAAGAGACCTCGTGACCAGAGGACTAAGGGCTACAAGGCGTGCCCACGCCTTGCGAGCAGTTCGAAAAAAAAAATTTTGGGGCACTTGTACAGTGTGTACAGCAAATGTAAACTGCCTTATTAGTGAAACTCCTCCGGTAAAGCACTGTGGTTATTGGTGAGTTTCGGACATTCTCTTAACACTTTACCCCCTATCTATACCTTCTTAACCCGTCTTTCACCTGAAACCCCATTACAACCCTATTAAAGTCCCTTTGATTTATGTGTTTAGTTCACTTTTAAGTGGTGGAGATGTGATAAATGTGCAAGCCTATGATAACGGCATTCCGTGATGTTGAATTGAGCGTTCCTAATATTCATATATATTCTTTGTATTACAACATGTCCGGTGTGCTCTACCTTTGGTGATATTGTCAGGGACCCTAGATGCTTGTGTTAGTATAGATTACTACATGACCTCTGCTCTCTTGGTTGTACTTCTGAGCTCCGAAATGCTTGAGGGCAAGCATTGTCTAGGTGTGGGGAGATTTGATAGAGCGGTTATTTGGCATATTTAGCACTGTTATTTTGTCCTAATTTTGTCTATTCACGGTGCTAAGAATTGGAATTTCACTCATATTCGGTATTTGCATGAATTGTAGGTGGTCGGCATAAAAAATGAGCTCGCGAGGCAAATTTCCAGAAGACCTTTCATTTCAGAGCGTGGCCACGCCTTAGAAGGTGGATGTTACCGAAAGACGGACCGTGGTCCATGTGGACCAGGCGCATGGGATTAAAACTCCAAAAGGGAAATAGCTTTTGTTAAATCAACTGGGCCAGACGTTGCTTTGGAAAAAACCTCCTGCGGCAGCTATAAAGAGATAGGACAAAGCAAGATTCAGGAATCATCTATTTTTTAGGCTTATTTTTCTTTTCCTACGTTTTTTTGGGCGGTCAGACGCTTTTTCTTTTCTTTCGCTTTCCGTCAGCCGCAATTGGATTTTAGTTTTAAGTTTCTTTTTGTTCTTTTTTGGGTCAAACATAATTTTCTCTCCTTTAGCTTTTGTCTTGTACGGATTTGACTCCTGGGTTGTAACCCTTTGTTTTGAGACAATTCGCGTTAGCTTTTTGCTTTGCGATTGCGGTCCTAGAACGAATGCAAAAGCAGGGTCTTCTCCGTTGTTGCCGCAATTAACTTCCCTTCCCCAATTCTTCAGCGAATAATTGAATGAATTCAATTAAATCACACGGGATTGACGCGATAAGGAGCGGCTAACTTCCTCCTCTACCCAAAGGTTGACGCGACGGCGCGGTCCATAATATCTGTGAGATCTAACCGAAACTTCATTATTTCCTCCAATTAATTGCTATTCATGCGTTTCCTGAATTAATTGTTCATGGGTATTTTATTAATTGAATATCAACGGTCGGGTATTTGATTTAATTTAATAGCCTACTGCCACGTTAATTAAATAGAATCCGTAATTGTTCATTTAGTTAACACCCCGTGACAACCACCATAATTGGTTTTATGATGGGGAAACGCAGGATCTAGCTTAAATAAACCCTCTTAGCGTGTTTATTGGTTAGGATTGGATTTTTCTAGCTTTAATGCAATTGGGTAATTAAATTCCTACGGTCGTACCTAGGGTTGTTATCTGGTTATGGAAGCAGTCAATGGTCGTACCTTGACTGTCGAAAAGGTAAGGAAGAACTGGTTGTCAGAGCTTATTGATAACTATAACCAACCTAGTGATGAATAGATGAAATATCTTTGCATCGATGATCATTTAGTTGGACCGTACCTGAGCAGCTGATCCTTTGGGTAGAACTTTTATTAATTGCTATCTTCAGTGAATTGTGTTTTGTGAGTTAGTTTTGAATTAAGTTCGCTTTATTTTTATTTTTATTTTACTTTTATTTTATTTATTTTTCTCCCATTGAAAATCCCCCAATTTTGTTCTACTGATTTGGAAAGAAATAATTTCCTACCTGCTCCCTGTGGAATCGACCCTACTTGCCATTGTACGCAAAATTAGTATTTTTATAGACAAATCCGGTATATCGGATCAAGCAAACTCTTCGGGAACAGGGTGAATCAAGTAACCCATTGCACACCTAGGGTCCCTGCTCCAATATTTGGATTTGTTCTATAATTATTTAATTGAGGTGGTAATTAGGACTTTTTAGTAATTATTATTGCACAAGTTCGGCACCTATTAATTTTTGGCGCCGTTGCCGGGGAGTTGGCATTTGGATTATTTGTTTCTTTTCAAATTCAGTTTTTATTTTATTTTTATTTTATTCTATTCTTCTTGGTATTTTTGCTAGTTTATGCCCCATTCTTCTCGCACAGGTGAATTGGTATACGATTCTGAGGTTCAGAAGGCAGCGCGTAGGCGGAGGCAAGAGACCAAGAGGCAAAAAGAAGGGCACTTATTTGCTGCAAACGAGTCAGCGGACGACGAAATAAGCATGGCCAACACCCAAACATTGAGGGAGCTGACTGCTCCGGAACTGATTCACCAGCCCTTATGCATCACATTCCCCGCTTTGGCTGAGAATACTGCTTTCGAACTGAAGTCGGGGTTGATTCAACTCTTACCTTCTTTCCATGGTCTCTCTGGCGAAGAACCCCACAAGCACGTAAAGGAGTTCGAGGTGGTTTGCTCTAGTATGAAACCTCCTGGGGTCACTGAAGAGCAAATTAGACTGAGAGCCTTTCCGTTCTCTCTCAAGAATGCAGCTAAAGATTGGCTGTACTACCTACCAGCGGGTAGTATTACCACATGGGCACAGTTGAAAAAGAAGTTTTTGGAAAAATTCTTCCCTGCATCCCGGGCTGCGAGTTTGAGGAAGGAAATCTGCAGCATTAAACAGTATCCCGGGGAATCCCTTTATGACTATTGGGAAAGGTTTAACAAGTTGTACACTAGATGCCCGCAGCATCAAATTAGTGAACAACTATTAATCCAATACTTCTATGAAGGACTCCAATCAACTGATAGTAGTATTATAGATGCTGCAAGCGGGGGAGCACTGGCAAATAAGACCCCGAGGGAAGCATGGCTGCTCATTGAAGCTATGGTAGAAAATTCTCAACAGTTTGGCTTCCGTGAGAGTAACCCTACCCACAGGGTTAATGAGGTGGAGACGTCATCCCTTCAGCAGTAGATATCGGAGCTAACATCCGTTATTCGACAATTAGTGGTGGGAAATGTGCCCCAAGTAAAGGCCTGTGGAATCTGCACAAATATGGGCCACCATACTGACTCATGCCCTATGTTGCAAGAGCATGGGGCTGAGCAAGTGAACACGGTTGGAGGCGTGCCCGCGCCTCGTAGGCAGTACGATCCATACTCCAACACGTACAATCCGGGTTGGAGAGATCATCCCAATTTCAGTTATGGAAATAGGCCACAAAATGCATTCTCCAATCGTCCACCAGGATTTCAGCAACCATGGCAACCGAAACCGCAACCCTCATCCTCCAACACAGTGAGTTCCTTGGAGGATATTGTCAAGAGTCTGACTACGACTACCGCCCAGATCCAGCAAGAGACTAGACAGCTCCAGCAGGAGACCAGGTCATTGACCACAAATATGGCTCAACTCCAGCAAGAAACTAGAGCTTTAACCATGAGCACCAATCAGTTCCAGCAGGACACAAAATCAGGCATGAAGGATATGGAGGCTCGAATAAGCCAAATGGCAACTGCCATCAATCGCTTGGAGTCCCACGCTTATGGAAAGTTACCTTCACAACCCGAAGTAAATCTCAGGAATGTAAATACCATGACACTGAGGAGTGACAAGACACTGGAAGGGCCTAAAGATGGAAATTCAAAAAGCAAGAGTAAGGAGGAGATAGAAAAGGAAATTAAGGAGGAAGGACGCGTTCGTGAGGATCCTAAGGTAATCTCCACCTCTCCACTCCCTACTAACTCTAAATTACCTCCTTTTCCTTGCAGGCTGGAGAAAACAAAAAAGGTAGAGAAGGAAAAAGAGCTTTTAGATGTGTTCCGAAAAGTGGAGATTAACATCCCTTTACTGGATGCAATCAAGCAGATACCGAAATATGCTAAATTTCTCAAGAATCTATGCACCCATAAAAGAAAATTGAGAGGGGACGAAAGAGTAGCGGTGGGAGAGAATGTGTCAGCAATGCTCCAAAGAAAGTTTCCACCCAAGTGTGTAGATCCAGGTATGTTCACGATCTCCTGTAAGATAGGGAATACACCGATCAGGAAAGCAATGTTAGATTTAGGGGCGTCAATCAATGTGATGCCAAAAATCATTTTTACTTCCCTAAATCTTGGGCCACTTAAAGAAACAGCCATCATAATCCAACTAGCTGATCGCACAAATGCATATCCAGAGGGGCTAGTTGAGGATGTCTTGGTTCAGGTAAATGAATTGGTCTTTCCTGCAGATTTTTATATCTTGGACATGGAAGATGAAAAATCATTAAACCCGTCACCTATCTTGTTAGGTAGACCATTTCTTAGCACTGCAAGGACTAAAATAGATGTGAATGAGGGTACTTTGTCAATGGAATTTGATGATGAAACTGTGAATTTCAATATTTTTGAGCGATGAAGTATCCAGAAGAATCTAACTCGATCTTTGCTTTGAGCCTTATTGAGCCTTTTGTGCAGGAAATTTTCGAATTAGATGGCAAAGACGCATTGGAAGTGGCTCTAATCAAGCATCTGGAGTTGGGTGTAACTCTTGATATGGACCTAAGGGAAGATTTACTCCATGCTGTTGAAGTCTTACACTCACTTCCACCCGTATCCCCAAGGTATGAACTTACTTCTCTTTTTGTGCCAGAGGCTCAGACAAAATTGCTCCCTTCAGTTGTGCAGGCACCGGAGTTGGAACTAAAACCTCTCCCGAAGCATCTAAAGTACGCATTCCTAGGAGACCGGGAGACACTTCCGATGATCATCTCTGCACACCTATCTCCAAGTCAAGAGGACAAACTGGTGCGAATCCTTAGGGAGCATAAGGAAGCAATTGGATGGAGCATAGCCGATATTAAAGGGATTAGCCCGTCCTTGTGCATGCACCGGATAAGACTCGATGATGATGCAAAGCCGGTGAGGCAAGCACAGCGAAGATTGAACCCTCTGATGATGGAAGTTGTAAAAAAGGAGATACTCAAGCTTCTGGATGTAGGGATCATTTTTGCTATTTCGGATAGTCCGTGGGTGAGTCCTGTCCAAGTGGTCCCGGTTAGGAAAGTTACTGGCTGGCGTCAGTGCATCGACTACAGGAGGCTAAATTCCGTGACTAAAAAGGACCATTTTCCCTTCCCTTTTATTGATCAGATGGTAGAACGGTTGGCGAGTCGTGTTTACTATTGTTTCTTGGATGGCTTTTTAGGTTATTTTCACATCGCGATCGCACCAGAAGACCAGGAAAAGACCATCTTCACATGCCATTTGGCACGTTTGCCTACCGCCGGATGCCTTTCGACCTCTGCAATGCTCCAGCGATCTTTCAACGGTGTATGGTAAGTATTTTCTCTGAGTATGTGGAAAAAATAATCGAGGTGTTCATGGATGATTTTAGTGTATATGGGGACAGTTTTGATGAATGCCTTGAGAATCTGGTTTTAATTCTGAAAAGATGTATAGAGACGAATTTGGGATTTAATTGGAAAAAATGTCACTTTATGGTAGATCATGGCATTGTCTTAGGGCACGTCGTGTCGGCTAAGGGAATAGAGGTAGATAAAGCTAAAATAGACCTTATTTCTGCTCTACCTTATCCCGTGTGTGTACGGGAAGTGCATTCGTTTTTGGGTCATACAGGCTTTTACAGGAGATTTATCAAAAACTTTTCAAAGATAGGAGCACCCCTATTCAAGTTACTGTAGAAGGACGTGGCATTTGATTTCACAAATGAATGTAAGGTGGCTTTTGATAAACTGAAGGAATCATTGACATCGCCGCCTGTCATTCAACCCCCAGATTGGAGCCTTCCATTTGAAATTATGTACGACGCGAGTGACTATGCCGTGGGGGCCGTGTTGGGACAAAGAATTGGAAGAGCACCACACGCGATCTACTACGCGTCGAGAGCCTTAAGTGGAGCCCAACTTAATTACTCCACGACGGAGAAAGAATTACTAGCTGTTGTTTTGCACTAGAAAAATTTAGGTCATATTTATTGGGTGCAAAAGTAATAGTTTTCTCTAATCATGCAGCCTTGAGGTACTTGCTGGCGAAGAAGGATGCTAAACCGCGGCTCATTAGATGGATCCTGCTCCTGCAGGAGTTCGATTTAGAGATCAAGGACAAGAGTGGAGCCGAGAATTTGATGGCTGACCATTTGAGCCGGTTGCTTGAAAATCAAGAGTATTTGCCGTTGAGAGAATCATTTCCTGAGGAGCAACTACTAGCCATTGATTCGTCGATACCTTGGTATGCTGACCTTGTAAATTTTTTGGTCACGAATCAATTACCTGCAGGTTGGTCAAAAGCTAGAAGAGATAAGCTAAAGAGTGATGCCAAATACTACCTTTGGGATGACCCCTACCTGTGAAGGCAATGTTCGGACCAAGTGATAAGAATGTGTGTAAGTGCAGGTGAGTTTCACTCTATTTTGACTTTCTGTCATTCGTTTGCGTGTGGAGGGCATTTTGGTCCAAAGCGGACAGCTCGTAAAATGCTAGAAAGTGGTTTTTATTGGCTTACTCTCTTTAAGGATGCATATTTGTTCTGCAAATCTTGTGATAAGTGTCAAAGGGTTGGGAATATTTCTCGTAGAGACCAAATGAGTCAGACCCCCATATTATTTGTTGAGATTTTTTATATCTGGGGTATAGATTTCATGGGTCCTTTCCCCTCGTCTTTTGGTTTCTTATACATTATACTTGCTGTTGACTATGTTTTCAAATGGGTGGAGGCAAAAGCCACCCAGACTAATGACTCTAGAGTGGTTGCAGATTTTATAAGATCTAACATTTTTGTCCGTTTTGGAATGCCGAGAGCCATAGTGAGTGACAGGGGCACCCATTTCTGTAATAAGACGATCACTGCTTTGTTTCGTAAGTATGGTATGCTCCACAAAGTGTCCACTCCCTACCATCCCCAAACGAATGGTCAGGCCGAAGTATCGAATAGAGAGGTTAAATCGATCCTGGAGAAGATGGTGAGACCTGATAGAAAGGATTGGAGTGTGAAATTGGAGGATGCTCTCTGGGCTTACCGCACCGCGTATAAAACGCCAATTGGAATGTCCCCTTACATGCTAGTCTTTGGGAAGCCGTGCCACCTTCCGGTGAAATTTGAACACAGAGCATTCTGGGCGCTCAAGCGGTGTAACATTGATCTTATGGAGGCCGGAGGAAATAGGAAGCTCCAATTATAAGAGTTGGAGGAGCTAAGGAATGAACCCTATGAGAACGCTGCAATATATAAGGAGAAGAGCAAAATTTTTCATGACCAACAAGTGTCGAGGAAGTCGTTTGTCATAGGGCAAAAAGTCATACTTTATCACTCGAGACTTAAACTTTTTCCTGGTAAGCTGCGTTCCCGTTGGATTGGTCCATTTGTTGTTACTAATATTTTTCATTTTGGTGCAGTGGAAATCCAAAGTTTTAAGACGGAAAAAAAGTTCGTAGTCAATGGTCATCGTCTAAAGCCTTATTATGAAGGGTTTAATAGTGAGCAAGTGGAGGTTCTATTCTTTGATAATCCAGATGGTGAAGTCTAAACAGTTGAAGGCCATGTCTAGCCAAAGACATTAAAGAAAGGTGATACTTGGGAGGCAACCCAAGGATTACAATATTAGTTGTAATCATTTTTCCTTACTCTGCGATTTTTCAGTTTTGTTTTAATGTTTTGATTGTTTTTGTGGTGTTGGACAGAAGAATAGAGGTTACAAGGCGTGCCCACGCCTTGGAAAGGGTGCGCCAGGTGCCCTGAGCAAATTGGAGACTAGCAGATCCAAGGCGTGCCCGCACTTTGACAAAAATTCGCTTGAGTATCATTAGGATGCGCTGGTCAGAGAACTAGGTCCTTCAAGGCGTGCCCACGCCTTCCAAACTTTCCGATAGCGGAAAAAAAAAAATTTTTAACCGGGACTCTATTCTTTTTCCACTTTTTCCTTCTTCTTTGACTGGTCTTGGTCTCTTTCCTCCCAGTTTCTTTGGCTACGCTGCAACGATTTCTCCTCTCAATTTTTGGTCAAGCCCGCCGCCGCCTTCCATCGCCGTCCGCCGCCCCCTTCGGAGTTCTGCGGCCGCCGCGCGCCGCTGCTCTTTTCAGCGCCGCGTAGCCCATCTCGCGTCGCACCACCACACCGCTCGCCGCGCCAGTGCCTGGCCTGTGCACTGCCTCGCACACCCCTTTCCACCCATTAGCAGATCTGTGCGACGCAGACCAGCCCGTCGCGTGGGTTTTCTTCTCAGGCAGCAGCCCAGCGCCATGCGTTCCAGCCGCGCGCGACCTGTCCTTGCTGACCTGTCCCTTGCGCAGCAGCCCCTGCGTGCGAGCCTTCTCAGTCCGCACGCCTGGCGCGGCTCGCCAGACCCACCCAGCGCGCGACCTTAGCGCGCGCAACCACCGGATCTGGGCGCAGCCACCTCACCTGCGCAGACCAGCAACCTGCGCAGACCAGCATCAGCCCAGCACGCGGCTTTTCTTTCCTTTGTCCAGCCTTGCAACTCGCGACACCCCAGTGCGACCAACCTACCTCAGCCCGCACGCCAGACCAGCATCCGCACGCGCGCGCCTGCCGCGCGCGACCCTCCTCGCCGCCGCGCGACACCAGTTTTCCCTCTTCGTCATTTTCCTCTCCAGCGTAGCCAAAGAGTAAAATTGGTACCCCTATTTGCCTCTCTTGTTGAATTGATGACTTCGATTTGGAATATTATTGCTTAATTCCCACTCGTGTTGGGTGGACATTATTGCTGGTTTTGGGGGGACCATTTGATTATTTTCTGCTAGTAAGAGACCTCATATCTGCTTTTCATTCGTTATCTATTTTGGGACATTTGTGAGCTCTAGTGGATTTATTCTTTGGTACACATGGTCGGTAGCTCGCTGATTGGTGCCTTTCAGTGACTGATATCTTGATTTTAGGGGAGTTGGTTCGATTTTCTTTATTGTTGTCGGCTAATTGACGGCAGTGGTGCATTGGTTGGTGTGTGTTGTCTGGTTGTTGTTTGGTGGGGTAATTGTGTCCCCCTTTGCTGTTGAACTGGAATATTCGATAATTTTTGTTGACTGTGGCCCCATATCTGTTTCTTGGTAGTTGGTTGGCTGTCTCTGAGCTAATTTACTCTGTCTGTGGTCCCTAAATGCCTCCTAAGAAGGCAACCACTGCTGGGCCGTCTGGCTCCCAACCGCGTAAGAGACGAGTCCCGGTTCAACCCACCATTCGGTCCCGTCTGGGTCTGAATAAGAGCACCATGTCTCCTGGGGAGTGGGGGGAACCAATCACTAATCTTACAGCGGCCCAACAGGACCGGTTTAACACACTTTGGTGAATCGACCTGTTGCCCCTTGTAAGTGCTTCCATGCCCCAACTCTGGACCATCTGCGAATTGCACGGGAGGTTGAGCAGTTGTTCTCGGCGATAGGCTGGGAAAAGTATCTGAGCATTAACTACCCCACGTTTGAGGAGCTTTGTTGTGAATTCTACTGCTCTTTTGAGTTTATCAGGAATGAATACATCACTTTGGATGAGCCCGAGATTATTTAGTTTCGATTAAAAGGCACACAGTATAGTTTTTCCATCAATGAGTTTAATCTGACTTTGAGGTTTGTCAGTGAGGATACCATTGCATCCGGAGAGTATATTAATAGTGCTGTTGACTACACCAGACCGTTTAGAACTGAATATATTGACATCTGGAGGGAGTGGTCCACGGATCGGCAAGTTTATAATCCGAGTCAGTCCAAGGCCTCTGAACTGAAGGATCCGGTCTTAAAGGTCATCCACAGGTTCTTGGCTCACAATTTCTCGGGGCGGAAGGATTCCTCTGGCACCCTTACCAAAGCAGAATTCTACTTCCTTTGGTGCATGCGCAACAATGTTAAGGTTAATTTTGGGTGTTGGATAGTCACGCAAATGGAGTCAGTCATTCACAAGCGCAATAAACCGATTATCCTAGGCTCGCTCATTACCCACTTGGCCATTCGATTGGGAGTGCTAGATCTCGCCAAGGAGCACAACTTCGCCCTAGCTCGAGAGATTGAGCCACCGGATTTGCGCAGTTTGGAGCGAATGGGGGTTATTTGCAAAGTGGGCGATGTCTATCAGTTTACGGCCCCTGGTGATGACGGGCAGCAGCCTCGGGAGCCTCCCACTGCACCCTCCACTGCCTCTCAGCCCCATCCATCCCAGGCGGGCTCGTCCTCCTCTCATCCTCCTCCTGCTGGGGACCCCCGCTACCCGGACCTCCAAGAGGGTGTTCATGAGCTCAACACCCAACTGTCGAGGATAGATGGCCGTCTTATGGCGCTCTAGGTCTTCGCCCGCATTCAGGCGGAGAATCAGGCGGCCTTCTACGCTCACATTGGATTCACCCCCCTCCGCCTTAGTATCTCGTTTTCACTCCCCGGTGGTCAGGGAAGTTTCTCTTCTTGACTCCTAGTAATTTATTTGTCTCTTCTATATTGGGGGCAATGTAGATCTTAGGTGTGGGGGGAGTGGCTTCCATTAGTTCTTTTTCATTAGTTCTTTCTCTTTTTCATTAGTTCTTTTTGCTTTGTTACTCAAAAAAAAAAAACATGGGATGAATGAAAAGAAAATTAAAAACATTGTAGTTAGTCGGCTTTTTGGCTATTTCTATGCTTGTTAGTGTTGGGGCATGTTGCTGTGATGAATGCCACAATCAAAGTGAGTGAGTGGTTATGTGGTCAAGTATGCTAGCTATGCATTTTATTTCCCTTGGCAATGTCGTTGAACGTTGAACATGCTGGAATTGACCCATTTTTGAAACTTTTGGGAGCTTTTGAGCCTTATATGAGCACATTATTCTTGTTTGCTCTATTTTTGTTTGATTGAGTGGGTATCACACATAGGATTGGCATTCTAGAACTTGCTAGTTTATACATGTCGAGACCACATTTTTATTGAATTGGATGTATTTGAAATGATAAGGGCATTTAGGATTTAACCCTCTTCAACTATCTAAAAAAATCAAGCCCTCATCTTATCTCCCAATAGTGAACCAATTTGAGCTTTTGTCCTTCGTTTCTGGTTGTTATCCGTGTTTGTTAGCCCAAGACCTCTTTAAACTTTCTTGTTTACCCCTGTGTTGTCAAGGGATGCCTGAATTTCATCATTTGTGCAAAGCAAACAAAATTGGGGTTGCAAGTGCTGTTAGATTAGGAGCTATATGATGCTATCCTTGTATAAAGGAGGGGAAATTGGAAAAAAGCCACTGACCGGAGAACTTTGGCTTACAGGGCGTGCCCACGCCTTGCAAAACTATTCCTTAAAAAAAAAAAATCCTGAAGAGACCTCGTGACCAGAGGACTAAGGGCTACAAGGCGTGCCCACGCCTTGCGAGCAGTTCGAAAAAAAAAAATTTTGGGGCACTTGTACAGTGTGTACAGCAAATGTAAACTGCCTTGTTAGTGAAACTCCTCCGGTAAAGCACTGTGGTTATTGGTGAGTTTCGGACATTCTCTTGACACTTTACCCCCTATCTATACCTTCTTAACCCGCCTTTCACCCGAAACCCCATTACAACCCTATTAAAGTCCCTTTGATTTATGTGTTTAGTTCACTTTTAAGTGGTGGAGATGTGATAAATGTGCAAGCCTATGATAATGGCATTCCGTGATGTTGAATTGAGCGTTCTTAGTATTCATATATATTCTTTGTATTACAACATGTCCGGTGTGCTCTACCTTTGGTGATATTGTCAGGGACCCTAGATGCTTGTGTTAGTATAGATTACTACATGACCTCTGCTCTCTTGGTTGTACTTCTGAGCTCCGAAATGCTTGAGGGCAAGCATTGTCTAGGTGTGGGGGGATTTGATAGAGCGGTTATTTGGCGTATTTAGCACTGTTATTTTGTCCTAATTTTGTCTATTCACGGTGCTAAGAATTGGAATTTCACTCATATTCGGTATTTGCATGAATTGTAGGTGGTCGGCATAAAAAATGAGCTCGCGAGGCAAATTTCCAGAAGACCTTTCATTTCAGAGCGTGGCCACGCCTTAGAAGGTGGATGTTACCGAAAGACGGACCGTGGTCCATGTGGACCAGGCGCATGGGATCAAAACTCCAAAAGGGAAATAGCTTTTGTTAAATCAACTGGGCCAGACGTTGCTTTGGAAAAAACCTCCTGCGGCGGCTATAAAGAGATAGGACAAAGCAAGATTCAGGAATCATCTATTTTTTAGGCTTATTTTTCTTTTCCTACGTTTTTTTGGGCGGTCAGACGCTTTTTCTTTTCTTTCGCTTTCCGTCAGCCGCAATTGGATTTTAGCTTTAAGTTTCTTTTTGTTCTTTTTAGGGTCAAACGTAATTTTCTCTCCTTTAGCTTTTGTCTTGTACGGATTTGACTCCTGGGTTGTAACCCTTTGTTTTGAGACAATTCGCGTTGGCTTTTTGCTTTGCGATTGCGGTCCTAGAACGAATGCAAAAGCAGGGTCTTCTCCGTTGTTGCCGCAATTAACTTCCCTTCCTCAATTCTTCAGCGAATAATTGAATGAATTCAATTAAATCACGCGGAATTGACACGATGAGGAGCGGCTAACTTCCTCCTCTACCCAAAGGTTGACGCGACGGCGCGGTCCATAATATCTGTGAGATCTAACCGAAACTTCATTATTTCCTCCAATTAATTGCTATTCATGCGTTTCCTGAATTAATTGTTCATGGGTATTTTATTAATTGAATATCAACGGCCGGGTATTTGATTTAATTTAATAGCCTACTGCCACGTTAATTAAATAGAATCCGTAATTGTTCGTTTAGTTAACACCCCGTGGCAACCACCATAATTGGTTTTATGATGGGGAAAGGCAGGATCTAGCTTAAATAAACCCTCTTAGCGTGTTTATTGGTTAGGGTTGGGTTTTTCTAGCTTTAATGCAATTGGGTAATTAAATTCCTACGGTTGTACCTAGGGTTGTTATCTGGTTAGGGAAGCAGTCAATGGTCGTACCTTGACTGTCGAAAAGGTAAGGAAGAACTGGTTGTCAGAGCTTATTGATAACTATAACCAACCTAGTGATGAATAGATGAAATATCTTTGCATCGATGATCATTTAGTTGGACCGTGCCTGAGCAGTTGATCCTTTGGGTAGAACTTTTATTAATTGCTATCTTCAGTGAATTGTGCTTTGTGAGTTAGTTTTGAATTCAGTTCGCTTTATTTTTATTTTTATTTTACTTTTATTTTATTTATTTTTCTCCCATTGAAATCCCCCAATTTTGTTCTACTGATTTGGAAAGAAATAATTTCCTACCTGCTCCCTGTGGAATCGACCCTACTTGCCATTGTACGCAAAATTAGTATTTTTATAGACAAATCCGGTATATCGGATCAAGCAAACTCTTCGGGAATAGGGTGAATCAAGTAACCCATTGCACACCTAGGGTCCCTGCTCCAGTATTTGGATTTGTTCTATAATTATTTAATTGAGGTGGTAATTAGGACTTTTTAGTAATTATTATTGCACAGGTTCGGCACCTGTCAAGCACAAAACACTACTCAACTTTTCTACCATGAGGCAAGGTTGTCCAGATGCTTTCTTTTGTGCACCACTGCCACAACCTGGCTCAAGCTTTTTAAAGTATCAGATCCAATATTAGAAGAATTGCAATTTAGGAATGCATAAATTTGGGTATCAAGTTTTGAATATGAAATTCATTCTAAGGAACGCTCTGACTCAATACTGGAGTTAGGCCCTTTATTCAAAGGGTGTAATAATTTTACATCACGCTTCTTATGTGCAATTTGTAGACTTTTCGTACAACTAATTGTTCGCTATAAATTAATCGACATGCACCAACTTAATATTTGAAAAATAAAATAAAAAATTGTTTACACTTGTGATTTACTGTGTCCTATATTGTTTAGTTCATCTAATTGCATAGAATTGCCCAATTGGTAATATTACCCATAAGACGACAATATGTACATTCTAAAAAGCCAATAATGGAATACATTAAAACTATCGAATGAATATTGGGTTTGCAAGCAATTCATGTGAGTAACCATATGAGAGAAGTTCAATGTTAATGAAACAAAATTTACACAATAAAAAAGATTTATAAAAAGAAATAAGAATAGCATCATATACTATGTGTTATTTTAAAGTTCCATATATTGTAGAATTGGCGAGGGCAATTTGAAAATTCAATGCTTTTGGAGGGGCAATTGTGGAGATAGATTGAATATTATGAAAATTCAGGGGGCAAGAGCGAGACAATAAAAAAAAAAAATAGACCTTTTTAAAGTTAATCTATAATTTTTCATAAGTCAGGGGGTACAATTGCAATGCTTGGAGTCAACATATCCCCGCCCTGCTCAAACTAGAACTTCACCCCTGCATGCTTTGACACTAATATTGCTATTTTTTCTTACAAGGGATCATAGCAAAATTTTCCCCAAATTTAGAGTTGCAGACAACAAAATTTGAAAATTTTGGATAGAGGAAGGAAAGATACTTACACAGAGAAGTTCAAACATTTGTCATTTGCAGGTCCAGAAGTTGTCCAATTGTAACTATTGGGAATACGTTGAATTGAGATGGTATTTCCTTTAACAGTTGGACACACACTTGCTTCATTGTTGGCCTCAGCAGAGGATTGGGTTCTATACATGATAATGCCAGCTTTGCCACCAAGGTCACTTGTTTTGACTCTTGCTTACTTGGAGATGAAAGTCGAGGATCTACAATGTCTTTCAACGGTATATCATATACTGTTGAAGTAGATGATGATGCCGACAATGTTGACAATATGAAATCACCTGGATGCTTGCCCATTACCACTTCTAAAGCTAATACTCCGAAACTATAAACATCACATTTTTCATTTACTTCCATGGTATAAGCAAGTTCTGCAATTCACAAAGTCAACAATCACTTCATACTATGGTGCAACTAAAGCCCCTAGTATGTAACTATGGATTAGTCGAAGAAGACAAGGTAAAGAGGCAAGTTAGATTTGTTTGAGCAAAGAAAAGTATACCTGGAGCAGCATATCCATATGTTCCAGCAAATGATGTCCAATGAGATGAATCAGGGCTCAAGATTCTTGCAGTGCCAAAATCAGAAATATGCGCTTGATACTCAGAGTCTAACAAAATATTTTTACTAGATATATCTCGATGAATAATGGAAGGCAAACAATTCTGATGCATATAAGATAATGCATTTGCCACATCTTTAACAATGTTTACCCTCTTGATCCAGTCGAACATGGCCACTATTTCATCATTGTTCAACAAGTGCAGCAAGCTTCCCCCTTCCAAGAATTCATATACCAAGAAAGTGTGTCGTGCATGTGAACAAAATCCATACAGCTTCACGATGTTGCGATGCCTAATATTTGTTAACGCATAGATCTCATTGGTGAAATCTTTTGGCCTCCTCAAGGCACCACCATCCGTTTCATGAAGTTTCTTGACAGCAACCACTTGACCATTTGGCAACTCTGCTCTGAATACACTTCCAAATCCTCCCGCTCCGATGCAATACTTGGGGTCAAAATTTTCTATTGCATCAACAATGTTCTCATAGACCATTTTCCCATCAAAGCTCCAGATAGAGAACATATTTCTAGTAAATTCTTGAGGCTTATTCTCCACGCTTCTCTTACGTGACCTTGCAAGAATGAAGATGCCTACAACAACGATCAAAAGAAACGTGGTTGCTAGTATTGGAGCAACAACTAGAAAGACAACTCTTTTAGTTGTCCTTCTACTAGCCTTCTTTTGAGTTGATTCAGAGCAAGGCCTCAATCCGGCAACATTGCCGCATAAACCTTTGTTATTTCTCAGGGAATCAAATGGAGCTTTTTGAAATGCACTAGTGTTGGGAAGAGGACCTTCAAATTGATTGTTGGATATATCAATCGAAATCAAACTGAAGCAGTCATCAAAGCCTTTTGGGATGGAACCTGATATCCTATTATGCGAAAGATTCATCGTCTCAATGCTTTTCATCTCGCCTAGCTCTAGTGGCAATTTTGATTCCAGCATGTTTTGGCTGAGATCAAGAGTTGCAAGTAAGGGAAGATTTCCTATTTGAGAAGGAATATTTTCGATGAGTCCATTTTGGCTCAAGTTTAAATCCAGCAATTGTGTGCAATTGCCTATTTGTTCTGGAATTGAGCCACTAAGATTATTGGCCGACAAACTAAGATTTAAAAGTCTAGACATCTGACCAATTTCTGATGGTATATTGCCTGAAAGGTCGTTGCCATCCAGCTTAAGCTCAAGCAACAAAGTCAACTTCCCCAAACTTCTAGGGATCTTTCCGTGCAAGTGATTTGAAGAGAGATGAAGTTTTTGCAGACGAGATGCCTCTCCAAGCCCAGCTGGTATTCTGCCCGAAAGATTATTGTTCGAGATCCTCAACTCTGTCAAGGTCAGATAGCCGCTCCAATTCCAAGGCAACTGACCAAAAAATTTGTTATTGTTTAAATTAATATGCTCGACATATGGAGAGACGCTAAATTCTTCAGAAATATTTCCCGATAGTTGGTTGTCAGCGGCACTAATTCTTCTTAAACTAGAACAGTTTTTCAAGCTCCTTGGAATAGCACCGACAAAGTTATTTTCAGATACTGTGAACCACGCCAGTGAGCTACCAATGCAAATATTTTCTGGTAAATGACCAGTAAAATGATTTTGAGACAGCGCTACCCCATTTAAATGTGTAAGATTGTTGAATCCATCGGGCAGAGCACCACTTAGCTGGTTTTGGAAAATATTAATATAAGCTAGTAGCTTCAATGTTCCCAATTCGGGAGGGATAGCCCCATAAAAGTTGTTTTGAGAAAGATCCAAGTAATTGAGATTGGTTAAATTTCCTATGGCAGAAGAAATCTGTTCAGAAAGATAATTTTCGAAAAGATACAGCAGAGTCAAGTCACTTAAATTTCCAATAGACAGAGGAATCTGACCTGTGAGCGTATTGCTAGCTAAAGAGAGTTCAGTTAGAGATCTAAGCTTCCCAATCTCTTCTGGAATGGGACCTGAAAGATAATTTTGGTATAGAAGCAGCAGAGTCAGGTCACTTAAGTTTCCAAAAGATAGAGGAATCGAACCTGTGAGCGTGTTGTTAGCAAAAGAGAGTTCAGTAAGAGATCTAAGCTTCCCAATCTCTTCTGGAATGGGACCTGATAGCTGGTTCCCAGAAAGACTTAATTCATTTAGCTTTGTCAAGTTTCCAATTTCTTTGGGAATAGGCCCAGAAAGATAATTTTGGAAAAGATGCAGCAGAGTCAAGCCACTTAAGTTCCCAATAGACAGAGGAATCCAACCTGTGAGCGCATTGTCAGCTAAAGAGAGTTTTGTCAAAGATTTCAGCTTTCCAGTCTCTTCTGGAATCCATCCAGAAAGTTTGTTGCTTCCTAAGCTTAGCAAGGTTAGGCCTGTCAGATTGCCAATAGATGCAGGGATTGATCCACTGAATGAGTTATATGAAAGGTACAAGAACCTAAGATTGGTTAGTTGGCTAATTTCAATAGGAATAGCACCAGACAATTGATTTGACCAGAAGTCAAGATAGGTTAGTCTGGAAAGGTTCCCAATGTTGGATGGTATGGTCCCACGGAGTGCATTTTGAGAAAGATCAATTGTAGTTAGATGGGGTAGAGACGAGAAATTGAGATGATCAAGTGTACCTCTGATGCCAGAACTAGTGATGTTAATCACCGATACTCGTCCAGCTTTGTTGCATCGAACTCCATCCCAGGCACTGCAAGGATTTGCAGAAGATGACCATGATGACAACTTAGATTGGCTATAATTGTCAAGACTGGCTTTCCATGTTAAAAGAGCTTTCCCTTCACTTCCAGTACTTGATGCTGCATGCATTTGATCAGAAGCAGCATTGACTCCAGAACTGGAGAGCACGTGAAGGATGACCAAGCATGCAAAAACTGAAGTAATTGGACAGATGGAATAATTCTGGATTGACATATCTGCTGGATATACGTCACAATGAAATTCTTGGGAAAACTTTTGCTGTAAAGCTGATAGCCATTGTCGCAATTGTGCAGGTATTTATAGAGTTGAAGATCCAAGAAAACAATTCTGGTGACTGAAATCTTCTGTCTCTGGTTTCATCTTAAATCCATGTTCTCACCTTTCATGCAAAAGTCCGTGTTCTCACCTATCATCCAAAAGTCCGCTTTTATAATTTATTTGACATAGATGCAGAACACCTACACGAAAAGTCCATGTTATAAACATGTTTGCATCTACATAAGACAGAGTTTCTTTCCCTGCATATGACGTCTATGTAATAAGCTTTATTTCCTACCGGGGGGTCCTACAACAATCTAGTTCAGTCTTTAACTCTCAACAAATTTTTGAATAAACATCCTGTTGTTTTTTCCTGTCTTTTCTTCATATTCAAATCACATGTTTTAATAATGAAGTTCTAATGCATCTATATTTATGTTTGTCTATATTGCTAATTTTATTTAATAGTTCAAGCAATGATGTAAAATATTCATGTCATTTCTAGCTTAATTGATAACCAATTGAAATACCAAAAAAGAAAAAGAAAAATTATTGTTTAATCACCTTAATTTGGATTCAGTATATCTTGTTCACTTTTTAAACAGATATTTAATTGAGTGCTTAATTATCAATATAAGCCAAAAAAATGATAAAACTAATTATCAATTAATGATGGATATAATTAGATGGATTGTGAGTCTATAACAAATTTGATACCAAATATACAAAAGAGAAGAAACATGCTACAAATTATTAGTAGGAATAAATGAAATAGAAAAATAAAAAAAAGAAGAAAAAAAAGTTGAAAATAAATTTAGGGTCCAGTTTAACCTTGCACCCCTTAACAAGTGATTTATTCTCCCTCTGCATTCTTAATTTTCAATTTTGGACACTTTGTATACACTTTAACACTAAATCTTGAGGATCGATCTCATCATAGAAAATTCTAAGATTATCAACTGCCCAGAATTTCATACACTTTATCGTTAAATTTTTAAAGCTTTGGGAAAAAAATGCGGTACCAAGAATTCAAAGTTCACAACATACAGAAGCAGATGACGAGGGTTGTAATAATTTCAAGAGTTTTTTTATTTTTAAATATTTCTACCCAAAAATTTTTTCCAAACTTTTTTTTCGCTTTTGCTGGTTTTGGGTAAATTACAGTTTACCCACCTGTGGTTTACCCTTTTTTTTATATAACCCCCCTATGGTTTCAAAAACTATACATAACCCCCTCATGGTTTGGATTAAAGTGTCAAAGTAACGGAAATAGTCACTCATAGAACTTCTAAAAATGCCGAAATTACCCTTATAAATATATGACACATTAACCCGTATGATTTTTATATTTTACCATATAACCCCCTTATGGTTTAATATTTTACCATATAACCCTCTTATGATTTTCAAAATATACACATAACCCCCCTTGGTTAATATATAAATTTCAACTTTACATAAGGGTAATTTTGACATTTTAGGTGACGCCGTTATGAATGATCATTCCCGTTACTTTGACACTTTAATCCAAACCATAAGGGGGTTATGTATAGCTTTTGAAACTATAGGGGGTTATGTAAAAAATGCTAAACTACAGGGGGGGTAAAGTGGAATTTGCCCACTAGTTTTTGTAAACTTATATGCATCCCATCTCAGTATTTTAATTCAGCTCCAATCCCTAGTCTCGTGGTCTGCCAAAAAAAGAAAAAAATGAAAGACTTCGCTGTAAGTACGATGACTTCGAAATTATCATATGGTTGATTAATTGTTCTAAAAATTATATCCTCCCCAGTATTATAACTCTCAAAGCAACACAATAGCTTGTCAAAATCAAAGACAACCAATATGTCTAAAGTATGACAAAATTAACTGATCTGGACGTGCACTTTCTTCCTGTAGTATATGTTTTTAATTTTAGGCTCGGGCCCTTTGGTTACTTTATGAGCAAACTTTTCAAAAAAAAATTTCCTGTAGTGATGGAATGACTCCTCTTATTTAATCTTCTAACTAGCGGAATAAGGCACCATATGAAGCAACTACCTTTATTGTCATATTCTATAGGAATAATCGTTTTTCTGTTCATTTTCTTATTCTTAGTATGTCTTGAATTTCTTCAAAATTCTCTTGCCAAGATCCACTTGATGCCAAAGGAAGTATTGACATGTTTGTTTATTCTCTTGCTATCGTAGTCCTAGAGCCCAGGCCAGGCTGCCAGATTGCCAAGCATCAAGTTAGAACAAGGAAGAAGAAAAATACCTATGATCGATCTTTCATGTTATTGGTATATACATGAAATTTGCTTGGAAAAAACTATGTCAAAGACTGCCGACAACAATAACATATTTGAGGTCAAATTCTCGACATTTTCTGGTCTACAAAAATGGCAAACTCTCAGTCAAATGCGTACAGCATTCGGAAAAGATATAGTTTTTACTTTTCTCAGGCACGCAGCAGTGGACGTTTCCCATGGAGTTAACAGCATCCGCCTATTCTTTAACGGGGCAAGACATTGCCCATGGCATTGAGGTAAATAGCAGACGTTGGGCGGCAAGCTGACATCTGCGCAGGTTTTCCACACGGAAAGAAGCTACGGCGGGGAAAAAATATTTCCGACTCTAGTTTGGAGCATTCAAGAGCTAAAATTAATTCAATTCTATTGTCATTAAATTACTTATGGCAGTTCATTTTTAACATGTGTTTTAAATTGTAAAAGAGATTTAGTGGTGCTAACTAACAAGCGTGGGATATGCATACAATAATAGAGTTCAATCCACAGTTAAATTTTAAATTTGTAATTTCCCAAATACCCTACATATTACTGTTAGGTCTTGCCCAAGGAAATTGATGAAAAGATTTTTGACAACCCTAAAAGACAAATAACAAAGCAAAAATAAATAAAACAGGAACACAGGAATTTATGTAATACGGTCAAATTGAACTACGTCCACGGATGAATGAGGAGTAATATTTTACTATGAAGAAAATAGTACAAAAATGCCTGACGAAAGTGTTTCTAGATCCAAAACACTTAATACTTAAAACACAAGAGAGCACAAAAATATTGTACTAAACAAAAGATTTAATGATCTAAAGGTCCAAATAGCCCAACAAAACTCTCTTGATTTGGTATACTTAATCCCATCATAGACCCATTATATTTATCGGCAATTAAGGGAAAGGTTTTCTTATACAAAAGGCGATGTGGGACAACGCCACTTTAACAAGTCTCCATCTTGGCATGTCTCCAATATTGACAATAGTAAAACTGCTCCACCTTTTCCACATAGTTCCCCCCTGCTTTGACACTACTATTTTTTTTCTTACAAGGGATTGTAGCAAACCCCAAATTTAGAGTTGTGGACAACAAAATTTGGAAATTTTGGACAGAGGAAGGAAAGACACTTAAACAGAGAAGTTCAAACATTTGTCGTTTGCAGGTCCAGAAGTTGTCCAATTGTAACTATTGGGAATACGTTGAATTGAGATGGTATTTCCTTTAACAGTTGGACACACACTTGCTTCATTGTCGGCCTTAACTGAGGATTGGGTTCTATACATGATAATGCCAGCTTTGCCACCAAGGTCACTTGTTTCGACTCTTGCTTACCGGGAGATGAAAGTCGAGGATCCACAATGTCTTTCAACAGTATATCATATGCTGTTGAAGTGGATGATGATGCCGACAATGTTGACAATATGAAATCGCCTGGATGCTTGCCCATGATCACTTCTAAAGCTAATACTCCAAAACTATAAACTTCACATTTTTCATTTACTTCCATGGTATAAGCAAGTTCTGCAATTCACAAAATGATAATCACTTATACTATGGTGCAGATGAATCCCATCAGAGTATTGAATCATAATCCAACAGCATAAGTTGCTCTGCTCATGCTAGCTTTATGGTACTATGGATTAGTTGAAAAAAGGAAGGTAAAGTGAAAATTGGATTGTTTGAGCAAAGAAGAGTATACCTGGAGCAGCATATCCATAAGTTCCAGCAAATGATGTCCAATGAGATGAATCAGGCCTCAAGATTCGTGCAGTGCCAAAATCAGAAATATGGGCTTGATACTCAGAGTCTAACAAAATATTTTTGCTAGATATATCTCGATGAATTATGGAAGGCAAACAATTCTGATGCATATAAGATAATGCATTTGCCACATCTTTAACAATGTTTACCCTCTTGATCCAGTTGAACATGGCAGCTATTTCATCATTGCTCAACAGGTGCAGCAAGCTTCCCCCTTCCAAGAATTCATAAACCAAGAAAATGTGTTGTGCATGTGAACAGAATCCGTACAGCTTCACAATGTTGCGATGCCTTATATTTGTTAACGCATGTATCTCATTGGTGAAATCTTTTGGCCTCCTCAAGGCACCACCATCCGTTTCATGAAGTTTCTTGACAGCAACTACTTGACCATTTGGCAACTCTGCTCTAAATACACTTCCAAATGCTCCCACTCCGATGCAATACTTGGGGTCAAAATTTTCTATTGCATCAATGATGTTCTCATAGACGATTTTCCCATCAAAGCTCCAGACAGAGAACATATTTTTAGTGAATTCCTGAGGCTTATTCTCCATGCTTCTCGTATGTGATCTTGCACGAATGAAGATGCCCACAACCACGGCCGAAAGAAATATGGTTGCCAGTATTGGAGCAACAACAAGAAAGATCATTCTTTTAGTTGTCCTTCTACGAGTGATCTTTTGAGTTGGTTGAGAGCACGGTTTCAATCCAGCAACACTGCCACATAAACCTTTATTGTTTCTCAGGGAATCAAATGGAGCTTTCTGAAATGCACTAGTGCTGGGGAGAGGACCTTCCAATTGATTGTAGGATATATCAATGGAAATCAAACTGAAGCAATGATCAAAGCTTTTTGGGATGGAACCTGATATCCTATTATGTGAAAGATTCATCGTCTCAATGCTTTTCATCTCACCTAGCTCTGGAGGCAAATTGGATTCCAGCATGTTTTGGCTGAGATCCAGTGTCGCAAGTAAGGGAAGATTTCCTATTTGAGAAGGAATACTTTCGGTAAGTGCATTTTGGCTCAAGTTTAAATCCAGCAATTGTGTGCAATTACCTATTTGTTCTGGAATTGAGCCACTAAGATTATTTGCCGACAAACTAAGATTTAAAAGTCTAGACATCTGACCAATTTCTGATGGTATATTGCCTGAAAGGTCGTTGCTATCCAGCTTAAGCTCAAGCAACAACGTCAAGTTCCCTAAACTTCTAGGGATCTTTCCATGCAAGTGATTTGAAGAGAGATGAAGTTTTTGAAGGCGAGATATCATTCCAAGCCCGCTTGGTATATTGCCGGAAAGATTATTGTTCGAGATCGACAAATATGTCAAAGCCAGATAGCCACTCCAATTCCAAGACAGCTGACCAAAAAATTTATTATTCCATAAATTCATAATTTCCACATGTGGATAGATGCCAAATTCTTCTGAGATGTTTCCTGATAGTTTGTTGTCAGCAATGGCAATAGTTCTTAAACTAGAACAGTTTTTCAAGCTCCTTGGCATAGCACCGACAAAATTATTTGCATCTACTAGGAACCTCGTCAGTGAGCTACCAATGCAAATATTTTGGGGCAAACGACCAGTAAGATAGTTTTGCTCCAGCTGCAGCACATTTAAATGTGTAAGATTGTTGAATCCATCCGGAAGAGCACCACTTAGCTGGTTTTGGAAAATACGAATATAAGCTAGTAACTTCAATGTTCCCAATTCGAGAGGGATTGCCCCATACAAGTTGTTTTGGGAAAGTTGCAAGTCAATGAGCTTGGTTAAATTTCCAATGGAGGAAGGAATTTGTCCGGTAAGCTTACTCCCAAAAATGCTTAAAGAAGTTAACATCTTCAAATTACCAATTGAATTGGGAATGTTACCGGTTAGATTGTTATAATTAATTGAAAGTTTTTCTAGAGATAAGAGGTTGCCAATTACTTTGGGGATGGGTCCAGAAAGAAAATTTGTGTCAAGGTACAGGAAAGTTAGGTTACCTAAGTTTCCAATAGACTCTGGGATGGAACCCGTCAGCAAGTTCATCCCCAGAGAGCATAGAATAAGAGATCTGAGTTTCCCAATCTGTTCTGGAATGGGTCCTGATAGCTGATTCCCTAAAAGATCTAATTCATTTAGATTTGTTAAGTTTCCAATTTCTTTGGGAATAGGCCCAGAAAGATAATTTTGGAAAAGATACAGCAGAGTCAGGCCACTTAAGTTTCCAAAAGATAGAGGAATCCTACCTGTGAGCGTATTGTTAGCCAAAGAGAGTTTCGTCAGAGATTTGAGTTTCCCAATCTGTTCTGGAATGGTTCCTGATAGCTGGTTCCTAGACAGTTCTAATTCATTTAGTTTTGTCAAGTTTGCAATTTCTTTTGGAATAGGCCCGGAAAGATAATTTTGGAAAAGATACAGCAGAGTCAGGTCACTTAAGTTTCCAAAAGATAGAGGAATTGGACCTGTGAGCGTATTGTTAGCCAAAGAGAGTTTCGTCAGAGATTTCAGCTTCCCAATCTCTTCTGGAATGGATCCGGAAAGTTTGTTGGTTCCTAGATCTAGCTCGGCTAGGTCGGTCAGATTGCCAATAGAAGTAGGGATTGATCCATTGAATGAGTTATAGGAAAGGTACAAGAACCTAAGATTGGTTAGGTGGCTGATTTGAATAGGAATGGCACCAGACAATTGATTTGACTAGAAGTCAAGATAGGTTAGCCTGGAAAGATTCCCAATGTTGGATGGTATGGTCCCATAGAGTGCATTTTGAGAAAGATCAATTGTAGCTAGATGGGGTAGAGACGAGAAATTGAGATGATCAAGTGTACCTTTGATGCCAGAACTAGTGATGTTAATTACCGATACTCGTCCGGCTTTGTTGCATCGAACTCCATCCCAGGCACTGCAGGGATTTGCAGAAGATGACCAGGATGACAACTTAGATTGGCTATAATTGTCGAGACTAGCTTTCCAAGTTAAAAGAGCTTTCTCTTCACTTCTGACACTTGATGCTGCATGCATTTGATCAGAAGCAGCATTGACTCCAGAATTGGAGAGTAAGTGAAGGATGGCCAAGCATACAGAAACTAAACTAATTGGACAGATGGAATAATTCAGGGTTGACATATCTGCTGGATATATGTCACAATGAAATTCTTAAGAGAAAACTTTTGCTGTAAAGCTGATGGCTATTTTCGCACTTGTGCAGGTGTTTATAGAGTAGAAGATCCAAAAAAAAAACTTGAGTTGTCTCTTGTTATCATCGTCAATCCATGTTCTCACATATCATGCAAAAGTCCGGGCAATGCCAAATTTTGACATGGACGCATGTTTGCATTTTATGATTTAATTTTTCTTTCCCAAATTAATCTCACTATGATACTTAAAATTTAATGCCTTGTTTATAATTCTTGAGGCTATGTATGTAATACTAATATTGGACTTTTACTTTTGGAATACCCAAGAAAATAAATCTTAGTAATTTAATTCAGCTCCAATGCCCATGCCTGCAGTCTGCCTAGAAGATTTATATCTTTGTTGTAAGTGGGGAATATCAAATTTTGCTCATTGGTGAACATTTTTTGTGTTTCTAATTTTTTTTTTTTTTAACTTGAAGGATGGTGAACGTCATCATCATTTCGAGACTGTCAGATGGTTGATTCTAAAGTATGACAACATTAATAAATTTGGTCGTGCAATTTCTTCCCATATAGTATACATTTTTTGGCTTTTTTTTTTTTCTTTTTGTTTTTGCCTAACAAGATGACCACACAAACACAATCTTTTATACCAGATTGACGGCAAACAGGCCCGGAACAATTGGTTTGCTACAATAATAGAGGACATCCAATCTCTGAGTAGGTTGTTTCAATGTGCTCCTTTTATTTAATAGAAGTAGATAAAAAGGATCTTTGTTATACACTTGCAGCTCAAGTTTTGAGCAACCATTATGATATGGAATGAGTCTGCCCTATTCACTTGTACTGATTGCACAATCGTAAAGTGAACTATTGACCCTTTGCTCAATTGTATATACTTTGACACAAAAAAAAAATTCAAATATTGAGAGGGTGGGCTTACTGTAAAATTCAAATATTATCATCCTTCTCTGAATCACGTAAACTTTTGCCTACAAAATTCAAATTTTTATAGACAACTAAATATTTGGTCCACTTTTATCTTGAGCAACTTTTATCTTGTGCTCACCTTATATCTTGTGCCTTTATAGCATGGAAAAGAAGAACCTATATTTTTATTTTTAGGCTCATATATACCAAAATATTCAAAAGTTGAATTTAAAGTTGGTCTTTAGTTGGCTAGATATATGCTTAGCGTTTTAGTTAAATCACTAGCCAATTATAAAAGAAAGCAGAGACGTCTTTAAACCACCAATGACAGCAATCTGGATGCTGATCCAATTCAAATGTGTCGTTGCCCCCATGCAGAAGTTTTCCTGATCCTGTAACATAAGATGAGCAAATTAGAAACGAGACAATTCAAAAGTTGAATCAATAAAAACTATCCAGCATTGTAAAAACAGCTATGTGATCACCAGTTTTTTCCTCCATACCAAAATCTCGATTCCTGAACTATTCATTTTTGCCTTAGTTGAAATTAGAGCTGTTAAATGCAACGAGCAGCTCGAAAGTTCGATTGAATTCGACTCGATAAGGCTCGGGCTCAACTCATTAATTGTAGTAAACAAGTTGAACTCGAGTTCAAGATATGCTCATTTAATTAACAAACCCAGTAAACTCAACTCGTTTGTTATCTAAGTAGTTCGCTCGTTTATGATAAACGAGTCAAGCTCGAATCACATGTTCCATTTGGCAAACCAAGTTCAAACACATTTCAAAACTTCCGCCTACTCGGGGAGCTCAAGTTCAGTTCGAATTAAACTCAATTTGAACTCGATAGCCAAATATTCGACTCAACTCGATTAACAGCACTAGTACTTGAAGTATACGACAACAACGATGACCTGGAACAGTAATGCCTGCAGACGTAAAGGCTTCCAATGTAAAGAATTCAAAGAATTCATGAAGAGGAAAGTAGAGTCGACGGTATTGTTCTTTGACTTCAAAATCTCAAATATGGGCAGTACACTACACAAGCATTGGAACAAGATAAGTGAGACAGATTGAATTGAATATAACGCAAAACATAATCACCCAAAATGATGAATTAATGGGTAATGATTGTGATTGGCTTGTTATGTTGTGCGGCTCATTTGCAATTTTATATTTCTTGATTAATTTGGTTTAAACTAATCTGGCGGAGCCACCCTTGGTCGTCATTCACAAACTTGCGTTGGGAATTCGTCTCTTTCCTTGTCTGTTCCCTTGGAGCGCAATATCATGGAAATTAGCTTCGCCATTTTTTAACTCATAAAATAAATTTCGATTACTAGCTGTTAATTGCGACTTGGACATGATGAATAGCTTTTGCTTCATGTCAATTGTCAATTGCCATAAAACTAATCTTTTTTTTTCTCTCTTTTAGTTTGTATTAATGGCGTTATTATGCGTTACTCTTGTATTAATAGCAATTTATAACTATATAAACTGGAAATTGAGCCTAACTGAAAATCTTTTGTCAAACAATTATATGGTGCACTTTCTGTACCAGTTAACATCTGAGAACAAGGGTAATAATTAGAATTCGGTGGTCATTAATTAGATTGGTTAATGAAAGAAATAGGCAAAGATAGAATGAAGTCTCAGGTCCTGCATGCATTTCCTTAGCAATTTGATGGTAAAATAAAATTTGAAGTCAATTTGAAGTCACTCTCAATTCACCAATCAAATAAAATTCAAAGTAAATGCAGTCAACAGAAGACTTGGCTTCGTTGAAGCCAGAGGATCCCGACTATTTGTTAGAATCTTAACCTTATCTTATCTTAAATCTATGCCATTTTATGTCTTTGCCATTGACTCATTCACGCTCCTTTCTATCGTTGATTATTATGTGAGTCACCTGACAATATTACCTTTCTGTCTTGATTTTCCCATTATTTTTGCACTGATTTTGTCCCTTTTAGTCTTTTGCCACCTCCTGCACGAGTTTTTTTTAAGACATTGTAATATCCCTTAATATATATATATATATATATATATATATATGTGTGTGTGTGTGTGTGTGTGTGTATGTGTATGTATATATATATATATATATAATAACTAAATAAATAGGGTAAATTAAAAGAGCAACCTCTGGTAAAAAAACAAAAAGGCGTGAATAGGTGGTTTTCTCCATTATCCTTAGTTACCTATATCCTAGCACCAGACCTGAGTTGTGTGTGCAAAGCACGTGGTGAATTCCAACAAAAAACTAGTCAGAAATCTAGATAGGGAACAAATTTGATTAATATTAATTTGTAAGGGACGTAAAAGTATAATTTTAAAAGTGAGGGATGAAAAAAGTTATTTTGCAAAATGTGAGAAATATTTTGAACGATTTTTCCTTTTTGAAATATTGAATATGAATTGTCTGTAAAAGAAAATGTTTTGCTTTAATATATGTAATGATGGATCATGTATGCCTACTTTAAGTGTTTTACTATGCTAAGTTCTATGAATTGAGTGACATGTCTTTATGAAACAAATGAAATGTGCGTGCAAAGTGTGAAATAATTTTAAGGATGAAAAGCTCTAAACGGTTATGAAATATACGGTAAGGACTATAGTCTTATCATGTAAGATAATGAAATCAAGATCAAGGAAAATATTTGATCGCTTATGGATAGTCATGATAGCCGGTATAAAACTCGGCCAATTTATTTATGTATTGGTAGATTAAGCGAAAATCAAGGAAAATGCTTGACCTACTGCCCTCCTAGAAGGGGTTAAATGCTAGGTTGAATATTTAGAAATCGAATATTGCATGTACTTCTTTAGGGCATGTACTTCTTTAGGAGCTACATTTGATATGTTTTCTCACGTGTCAAGTTATGTTATGAATATGCCCATGTTATGTTATATGAATTGATGCTATCAACTCTATAAGATATGTTTATGTTTATTTATGAATATTGCAATTTATTTTTATTACTATGCATATGGTATAGTATGATAACTATTATCAAAGAATATTAAATAGCTACATGATCCGACCGAAGAGTAAATGCAACCTATTGAGCGTTGTGTCACTCAACCCTTTCTCTCTTATCATTTTCGTAGACCTCGAGAATTATAAGGTGGTATATATAGAAAACTTAGACGATGACTTCTATTAGCTATACGATGGTTTATGTAGTGGACACTAGCGTTAGGGTTTAAATGATGTGTAGCTTTGGATATGTAACAGAATATTTTTAAGTTTATATTTCTGTTAATTAGTTGGGCTAGTGGGCCCAAACTAGATGTCATGTTATTTTCTTATTTGTATGTACCGCACCTAAGTAGTATTATTATATGAAATAAAGTAAAATTTCTAGATTGTTATGGTCGTTGTACTCTTGATGTCTTGAGAATACAGCGAATGTCTCGTGCCTGACATATACGGGTTAGGGACGTGACATTCTTAGTGATATCAAAGTTTAGGTTTTAATTGGTGTGGTGGGGAAGTTATACCTTAGGCAAATGATAAGCTGTAGCAAGGAACTTAACCTTATCTTATCTTAAATCTATGTCATTTTATGTCTTCGCCATCGACTCCTTCACGCTCTTCTCTATCGCTGATTATTATACGAGTCGCCTGACAATATTACCTTTCTGTCTTGGTTTTCCCATTACTTTTGCACTGATTTTGTCCCTTTTAGTCTTTTGCCACCTCCTGCATGAGTTTTTTTAAGACATTGTAACATCCCTTAAAATATATATGTATATGTATATAATAACTAAATAAATAGGGTAAATTAAAAGAGCAACCTCTGGTAAAAAAACAAAAAGGGGTGAATTGGTGGTTTTCTCCATTATCCTTAGTTACGTATATCCTAGCACCAGACCTGAGTTGTGGTGTGTGTGGATAGGGTGGTTACTGTCAGGGCCCAACGTTTATGGGATGTCGTTTAATGAGGAGTGTTGTGCGTTTGGTGATTGTATTGCAGAATGTCTTAAACGACGTAGTTAGCATAAGTCAGTTAGTTAGAGTTAGTTGCAACAGACAACAGAATTGTATAAGATTCCTTCCAAATGCTGTATGGATTTTATCAGAAATATAATACTGGAATTACTTTCTCTCTCTTCTTGGTTAATCTCTCCTGTCTTTCCTCCCCTTTCATCCAATTCTCTCTTCTTTCCCAATTCTTCTTCCCAAATCTGCTACCGACCGACCTAGCTCAGGAGCTCTTGCCTGACAATTGGTATCAGAGCAGCCGATCCTTGGCTGCTTGTGGCACCACTCATGGCTGAAAACACCAGGTATCGTTCTCTAGAAGAACAGCTCAAGAAACAGGAAGTTCGACTTCAAGAGGTAATGGAGACCATGGCCGCAGCTCAGACTTCCTGCCAGAATAGCTTGCAGCAGAAATTCCAAGAGGAGCTCGGACAGAACAACGCGAAGGTAGAGGCGATGGTAGGCAACCTGGATCAGAGGTTCAGTAAGATGGAGATGAAACTCAATGCACTACTGAAGGTGATGATGAAAGAGAAAGGTATGCCGGAGACAGAGGCATGCTCATCAGAACCACTCCTACCGACTCCTCCACCGCATTTTAAGCTCATGACTTCCACAGAGGTGCATGGAGCTCAGCCAGAGGTTAGAGCTAAGACTTTTACTCCCAGCTTACCACGACTTGAAATGCCTATGTTCGCATCTGGTAATCCTAGAGAATGGTTGAGGAAATGTCATAAATACTTCTTGAATTACCAAATACCCGAAAATCAAAGGGTAGATATGGTAGAAATGTTTTTAGAAGGGAGAGCTGACAATTGGTTCCAGGGAGTTAGACTAGAAAAACCTAGGTTGACTTGGTCTGAATTCTGTGAGCTGTTGTGTGAAAGGTTTGCAGGGAAGTGGTCTCATGATGTGGTTGAGGAATTCAATAAATTACAACAAAAGGGGACAGTAGAAGAGTATGAGGAGAAGTTTGAGGAATTGAAAACACTCATGTTGATCAGGAATCCTAGGCTGGACGAAGGTTATTTCATATCCAGTTTTATTAGTGGTTTAAAGGATGAGATCAAACCAATGGTTAAAATGTTCAAACCCCTGACTCTTTCCAAAGCATTTGAGGTTGCGGAATTGCAGGAATGCTCCATAGAGACCATGTCCAAACAGCCTAAGACTCCAGGCAGGACTGCGGTTGACCCTAAGTATGGGATGTTTAGAAACCACAGTAACAGCCAAAACAGTTCCAGCTCCTATAAACTTCCTGCTATTGATCCTACTAACAGGAAGGTTGACACGAGATCCAGGGAGGTGAGCAGGATTTCAGCTGAGGAAATGCAGTATAGGCGTAAGAATGGCCTATGTTATAGATGTGGGGATAAATTTGGGATTGGTCATCAGTGTAAATCTGGGGGATTGAACTGTGTAGGTATAGAGGAAGAGGATGAAGCTGAATTCGAGGATGCGGAAGGAGAACAAGATGAGCTCACTGGGAGGGTAGGAGAAATGGCTGAAGTATCCTTGAATGCGTTAGCAGCAGCAATACAGAGGAAATCTATTTTGCTACTAGGTAACCTAGGGGGAATACCTGTCAAGATCCTGGTAGACACTGGTAGCTCTGACAGCTTCATACACTATCAGTTGGCTAAATCTCTTCAGCTTCCCTACCAAACAGTCAGACCTTTTACTGTAACTTTGGCAGATGGCACAGACATCACAAGTGGCACAATTTGCCCAGGGGTTAGATGGTTAATACAGGATTACCAGTTTCAATTCGATCTGAAGATAATGGAGTTAGGAAACTGGGATATCATCTTAGGAGTTGACTGGATGTGTCAATTCAGTCCCATTACGTTTGATTTCCATGCACTCAGTATTGCTCTTAGCAGCAGGGGTGACTTACTACATCTCCAAGGCCATATTAATCAACCTGTGATGGAATTAGTAAGGGGTAAAGATCTTAGAACATTTATACAAGAAAAGCAAAGGAGCTGTGCCTTCCTACAGATGGACCCCCAGGGAGATCAAGAGGAGGATATCCCAGAACAAGTGACTTCAGTACTACAGCAGTACTCTCAGGTGTTTGCAACCCCTCAGGGATTGCCTCCGGAGAGAGAACTAGATCATCAGATTACTTTGAAACCAGGAGCAGAGCCATTCAAACTTAAGCCATACAGATATCCCCACGCACATAAATCTGAGATTGAAAAACAGGTTGCTGAAATGCTTACAAATGGGATTGTTAAGCACAGTTGTAGTCCTTTTGCTTCTCCTGTGCTGTTGGTTAAGAAAAAAGATAATACTTGGAGGCTATGTGTGGATTATAGGAAGCTAAATGAACTTACTGTAAAGGACAGGTTCCCTATCCCAAACATTGATGAGCTACTGAATGAATTACATGGGATTAAGTACATGTCTAAATTGGACCTCAGAGCTGGATATCATCAGCTAAGAGTCAAGACAGCAGACATACATAAGACTGCTTTCCAAACACACCATGGTCATTTTGAATTTTTGGTGATGCCATTTGGCCTCACTAATGCACCAGCTACTTTCCAATCTCTGATGAACAGAATATTTCAACCTTATATGAGGAAGTTCGTGTTAGTTTTTTTTGATGACATTCTGGTTTATAGTCCTACACTGGAGGCACACGCACAGCATTTGAAGATTGTGTTGAGTATCCTAGCTGACAACCAGCTGTATTGCAAAAAGTCTAAATGCTCTTTTGCTCAGACTTCAGTGGAGTATCTGGGACATATCATTTCTGAGCATGGAGTGAGTATGGACATGAGTAAGGTGGAGTGTATCCAGTCATGGCCTACCCCTGGCACAGTTAAGGACTTGCGAGGGTTCTTGGGGTTAACTGGATACTATAGAAGGTTCATTAAGGGGTATGGGATTATCTGCAAACCATTAACTCAGTTGCTGAAGAAGGAGGGCTTCGTATGGAGTCACAATGCTCAGTTAGCATTTGAAGATCTTAAAAGGGCTATGACTACTGCACCAGTTCTCAAAATGCCAAACTTTGAACTTCCTTTTGTAGTAGAAACTGATGCTTGTGGGGTGGGCATTGGAGCAGTGTTAATGCAGCAGGGGCATCCCATAGCTTTCCTTAGCAAAGCTCTCTCTCCTCAGAATTTAGGGATGTCTGTGTATGAGAAGGAGTTGTTGGCTTTAGTGTTAGCAGTGACTAAATGGAAGCATTACCTTGTGGGGCACCACTTCATCATCAAGACTGATCATCAGGCTCTTAAGTATCTGTTGGAGCAAAGACTTACCCATCCTTTACAGCATAAGTGGCTCACCAAGTTACTTGGTCTGGACTACGAGATTCAGTACAAAAAGGGGACTGAAAATGGGGTAGCTGATGCCCTTTCTAGAAGGAGGCTGGAGGGAGGAAACGGGGAGCCAGACACAGGCAAACACCTCTGTGTACTTTCAGCTGTGCAACCAATGTGGGTGAAGGAGTTAGTTGAGAGTTATGATGGTGATAAGGTGGCTTTGGATATCATGTCTCAATTGTTGTTGGATCCTAATGGTTGCTCAGGGTACCAACTGGAGAAAGGATTGCTCAAATTCAAGGGAAAACTGTATGTAGGAGCAGCTAATGGGATCAGGCATAATTTGATCAAGGCTCTACACGACTCAGCTGTTGGGGGTCACTCTGGCCAAAGAGCCTGTTTACAAAGGGTACAATCTCTGTTCTACTGGCCAGGCATTAAGAGGGATGTGGTACAGTTTGTTCAGGTTTGTGATACTTGTCAGAGAAATAAGCATGAAAATGTCCCTTATCCAGGCCTACTGCAACCACTTCCAGTTCCTCAACAAGCATGGACTCACTTAACTATGGATTTTATCGAGCAGCTGCCCCTTTCCCATGGGTTTGACACCATTCTAGTAGTGGTTGATCGTTTCACTAAGTACAGTCACTTCATGAAGCTGTCCCATCCTTATTCAGCACACCAGGTAGCCCAGTTGTTTCTTGACCAGGTGTATAAGTTGCATGGTCTACCTGAGTCCCTCACCTCTGACAGGGACAAGGTCTTCATTAGCAGATTCTGGCAGGAGCTGTTTCGTGCCTTGGGGGTTGGATTGCAGTATAGTTCATCTTATCACCCTCAAACTGATGGCCAGAGTGAAAGGGTCAACCAGTGTCTTGAAAGCTACCTGAGGTGTATGTGTAGTGAACAGCCATCCCATTGGAGTACTTGGTTATCTGCAGCTGAGTTATGGTATAACACTAATTTTCACACAAGCCTGCAGCTGACCCCTTTTGAAGCTTTATATGGTTATAAACCATTGCATCTGCCTTTGGGACCCTTCCATGATAGTGTTGTCCCAGCAGCTGTGAGTATGGTACAGGAGAGACTTCAGGTTTTGGCCAACATCAAAGATAATCTGGCCAAGGCCCAGAATCGAATGAAACACTTTGCTGATAAAAATAGGACAGAGAGGTCCTTTCAAGTAGGTGAATGGGTCTTCCTGAAACTGCAGCCTTATCGACAGCAGACAGTGGCCATCAGGAAGAGTTTAAAATTGTCTCCTAAGTACTATGGCCCTTTCCAGATTATTGCGAAGGTTGGTGCAGCAGCGTACAAGCTCCAACTTCCGGAGAAAGCCAGAATACACCCAGTTTTCCACATTTCTCTGTTGAAGAGGAAGATTGGGGTAGGCCTGGGCACTGAATCTACCCTGCCTGAGTTTGATGCTTCTGATCAGTGTATTTTACAGCCGGAGAAGGTAGTTAAGAGGAGGGTGGTTCTACGAGGGTCCCAACCCATCATTCAGTATTTGGTTAAATGGGATCATTTGCCAGAAACTGAAGCATCATGGGAGGACAAGACGTTCATTGACAAGCAGTTCCCTGATTTTTCAGCTTGAGGACAAGCTTATTTCTTATCAGGGAGGGAATGTCAGGGCCCAACGTTTATGGGATGTCGTTTAATGAGGAGTGTTGTGCGTTTGGTGATTGTATTGCAGAATGTCTTAAACGACGTAGTTAGCATAAGTCAGTTAGTTAGAGTTAGTTGCAACAGACAACAGAATTGTATAAGATTCCTTCCAAATGCTGTATGGATTTTATCAGAAATATAATACTGGAATTACTTTCTCTCTCTTCTTGGTTAATCTCTCCTGTCTTTCCTCCCCTTTCATCCAATTCTCTCTTCTTTCCCAATTCTTCTTCCCAAATCTGCTACCGACCGACCTAGCTCAGGAGCTCTTGCCTGACAGTTACCAAATTGCAGCTGCTAACTTATCAAACATTAGGGGAAAATTACGAACGTTCTGGGTCTGTTTGTTTGGACTAAAAACATTTTCTAGAAAATATTTTCCCGAACTTCCAGTGTTTGGTTGCTTAATTATGGAGAAAATCATTTTCTAATGGAAAATATTTTACAAGACGTGTAAAACAACTTCACTTACCTTACTACTGAAGTTGTTTCCAAACCTCTTGCTCCTCCTGATCTCTTTTACAAAACTACCTCAACCCCAACTTCAGCCGCACCAAATTGAAACTGATATTTCAACTAGCACTCAGGCACCATCTTGCCGGCGATATTCATTTTCCTCGCCGACAGCTTTTCCCAAGGTGACAGCGTCTAGTTTAGTAGAACCCATATATAGTGCTGAAAAAAAATTCATGTCTTTCCCAAGAATTGATTTCACAAACTTAGGATCTATATGCATATCATCATATGCCTATGAGATTGGACTATGGATTACTCAACAGATTATCCCCAGCCTTTCATTAAATGTAATTTGATCTTCTTTTTTTTTTTTTTTGACAATCTTAGTTTTTGTTGGTAGATTTTTGGTTGGCTGAGGCTATGGTGGCGCTGGTGATTGAACTATAGCTGGATATAATTGCTCCAAATTTTGGGCATAGCCTGAGGTAAAAGAGGGGGTGGCAGTCCAGTTGGCTTGGCTTTGTTGGCAGTGTGTCATGGTAGAAGGAGCAACGAAGAACATATGATGGTTTCTCCAATATACGTTTTCCTTTTTTTGCTGGAGGGGGGGGTGTCTTTGATTGGAGGAAGCCTCTTCCTAGAGTCAAAGTCAACCAAACAAGTGAAAATAGAAAGAAAATTGACTGTTTTCCGTGAAATTATTTTCTTTGGAAACTAGAAGGAAGAAGAAGGTGATAATTAATGTTGGTGTTTAATGGTAGCATTGAAGGTGGTCAGTTAGGGTTTGAAGGATTGGATTTCAAGGAAAGTGAAATTAGAATTTCTCTTGATTTGGGGAAGAAATGACCCATTAGGATATGTGTCGGGTTGTTGGATCCGGGTCATCCCATTATAGTGTGTTGGGTCTTATTCATTTATTTCATTGGGCCAAACAATAGGTAGTTTTGGAAATAGACGGTTTAATATTTTTATGTTGGGCTGTAGATAGGTTTTCTATATAATTAACATGAGTGGGACAGAAATAATTAATTTGCCTTGTCACTAGTCAAATTATATAATTTGAGCCAAATTTAATGACCTGGGCCTAATAAATTTTCAAAAGGTCTAATGAATTTCCTTAAAAAGTTTAAATAAATAAAAATATATATTTTGTAGTAATAAAATTTTTTGCCAAGGCCCAACATAATTTATAAATTGAAACATTCGTGTCAAGGCCCAGAATCCAATTTCTTGAACCCCAAAATATATTTCTACAAAGACCAATTAAATTCTTTTCAGCTAATGTTATTTAAACAATTTGAGGGCAAATTTTGGAAAACCAAGTAAAATACTATTGTGCTAAGCCCAAGTCCAATTAGTGAAGGCTAACCACTAGATGGGCCTAGTTTTGGGCCTAACCCGAACCCAAATACTAGTCCAAAATTTCTTTGGGCCCATTCATGTTAAAAAAAAAAAAACTAATCATTTCTGAAAATTTAATTAGCCTCTACCTTTTTTTTTTTTTTTCTAGAAACGATAGAATTTTATTTCTAATAAAAGAGTAGTACAATATATGAGGGCTCAAACTTGAATTTTACAAAAGTGTACTAAGACACCGAGGGTCTAGAAACTCCTCATCAAAGTGAATGTGCATTGCTATCTTACTCAATCTATTACTGATTCTATTACCTTCAACAGGTAGACTATCAAATGAGCATCTCCTAAACATTGAGCTTATGTCTCTTATGTTCTCTAGGTGGGCTGCTAGACATATGGCTCTTGAAGCTTGACTTTTTATCAGTTGTAACACCTGAGAGCATGATGTTTGGATCGTAATGTACAACCAGCCTTGTGCCATTATCTTGCATAGAGCCAGTTGTAAAGCAAAAAAATGATCCAACGTAACTGATCCAGTGCTTCTCTCCTTCAAAACGCGAGCTGCACATATGTGGCTTTGTGTGTTTTGTGTTGTGATGCCAATACCCATATTCTGACCTTCGATATGTTGCCCCACTTCTACTGAAATGATCAGCATGTTGTCACTTTCCTCCACCATTTCCTCTTGTACTTCTGCTATATCTGTTTCTAAGATGCTCAGCTGCTACTCTATCCGTTGGGATTGCTGGTATTCCTCCCACTCTTTTACTGCTTTTCTAATTACTGCCATTGGATGCTTGGCTTTGTCTTCAAACTCTACTCCATTCCTGGCTTTCCAGATCTGCCAAAGAATTTCCACTGTCAACGCTATATGCTCCATGCCATCTTTTCGGATCTTCACATCCATTAGCATACTCCACCACCTCCTAAAGTCACCTGTATATTCCTTAAGTCCATCCCACTGTAATGGAGCCATTTGCCATATCAGTCTTGCCTTGCTGCAATGGAAGAAAATGTGTTCTATTGTCTCACTATTTTCTCCGCACGTTTTGCATATCAGCTCACCTTTCCCTATTCTTCTAAAAATGGCTTCCTTTCCTGGTAATGTTTGGTGTAAGCTGTTCCATAGAAACAACTTTTGCTTGTGCTTAATCCTCATTTTCCATAGCTGTTTCCACACTCTATCACTTGCACCTGCCCAGCTTGTGTCTCCCATTAACCGCACTTGTGCTGTCAACTGCCTATTCTCTCTTGTCATTGCTTTATAGGCTGAACTGACTGTGTAATGTCCATTGTTGCAATGGCTCCAAAAGTAAGTGTCAGGCCGGCCTATTATGCTTATAGGCATTTTGAGTATTGTCCTTGCTTCCTGTTGGGTAAAGGTCTTAAAAATGAGTACCGAGTTCCATCTAAAATTATATATCAATTCACTTGCTCTACTGATCTTGCAACCTGGCGGTTTAGGGGACTGTAATTTACCATCCTTTTCCCATTTCCAATTTTCTTCCTTGCTCCTCTCTGCACATCCTCTCTTGCCCCCATCAAACTTTTCCATATCCAGGATGAGTTGCACTTTACTTCACAGCTCAAAGATGATGCCGTAGGATAGTATCTAGCTTTCAGCACTTTATTCATCAGAAGATTTGGGCTTGTGAGGAGTCTCCAAATCTATTTTCCCAGCAGAGCTTTGTTGAAACCTTGGAGGTCTTTGAAGCCTAATCCACCAGTGTGCTTTTCAGTTGTTATCTTTTTCCAGGAGCACCAATGAATTTTCCTTTTCCCATTTTCTTCTCCCCACCAAAATCTTGCCATCAAGGCACTGATTTCTTTGCATAACTTAACTGGGACTTTAAAATACGACATGACATAAGTTGGCATTGCCATAGTTATGGCTTTCAGCAAGATCTCTTTCCCTGCCCGGCTTAACTGTTTGTTGCACCAGTTAGAGAAACCTTTTATAAAAGGAAATTTATAAGTCAAGAAACCTTTTGAAAAGGGAAACTTTCTATATTAGAAAACCTTCCGAAGATGAAAAGTTTTCATTTTGGGAAACTGTTGAACATTCTTTATAGAATGACTAGACACGCGTAATAAGATATCTAGAATAATGAAATATACTTTATGATTAAGGAATGCAAGCTAACTAGAACAATCGCATATCTACGATAGGTACAAGGTAACAGCAAAGGGAGATAAGAGTACCTCGTCCGAGTAGCTTAAGGTATGTGGTGTTTACCCTTTGTATTTTTTAAATGGAAAATTGTTCAAAACATCTCTCACATTTTATAAAATAATTTTTTTCGTCCCTCACTGTTAAAAGTGTAATTTTACATCTCTTACAAATTCACATTGATCAATTTTTGTTCTTACCTAGGTTTTCGACTAGTTTTTTTTCGGAATTCATCACGTGCCTTGCAGGTGATCATTTTTTATAGGCAAAATTATCAAATCAAAATTTACATAATCCATCTATAATTCCATTGTAGTTGTACATATGTTATTCAATTGATATATACATGGGTTTAAATCCAACAATTTTGTTTTAAACCCATATATGTGTGTGTGTGCGTATGTGTGTATTTGGTTTCACTATGTGAATCTATTCAATATTTGTAGCCTTTTCTATTTTGGTAATAATTCATTTGTTGAGTTGTGTAAAAAGACTATCTAATTAATCGGTTCTAATTTGAATTCTATTGTCATGCTAATAAATTATAGTTTAAATCTGAAATTTTTACTTGCAACTTTTAAGACTAACAGTTGAATTTCTTGCCTTATGATTATCTTAAAATTTGAAAGTGTTAATCACTTATTTCTTTTTGTCATACTTTTCCTTTGTTTTTTTTTCTGTCCAAATTTAATTAGATATAAATACTAGATAATGTTTAGGATTAAATGCTTTCTTTTTTTTTCAATTTTCTAGTAAAAAGAAATGAATATGAGTAAAAAACTAATAATTTTTTTAAATCCCTGTATGTACCTATTTTAATTTCACCTGAACGTTACATTCAGGAGAAATCAAATATAGATATATTGCATGTTATTTATATTATTCAGGTGAAATCAAATAGATATATTATATATGAATTTTAAAAAAAAAAGTTATTCGAACACATGATCAATGAGGGATGAAAAAATTTATTTTGTAAAATATGATGGACAAAATAATTCATTTTATAAAATGTGAGGGATGAAAAAATTCATTTTGTCAAATGTGACGGACTATTGATCGGATTATGTAACTTTTAATTTGATAATTTTGCCCTTAAAAAATGATCACGTGCAAAACATGTGGTGGATTCCTACTAAAAACTAGTCGAAAACCTAGATAGGGATCAAATTTAATCAATATGAATTTCTAAGAGACGTAAAAGTATAATTTAAAAGTGAGGGATGAAAAAAGTTATTTTGCAAAATGTGAGGAACGTTTTGAATGATTTTCCATCTTTGAAATATTGAATATGAATTTTCTGTAAAAAATGTTTTTCTTTAATATATGTAAAGATGGATCATGTATGCCTACTTTAAGTGTTTTACGATGCTAGGTTCTATGAATTGAGAGGCATATCTTTATGAAACAAATGAAATGTGCGTGCAAAGTGTGAAATAATTTTAAGGATGAAAAACTCTAAACGGTTATGAAATATGCAGTAGGGGCTATAGTCTTATCATGTAAGACAATGAAATGAAGATCAAGGAAAATACTTGATTGGTTATGGATAGTCATGGTAGCCGGTATAAAACTCGGCCAATTTATTTATTTATTTTTTTGGCAAAACCCAGCCCCCTACTTCATTTAAGAGAAAGGCCGATTTACTTATGTATTGGTAGATTAAGCAAAAATCAAGGAAAATGCTTGACTGACTGCCCTCCTAGAAGGGTTTAAACTCTAGGTTGAATATTCAGAAATCAAATATTACATTTACTTGTTTATGAGCTACATTTGATATGTTTTCTTACCTATCAAGTATGTTATGCCCATGTTATGTTATATGAATTGATGCTATCAACTTTACAAGATATGTTCATGTTTATTTATGAATAGTGCATTTTTTTTACTATGCATATGGTATAGTATGATAACTATTAACAAAGAATATTAAATAGCTACATAATCCGACAAAGAAGTAAATGCAACCTACTGAGCGTTGTGTCACTGAACCCTTTCTCTCTTATCATTTTCGTAGACGTCGAGAATTATGAGGTGGTATATATAGAAAACTCAGACGATGATTTCTATTAGTTATACTATGTTTTATGTAGTGGACACTAGCATTAGGATTTAAATGATGTGTAGTTTCGGATAAGTAGCAGAATACTTTTAAGTTTATATTTCTGTTAATTAGTTGGGCTAGTGGGCCCAAACTAGATGTCATGTTATTTTCTTATTAGTATGTACCGCACCTAAGTAATATTATTATATGAAATAAAGTAAAATTTTTAGATTGTTATGGTTGCCTTGTACTCTCGATGCCTTGAGAATACGGCGAATGTCTCATGCCTGACATATATGGGTTAGGGTCATTCCATTCTTAGTGGTAGCAGAGGTTAGGTTATAATTGGTACGGTGGGGAAGTTATAGCTTAGGCAAATGATAAGTTGTAGCAAGGAACTTACCCTTGGAAGGCTTGTGTATGTGATTTAAGTTGTGAATGTTACAAATAGTGTGTTTAATTTTGTAGGAAAATGGCTGACACAATGCATGTAGAGAATTAAGATTATAATTGTCCGATCCATTTGGCAGGATGTGATGTAGCCCGCCTTAGGGATAGATAGAGGTTTTATAGAGACTTGTACCTCGAGGGGCTAGAGCAAGCCATAGTTAGGGCTAGAAAGGTTGAGGCACTGACATATTGTGTGGCTGACCAGACTTAGGAGATTTCCACATTGATTATGTCCAAGGAGCATATGAGGCAGAGCAGTAAAGTTCTGTGAGAGAAGGTTAACCGTTTCAGAGCGAAGAAAGATGAGCAAAAGGTGATCGTAGATATGTCGCTCCAGGGATTTCAGGAGATGACCACCCTCTTAGATGAGTGTGACACTGCCCATCAAGCATTAGTGGTGGAATATGAGGAGAGGAGACAACATGTCTTCAGTTGGATAGATAATCATGATACACTAGCATCCGAGATGTCAAGATGGGCCATTTGTGGCCAGATAGTGATGCTGAATTAGACAACAAGTCAGAGTTTGACCCTGATGAAGAGCCCCTAGAGGATATGCCTATCAATGGTGGTCTTGACATCGAGGAGGTAGATGTAAAGGATGGCACCGGATAGGACAATTTAGGAGATAAAGATGTTGAAGATGGCATGGGATCCCCAGGCGATGATCAGTAAAGGTAGTCTAGAAAATCTGTTTCTATTATTTGATAAATGTTATTTGGAACAAGTAATTGGTTAGGATTTTATGATAACTTGTTTAAGTTATTTTAGTTAGGGATTGCTTGCAGATGGTAAAATTATGAACATTAGATTCGTTAGTTAGTTTTGGATGGGGCAGGAGCTTGAATCTAGTATGTACTTGGATTTGATGAAACTTCTTTTTATTTATTAGATTATGTAAACATTGTTAGTACTTATTGGCATAGGATTTCCTTAAATATATACATATAATATAGTAAAAATAATAGACATATATTTTACAATTTTATAATACATAACATTGGGTAGTTATTTAATTAATTTTCTTGTATGTACCCAAATAATACAACACTTAAAAGTCCCTGTTTGTAATTTTCTCATCATTTCACTTTATTGAGAAAAAGTTTTAAATTTAGAAACTAAAAGTTAAGTTCTCTATCTTAGTTTTGAAATTTAATGTTCATTATGGGAAATGGCACCAAACAATAGGCACCGTGGAAATCAAAATAACAACGAAAATAACAATGAAGTTGAAGACAATGAGCTGAATTATAAAATCACTAATTGGAACATGAACCCTCAAGGAAACAAACCAAACAGGAACCAAGCATTCATGATCGTGCTTGCTGAAATGGTGGCTGCCCTCACTGGCATTTGCAAGAGCAAGCTCAAGCCCAAGCCCAGGTAGCTCAAAACTCATGATCAGGATGGGACTCATTTTTAATATGAAAAGATGAAGAGAGTTCACATCCCTACTTTTGACGGTACCCAAATCCCGGATATGGCAGAAAAGTAGTTAGATGAAGTTGAAAACAATTTCATGTTATTGCAAGTACCCGAAGACATGCAACACTTTATCATTAAACCCTTCTTGGTAGGACAGGCGAACAAGTGGTTGTCTATCATAAGGCCTACTATGACCCCATGAGTTAACTGGACGAAGTTTAAGAAAGAGTTCCTGCCAGCAGTTAGAATGCAAAAGATAGACTAATTTGAAAATCTGAAACAGACATCAAGAATGTCGATCTGTTATGCAGTATGTAAACAAATTTACCTTCGTAGGGGGTTTGTTCCATCTATGATGGTGGACTAAAAGTTAAAAAAAACGCAAGTTTACTTGAAAATTGTTGAGTGAAATTCAGAGTAGAATGAATACATCCCATACCCCCACCTTTAGTGATCTATTGGATGCTAGTGTGAAAATTCAACTTGATTGCAGAAGGTTAGATGATAAGGCAAAGAATAAGAGCGCCAAACTCAGTAGTGAGTTATTTGAGACTGGAATGCTGAAATTAGGTGGACAATTCCAGTTGGTGAAAAAGAGCCAAGGACCACTACTCCCTACGATGATCGGAGAAGGAAACTACGCTGACTGCAAGACACGTGGTAAGCGTCATCTAGGAGAGTGCTGGTACAAAATCGGAGCTATTTTGACTGTGGATAGTAAGGACATAGAGCCAAAGATTGCCCAGATCTAAGGACTAGTAGGGGAAATGATACTAAGATGGCAGACAACAAGCCTAAAGTGATTGCAATGGTGCATGCCATGAAAGAATATGAGGCTGAAACATCCGGGGACGTGGTCACAGGTACGCTTCTAATTAACTCTGTTCCAACACATGTTCAATTTGATTGTGGATATAGTCATTCTTTTGTTGCAAAGAAATTTGTTAAATTTTTATGCATGTATCCTAAATAGATGGATCACCCCTACCGAATGGCTGATCTAGGAGATAGAGTACTAGTATCTCATCGAGCAAAATTCAAGCTAACTCTAACATATATTAATTGACTTTACTTCCTATTTTGCTGATTGCTCAACATTTTGTATGATCATGATGGTGCGAAATGCTGATTGATCAATTAATTAACTGCATGGCTGACATGTTAAAAAGAGGTGGTTAGTAGCTGGAAGTAGTTAGTTGCATTTCTGTTACCAATTCTGTTAAGCAGCATTTCTGCTGAAACAGTATCTACTTGTTTGGATTCTTGTGATAGCAAACTACATAAATATAGGAAGGATTTCCAGTTGTAAATAAGATTGTTGTGAATGAATACACCTCTCTTATTCCCTCCCCCCAATTTTCTTCCCTCTCGCTCTCCCTTTTTCTACTTTCAAAGTTCTTTCTGTCTAGTTGTCAATTACATTCAGTAGCTAAACTAAATCTTCTTGTCAATTCTTAATGGAGTTTATTACAATTAGTATCAGAGCCTCTGGTCCTCAGACTAGGAGGCCTGAATCTCTGAATTCATGGTGGAAAGTACATGTATAAAATCTATGAATGATTAAATTCGCAGGTAAGAACTCAGAATCCAAGGGATCTTGGACTTCATGGCCATTGATAAAAAGAGCCTAGAAAATAAGATTGATGCAGTGAGTTGTAAGTTGCGCAGCAAGATGGATGCATTCATGGTTGCAATTGCAGCTCAAATTTCTAATAAGGATAGGGGACTCTTGAGAACACCAGAAACAAGCGGAAATAGGAGTACAAAAATGGGTGGCCAAGGGCAATAAGAAAGAACTTTCGGGAGTTCCTACTTGAGTAGCCTTAGGAATGGATTAGGAAGGCACAAAAATACTTTCAACTGCATCACATTCGCAAGGAATAATGGATGGAAGTTGCAGAATTTTACTTGAAGGACAAGGTAGATATATGGTATCACGGCTTCAAAATGGGAAAGAATAGTGTTGACAGGAAATAATTTTCTTAAGAATTAAATAAGAGATTTCGAAAATTGGGGTACCTGGACCCAATTAAGGAATTTAACAAAATGCAACTTTTTACCACTGTTCTGGCATATCTAGAGAAGTTTGAAGAGCTAAGATCTGAGGTAATGATCGGAACCCTTTATTTATCAGAATCTTATTATGTTTCTTTTTTCCTTAGTGGCTTGCCAGAGGAATTATGATCCCTAGTCAAGACTCACAAGCCCATGACCTTATCATAAGCATTGGAATTAGTAAGGTTGCAAGAAAATGATTTTGAAGCTATTTTCAAGAGACAGAAGTCTATTCAGAAAACTCAAAATGTTGTCAATTTCCTTCATAGTTCAGTCAGTACTCCCAATGTAAACAATAAGCGGATCATTGATAGTGCTATGAAGAAACCTAATACTCAAAAGTTTAAGAAAATCACTCCAATAGAGCTTCATTATAGAAAAGATCATCATTTGTGTTTCAAATGCGGTGAGAAGTTTAGGCCTAGACATCGGTGTAAACAGAAAGAAATTCATCTCCTTTTGATGGTTGATGAAGATTATGAAGCTATAGAAAATCATGAGGAATATCAGATTATTGAATATCAATGTATTTAATAGAAGAAAGATGTGGAATTTGCCATTCATGCCTTGTCTAGTTTTTTTTTTTTTTTTTTTTTTTTTGTCAAACATCATAAATTCACTTCATTCATGAACTTGATATTACAAGATTGGATACATCAGAATTTCTCCCTTTGTAATCCTTTTGTGCACTCTCATGGAGCCACATGGGAAAACACTCTTCCCATTCAACATTTTTAGTTAGCTTTACCGCAAATTTTGCTAAGCTATGTGCACAGCTGTTTCCAGCTCTATGAACAAAAGAAAAAGTACATTGTTCAAACAAACATCTCATATTAGCAATGTCTTCAAGGACAGTAGTTATCCTGGTATGCTGGTCCTTTTCCTTGTTGATCATGTCCACTACCTCCTTGCAGTCAGACTGGAATTCTACTTCCTTCCAGTTTGCATCGTAAGCCATTTGCATTCCCATCCGAATTGTTGCTGCTTCCTCCGCTTGTGGCGTGCTAACTTTTAGTTCAGCTTTTGCCCATGCTTTCATCAGTTTTCCTTCTGCATTTCTAGCCACAGCACTTATGCCTATTCTCTTCATGTTTTGTGAAAATGCAGCATCAGAATTTATCTTTATCTGTCCTCTTGAGGGTGGTTTCCATGGCTCGCTGCTATTTGAGCTTGTTGTTTGTTGAATGAACTTTCCATCTAAACTTGTTTGGGCTTCTATATACTCATTCCATTCTACCATAGCTTTTTGTACTGACTTCCTTGGATCTGCATCTTTTTCATCAAAAGCTTTCCTGTTCCTCGTCTTCCATATTTGCCAGAGGATATTTACAGTTAGCGCTATATGCTCCTTACCTTGTTCCCTCTTTGTTGCGTCTAAAATCCCTTCCCACCATCTTACAAAATTGCTTCTCATATCCTTCAAACCATCCCATTGTATTGGTGCTAGCTTCCAGGTGGTTTCAGCTGTGTTGCAAAAAAACGGCATATGTTCAATTGTTTCCACCCCTTCCCCACAACTTCTACACATAGGACTGCCTTTACCTGTTCTCCTACTTATTTGTTCATTTACTGGTAGGCTATGATGTAAACACCTCCAGATGAAATGCTTTAGTTTGTGTTTTATCTGTAAAGACCACACCCCTTTCCAGATTTTTGAGCTCTGCTGGCCATAGCTCGTTCCCCCTCTATCCTCCTGCATCCTCCCCTTGAGCTGTTGCTGATCTGTACTCATTGCTACATCATAGGCTGACTTCACAGTGAACACGCCTGAATTGGTGTATCTCCAAAACAGTATATCTTGGCAGCCTGTTATACTTAGTGGTATAGCCTTTATCTTTTGGATATCCTCTTCTAAAAACCAACGATCCAGAGTTCTTTGATTCCATCTTCCATCTGTTATCAGTTCATCTACTTTCCTTAAGGTGCATTGTGGGTCTCTTCGAGTTTTTATCCTGCCATCATCACTCCCTGGTACCCAAATATCATGCCAGATATCGATTGTTGTTCCATCCCCTACTCTCTTCCCTATCCCCTCTTTCAACAGTTTCCTGCTTCCCATTATGCTTTTCCACATCCAAGAAGCTGCTCGAGGTGGATCATTGTTCCAGTTCTGTGGTTGTGCTAGATACTTAGCCTTCATCACCTTACTCACCAGCAAATTTGGATTGGTGAGTATTCTCCATAGTTGCTTGGCTAAAAGAGCTTCATTGAATTTCTCCAAGTCTCTAAAACCCAGCCCCCCTCTACCTTTCACCTGAGACATTTTTGTCCAGCTAGTCCAATGTATTTTCCTCTCGTTCTCCCCCCCATTCCACCAGAACCTAGCTATCATCTGACTTATATCCTTACACAGCACTTTGGGAAGTTTGAAACATGACATGGTATATGTGGGAAGTGCCATTGCCACTAATTTGATAAGAGTCTCCCTCCCTGCTGGGCTTAACAGGTTCCTCTTCCATTCATGCCTTGTCTAGTAGAGTGCTAAATAATACTATTAAATTAAAGGGCTAATATAAAGGTAACGAGCTATCAATTCTGGTGGATGGAGGAAGCACACACAGCTTTGCACAAATGCTGTAGCACAATTATGTACAGAATCAGTTCAAACCATAAGACCTTTTAGGGTATGGGTATTTAATAGACAACATTTGTGATGCAGTAAGGCCATTCCTAAGATGATATAGGAGATGCAAGGGAGGACTTTTAGTCATGGCGTGTTTGTGATCAGCCTGGAGCCATATGACATGATTATAGGTGGACTAGATGGTTGCTCATGGTCCTATAACCTTTGACTTCAGGAGCCTAAGTATCACATTTGATCAGGTGAGGGATAGGGTGCTACTGCAAGGTGACACTATAGAAACCACACGCAGATTTCGAGCAGGTAATACTGAAAGGAGTGAATGGAATACCAAAATTTGGAAGAAATCTAGTGGCATCAAATTGTCAAAAGCTCAGGTAAATGACACTTTTCAATACTTCTTAGATTCTTTAATTAAGGACTACAAAGATGTATCTGGAGAACCCAAAAACTTGTCCTATCTAGACCCTGTGACCACTAGATCCCTTTAATTCCTAATGCTAAACCATTCAAATTAGCCTGATATAGATACCCATATGTTCAGCAAAATGAGATTGAAAAACAAGTCAAAGAAATGTCGAACAGTGGAATTATCAAATTAGCCGTAGCCCTTTTACCTCTCATGTCGTATTAGTCAAGAAAAAAGATGGGACATGGAGGTTTTGTGTAGACTATAGATAGTTCAATGACTTAACCATCAAGGACAAGTTCCCAATACCTATTATTGATGACCTACTTGATGAAATATAAGGAGCAAAATTCTTTTCCAAAATTGGCCTGAGAGCTGGTTATCATCAAATAAGGATGTACCCTACTGACATACACAAAATAGAATTCAAAACACATCTTGGTCTCTATGAGTTTACTGTCATGGCTTTTGGGCTCATTAATGCTCCAACAACTTTCCAAAGCCTCAAAAACCGTGTCTTTGAATCTTACCTGAGACATTTTGTTCTTTTTTTTTAAAAATGAGATCTTAGCATATAGTACTAATCTGGACTGTCACCTCGACCATCTCCAAACAGTACTCAACACACTTAGGAAACACTCGTTATTTGCCAAGCTCTCCCAATGCACCTTTGGCCAGTCTCAAGTATAGTATCTTGGCCACATTATTAGTGGTAAAGGAATGATGGCAGACCTTACCAAAATCAAGTGTATGGTAGAGTGCCCAGTGATTAATTCAATTAAATCACTAAGGGGGTTCCTTGGGCTAGGGCTGCAAAAGAATTGAGCCACTTGCGAGCCGCTCACGAGCCACTTGAGTCAAAACTCGACTCAATCTCGATCAATATCGAACTCAAGTCAAGCTTGAGCTAGCCAAATCGAGCTCAAGTTCAAAATATTAAGCTCGCTGGCTTGCGAGCTCGAGTATATATATATTATTTTAATAGTAAAATTACATATATATTCCAAATAATTTATTATTTATTAAGAAAAAATAATTATTTATTATTTTTATTAGAATAATTTCTAGAAACTCGAGCTAACGAGCTGCTCACGAGTCAGAAATTTAAACTACGCTACGAGCTAACAATTCGAGCTGCTCATGAGCCAGAAATCGAGCTATAGCTTGTGAACCTTGTCGACTCTAGCTCGAGCCTGGCTTTTCTTTGGTCGAGTTGAGTTTGAGCTCGAACTCGAGCCTACCTGTTATTAAGTCAAGTTCGGATCGATAAGTCCAAAACTCGATTCGACTCGACTCATTTGCAGTCCTACCTTGGACTCACTGGATATTATAGACATTTCGTGCAAGGTTATAAATTGATAGCCAAACCTTTAACAGATCTGTTGAAATGGCCTTTTAGAAATTAAACATGTGATGAGTAGCACCCTAGTGTTGGAATTGTCAAATTTCTCTGAACCTTTTATATTGGAAACAGATGCTGGCCATAAAGCCTTGAGGGTAGTATTGATGCAGAAAGGGAGGCCAATTGCTTCTCTTAGCCAAGCTCTTGGACCAAAAACTCAACGATTGTCAATATATGAAAAGAACTCTTATCTTTGATCACAGTAGTAACAAAGCGGAAGCACTATCTTCTTGGCTCTCATTTCATCATTCGATTTGACCACCAGAGCCTTAAGTACCTCCTAGAGCGGAAAATCTCCACACCTCTTCAGCAAGAATGCCTCGCTAAGCTATTGGGGTTAGGCTATGAAATACAATACACAAAATGGAAAAAAAATTTGGTAGCAGATGCCTTGTCTAGGAGACGGTATGAGGATGATGTGGGAGCTATCAATGCTCTCTTTGTAGCTAAGCCATCATGGCTAATTGAAGCTATAAACAGTTGCAAAGGAGAAGAAAAAGCCATAGAATGCCTGAGGTCATTAGCTGTCTATCCTTGAGGACCTTCAGTTTTCCAAGGTGTCAAATTATTCATAAACCTTCAGTTTATTAATTGGAAGAAACCCGAGGATTAGTGTTTGTATTTGAATAGAAGATCACTAAATAAAGTTCAAATTGTAGTCACACTGTAAACATTAATATGTAGGCAAACTGTCTTAAGGACATATTAGGTAAATCAAAAAAGTAAAAAACACCATTGATAAATCATTCAAGGCACTTTTATATACTAGTGATACCGTACGTGCGTTGCACGTGGTTAGATGATATGTAGTTATATCATTTTGTTTTGTATTTATAATGAGTTGACCTTTGTAAAGTAAGCAATGCAAAGCAATCTTATTGAATGTAAGATGAAGAAAAAGAGAGGATAGTAAACGTGAAACAATAATCATTAGTGATTTAATCTTTCTCGACTTTTATCTTCTTTTTCAGTTCAGTTTTCAGCTTGGATGCATTACTTCTTGCTCCCCTTTTTTGGGGTATGAAGGAATGTAGTGGAACATCATCTTCAATTTCAATCACCTTTGAATTTTTGTTTTTTTATTATGCTTTGCCGAGCATGTTGTTTAGATGCAATAGATGGAGTGGCATCTTCTTGTTTGTTTGTATTTGGTAGTTGCTCGAATGCTATTGCCACCATTGATAGATGTCCATGAGAGGAGTAGCTGATCCTATTAAGCTTGATGAGGAATTTGAACTCCTTATGTGCTGAGGCAATCATTTTCTTATACAACTTTGATTTCTCCTTGTCCTGTTGGATTTTCAGTATTTGTAAATCAGATAGGTTTAAATTGGATGCTTAACTAATAAGAGTTGATGTGGTTATTATGTTAATAATTTTTAGGAACTTCCCTTGAAAGATGTAGTGCTATCTATATATTCTTGTACTGGGCATCTAATAAAATTAGTTGCCAACTCCTCAAATAATTTTATTGTTGCTACATCTTGTCCATCGACGACTTCCATCCTTATATTGTACCTATTTTGGAAATGATATTAAGGTGTTAACCATGACTTTCAAGTTTGCCTTTTTTAAGTATAGCTTTTATGTCATGTATTTAATTGAGTGACTTACCTTGGTGTAAAATCTTTTGTTGGATATTTGCATCTAAGGCATTCTGCCTCTTCTTTGAAGTTGATAATTTTGGTGCTGCATCCTTTGCAAGCATTATAGTATGGTTTGGGTTTGTTCTCTATATCGGTAACAATTGCGTTGAAAGTGTAGAAAGCATACTGCAAAAAGCAGTTATTTGTTATTGCTTTTATGATGTGTGGCTTTTTTTTTCAAGGAATTTTCTAAATCGAAGATTTATGAGGCGATAAGTTTACCTCTTTCAATGAATGTTGTTGATGAACAATATTTTTGAGTTGAATGTGCTCGGCCAAGTCCAGCTTGTTCTTCAAAATTGCTGCTTCAATATTTTCACTTTTCTTTGTAGTAATCCTATATAAATTTTCAGTATTGTAATTGAAGGCATTCAATTTGTAGTAGAAAAATGGTGGAAAAAAGTGTCATACCACTTTTGAAGTTTCAAAGCTTCTTTGCAATTTGGATTGACTTGTAGAGTTGACATGAATGTTATTGACAGTTGAAACTCTCCTAGAATATTTTAAAATGTCAATTGTAATTATAATATTGTTTTATTTTTACTATTGATATTTTTACCTTGGTATTCAGACATTTGGAATTGCATTGCTGGTTTTTGAGATGCAACTTCTTGTAGAAATTGGCCTTCATTAATTGCCATATCTCCCCATAAGATGATTTTCATAGTGGCAAACCTATAATGTGAGGATAATTTTTATATTTTAATATAAAAATGTTAGGCATGAAGTAGTGAAATAGAAAAAGTATTAGGTGGCTGAATTATAAACACTCTACATGTAAAGGAAAAAGTGAAGCTGGATGTATGTTTTTTTTTTATACTTGGTGCTTTTAACGTTTATATCGTAAGAAAGCAAGCTAAAAAGAAATCTTACTTTTTGTTTATTATGGTGATTGCTCTCTTTTGAGTGTAGCCACCTTGTCTTTTTGGAAGCACCAATATTTGAGCCAACTTGTAACCACTCCAATGGCATCTGCAGAAAATAAGTTTATTTTGAATGTAAATAAGTACAACTATTTAACCTAATAGTGTAGAAAATTGTTAGGAGTTTTGCGGAAGGAATTTGTTTGATTTTGGAAGAAAATGTTACCTATTCGTCTGTTGATGAAGTCTGGTTTTTCTGCCTCTTCAAACTCGATAGGTGCATAGATAATGTTCCTTGTTGGTACATGAGAATGGTTTTCTTTGATGTAAGTGTAATTTCGTAAGACCAATTCAATCTCATTGTTGACATTTGCATACGAAGTGTTTGTTTTATTCACACTTCCATTTGAAAGTAAGTACAACTTATTGTATTGAAAATTATTTCCAAATCTTGTGATGATATCATCAAACATGATAGCTTGAATTTTTGTTCCCTGTAAATTTATTGAAATGTAAATAAGAAATGGTAATAAATTGTTAAATATAATTAAAAATTAACAGATGAACATGAAAGTATATGTTTTCTCACTTCATCATGGACCAAAATTATATTTTACGAAGTTGAAGAAGAAGTAGAAAAAGGAATAAAAATAGTGGTGATTTGATTATTGGTCGCCATAGTAACTAGACAGAATATTAGAGTTTTTTTGTAATTTTTTTTAAAAAAATAGGAGTAAGCTTTGACATGTTCAGTTTAGAAAATCCTTCTCTAGCTAATCAGTTAATTTTAAAATTTGAAAAACCTAATACAAAAGCAAAAAAAGAAATAATAGTAACTTCGTCCTAGAAATGAGAATAAATTACAAAATATAAATATAAATTAAGAGATGAACATAAAAATATATATCTTCTCACCTCATCATCAACAAAAATCAATTTCTGCAGAGTTCCAGATTTCTGTTTTCCAACATAATGCTCGATAATAAATTTTCGTAATAGTAAAACTCGAAGTGTTCATATCTTTTCATCTGGCTTTAGTGAACCGATGAAACGGTTCTTGACGGGTATTTTACATACGTGCAAGCTAAAAAATACCGAATTACACCCGTTCACTGCAAGTATACAGATCACTTAGTAGTTTAGGGTATATATCGGGTCGATCCCACAGGGAAGAGTGAACAATTACCGGTATTACTAAAGCTTCTCTATTATTTAGACTATCAATGAATTATAACAAATTTATCCTACTGAAATTATACAAAATAACAAATAAATGCTCCTTAGGTTGTGGTATCCCTAACTACTCATGCAAGTGCTATATTTGGATCATTGAATACTACATCTAAGCTAGTTATGGTGTAATTTCCTTAAACATGTGAAACCTACTTTCGTAGTGAATCAACTATACTCATCACTAATCCATACCTATTTTCATGGTTATGAAATTAGTTACAAGTTCATTTTTTCAGTGAAATTACATGAAATGAATCACTAAAAACCACATAAGTGCACCTCTACTTTCGTGAGTGTACTCCCTATGTTTAGCACCTCTTGAACTAGTGTTAAATCTCAATTTTTATTGCAGAAACAACACCTTAGATAATCACAATCAATGGTACCAGATTAATCATGATTTAAGAAGCCAAAGTGCTAAATAACTTGCTCAAATCATAGCAGTCAAATAACCAAATAATAAACACTAACAATTATAGAAAGTTCAACCAAACCCAAGGTATAAACTTTAAAGACACATATTAAACACAAAATCCAGAACTTGTATATTAACCAAACTTAGAATCAAGTACAAAAGATAAAGAGTTTGGAAGGAATACAACCCTTGTCACATGAGCTTTCTTCCTTGCCTTCTTCATCCTCCATTTTCATCTTTGCCTAGCTAATAAACAAGAATGGATGAACTATTCTACTCTATACTAAGCTAAACTAACACTAGGAAGATGAAAGAGCTACATTTCTGCAGACTCCAAGCTTCTCCCGTATGTCTCTCTTTCTATTTCTGCTATGAACTCCCCTCTCTGCTATCTACTCCATTCTCTCCCCTTTTGCAATGAATTTGGCTCTTTTATGATGAAAGGTGGTCAAGAAATGAGGATTACATCTCCCTTTTACAGCTGGGAATGTTTCTCACATGTATAGCATCACATGTGAGTTGGTGGAGGTGAAATTGAGTTTTCCGCGTAAAAAGCAGCCTTCTCTGACCACAATCCGGCCATAAATCCGGCCACAAATCCGGCCAAGTTCCGGCCGGATTGCTACAGTAAATCTGGGCTGCTACAGTGATCCGAGCTGCTACAGTGCCTCGGATCCACTAACCCAGAAACAGCCGAGGGTTCGGATGAATAGTGATCCGAGTGTGGATCACTTGCTCTGTTTTTGGCTCAACTTCAACCGATCTTTTCTTGATGTTAGAGGCTGAACCAGCTCATGTCTAAAACACGAAAGTTGTAGCCTTTTGAGTTATCTTTCCAATGCATCAAGAATCACCTCATTTGGATCTGTGTAGGCTGAAATATGACTGAAATACCCTTGTCTGCTCCATGCCTTGTTCCAGTTTCGACCAATAGCAATTGACTCTCTACTTCGGCTTTTTGACCTGGAAAACCTTCAAACTAGATTCAGATGTCTTCACCAAAATTGTAGATCTATCTCTTATCTTCAAATGGGTTTAAGAATCATCCCAATCCGATCATTGTAACTCAAGTTATAGCCGAAATACAAAAATATGTCAAAACTGTCAAAATACACAAAATCCAAGTAAAAAGTGATAAAAACCTCATTTAATTGAACAAAAGCATTTTATACCAATTATAGCCAAAATGATTCATATTCTTCCAATAATATACCCAAAGTGACTAAAAATAATATAAAATATCATACAATTATTACGTAAATTAGTCACTTATCAGTTCTCTTGTATTGCCATGATACCTAAAAATATGAGGGGGGAAAAACTTAGAACTGGTTGATTAGTAAAAGGGAATGTGAAAATACAAGTATAGTAAAGGTTTTAAGTATAAATATAATACGTAAAAGGGTATTTGAGAAAGTACATTAATAGTAATAGAAAAACAAAAGACGGAAAGCAAACAAGAATAGCATATCGTAGTTGTGGCAATGTTTTCCTAACATCTACACGGGTTTCACCTCCTCTCTCTCCTGCCCAATTCCCCCTCTCTAATACTCTCTCTCTCTCTCTCTCTCTCTATTTTTTTTTTTGGCAAAATTGAACTATACTATTTGTGTATGCTGATTGATGAATTTGCATTGCTTCGTTGTATTGGACGGAATGTACAAAGGTTTCACCAAGTTTGAGAAAGGTATGTGTATTGCAGGTACCTATAGAACTTCTTTTGCTCTTCCTCTATTCCTTTTCTCTCTTTTCTATGTCTAAGGGTGTGGAAATTGGGTGTAGAATTTAGTAAAGATGCGATATATATATATATATATATATATATGTAATGTTGTCTTCTATGTCATATGAATTAATTTTTTCAGTTTTTGTGATTAATTTGTTGATTGCGTTCATACGATTTTAAGTTGTATTTTAAGTTTTGGTAGGGTTTTTCAGCTTTTGTTTTTTAGCTGTTAATGATTGGTGTAAATGATTCGTAGTGGTATTTTAGTTTGTGTAAAGGATTGATAGTGATATTTCATTTTTAGATTTTCTATAACCTAGCCGTTCAGTTTTAAATTTTCATTATGATTGTAGGGGTTTTATGATTGCAAGCCATAATTGTAAAAACTGGAAAGCTGCAACTTGTATCAGGTCAAGAGCAGTACAAAATTGGGAAATGGGACAATCTTTAATTTACTTAACTGAAAGCTCAATACTTAGTGGTAGAAATTGAGCTGGACTATTGCATCGTTTGTTTATACCTGTAATTGTTAGCATTCTTTTGGCGGTAAAATCTTTTTATGTTTGTTGTTTGGGAAGATTTCTAACGTGATGGCAGAGCTTTGTTAATTCATAAACAGGCTGTAAGTTTTACTAAATTTGCGACAATGGCAATTATAAATCATTTTACGTTCACTAATATAAAATCCTAAAATATATTGAATTTGAAACCTCAACAACAACTAATTGGAACTTTCCTTTTTGTTTTAGAATGAGGAATGTGGTTGTAATTTTCATATCACAATTTTATTAGTTTTTATTACATAACATGGTTGAGTTCTTAATCACAGAAGTTTGAAATAAAATATTGGGAGACCTTACTTTATGAGATTGGGGTGTCTAATATTGGGGCCGATGAGATTTTGTCCCTCAACTATGCGTATCTTTTTCCTGCAATTGTGTAGGTTGACTTAATATTATTGTTATACAATTTTATGTTAATGTGGTTAAGCTTTTCATGTATCAAGGCACATAGGTTAAGACTGAACAGAATAGCAAGAAAGCGACGTCTATGGTTTAAATTTGACCAGTTGCATAAAAGCTCCCTTGTTTTCCTAGTTGTCAGTACTATTCCAAACATTCCCTTTAAATCTATTAGGCCCCATATTAGATCACGACTTACTCCTATCATGTGTTTTGACGTGACATAAATGGCTTCCATGATAAATGTGTCTAAAAAAGTCCAAAGTCAAAGGTAAGAGCACTTGTACCTTGGGACAGAGTCTCAGAGAGTGTATGCTATTTGTCTATATGTCAAAACGATATGATTTAACTGTCAAATAACCAAATATGCAAAGAATCTTCAATACTATAGTCTGGAGTCGAAGTTTGGAAAAGTTAACTGGATAAGGAAACCATGATAAAACAGTTTTGTGTATAAAATCAAATTGAAAAATGAATACCAGTCTGGATATTTGTTCATTCTTATAAAAGTTGGTGGGTTTCTGATGGATGGATAGGGGCTTTGGCCAATTCTAGATACAATCATAGGACAGATGAGAAGACAAAATTCTTCATGCACAGGGTTGTCGATGAGAAGATAGATGCATTTGCATGTGGAGTCTTTTTGCTGGAGCTTCTATGTGGCCGGAGCTTCTATGCATTTGGAGTCTTTCTGCATTTGATGAGCAGATAGTTCTCATGAAAGCCTACACAGCTGGGTAATTAAAAACAGCAAATTTAGGATTTTTGTTTAACATAAGGTGGAAAAGACACTTTTTAAATTCCTGGTATTGAATTCAGTAGGCCAAACCAATACTCAACCAAGGGGAGACCGAAAAGGTGGTAGATCCAAGGCTTGAAGGGTTTTAGGATAGATACCATTTACAACTGAACTGCAAAACCCAAAAAAAGGGGAAAAAATTGCCTTACAAACTGCAATTGTCATATATGGCACCAGAAAAATACAGAAGAGCATCACCTCCCAATTCAATCTCAATGACTATTTTGCCAAGTTAATTACTTGTAATACTTAATTGGGTTCAATGAACTTTACAAAACCAGATCATCAATCTTACGTATACTAAAAGAGAGAGTTGGCAATTGGATTTCAATTAAGATTCAAATTCAATTGAAGTGGGCACTTATTTTTTTGGTTTGTTTTGTAATTGAAGTGGGTGCTCTTTGCTTCAAGAATTGCAGCGCATTTGTCTGTTGGTGTTTCTTTGATCGGTGAGTATGGTGTTCTATGTTTATCTTTGTTTGCTGATTTCCTGCCTTGGTATCAGTTGTTAGCTTTGTGGGGTTATGTTATTGGTTTTGGTAGCTAGCTTTGCTCAGAATTCTTTAATGCTTTGCTGTGATTGGTATTTCCTTTCTTCTATTGTTTTCTTTGGTGACTTTTATGAATGCTTTTTGCTTTTTAATATGTATTCTTTGCTGTGATTGGTATTTTCTTTGGTTTATTGTTTGCTTGGGTGGTCTGTTGGCTTTTATTAATGCATTTGTCTGCTGCTGCATGTATTGATTTGAGTTTTTTTTAATTCAAATCTGATTGTTAGTTGCCTGAGTTATTTAATCACCTTTTCGTGTAGTTGTACTTCTAAATTTTGAGTAATAAGAAAATCTCAAGTCATCCAAAAAAACAGAATTTTCGTAATGTTAAAGTTTGAGTACTAAGAAAATCTATTTTTTAACTTAATCTTTACACTACATTTTGAATACTAAGAAAATCTAAATTTGAGTACACAAGTTGCAGGTGTTAAAGTTTATTTAGTTTTTCTTTTAAACTTCTGCAGAAGAAAATAAGGATAATTGCAGTTTTCTGCCTCACTTGTCAAGCATACACGGAAGAAATTGCCAAAAGATTATCTATCTGGACTTTGACAACTGAAAAGAAAATCGGCGAGTGATGACTGTTGTTGGTTTCTCCATCGAATATGATTTCTGGCGCTGACGACTGAAAATTTAGCCAAATCAAAGAATTACGTGATCTGCATTTGAGGGTCTTCCATTGGACATCCCACAATGAGGGTCTTCAAATGCATTCTTGATTCTTGATAAAGAATAAAGCAATTCTTTACAAAACCATCCAATTTGTTGTAGAAAATATGACGTTTAGTATTTAAAAAGTCTATTTTTTAATGGAGCTGGAATGGTAGCTGGTTAATCATTTTTGGTGGTGTCTATTAAACTTATATTGTGAGCTTTCTAGATTGTCTAGTAATTGCTTTTGTAGTTATAGGCAATTAGTGTATCAAATACCATAGCATCCGAAACCATTCTTTGTAATCCTAAACCAGATATTGTAGTATTTAGTTAAGAAAACAATACATCTGGTAAAAATGCAATGGGCTTCATAAATGAAAGATGTTCTGTAAAAGGACAACTTAAATTCTGTCATCTTTTCTACTTTTGCTATAGGGATGGATAGTATTTGAGGTAGCTGTTCTTGAGTGTCGAAATACATGAGTTGTGATTCTGCAAGAAGGCTACTTGGTAAATCCAGCATTTTGCCTTCTAGAAATGGTAATCCTGCTCAAGTGAAAATCATTGAATTAGAAGTTTTTCTGTATAGAAACAATTCATTAAGATGTAAAGAATTATATCAGAATGAGAAATATGAATACTAAACATTAGCATTATCAAGTATAGTTGAGAATGGAATTGTATTCTTGTTTTGCATACCTGTTTGCTCCTACATTCGTATACGTCTGCAAAACAAATCATGGCTTTGCATAAAGTCATAGTTTATTGAGTAGTTGAAAAAGATATGAAGCAAATGATATGAAAGTCAAAGTGAATAGTATATTCATTTTACCTCTGATATTGGAGGACTTCTTTGTAGACAATATTTTTGGTAAAGGTAGCACATGTCTGTGTGGGACAATCTGCCGTCACCAAAATCTTTGTGTTTGAGATTGACGTTCCTCTCGATAGAGCCACATACAATTGACCATGTGAAAAAATGGGTTGTGGCATATAGATGCCGACATAGGGAATGGTCTGGCCTTGTGATTTGTTGATGGTCATTGCAAAGCATAGTCGTATAGGATATTGTTTCCTCTTGAACTTGAACGGATAGCCTTCATTCTTTGCCGGAGAAAGAGGTATGCGGGGCAAAAGAACATAAATCCCTTTATGTTGGCCTGCTGTAATCTCTACGTGGATGACATTACCTTGAAAATGTCTGCATACCATTCTTGTCCCGTTGCATAAACCATTTGATGGATCTAGATTTCTTAAGAGCATAATTGGTGCATTTTCCTTCAATTCTACTTATGTGGTGGCAAACCATTTGGTGCCAAGGAATTAAGAAATTCCTCTTGATAGTAATTATTAGTATCATCCCCAGCTTCATCAAAACTGAGAAAAATGTGTTTCGTACCCGGAAACTGATCAATTAATTTGTCATTCAACATGTCTACTGTATCATTCTTTGCTGCCAATATCGCCCTTTCTGCAATGTACTCAACGGAATGTGCATTTTCTTGTAGACATGGAAAGATTTTATTGATCAAGCATTGTTCTGGTATGTCTTCTTTGTCATACTTGAGCAATAATTGACCTGGGATTCGTATCATGTCATCCTTGCTGGTGTGCTCATCTCCGTTTCCAACCTATAGGAGAAAGTCAGAAAAATAAGGATCCCCTTCTGTCAATATTTCCATTTTTTGCCACAATTCTGACTTTCGAAAGTCTCTCCCCAAAAACAGCCACTTTTCCTCCAAAATCCAGATTGGTTTCTATTATGTCCTGCATTGTTCTGTTTAGAGTTTCTATTGCAAAATGCTTTGCCATTGGGGCCTCATCCCAAATAATTAAATCTGCTTTATGCAACAACTTTGCTGTACCACTTTGCATTGTTACATTGCAAAAGCTAGCTTCAGTTGCATTAATTGGTATCTTGAACCGCAAATGTGCTGTTCTTCCTCCAGGCAATAATGCTGAAGCTACGTCTGAAGTTGCTGTTGCTAGTGCAATCATTTTTCATCCTCTTAGGTGTGCTAATAGAGCACGATAGAGAAATGTCTTCCCTGTTCCTCCAGGGCCATCTACATAGAACATGCCACTTTCTTTTGAATTTATTTTCCGCAATATTTTTTAAAAAGCTACCTGTTGCTCAGGATTTAGCTTTGACTCTAACATGTGATTCTCAAATGGGGTTTGAATAGATATTTCATCTTCAAATTCTCTTGCAAGTACCTCATTCATAGAATCATTTGGTAGTGCTGGAAGCTCATACTGTTTAATACTTTTTCCCATGCTCTCTAGGAAACAATCTATGCTTGTTAATGTGCTGAAAAGGATGGAATCATTGGAAGTCTGGCCATTCCTTTTATAATCTTCAGCCATTGATTCAAAGTAATTATCCCATAATTTTCTCACATTTGTTGGTTCACAATCATTATTATATAAAAAGTATGAATGTTGGCATTAGGGAGTGCAAGTGTAAGCACTTTTTTATCTTAGTTTTTGTTATCCCTAAATTACCCTTATGTTTTTAATTAGAATTATTGCATTTTAATGTGGCACTAATTAAAAGAAATAAAACACTCCAATTGATTACATTTTAATGGTATTGGTAATTATAATTAAAAATTCCTCACTAAAAACTATTTACCTACCCTGAGACTCCATCTCCAAAAGTATGAATGTTGGCATTAGGGAGTGCAAGTGTAAGCGCTTTTTTATCTTAGTTTTTGTTATCCCTAAATTACCCTTATGTTTTTTAATTAGAATTATTGCATTTTAATGTGGCACTAATTAAAAGAATTAAAACACTCCAATTGATTACATTTTAATGGTATTGGTGATTATAATTAAAAATTCCTCACTAAAAACTATTTACCTACCCTTCGACTCCATCTCCTATTATTATATGTATCAAAATTTCTTAATTGATGCATGAAAATTTCTCTCATTAGTCATTAGTTGAGATTGTTAAAAAAAATCAATTTCAAAAAATAGATACTCTCTATGACAAGAAAACACTTATTCATCTGTATATTTTCACACAAATATCACGAGTAAATTTTACAATTATGCACTTTTACCAATATGAAGAATTTTTCGTGTTGCATCCAATGAAATTTCAATCTACAAAAAATGATGACACCTTTATAATTGAAATATCAGTATTAAACTAGAAAAAAAATTCTAAAATAGCACCATACAAACCACTATTATCATTAATAGTAACCGATCAAAACAGGAAAAACTAAAATAAAATTGACAACTATTTATAAAATGACATAAAGTAAATAGCAAATGAATTAAAGTAAATACCAAAGACAACATCCAAATCACTGATATCCAGGGGAAGACAAACATTGTTATTGACAATAATATGATAATGCTTCATTTGTATTGGTTTTAGCAAACCAAATCCATCCATCAAGTCAGAAACCATCTCTAATGATAAAATAAGAATTATAAAAAGAGTAAATATAAAATGAAGAATGATAAAATGAAAATGATATCCAAATTGTTTTTGGTGATATCCAAAATATCCTTATTTTTCTAATGATTACATATATTTATTGTATTGCAATATTAGTGAATAATGGAAGTGGTTATGAAATGAAAAGCTTTAAAATTAAGTAAATTTCATTTATGGTGACAATTGTAATTAGACAGATTTAATGCATTCCAATAATTGATAATAATGATAATGGTTATGGATTAAAAGTTGGCAATTAAAAACTAAAACACTCCAATATACAAAAAATTAACATTAAAATTATTAATTAGCCACAATTCTCATTCCAATTTCATGATCATCAAAAAAACTAATATTAAAACCAAAAATATTGTGCTCATATGAAAAAAGTAGGCTTGTTGCTGTTGCTTCACATTGGATTGTGCTAAAAACATGAATCAAAGAAAAGAAAAATAGAAAAACTCCAACTATCTCTATTTATAAAATTTCAATTGTTAGAATGCACAAGCCAAAAAAATTTTACGTGGTGGATCATTTATACTCCATTATTGACAAAAATAGAATTAACATAATACAAAGAATTCAAATTACATTTATGTTTATTTTTCTAACTTAATTATATTCTTCATTTATAAAAAATTGTGATGATTGTGGTTTATATGTAATAGACTCATGAATATACAATAATTTTGGTAAAACACGATATTATCAATATTTGATATGTTAGAGTTCAAGCTATAAATCAAAAAGTGTTTGGTTCATGATTTCAAATTCAATCTTAAGGGATATGTCAATTACATTGGAATGTTTTCTGTCTCTTTTTATTTTATGAAATTTTTAAAAGTAACTAGCTTAAAAAAATAAATAACATAAAAATACTATATTATGATGTTGATGATCAAAATTTCATAAAAAATTTTTAGTATTTGAAAAATAATATAGTTTAAGAAATTACAATCACGTGCAAAGCATGTGAACTATTACTAGTATACCAAAAGAGTAGCAAACAATCGGCGAAGTGCATGTGGCATCTTAAAAGCAACAGCTTCATTCATGCAATTGAAAATGCTATTGTCTGATTCCAAAATATCTCTTTTTTGAGCAGATTCTTTAAAAGTTGAACACCGTACTCCATCCACTGTTAGCAGGTCCCCATATGATTGTGGTCCTCTTACATGGTTCAGAAATAACCTTAAGTAGTACCTCTCTCCTTCTGCTAGATTGGCTCCATTTATTCTACCAATGACCTCACCTCTTTTCCTTTTGTTCCAACATCGCTCCTTTTTATCCCAAACATAATGCTCTGGGAATTCTTTATACAAAAAAAAATTGTTTTCTTGGTTGCTTCGATGAAATTAAAGAATTCAGTGAGCATTGTCTTTGACACATGATCACATTGGAGAAGGTTTTTCAAATTTTGATTCTTCCAATAAGTCACACATTGCTTTCCAGGGAGATGCACCTGCAAATTGATGACTGCTGGGAACATCTCATTAAGAGTGAATTCAAAAATTCTCCTGATAGCTTCCTGAGCTAAAACCTATCTTGCATCTTGAAAGAGTTGAATTTCATCTACCATAGTCTCACCATCAGGGTGTGCTATGTACACGGCGACTGTATCATGACCTTTGTAGATGTATTTGTAAAGGTATTTAACTGCTTTTATACCAGAACATATTTTCACATTGATATGGCAATTGTAGCTTGTCAAAAGATATGGATTGTAAGGAACCACCCATCTATTATCCAATGTAGCCTTCCGAACATGTATTTTTTGGTGGTCAAACCTTCTTCTATAAAGTGGATATCCATCTTCAGCACACATAGTCTTCCCACAATATGATCTAGGATAGTGATACTTGCATTTTCCATTCACCATACAAGCATTGTCCTTCTTTAAAGCTCCACATGGGCCACGAATCATATGCTTTACCACCAAATCATATAAATGGGGTATCTATCTTTGTCAGGCAGTTCTGCACATACAAACTTGTCAAATTGATCAGGGCTGGTGATTTTGTAATCCGGTTTTAATATGATCAGCATGTGTGCATGTGGCAATCCTCTCTTTTGGAATTCAATTACGTGAGCTTGGGCAGCTGCCTTTCCAAATATCTCTTCCACTCAGGATTGCAAGTCATAGTAATGAAAAGATCTGGTTTTCCAAATCTTTCAACTAATGCCATTGCATCTAAATATCTTCGGCGCATTTCTCTTGGACCACCAATAAATGATACTAGGAGAACGATTCTTTGGCCAACTTGGTTTCATCTAGTTTCTCCAGCCATGACTGAATCAACTATTCCTTGATACAACGCGGCCGTTATTTCACTTTGTTTTCTTCTATAGAAGTCCAAGTGAGTTGTTTCAAGTTTAATGTACATCTCAACTGCATATTGTTGTAGTAGCCGTCGAGCAAGCAGTAGAATTGACTGTCTTGGCTGTCTAACTTGCAATTTGTAGCAATAGTATTGTTGGCAAGAAACTTTACCAAATCATAAAACTCTCATTAGTAGCATAACATTAAAATGCCATATGGTATTGGATAATAAGAGGGAAAAAATCAAATTGCAATTCATCTAACCTTCTTGCTCTTGATTGAAAATATCTTCGATGGAGCTAAAATTTGGATTAATCTCATTTGGGTCAGTATCTTGGCGAAAAGTTCCCTTGACCATATCATTTGTCTTCTTTATGTTTTGATGCCAACCTATCTCTCCACCTGGGAAGAGAATAGGGTATTGTAGTGGGTCATAGCATCCATAGTAGTGCTTTACACGATATGGAGCACCGGAATAAGCATGGACTATGATGTCTCTTTGAACATTTTCGCTAGGATCATTGCCCTCTATCCATATAGCAGCAACTTGGTCAGCTGTAGGAGAGTTGTAAACTCTTTGATCCAAGTTGACATCCTTCTTTATACATACTTGAAGATTATCCAAGGAAGGATAGTCTTTTAACTTTCTTAGAAAGCGTGCAAATGAATTTCTTTCAAGAATTTCATCAATTTCTTGACAATTCTTTCATTCAAATTCACATCTTTTAAAATATTGAGTCTGTTGTTCAACTCATTCTCTGTGTCATAAAAGTACAATTGTAAGTACCGTGGGACATTCTCCTCTAGAATCAAGGCAGGCAAGTGATGGTAGATTTGTCCTTGAACTCTGAATGTGTAGACCCCTTGCTTAGATGATGCCAACTCTTTGTCCAATCTTGCCCCAAAAGAAGTGAATGAGAAAATACTATTGTATGCACGTATATGCCTGCGGAATTCTTCCCCTTCTTTTGAATTGGATGTGTACAATTCATACAATTCTTCTGAAAGCTCAATATTTCTCAACCTGATTTTTTCGTTTTGGCAACAAAATGAGGGTGGCTCGAATTCAAGCCTCATTGCTCCACAATGTTTGCAAGAAGGTTTAGCTTGTAACGCTTGTAGTTCAGAGCAGACTGGTACATAAGACAGCTCCCCTTAAAAGATTTAATATGTAAACTTGTTAGTTTATCTATATTTGTGTGTCTTGTATATAGAAAATTTAGTTAGGCAAACATTTCCTCCTACCATTATTTTTTGATGGCTTTTGCAATGCTTTGAGTAGCCAAGGCTTTTTCTGTGTTTTCCTTTCTTGAACGGAACCCTGATTATATACATGCTTCCTTTTCTTCTGTAAGGAGCCATACCAGCCCTTTTTTGCTGTTGTTTGTGTACCTGGACTTGCATGTGGAACACATTATCAAACATAACTTTGTAAGAAATATGGTATTTTACAAATTAAACTATCTTCAACATGTAAAATTGTTACTACCTTGGGATGTAGCTTCTTTAATAGCAGTATGGTTTTGAATTTTTCTAGCCTGCCTCGACTTAACACGCCATTGGTTGTGCAATTTCTTTTCTTCTTCGGATAGTGAAGCATACCAACTCCTTTTCTGACCTCCTTCATTAGCTTGGAGCTCTCCTGAAACAGTTTAATAATATTTGGTTCTCCATCTTATGTATCCGGATTGTTTTTTTTTTTTTTTTTTGGATTTTTGAGGGGAAAAAGGGAAAGTTAATATTTGTACTATCTTCAACATGTGAAATTATTAATACCTTCTTTTCTAAACTGCCTCGCCTCAGCACGTCGTTTGTTGAACAAATTTTTTTCTTCTTCGGACGGTGAAGCTTACCAACTTCTTTTCCGACCTTCACAACAGTGTAATAATATTTGGTTCGCCATTTTGTGTATCAGAATATTTTTGGGGAAAAATAAAAAGGAGAATTTAATACTCATACTATATAATTGACCACTTAATTTTCCATCAAAGAATTGTTGTAGAGAAAAGTTGACAACCTTGTGATTTGGATTTTGTTGCTGGATTCATAGAGGTTGCCTGAAGTGTTATCAATGATTTCATACCAAAGGATTTGCTTCTATGGTAGTCCCAAAGCCAGGGCTAGGTTGCCTGATCGCCGAGCATCAAGGTAGAACGAGGAAAAAAAGGTAGAACGAGGAATCTGTATAAAGGTAGTCCCAATACCAGTGATCTTTCATGTCATTAGTAAATTTATATATTTTGGACATGAATCTGTATAAGAGAAAACTATGTCGAAGCCTAGCAGCAGTAACGTACTTGATGTCAAATTCTCAACCATTGACATTTTTTTATCTAAAAAATTGCCAAACTCTCAATCAAATGCATTCGGCACGTGGAAAAAGATAACTGCATCCACCCACTCTTTAATGAGGAAGATGTTGCCCATGGCACCTAGATAAATAGTGGGCAAAATACATCTTACCTCTTGAGATTTAACAATTTTTTATATAGCCATCATAATTTCAAAAGTTATATATAATCTCCTCAGAGTTATGGAGGTAGATCCAACAATACAATTTCCCTTTCCAGGTAATTACTATTGAGCCAGAACTACGCTTATTTACAAATACAAAAGAAAATTTGGTAGAATTCTAAAAGACAAAAGAAAGAAACAAAGTCGATAGTGAAATGAGATTGAAGTGATAACAAAAACAAGGCCAGAGGTAAGCCTAACTGTATTTGTTTAGTGATTTAATGCACTAACTTGATAGTTTTTCAAAGCAAAATGAGAGGCAGTTTCTCCATCAATGGCAACATCTACTTTTCCTCATTAACTACTATTTTCCTTTCAGCATAATGAAGAGCCGCTCTTTGATCTTTACCATCAAAAATACCAATTTCAGGACGACCTACTCAAAGTTTTCTCAAAAAAAAAAAAAAAGAAAACATCATGCTAATAAATAAAAGCGTCAACTACCACCAAATACTTGAAAGGTAAAGAAAGCATTAAAGTATCTACAATATATCATTATTTTTTTTGGAGAATGGGAATGTCAGCAGCACCCAATATGTTGGCATTTAAACTAGTAGCCTAAACAAACAAAATTTCATGCATCAAAGCTAGTTACACCTTGTAAGCCAAAGCCCCGTTGAAAACCTTTCTCATGCTAAATAAACCAATGCCATTTAATAAGCCAAAGGTTAGTATTCTCTTTCCTTTCGATATTTTTTAATAAATCAAATGAAACGCTTCTGTGAATTTTAATAGCTGACATGAAACTGCTGCAGAATAGGACAAATATGATGCATATGTTTAATTCAGTTGAGTCTGGCTATTTGACATAAATGTTTCGATATTGTAAACAAGCAACAACTGCTAGACCACTAACCAGTAAGCTCGCGATGGGCCATTTGTAATTTTAGCTTCATTGAGGAGTTGGTTCAGCTATTGCAGCAGACAAATGGAATTCAATATGGAATTGAAGTTGGATGCAGTGCACAATTATTTGCATATGTTCTAACTGAGAAAGATTGTGATGATTTCTTGCATGAATTGTTATCAATGATTTCATGCCAGAGAGCTTGCTTTTATGGTAGTCCTAGAGCCAGAGCTAGGCTGCCCGATCGCCAGGCATCAATTAAAGTAGAACAAGGAAGAAGAAAAATACCAATAATCTTTCATGTTTATGGTAAATTTATATATTTTAGAGATAAATCTGCGTTAGATAAAACAACGTCGAGGACTGGCAACAATAAACTATTTGATGTCATATTCTCAACCGTTTCTGGTCTAAGAAAATGCCATATTCTCAATCAAAGACATTGGGCGAAAAAGATAACCTGCAGTTTTTACTTTTGTTAGGCACACTTTGCCGTGGACGTTTCCCAAGGAATTAAGAGTTGCCTATTCTCTAACGGGCAAAATGTTAGAGAAAATTCTAAAACTATTATGAAAAAAAAAAATTTTGCTATTTGAGTGGTTGTTTGTGTTGGGGATTCTAAGAATAGGTAGTTCACATTTGCCGAATGCGAGCTCTATTATTGAATTTCTAATTTTGCAAAAATCTAAAAAAAAAAAAAATTTGCTTCAGAAACAAATGCGAGGTCAAGCAAACATATGCGAGACTAAATTTTGCTTCAGACCTTTTGGTTTTTTAATATTAATAAATTCAAACTCATCATTTTTGTTTTTTTCTTTGTTTTTTATAAATTCAAGCAAATTGCTTTTGTTTTCCTTTTGAGTGTGGGTTTTGCTTTTTATTTTATAAAATTACGGAGAATGAATTTTCAAGGGTGAGCATTTGAGGCGAATTTTTAAAGATTGTTTTCGGGAAGACTCAAATCCATATGGTCGGGACCGTTTGAAATTACTCAAGTGTTTCCTTATGGAATAGTCAAGGTAGTTAATGCAAAAAAAGAACGGTTCAAGGTAAACGGACAACGATTAAAACTAGGATAAATTACATTTTACCCCTTGTGGTTTACCCTTTTTCAACATAACCCCCCTATGGTTTCAAAAGCTATACATAACCCCCTCATGGTTTGGATTAAAGTGTCAAAGTAACGGAAATAGTTACTCGTAATGGAACTTCTAAAAATGTCGAAATTACCCTTATAAATACATGACACATTAACCCCGTATGATTTTTATATTTTACCATATAACCCCCTTATGGTTTAATATTTTACCATATAACCCCCTTATGATTTTCAAAATATACACATAATCCCCCTTGGTTAATACATAAATTTCAACTTTTCATAAGGGTAATTTTGATATTTTAGGTGACGCCGTTATGAATGATCATTTCCGTCACTTTGACACTTTAATCCAAAGCATAAGGGGGTTATGTATAGCTTTTGAAACCATAGAGGGGTTATGTAAAAATGCGCTAAACCACAGGGGAGTAAAGTGGAATTTGCCCTTAAAACTACATGCATTTGGCAGGTGAAATCGATTTCAAAGGACTTTTATGTCTTTTGGGTGATTCTTCTTCAACTTAAAAATTCGAGCCCTTGAGTCGAGCCAACGAATATAAACAAAATCATTAATTGGGAGGCAACCCAATGTTTTAAGTTAAATGTGCTAATCTGGTATGATTGTATGTTTACAACATGCATTTAAGTTGGTTTGTTATTTTTGTGTTGTAGGCTTGATAACCAGAAGTCAAGATGAGCATTTGAGGTGAAAAAAGCGAAATTTGATCCATCAACTCAACCCCTCAATTTGTGTTAAAGGTGTTTTTGATCCGTTAAAAAGGGGTAGAATGCATGTATTTATCATTTTGCATGTGCGTGTAAGGTACAAATTAGTAAACAAATGATTTAAAATGCATTGTTGGTTTTTGGGGTTAATAGTCAAAAAATTGGTTGTGCATGAATTCCTGCAGAAACTGCAGAAAATTGAAAAATGCGACCACAATACGCGACAACAAGGTCGCGTATTACAATCCACACCTGCAAAGAAAAAAACGCAACCACTACGTCACGTATTACGATGTCGCGTATTACACTCCGCAACCCCAGTGCAGAAAATGCGACAACAATACGCGACCATGAGGTTGCGTATTGTGTGGTCGCGTAATAGAACATGTAGAACCCTGACCTCGCATTTGATAAATGCGAGGTCTGTGACCTCTTTTTTTTTTTTTTTTTTTTTTTGCATTTCATTGGTCACAAAATTCAAGAAACTTCGCATTTAGAAATGCGAGTTCAGGAAGCTTGCATTTACTGAATGCAAAGACCCCTTAGACGGAATCTCACACTCAAAATGCCCCCTTTGTAGAATTTTTTTAAAATTCATCATAATTTTAGAAATTTCTCCATAAACCAGGTCCAGTGCACAACCAAAGACTATATATATGTTGCACTATAATCATTGCTTAATTTTCCTTAATTAGAAGTTTATGCAAATACCACCTAATTTTCCTTAACTAGAAGATAATTTGGTTTTACTGGTCATACATCCAAATAAATTTTTTTTATACAAGCATTAGCTACATCGTAGCTCCAGCATTATTGCTTTCCTGATGCACAAAACTTTTCTAAACTTCTTTACCACGGGCGAACTACCCCGATGCTTTCTAGGTCCAGAAGTTCAAACATTTGTTATTTCTAGGTCCAATAGTTGTCCAATTGTAACCATACGGAATATGTTGACTTGAGATGGTAATGGGGGCAGGCACCCACCCTGCGGGGGAGTAATGGTGTGGGGATGGGGCGGGGCAGGTGTGGGGAATTTTTCTTCCCTCCGTTTTAAATGGGGCCGGGGATGGGGGACAATACCCCCGTCCCGTTCCCCGCTTCAATTTATTAATATAAATAAATGTAATATATTATATAACCTAATAATAACAAATTTAGAATATTTGATAACTAAATATAACCTTTATTCCATTTCTATCCAAATACCTAGTTAATATTTAGTACAAACATATTACGCATTTTAGGAGTATTCCCAAGTGTTATCTATACAATCCAATTAAATTTCTTAATTTTCTTGGTATTTTATTTCAACACTTTTCTTGTTTCATTTTTCATTTTTCACTTTTTTCAACTCCGTATTTTATTTTATTTTTTGAATTTAACTTTGATCTATTGAATAAATATTTCTAGAAAAAAAAAATCAAATTATTATCCACGGGAAAAAGTGGGGCGGGGCTTGACGGAGTGAGGGGTGGAGGGAATGGAGGCTGGGGACGGGGAACGGGGCGGGAGTGGGGGAGTTTTTTGGCAAGGGCCCTCCCCCCACCCAACCCACCCTGTTGCCACTCCTAAATGCCATGCCCCATCAACTACTATATATGCATCGCTTATACCACACTCTAATTAACATTTTTCAGTTACTAAAACAAAACTGTGGAGTCATAGAATGTTTACCTCTTCTCGAATTAAATGAGATATCCATTCAACTTTTGTGGTGGCATGCAAAGCAGGTCAGGGGAAAGACCAGGTAGCCTACTAGTACTAGTATTGATATCTTAATGAAGGCCAAAACGTGCTTCTTTACGTTTCCACATTGATTTTCTTCCTTGACAAAAACCCAACAAAACGCGCTCTCATGACTTGGAAATGCATTCTTTGTTAAGTACTCACTACACACTACTGTTTGGAAGAAAGGAGCTTGAACATAAACCAATAGCTGTCTCCCATTGTCTCCTCCAACAACTGCTACTACTTACCAAAAGAAAACGTCACTTACACTTGCTTAGAACTAAATTTGTAAAACCATTGACAATTCAGAGACATGAAGATGATAGTAGTTTATTTAAACTTTTAAGCCAATCTAACAACAGCTGTCCACATAATATGATTCCATCTAGTCTGGAGACTATGATGATAGCATATGAATCCACCGCCCAGTTTGGATATTTGCTTTCATGAAACACAAAGCAGAAGAGTTTATTAATATTCCTTAATTAGAAGTTTATGCAAATACCACCTAATTTTCCTTAACTAGAAGATAATTTGGTTTAACTGATCATACATCCAAATAATTTTTTTTATACAAGCATTAGCTATATCATAGCTCCAGCATTGTTCCTTTCCTGATGCACAAAACTCTTCCAGACTTCTCTACCACGTGCGAAGTTCCCCGATGCTTTCTTTTGTGCTCCATTGCCAAAGCCTGGCTCGAAATGTTCAAAGTATCAAATCCAAATATTAGAAGATTTGCAGTTATGCATGTACCTTGGTGTCAGGTTTTGACATATGAAATTCATTCCAAGTAACACTCTGAATATAAATTCACCTTTGCTTTGACACTTGCATTTCTATACTTTTTGATGAGAGATCGAAGTAAATCAAATTTACAGCTGCAAACAACAAAATATGGAATTTTGGATAGAGGATAGGAAAGATACATACACAAAAAAGCTCAAACATTTGTTATTTCAAGGTCCAGAAGTTGTCCAATTGTAACCATTGGGAGTACGTTGACTTGAGAAGGTATTTCTTTCAACAGCTGGACACACACTTGCTTCATTGTCGGCCTCAATTGAGGATTGGGTTCTATACATGACAAGGCCAGCTTTGCCACCAAGGTCACTTGTTTTGACTCTTGCTTACTCGGAGATATAAGTCGAGGATCCACAATATCTTTCAGCAGTACATCATATACTGTTGAAGTAGATGATGATGCGGACAACGTTGACAATACGAAATCACCTGGATGCTTGCCCATGATCACTTCTAAAGCTAATACTCCGAAGCTATAAACATCACATTTTTCATTTACTTCCATGGTATAAGCAAGTTCTGCAATTCACAAAGTCAACAATCACTTCATCCTATGGTGCAACTAAATCCCCTAGAAATATTGAACCGTACTCTAAAAGCATAAATTGCTTTGCTCATGTTAGCTTTATGTAACTGTGGATTAGTTGAGAGAGACAAGGTAAAGAGACAAGTTAGATTTCTTCGAGCAAAGAAGAGTATACCCGGAGCAGCATATCCATATGTTCCAGCAAATGATGTCCAATGAGATGAATCAGGCCTCAAGATTCTTGCAGTGCCAAAGTCAGAAATATGGGCTTGATACTCAGAGTCTAACAGAATATTTTTGCTAGATATATCTCGATGAATAATGGAAGGTGAACAATTCTGATGCATGTAAGATAATGCATTTGCCACATCTTTAACAATACTTACCCTCTTGATCCATTCGAACTTGGCTGCTGTTTCATCATTGCTCAACAAGTGCATCAAGCTTCCCCCTTCCAAGAATTCGTAAACCAAGAAAGTGTGTTGTACATGTGAACAGAATCCATACAGCTTCACGATGTTGCGATGCCTTATATTTGTTAGTGCACGGATCTCATTGGCGAAATCTTTTGGTCTCCTCAAGGCACCATCATCCATTCCATGAAGTTTCTTGACAGCAACCACTTGACCACTTGGCAACTCTGCTTTAAATACACTTCCAAATCCTCCCACTCCGATGCAATACTTGGGGTCAAAATTTTCTATTGCATCAATGATGTTCTCATAGACCATTTTCCCATCAAAGCTCCAGACAGAGAACATATTTCTAGTGAATTCCTGAGGCTTATTCTCCATGCTTCTCATATGTGACCTTGCACGAATGAAGATGCCCACAACCATGACCAAAAGAAATATGGTTGCTAGTATTGGAGCAACAACTAGAAAGATCATTCTTTTAGTTGTCCTTCTACTAGTGTTCTTTTGAGTTGATTGAGAGCAGGGTTTCAATCCAGCAACATTGCCACATAAACCTTTATTGTTTCTCAGGGAATCGAATGGAGCATTTTGAAATGCGCTAATGTTGGGAAGAGGACCTTCCAATTGATTGTAGGATATATCAACGGAAATCAAACTGAAGCAATGATCAAAGCTTTTTGGGATGAAACCTGATATCCTATTATGCGAAAGATTCATTGTCTCAATGCTTTTCATCTCACCTAGCTCTGGTGGCAATTTCGAGTCCAGCATGTTTTGGCTGAGATCCAGAGTTGCAAGTGAGGGAAGATTTCCTATTTGAGAAGGAATACTATCGAAGAGTGCATTTTGGCTCAAGTTTAAATCCAGCAACTGTGTGCAATTGCCTATTTGTTCTGGAATTGAGCCACTAAGATTATTGGCCGACAAACTAAGATTTAAAAGTCTATACATCTGACCAATTTCTGATGGTATATTGCCTGAAAGGTCGTTGCTATCCAGCTTAAGCTCAAGCAACAAAGTCAACTTCCCCAAACTTCTAGGGATCTTTCCATGCAAGTGATTTGAAGAGAGATGAAGTTTTTGCAGACGAGATACCTCTCCAAGCCCAGCTGGTATTCTGCCCGAAAGATTATTGTTCGAGATCCTCAACTCTGTCAAAGTCAGATAGCCACTCCAATTCCAAGACAACTGACCAAAAAACATATTATTTCTTAAATTAATATAATCTGCATATGGATAGACGCCAAATTCTTCAGAGACATTTCCTGACAGTTGGTTGTCAGCGACATTGATAACTCGTAAACTAGAACAGTTTTTCAAGCTCCTTGGTATAGCACCGACAAAGTTATTTTCAAATACTGTGAACCACGTCAGTGAGCTACCAATGCAAATATTTTCAGGTAAATGGCCAGCAAAATTATTTTGAGACAGCCCTAGCTCATTTAAATGTGTAAGATTGTTGAATCCATCGGGCAGAGCACCACTTAGCTGGTTTTGGAAAATATCAATATAAGCTAGTAGCTTCAATGTTCCCAATTCGGGAGGGATAGCCCCATATAAGTTGTTTTGAGAAAGTCGCAAGTCAATGAGATTGGTTAAATTTCCTATGGCCGAAGGAATCTGTCCGGAAAGATAATTTTGGAAAAGATACAGCAGAGTCAAGTCTCTTAAGTTTCCAATAGAAAGAGGAATCGGACCTGTGAGGGGGTTGTTAGCTAGAGAGAGTTTAGTAAGAGATCTGAGCTCCCCAATCTCTTCTGGAATGCGACCTGATAGCTGGTTCCAAGAAAGATCTAAATCATTTAGTTTTGTCAAGTTTCCAGTTTCTTTGGGAATAGGCCCAGAAAGATTATTTTGGAATAGATGCAGTAGAGTCAAGCCACTTAAGTTTCCAAAAGAAAGAGGAATCGGACCTGTGAGCGTGTTGCTAGATAAAGTAAGTATAGTAAGGGATCTAAGTTTCCCAATCTCTTCTAGAATGGGTCCTGATAGCTGGTTCCCAAAAAGATCTAATTCCTTTAGTTTTGTCAAGTTCCCAATTTCTTTGGGAATAGGCCCAGAAAGATAATTTTGGAAAAGATACAGCAGAGTCAAGCCACTTAAGTTTCCAATAGACAGAGGAATCCTACCTGTTAGCGTACTGTTAGCTAAAGAGAGCTTCGTCAGAGATTTCAGCTTCCCAATCTCTTCTGGAATGGATCCTGAAAGTTTGTTGGTTCCTAGATCTAGCTCGGCCAGGTTGGTCAGATTGCCAATAGAAGTAGGGATTGATCCATTGAATGAGTTATCGGAAAGGTACAAGAACCTAAGATTGGTAAGTTGGCTGATTTCAATAGGAATAGCACCAGAAAATTGATTTGACCAGAAGTCAAGATAGGTTAGTCTGGAAAGGTTCCCAATGTTGGATGGTATGGTCCCACGGAGTGCATTTTGAGAAAGATCAATTGTAATTAGATGGGGTAGAGACGAGAAATTGAGATGATCAAGTGTACCATTGATGCCAGAACCAGTGATGTTGATCACCGATACTCGTCCAGCTTTGTTGCATCGAATTCCATCCCAGGTATTGCAAGGACTTGCAGAAGATGACCAGGATGACAACTTAGATTGGCTATAATTGTCAAGACTGGCTTTCCATGTTAAAAGAGCTTTCCCTTCACTTCCTGTACTTGATGCTGCATGCATTTGATCATTAGCAGCATTAATTCCAGAACTTGAGAGTAAGTGAAGGATGGCCAAGCACACAAAAACTAAACTAACTGGACGGATGGAATAATTCAAGATTGACATATTTGCTGGATATATGCCACAATGAAATTCTTGAGAAAACTTTTGCTGTAAAGCTGATAGCCATTGTCGCAATTGTGCAGGAATTTATTAGAGTTGAAGATCCAAGAAAACAATTCTGACTGGAGGTGACTGAAATCGTCTGTCTGTCGCTATCATCATAAATTCATGTTCTCATCTTTCATGCAAAAGTCCGTGTTCTAACCTATCATGTAAAAGTCCATGTTCTCACCTGTCATGCAAAAGTTCATGTTCTCACATATCGTGCAAAAGTCCGGTTTGATAATTTACTTGACATATCGTGCAGAAAGTCCGGTTTGCATTTACATAAGACAGTTTCTTTCCCCGCATATGACGTCCATGTAATAAGCTTTTGTATTAAACCTTGAGGGTCCATCTCATATAAAATTCGAAGAATATCAACCACCTAGAATTTCATAAACATTATATTTAAAGCTTTGGGAAAAAATTGCTGTACCAAGAATTCAAAGTTCACAGCATACAGGAGCAGATGACGAGGGCTGCAATAATTTCAGGAGTCCTTTTTATTTTTAAATATTTCCGCCCAAAAATTCATTTTTTTTTTGCTAGTTTTGGTAATCTTATATGCATCCCATCTCAGTATTTTAATTCAGCTCCAATCCCTAGTCATGTGGTCTGCCAAAACAAAAAAAGATTTTGCTGTAAGTACAATATTTCGAAATTATCAGATGGTTGATTTATTGTTCTAAAAATTATATCCTCCCAAGTATTATAACTCTCAAAGCAACACAATAACTTGTCAAAATCAAAGACAACCAATATGTCTAAAGTATGACAAAATTAACTGATCTGGACGTGCACTTTCTTCCTGTAGTATATGTTATTAACTTTCTTCCTTTGGTTACTTTATGAGAAAACTTTTCAAAAAGTTTAATCTTCTAACTAGTGGAACGAGGCACCATATGAAGCAACTACTCGTTTTTCTGTTGTAGAGTTTTTTATTTATGGAGGCTGTCACTTTCATTTTTCTTTTTCTTAATATCTCTTTGATTTCTTCAAAATTCTTTTGCTAAGATCCACTTGATGCCAAAGGAAGCATTGGTATGTTTGTTTAGTTTTGAACAAGCAAAAAGCTGTGTGGTCCCAAAGGCACGTGAGGCTTAAGATAGTAGTAGCTCTTTGGATCAATTGGAATCCATCTGTCAAACCGGTTTATTGGACACTATTGCTAGTCTTTTGTGTGTGTGTGTGTGTGTGTGTGTGTTTGTTTGTTTAATATTAGTAGACTTTGGGCTAGTCTTTTGCGTGTGTGTGCGTGTTTTTTTTTTTTAAATATTAGGAGACGTTCGGTGCCAAATTGCCATCAGCCAGGTTTTCCACATGGAAAGAGGCTATGGCGGGGAAAAAAATTGCCAACTCTAGTTTGGAACATTCAAGAGCTAGAATTAATTTAATTCTATTGTCATTAAATTGCATGTGGCACTTCATTTCTTTTACATTTTTTTAAATTGTAAAAGAGATTGAGTGGTGCCAACTGACGAGCACAGGGTATATATACAATAATAGAGCTCAATTTACAGTTAAATTTTAAATTTATAATTTCCTAAACACCCTAAACTTTACTTCAAGTATACAAATCATGAGCGAATATAAGGTATTAAAGGTCGATCGCACGAGGAAGAGTACACAGCTATCAGCAACACTAAAACTTTTCTATTATTTTGACGATCAACAAATTGAAAGAAATAAAATTAAGCTAAAATGTGGAAGAAAATTAACAAATGAAAGATTTTGAAATCATGGTATCCCTAATTACTCTTGTAAAGCAATTTTCCAAATCATTGAGCGCTACTACATTGGCTAACTGTGGTGTAATTGTTTTATGCATGTCAAACCTACTCTTGTAGTGAATTAACTATACCTATAACTAATTTATACCTATTCTCATGACTATGAAACTAGCCAAAGGTTCATTAGTTTCTATTAAATTATATGGAACAAGCCACCAAAACCACAAAAGTGCACCGCTACTCGCGTGAGTGTACTTCTTAGGTTTAACATTTCCATGAACTAGTATCAAATTCTAATTTTTATTGCAAATCTAACACCTTGAAATGATCACAATCAATGGCCAATTAATCATGATTATAAGAACAAAAATGCTAAATAACTTGTTCAAAATAATAACATCAAATAACCCAAGAAATATCACAAACAATCGATAGATAATTCAAGCAAAATCCAAGACAGGAATGATAGGGTGTAATTTGTTATTAATTTCTCCTTTATCCTTGCCAAATATTATTTAAACTGTCGGATTCTACTTATATTTGATATTTACACTTAATTATAGGAGGTGGAGCAGAAAAATGCTAAAAAGGGTGATTTTCTTGAAGTCATGCTGTCAAGTCCAAATTCTCGGGATTGTGTGCACATGGGAAGCTTCCAAAAAAAATTGACAAATCCGATTCCAAGTTGTGTTGAACCAATTCTTTCCCTTTTGTTGACTAATAGTTTACTAGAATTAGGAAACAAGAACAAGAAGCATGGGAATATCGGAGGTTGCCTTATTTTTTTTTCCTCTTTCTTATTCGGTTAGGAAACTGACTAGTATATATACTAGTCACATATGTTTTCTTATTCGGTTAGGAAGCAAGTCATCTTCTTCGTTCCTTTACTTTTTCATTCGAACAAATATCACAATAAGGAAATTACCAACTTTTCACATGGTAATTAACGATTTATTAACTGGTTGTTTATTTATTTTTGTTTCCAATTTTATAAAAATCTCTCTTACTCTGTACTCTAAAAGAAACAAATTCTCCCTAATCCCTATGGATTCGACCCTACTCACCGCTATATAGAAAATTTTTATTTTTTTATTGAATAGGTTTTTATTATTGCACAAGTTCGACACCTGTCAATTTTTGGCGCCGTTGTTGGAGGACTGGCGTTGGTTTATTTGTTTCTTTTTAAGTTTATTTTATTTTACTTTATTTTTTTCTTGGTATTTTTGATCATTTATGCCTCGTTCTTCTCGTACAGGAAATTTGGTGTATATTCCTGAAATAGAGAAGACAACATGTAAGTTAAAAAAAGAGACCAGAGATTCTGAAGAGGAGGAAATTACCATGGCCAACAATCAGACATTAAGGGAGTTGGCTGCTCCTGACTTAACTTAGTAGCCACTATGCATTACTTTTCTAAACTTAAATGAAAATACTCATTTTGAATTAAAATTTGGATTAATTCACCTCTTACCTTCTTTCCATAGTCTTTCAGATGAGGATCCCCACAAGCATCTACAAGAATTTGATGTAGTATGCTCGAGTATGAAGTCCCCTGGGATTAATGAAGAACAAATAAAGCTGAGAGCGTTTCCTTTTTCTCTTAAGAACTGGGCGAAAGATTGGCTATACTATCTACCAGCAAATAGTATCACAACTTGGGTGCAACTGAAGAAAAAGTTATTGAAGAAGTATTTCCCTGCCTCTCGAGCTACAAGTTTGAGGAAGGAAATTTGTGGCATTAAGCAGCAGCCGGGGGAGACCTTATATGAGTACAAGGAGAGATTCAACAAATTGTGCACGGGATGCCCACAACATCAGATAAGTGAATAGCTATTAATTCAATATTTTTATGAAAGTCTTTATTTGTTTGACAGGAATATTATTGACGCCGCGAGTGGTGGAGCACTGGTGAACAAAACTCCTAGAAAGTGTGGGAGTTGATTGAGAAAATGACGGAGAATTCACAACAATTTGGTTCCCAAGATAATCTTCCCACTTGTCGAGTGAACAAGGTAGAAATTCCATTAATTCAACAGCAGTTATATGAACTGACTTCTTTTGTTCAACAATTGGCTATAGGGAACATGCAACAAGTCAAGGTGTGTGGAATCTGTACCAATATAGGACACTCCACTGATATGTGCCAATGCTCCAAGAGGAAAATGTGGAACAAGTTAGCATGACTGACAACATGCCCGCCCCACGGAGGCAATATGATCCATACTCCAACACCTACAATCCTAGTTTGAGGGATCACCTGAACTTTAGCTATAGCAGGAACTGACAATAACACTTTGGTCAAAATAGACAGCAAGGGTTCCAACCCCAATACCAGCCCAAGTCTCAACCTCCATCTTCTGATTCAGAAAGCTCTTTGGAAGATATGGTCAAGAGTCTGGCCACGAGTACCGAGGTCAAGCATACAAAATCTTAAAAACCAAGTGAGTCAGAAGGCAATAGCAATTAACCGCCTGGAGTCTCGACATTTTTTAAAAATTGCCATCTTAACCTGAAGCTAACCCAAGGAATGTAAGTACCATGACCCTCAGGAGTGGGAAGAAGGTTGAAAGACCCAAGGTTGCGGTTCCTAAAGATAAAAGCGAAGAGCACATTCAGCAAGAACTCAAAGAAGAAGGAGGGGCATATACAAACCCTAAGAAGGTAATTTCTGATTCTATATTAAGAATAAATCTAATACTCCACCTTTTCCTAACAGGTTGGAGAAACCAAGTAAATCAGACAAGGAGAAGGAGATCTTGGAGATGTTAAAAAAGGTTGAAATAAATATTCCTCTATTGGATGCAATCAAACAAGTGCCTAGATATGCTAGATTTTTTAAGGATTTATGCGTCAATAGGAGGAAGTTGAGAGGAGATAAGAGAGTAGTGGTGAGGGAGAATATGTCTGCAGTGCTACAAAGGAAACTCCCACCCAAGTGTGGAAATTCAGGTATGTTCACTATCCCCTGTAAAAAATTAAAAATACCATGCTAGATTTAGAAGTATCGATAAATGTAATGCCAAAGGCCATTTATACTTCTCTAAATTTAGGACCACTAAAAGAAACTGACATTATAATTCAATTAGCTAAACGCACTAACGCTTATCCTGAGGGGCTAATTGAAGATGTTCTAGTACAAGTTAATGAATTAGTGTTTCCTACTAATTTCTATGTTTTAGATATGAGTGATGAACACTCCTCAAATCCATCCCTTATTTTGTTAGGTCAACCCTTCTTAAGAATTGCTAGTATCAAAATTGACGTTAATAAAGGTTCACTAACAATGGAATTTGATGGGGAAGTTGCTCAATTTAATATCTTTGATGCATTGAAATACCCACATGAGTCTAATTCCATTTTTTTGGTGAGTGTGATTGATCCTGTAGTGCAGGAAGTGTTTGAACTTAATGGTAGGGATGAGCTAGAAGTGACCCAGACCAAACACCTCGACTTTGAAACAACTTGTGATGTGCAGTTGAATGATGAGTTGTAGTGTGTGGTTGGGGCATTGCAATCACTGATATCTACTTCAGTAAGGTATGGGCTTGCTTCTATTTTTATGCCTGGGACTCACCAAAAGTTATTACCTTATGTTTTGTAGGCACCTGAGGTGGAGTTAAAACCCTTGCCGGACCATTTGAAGGAAGCATATTTGGGTGATGAGAAGACATTACCTATGATAATCTCTACAAAATTATCACGCAGTCAAGAAGATAAGCTAATCCGGGTGCTTAAGGACCACAAGGAAACCATCGAATGGATCATTGCTGATATAAAAGGAATCAGTCCATCGGTGTATATGGATTGTATTAGGCTAGAAGATGATGCAACATCTGTCAAGTAACCTCAAAGGAGACTGAACCCAATGATGATGGAGGTAGGGAAAAAAGAGATACTTAAACTCTTGGTTGTGGGCAAAATTTTTGCCATCTCTAATAGCCAGTAGATGAGTCCAATTCAAGTGATTCCCAAGAAGGCAGGAGTGAAGATGGAGGCGAACCACAAAGGAGAGGTAATCCTAATTCATAGGGAAGGGAAAATGAATTTCATGCTCTTCCTTTTGGGAAGGGAGGATTAGGAAAATCCTATTGATTGTAGTTTTCTCCGGACCCCCTGGAAAGACATGAAAAAATGGCCCTGCCGATGTGGGCTAAATAAATCAACGGAAAGTATTGGTTCTATTGAAAATGCTAGTGAAGGTGATGAGCCAAATATAAAAGATAAGACTAAAAACATTCAGAGTTGGGGGGCCAGTGCATTGATTATCATAAGCTAAATGCGGTAACCAAGAAAGATCACTTTCCCCTCCCCTGTATAGATCAAATGATAGAAACCTGTTATGCTTATTATTGCTTTCTAGATTGTTTTTCAGGTTACTTCCAAATAGCAATAGCGCCAAAAGATCAAGAGAAGACAACATATTGTCAACTAAAGAGAGTATCGTCAGAGATTTGAACTTACCAATCTCTTCTGGAATCCATCCAGAAAGTTTGTTGCTTCCCAGATCTAGCTCGGCTAGTTCGGTCAGATTGCCAATAGAAGTAGGGATTGATCCATTGAATGAGTTGTAGGAAAGGTACAAGAACCTAAGATTGGTTAGTTGGCTGATTTCAATAGGAATAGCACCAGACAATTGATTTGCATCCAAGCCAAGATAGACTAGTCTAGAAAGGTTCCCAATGTTGGAAGGTATGGTCCCATGGAGTGCATTTTGAGAAAGCTCAATTGTAGTTAGATGGGGTAGTGACCAGAAATTGAGATGATCAAGTGTACCTTTGATGCCAGAACTAGTGATGTTAATCACTGATACTCGTCCAGCTTTGTTGCATCGAACTCCATCCCAGGTACTGCAAAGATTTGCAGATGACCAGGATGACAACTTAGATTGGCTATAATTGTCAAGACAGGCTTCCCATGTTAACAGAGCTTTCCCTTCACTTCCAATACTTGATGCTGCATGCATTTGATCAGAAGCAGCATTGACTCCAGAACTGGAGAGCAAGTGAAGGATGACCAAGCATGCAAAAACTAGAGTAATTGGACAGATGGAATAATTCTGGATTGACATATCTGCTGGATATGTGTCACAATGAAATTCTTAAGAGAAAACTTTTACTGTAAAGCTGATGACTATTTTCGCAATTATGCAGGTATTTATAGAGTTGAAGATCCAAGAAAACAATTCTGATATGGCTTAAGTCCAAGAAAACAATTCTGGTGACTGAAATCGTCTGTCTCTCGTTATCATGATAAATCCATGTTCTCACCTATCATGTAAAAGTCCGTGTTCTCACCTATCATGCAAAAGTCCATGCTCTCACATATCGTGCATATGACGTCTGTGTAAACACGTTTGCATCTACGTAAGACAGAGTTTCTTTCCCTGCATATGATCTAATAAGCTTTATTTCCTAGGCCTTTACCACCCCCCCCCCCCAACACACAGCAAAAACAACAATCTAGTTCAGTCTTTAACTCTCAACATAATGTCAAGTCTGGGGTTGATTTTGTAAACTAAAGTCTATTTCGAGTTTTCGCCTTGGAGATGGAACGTCTTCTTTGACTCTTTAAGTTTATGACAGTTTTTAAGCTTGTTCAAATATGGTTGGTTTTGTTTCAGAATTTAGTTTAGTCACTTTTTATTATTTTTTCCCTTTGGTTCTCATCTATTTTCCTTCTTCTTGTGGGCTATTTTTATTCCTTTAACAGTCTCTGCGCATGCAAAATAATTAAAAAGAATCCAGCATATCGTCATTCTCAATAATAAACCCAAAAAATTCTGAGGCTAAACTTGTCTTTCCAGATAAATGATTGGTCTTGGAATATTTGGGAAAAGATAGACTCATTATGGAAGTTATAGAGGATTGCAAAATAGGATAAGCAATTAAAAAATGGTAAGCATATATAACACTTGCGCTCAGACTCCAAAAAATATTTATATCCTCAAACATAATGAGAAATATTAGCAGGAAATGGAAATATTGGAAGGTAGCAAAGTTAAAGAAAGATATCTACAGAACCTCAAGAATTTGTGACTCCTTTCTTCAACATAACTCCTTTCTTAATTAACTATTAGAAGAAGTTGTACATCTAAGATAATTCATGATTTTGTAGCATGAAGAGGAATGGCAAATACTAGAAACAACAAATATAACTTCAAAAAGAAGCTAGTGCAGTCAGTTGCTCCCCAAGCAATTAAAAATTTGAAGTATTTCCTGTCAACAAATTAAAATTTTCAATTGTGTCTTTTATAGACTAATTTCGTTCCTCTAAATTTTAATGGAAAGTACAAATAGTTGAGTTTGTCTTTGTATCCCACGTCGAAAGTTTTACAAAAAATATCTTCTATTAGTAATTATAAATATAGTGGACTTAAATGAGTTTAATTGAGTACAAGTGCCATATGCACCAATCCAAGAAAGTTTTGGGCGGCTCAAGTTCCAATTTTAGAGGAGTTTTGATTAGGGATCAAACCAAAAGAGCAAGTTATGGGTCTTTGGGCCATTAAACATTTGTGTTATTTAGACAATTTTGTGTTTTCAGTTTTATGTGCCTTTTGGGCCTAGAAATTATTTGTTAAGATTTTATACTCTCTCTTTTATATTTTCTTTCTGTTATAATAACTGTGCTAATCCTTCACCCATAAACGTAGGTCAATTTAATCGAACCACGTAGAATTTCATGATTTTTTGTTCGATTTATTTGTTTTGTTATTACCATTATTGAGTTGGTAAAAACTCCATTATTTTCGTTGGTCAATTTTTTGGAACTAGACCTAACAAATTGGTATCACTGCTTCAGGTTTTGGATTCCTGATGACAACAACCCAAGTACCGTATGCACCAATCCAAGAGAGTTTTGGGGGTCCACATCTCAGTTTAAGAGGAGTTTTGATTAGGCTTCAAACAAAAAGAGCAAATTATGGGCCTTTGGGCCACTAAGCATTTGTGTTATTTAGGCTCTTCTGTATTTAATTATTTCTAAGATTTTATATTTTCTTTCTATTATAGTACATGTGCTACTCCTTCGCCCGTGGACGTAGGTCAATTTGACCGAAACCAAACTATGTAAAATTTCGTATTTCTCCGTTTGATTTATTGGTTTTGTTATTGTCATAATTGAGTTGGCAAAAATCCTATTATTCTCGTTGGTTAATTTTTTGGGACCAGACCTAACACAAACTTCTCTCAAAAAGTATAGTACATCAATACAAAATTGCTAAAATCAACAAAATAGTGCTGGAGTATTGCTTTATTTCTGAGGTCTTTAGTCTTTATCACAACTCCTCCGGCAATGTCTCAAAAATGAAAAAAAAAGTACAAAAAAAGAAAGTTAATTAGAAAGTTCAAAGCGGTCTTTCGATGTGTCCAATGATATAGTTGGAAGTAGAGCTGTCAAAATAGGTGATTTGAACGAGTTTGGGTTGGTAAAAATGGGTAATGGGTATAAGTGAATCAATACATTTATACCCATTTAATTAAATGGGTATAAATGAATAAGTCAAAAAATGAATTGAGTAATCAAATTACCCATTTATTTTAATTTTTTGTAAACTCATTTAAATTCATTTTTGCAAACTAAGGCCCTGTTTGGAAGGTGAGTTTTTTGGGAGTTTGTCTAAAACTTTGCTGTAGAAGTTTTTTAAAAAATTTTTGAAATGTGTAGATTTTTGAATATTTTGAAATGTATAGTTTAAAAACTTTGAGAAATTTTTTTAGATTACTGTAGCTAAAGTTTTTAAAAAACTTGTAGCAGACAAATTTGGCAAAAAACTTGGATTCCAAACAAGGCCTAAGTTATTAATTTGTACCATCCTTTGCACCCATCATTAGTTTTAAATATTTATTTATAATGTTCAATAAACCTAATTACCAATTTTTTCCATCTGTATTCTATGTCGCAAAATTACATACTATTTAATAATTGAATAATAAGAATATAAAAATTTGAACTAAGTACTATAAAATCTAACGTAAAAACTTAATTCAAAAATTTTGAACCCCTAGCATTTTTTCGTTTGTAAATTTAATAATTTTATTTTAGAAAGGTAGAAAAAGAGGTTAAAACTTGTCATAAATTGATAATGCTGAAAAATGAGCAATTTAACAAACTAGGAGAAAATAAAATGATAAGATAAAACTAACAAATAATAATAATAATAATAATAATAATAATAATAATAATAATAATAATAATAATGAAATAAAAGTAGTTAATATCATGATAAAATAAAAATCTAAAAAAAAAAGAGGTGGGGAAGATAGAAGGCATGGGGGAAGACAATTTTAAACTAGTAAATTGGGTTTGATGGGTTACCCAATAATACTCATTTAATAAATAAGTATTATTGGATAACATTTATACCCACATGCAAAAATTTAAAATACCCATACCCATCTATTCATGGATGGATATGGGTAAATTTAGTTAAATGAGTTTGTTTAACATCTATAGTTAGAAGAAAGAGTCATTGCTTAACCTTAAGCTATTCATGTCTTCCTTTATAATTTTGATTGGATCCACTATCTCCTAAGAAGTTTCCCATTGAAATATTAGGCTTTCGCTATCCCACTCTGTCCTAATACCCACTGAAGTCTTGGGCATTGGCTATCCCACTCTCTCCTAAGAAGTTTCCCATTGACATCTTAGGCTTCGACAGATAATGGTTGTTGCTGGTATTGAAGGTTCAAAGTGGGCGGCTCAAGTTGGGATAGATACTATTCTTTTGGAGAGTGGCTTTGTAAGCATTGACTGATAGAAATTGGGGGGACAGAATTATTACGAGTTAGTGCTGAAGTGGGACAGAAATTGGTGAAAGAGGTGGGAATCAAGAGACCATAGAATGTCAATCTACTTCTAAAACATTCCACTTTATTGTTATTATTATTTTTTAAGGAAGAGAAGGGTGAAATATAAGAAGTGAGGAGGAAAAAGAAGACTTGAATCCAAAATTTCTAATTTTTTAGTTCTCAACTTTAACTATTAGAACATAAGTAAGTCTTTTATATTGTCAGTGTGTAATTTTTTTATACTGACAGGTTTAAATCATAACATATAACATGAATTTAATTTTAAAATTCAAATCATATACATGTGACACATTCACTTTATTTCTTCTCGTGATTGGAAAATTACCTATTGCTCCTCCAGCATTGATCTTGATCAACATATTTCGAAAAGGATCATTATTTTCTACCAATTGCATATGCATGTGCAAAAGAGTAATTTAAAATTCAAAAGTGCAAGAAATGTAGTTTTGGTCCTCATGTTTAGTTTTGTGTGTTGAAGTGGTCCTTAACGTTTTGACCAAAAGAAACGTGGTTCTAGAGTTTCTAATTTTAAGCATATATAGGACGACTAATAGAAAAATTACAATATCTAATGGTTAGAATCAAATTGGAGTTAGTAAAAAATTTTGACTTTAAATTTTTGCTTCCTATTGTTTGAAGTTTTGATCAATATGGTCTATTATGTATTAAATATTTATGTTTAAAGTTTTCAAATAAAATAATATGTGAATTAAATTGAACATATGACAAATGTGTCTTAAAATCCTTTAAAACACCTCATATTAGCAAAACACTATTCATTAATCTAAAGAGCATCTCTTGGCTAATTTTATTATAATTGAATAATAGTATATTGATAATACATAAAAAGAAAGATTGTGGGTTAGGAATGATGATTAAATTAACTAGTAAATATAATTACCTATATAAAGTGCTCGTACAAATTTTTGAATAAATATCCTGTTTTTTTAACAATAATGTAAAATATTTATGTCATTTCTAACTTAATTGACAACCAATTCAAATACCAAAAAAGAAAAAAAAATTATTGTTTAATCACCTTAATTTGGATATAGTATATCTTGTTCACATTTTAAACATATATTTAATTGAGTGCTTAATTATCAATATACGCGAACAAATGATAAAACTAATTATCCAATAATTATGGATATAATCAGATGGATTGTGAGTCTATAATAAATTTGATACCAAATATACACAAGAGAAGAAACATTTTAGAAATTAGTACTAGGAATAAATGAAATAGAAAATAAAAAAAGAAGAAAAAAAGTTGAAAATAAATTTAGGGTCTAGTTTCACCTTGCACCTCTTAACATGTGCTTTATTCTCCCTTTGCATTCTTAATTTTCAATTTTTGACACTTTGTATCCACTCTAGCACTAAATCTTGGGGGTCCATCTCATATAAAATTCTAAGATTATCAATCACCTAGAATTTCATACACTTTACCGTTAAAAATTTAAAGCTTTGGAAAAAAAAGTGTTTTTACCAAGAATTCAACGTTCACAACATACTGGAGCAGATGACAAGGGTAGCAATAATTTTAGGAGTTCTTTTATTTTTAAATATTTCGACCCAAAAAATGTTTCCAAACTTTTGTTTTTTTGTTAGGTTTTGTAAACTTATATGCATCCCATCTCAATATTTTAATTCAGCTCCTGTAGTGATGGAATGACTAGCGGAATAAGGCACCATATGAAGCAACTACCTTTATAGTCATATTTCATAGGAATGCTCGTTTTTCTGTTTAAGATTTTTTTTTTATTTATGGAGGTTGTCACGTTCATTTTCTTATTCTTACTATCTCTTTAATTTCTTCAAAATTTCCTTGCTAAGACCCACTTGATGCCAAAGGAAGCACTGACATGTTTGTTTAGTTTTTGAACAAGCAGAAAGCTATGTGGTCCCAAAGGCACGTGAGGCTTATGATAGTAGCTCTTTGGATCAATTGGAATCCACAATATCTTTCAGATCGGTTTATTGGACACTATTGCTAGTCTTTAGTGTGTGTGTTTTGTTTTTAATATTAGGAAATTAGATCGAGTATTGGAATTGCTTCATATGTATATATATATATATATATATATATGTATATATATATATATAACTGTTATGGTTTGGTTTTCTAAAATTTTGGGTGATTGTTGATTATATTGGGTTGTTTGTATTTTTTGGATTTTTGAGATATTGTTACTTGTAGTGGGCTATTTGTACTTGTGGCTGTATTGAGGAGTTAATTCAGCTGTTGAGATGGGGGAGATGGGGGATTTAAGATGTAAGGCGGAGATGGGGGATTTTTTCACTTTATTTATAGATTGGTTAAAAATAAAGAAATTATTGTGAATTGTTGAGAATTTAAAAATTAAGTAAGTTGGCATCTTTATAATTGCATCAAGCTGGAATTGTTTATAAAGTTAAAGAAGATACCAATGCCCGCTCAAGTTCGAAGATGTGGGTTTGAAAAGGTCAAGGTAGAAGAGCATGTTTCAATTGCTATTTGTTGTGAAAAAATTTTCCTTACACATTTTTTAATTACATTTTTATTTCATATATATCACATCGTCACAATTTATTCTTCTACAAAAACTCCAAAAAACTTTTAAAATCTTAACAGGACCTAAATCAAGTTGTTGATTTTAGAATGTATCAAATTTGGTCAAGTACAGTGATTTCCAGGTAATTGTATAGTTGTCCATGGTCAATTAGGGATCATAGCCTGTCTTCTCATTATATTGGTTTGGCATATACCTTCCATTTATTATGTCGGTTGAGTCTAAGATTTGGTTTCGATCCAAGAACTGCTTTCCCTTGTTATAGTTGACTTCCATTCGTATGTATTTCTAACAGGAGGAGTTCATGATGAAGGTCCTGTTTGGCAAAGACGTTTTTTTGCCTAATTTTTCTTCTACAAGTTTTTAATAACTTTAGCAACAATAATCTCAAAATACTTCTCAAAATTTTTAAAATACATACTTAAAAATACTAAAAAACAGAAAAAAAAATTTTCCCTTCTCCCTTTCTTCTTCCTCCTTCCCCAGCTCAACTTACCACCACCTCTACCGCTGGCCAACACCGGCCACCTCCTCGAGCATTGTGCCAGCACCAGCGACCTGTTTTTTTTTTTTCCCTCTTCTCCCTCTCCCTCTCATCCTCCCACTTAGAGGAATGAAAGATACTTACACAAAGAAGCTCAAACATTTGTCATTTATAGGTCCAGAAGTTGTCCAATTGTAACCATTGGAAATATGTTGAATTGAGATGGTATTTCCTTCAACAGTTGGATGCACACTTGCTTCATTGTCTGCCTTAATTGAGAATTGGGTTCTATGCATGATAATGCTAGCTTTGCCACCAAGGTCACTTGTTTAGACTCTTGCTTACTTGGAGATGAAAGTCGAGGATCCACAATATTGTCTTTCAGCAGTATATCATGTGCTGTTGAAGTAGATGATGATGCCGACAACGTTGACAATATAAGATCACCTGGATGCTTGCCCATGATCACTTCTAAAGCTAATACTCCAAAACTATAGACATCACATTTTTCATTTACTTCCATGGTATAAGCAAGTTCTGCAATTTACAAAATCATTAATCAGTTCGTACAATGGTGCTAATGAATCGCCTTGGATTTTTGAATCATATTCCAAAACAAAATGCTGTGCTCATCTTAGCTCCTATGTAAATATGCATTAGTTGAAAAAGAGAAGGTAAAGAGACAAGTAAGATTTACTTGAGCAAAGAAGAGTATACCTGGGGCAGCATATCCATATGTTCCAGCAAATGAACTCCAATGAGATGAATCAGGCATCAAGATTCTTGCGGTGCCAAAGTCAGAAAATATGGGCTTGATACACAGAGTCTAACAAAATATTTTTGCTAGATATATCTCGATGAATTATGGAATGCGAACAATTCTGATGCATGCAAGATAATGCATTTGCAACATCTTTAACGATGTTTACCCTCTTGATCCAATCAAACTTGGCTGCTGTTTCATCATTTGTCAACAAGTGCATCAAGCTTCCACCTTCCAAGAATTCATAAACCAAGAATGTGTGTTGCACATGTGAACAAAATCCATATAGCTTCACGATGTTGCGATGCCTTATATTTGTTAGTGCACGAATCTCATTGGCGAAATCTTTTGGCCTCCACAAGGCATCACCATCCGTTGCATGAAGTTTCTTGACAGCAACCACTTGACCATTTGGCAACTCTGCTCTAAATACACTTCCAAATCCTCCCGCTCCAATGCAATACTTGGGGTCGAAATTCTCTATTGCATCAATAATGTTCTGATAGATCATTTTCTCATCAAAGCTCCAGACAGAGAATACATTTCTATCAAATTCCTGAGGCTTGTTCTCCACGCTTCTCGTCCCTGACCTTGCACGAATGAAGATTCCCATGACCACGATCAAAAGAAGCATGGTTGCTAGCATTGGAGCGACAATTAGAAAGATCATTCTTTTAAATGTCCTTCTACTAGTCTTCTTTTGAGTTGATTGAGAGCAAGGATTCAAACCGAAAACAGTGCCACATAAACATTTATTGTTTCTCAGAGCATCAAATGGAGCTTTTGAAATGCGCTGGTGTTGGGGAGAGGACCTTCCAATTGATTGTAGGATATATCAATGGAAATCAAACTGAAGCAATGATCAAAGCTTTTTGGGATGGAACCCGACATCCTATTATGCGAAAGATTCATCGTTTCAATGCTTTTCATCTCGCCTAGCTCTAGTGGCAAATCAAGAGTTTCAAGTGAGGGAAGATTTCCTATTTGAGAAGGAATACTTTCGATGAGTGCATTTTGGCTCAAGTTTAATTCCAGCAATTGCGTGCAATTGCCTATTTGTTCTGGAGTTGAGCCACTAAAATTATTGGCTGACAAACTAAGATTTAAAAGTCTAAACATCTGACCAATTTCTGATGGTATATTGCCTGAGAGACTGTTGTTGTGCAGCTTAAGCGAAAGCAACAAAGTCAACTTCCCCAAACTTCTTGGAATCTTCCCATGCAAGTGATTTGAAGAGAGATAAAGTATTTGTAGACGAGATAGCTCTCCAAGCCCACTTGGTATTCTACCCGAAAGATTATTGTTCGAGATCCCCAATGCTGTCAAATTCAGATAGCCACTCCAATTCCAAGACAACTGACCAAAAAATTTATTCTTGTTTAAATTAAGGGTAAATTACATTTTACCCCCCTGTGGTTTACCCTTTTTTTACATAACCCCCCTATGGTTTCAAAAGCTATACATAACCCCCTCATGGTTTGGATTAAAGTGTCAAAGTAACGGAAATAGTCACTCGTAACGGAACTTCTAAAAATGTCGAAATTACCCTTATATATACATGACACATTAACCCCTTATGATTTCTATATTTTACCATATAACCCCCTTATAGTTTAATACTTTACCATATAACCCCCTTATGATTTTCAAAATATACACATAACCTCCCTTGGTTAAATTTCAACCTTACATAAGGGTATTTTTGACATTTTAGGTGACGCCGTTACGAGTGACTATTTCTGTTACTTTGACACTTTAATCCAAATCATAAGGGGGTTATGTATAGCTTTTGAAACCATAGGGGGGTTATGTGAAAAAATGCTAAACCACAGGGGGTAAAGTGGAATTTGCCCTTAAATTAATGAATTCCACATCTGGATGGATGCCAAATTCTTCAGAGATACTTCCTGATAGTTGATTGTTAGCGACATTGATAACTCGTAAACTAGAACAGTTTTTCATGCTCCTTGGCATGGCACCCACAAAGTTATTTTCAGATACTACGAATCTTGTCAGAGATCTACCAATGCAAATATTTTGGGGTAAATGACCAGTAAGATAGTTTTGAGACAGCATTAGCACATTTAAATGTGTAAGATTGTTGAATCCATCTGGAAGAGCACCACTTAACTGGTTTTCGAAAATACTAATATAAGCAAGTAACTTCAATGTTCCCAATTCGGGAGGGATAGCCCCATATAAGTTGTTTTCAGAAAGATCCAAATACTTGAGTTTGGTTAAATTTCCAATGGAGGAAGGAATATGTCCGGTAAGCTCATTTCCAAAGATGTTTAAAAAAACTAACATCTTCAAATTGCCAATTGAATTGGGAATGTTACCGGTTAGATTGTTTTTATGAAATACAAGTTCTTCTAGAGACAAAAGGCTCCAAATTCCTTCCGGGATTGGTCCAGAAAGAAAATTATTGGTAAGATACAAAAATGTTAGGTTACCTAAGTTTCTAAGAGACTGTGGAATGGAACCCAAGAACATGTTTGAAGCTAAAGAGAGTGCAATAAGAGATCTGAGCTTCCCAATCTCTTCTGGAATGGATCCTGAAAGTTTGTTGCCTTCAAGGTCTAGCACAGTTAGGTCAGTCATATTGCCAATAGAAGAAGGGATTGATCCAGTAAACTCATTTACTGTTAGAGAGAGATGAACAAGAGACTTGAGAAACGTAACTTCTTTCGGGATGGAGCCATTGAATGAGTTATTGGAAAGGTACAAGAACCTAAGATTGGTTAGCTGGCTTATTTGAATTGGAATGGCACCAGACAACTGATTTGAAGCCAATCTAAGATAAATTAATCTAGAAAGGTTCCCAATGTTGGCAGGAATGGTTCCATGGAGGGCATTACGATCAAGATCAAATCTAGTTAGATGGGCTAGAGAAGAAAAATTAAGATGATCAAGTGTACCTTTGATGCCAGAACTAGTGATGTTAATTACCGATACTCGACCAGCTTTGTTGCATCGAACTCCAATCCAAGTACTGCAAGGATTGACAGAAGGCAACCACGATGACAACTGGGATTGGCTATAATTGTCAAGACTGGCTTTCCATATTAAAAGAGCTTTCCCTTCACTTCCAGTACTTGATGCTGAATGCATTTGATCAGAAGCAGCATTAATTCTAGAACTGGAGAGTAAGTGAAGGATGGCCAAGCATACAGAAACTAAACAAATTGGGCAGATGGAATAATTCAGAATTGACATATTTGCTGGATATATTTCACAATGAAATTCTAAAGAGAAAACTTTTGCTGTGAATCTAATGGCCATTGTGGCACATGTGCTGTTATTTATAGAGTTAAAGACCCAAAAGAACAATTCTAATTGGAGATGACTAAAGTCGTCTATCTCTCGTTATCAGTTGTTGGTGTGTGTTTTACCATGTTAATTTCTGAATTTGCCCCTGCATTGTGGATAGTGTAGTTAATGTTGGTAGTGGTATTATTGTCTTTTTTGAACAGCTTGAGAGAGGTGAATTATTCGATGGTCTTTCCACCACACTGCCTTCTTCTTCTCTTCTTCTCTTCTTCCTTGAATGCTTAATCAGATCCCTATTTCCCCTTTGCCCACTTTTTCCTTCCAAACGGGTCTTGAGGGCAATAATTAGAATTGGTGTAGGGAAAAAAGTCTAATCAAGGACCTTTAAAAGAAAATTGAAATTTTCTAACAGAATTAGTTACGTGCAATGCATGTGCATTGTTAAAATGACTTTTTTTTTTTATATATTATCTTCATGATTATGTCCAATTTTATCTTTTCAACCAATTTCTCGATCTTCTACCAATGTTGTCATTGTATTTTATTGGACAAATTCCACTTTACCCCCCTATGGTTTAGCATTTTTTTACATAACCCTCCTATGGTTTAAAAATCTATACATAACCCCCTCATGATTTGGATTAAAGTATCAAAGTGATGGGAATGATCATTCGCAATGGAATCACCTAAAATATCAAAAATACCCTAATGTAAAGTTGAAAATTATTTATTAACCAAGGGGGGTTATGTATAAAATCATAAGGGGGTTATATGGTAAAGTATTAAACTATAAGGGGGTTATATGGTAAAATATAAAAATTATACGAGGTTAGTGTGTTAAGTATTTATAAGGGTAATTTCGACATTTTTAGAAGTTCCGTTACGAATGACTATTTCGGTCACTTTGACACTTTAATCCAAACTATGAGGGAGTTATGTATAGCTTTTGAAATCATATGGGGATTATATAAAAAAATGCTAAACCACAGGGGGTAAAATGTAATTTGCCGTATTTTATTCTCTTTCCTTTTGTGTGTGGGTGGTATTTTGCTCAGGCATATTTTATGTTTAAATAAGAATCTCATGTGACATTCTCTTGCCCTCAATGCAGTAAATATGGTATATTGGTATTGGCTTTAGATTCGGGCTGCTGAAAGGTTGCTGTTATCGACATTGATATTCACTATGGAAATGGAGTTACAGCAGGATAATTAAGAAAGTGTCAAATCTAAAAAGTTTACATTAATTTTTACAGTAAAAACGCTAAGTACTCACCACTAAATTAGAAAACACATAGAATATCGTACATATTCAAATAACAGAATATATCAAAAATTATAAAATAGTACTCACCCAATAGGGTACCATGCATCAAGCGTGGCGTACACCAGCCTTGTAATTACATAAAGACTCTCAATTGATCATGAAGTGGATTTTGTTAAGATGTAACCAAAACCATGTTTCCGATCCACATCTTGACCTTTTTTTCTCTAAGTGAGTGAATTTGGATCCAAGATCGTTTGTTTATATTTCCAATCCAACCCTCTCTCTCTCTCTCTCTCGTCTTGACTTTACTTTTCCTCTCCATTGTCAGTCTCATAGGACTCCAGCAAAAGAAAAAAAAAAACTCTTTTTGCTCAAGCAATCTAGTATGCTATTATGCATATACAGAAGAGTGAAAGCCCGTCAAATTTAATTAAGTGAAAACCATTCAACTTTTACCGTTACCATAAGAGCTTTTCTAAACCGAGATCTTCGGACCGAATGCAATAGCTTTTCTGGTGCAAAACTCGAAATATTCTGATACCATGCAAGTGCTTTTTGCCATGGGCCATCCAAAGCATACCACCATTACTGAATCTTAGCAGCTTTTAGCACATAAATAGTTGTTAACATTGTCGTGCTGTATTTGTCAGATCTCCAATACTTGACGAATTAGAGTGATACCATCTGCTTAGGAATCTTCCTGGGAGGAATCTACCAACAAATTTATTGTTTTCAGTGCTAAGGCAAATTTTACAAAAACTAATTATTCAAAATTAGTAAAAATCATCTTTTGTAAATCATTAGATTAAATATCATTTATACCATCTTTTGTAAAACATGGGCTGCATTTACCCAGTCGCTAAGGGAGGGAATGCATGGTGGCCATTTCGTAGACTTGCACACACACACACACACTATAAATTTACTGTTAAAAGTGGAGTGAATAATATATTTTGATTTTCAAGTTTTAATCTTTTAATTGCTGTGTAGCTTGTATAATAACTTCCTCAAAGTAGAAAATTGATGCTAATAGTTTTGGCAATTATAGGATGAAAGGTCCAATAATGTAGTGTTTTTTTTTCGATATAATCCACAGGTGTCCGCATCCGTTTTACGGTCTGCGACTAATGCTGTTCGAGCCGAGTCAGACTCCATAAGGAGTAGCTCTCCCAACGTCATTTTTTCTATTCCCATGAGTTTCGAACCCGAGACCTCATGATTAAGGGATGCAAGTCCCTTCCACTTGCACCAGCATCCGTTGGTCAATAATGTAGTGTGCATTATCATGTTGTCTTTTAGAGGACGAGCTTACAACTTTACATCTAGAAAGATTGGGATTTGATGGCCACCGGATTTAGGAACCTCTAATGTTTGATAACTCGAATGATGTGTATTTTTTAAAAATAGACTTAAGAGTCGCAAAATAAGGGTTAGATTGTTGAAATATATTCAATTTGCTCCTCTTCTGCTGCATGTATTACAGTATATGTGAGTATATATGCTAATTGGAACGTCTTGAAGATTGTTAGTTCTAGGATGTGAAACAAAGATTTTAGGATAAATTACCTTTTACCCCCTGTAGTTTGGTGATTTACCGCATAACCCTCTTATGATCTAAAAACTTATATATAACCCTCTCATAGTTTCTCTTAAAGTGTCACCATTAGTTTTTTCATTAAAATTAAAGATCAATAGTAAAAATTCAAAATCAAACTAATAAATTGACAATTTACCCTTTAACTACTTTCTTTTTTTCCCTTTTCTTTCTCTCGTTTTTTGGGAAAAGAAGAGATGATTTTGAAAACCTATACTTTGACCTACAAAATCTTAATTTTCTCCAAATACAAAAGAGATGGAAGGGAAATAAAATATAAGTAAACAAGAAACAAAAAAGATGGAAAGGAAATATAAAAACAAAAAATATCAAAATTTTTTACTGCCAATATCATTATAGGTTTTTAAACCAACTCTTTAATGGTATTTTCTATTTCTTATTTATCTATTTTTTTAAGTTTAATTTCTTCTTTTTTAGATTTGAAGGAAAAAAAGAAGTAATGAAAAGATAAATTTATTAATTTTTTAGTTTGATTTTGACTTTTTAGTATTGACCATTAGTTTTAATAGAAAAACTAATGGTCACACTTTAACCCAAACCATAAGACAGTTATATATAGATTTTTAAACTGTAGGGGGTTATGTGATAAAGCATAAAATTATAGGGATCAAATGTAATTTACCCAAGATTTTAACCTTTTTTTTTTTTTTTTTGTCTTTGCCTTGTAATAGCGCGGGAGCTTTGTAAGGATCTTCATTCTCATTCCAGTATTGGCATTGCAATGGTTAGAATTGTCTTTCCTTTCGATATTTTTTAATAAATCGAATGAAACGCTTCTGTGAATTTTAATAGCTGACACGAAACTGTTGCAGAATAAGGCAAATATCATGCATATGCTTAATTTTGTTGAGTCTGGCTATTTGACAAAAATGTTTCCATATTGTAAACAAGCAACAACTACTGGACCACTAACCGGTAATGATGATTTGCAATGCCTTTGTGTAGCTCTTTGGATCAATTGGAATCCACTAATATTTTTCAAATGGGAGTATTGGATACGGTTGCTAGTCTTGTGCGTGTTTCCTTTTTATATTATAAATTAGACCGAATATGACTGTCATGGTTTAATTTTGAATACTTGGTTATCTTTACTAAATGTGGAGCATATGGACTCTTCAGTTAATTATAGATTGTTTCTAATTCGAACTTGTACCACACTATACTAGATTCCATTAATGCTCTTTTATTTTAGTTAGTTTTTCTAGTTTTATGATGCTTGTATTTCGAAAGCAAGACTTAAAGAATACGGTCGGTATCTTATGACTAGCACGTGCGGATTGGGAGCGTGACATCTTCCACCATAATTTCATGGCAAAAGCATCCAACATATCATCCAATGACCTAAACCCCAGCCACCTTCTTCTGTTATTATGCATTAATTGTTATTTAAAATAGAATCTACGTGAGTTTTTTTTTTTTACCAAATGTGTGAATTTCATCTCTCATGATGTTGAGGATAATTAAATATGCCCGAATTATTCCAGGGTTCTTCGTTCCGTATCAACGAAATTGCCCGATTTCACTATCACCAAGCAAAACCAGACCCGATGCTATTATTTCTTGAAACTAGGATCCTCCAAAGACAACAATTGAAGCTCACTGGATCTGAGCTATCCACATTTTATCTTATTAAGGGACCAGAACGAGATAAACAACTAATAAAATACAAATGGAGGCTAGCTCTTTGGATCAAATGGAATCCACTATATTTTTCTATTGGAGATTGCAGAATATTGTGTGTATATTTTGTGCATATATTTGGGCTGTAATTGCGTAAAGATAGGAGCTGTGTTTTTGGTAGTTATTCTTTGGTAATTGTTTTGGTAGTCGAGAAAGAGTAGGAATTGATTTCCTTTTGGTAGTTACGGTAGAAATAGGAACCATTACCTTTTTCGATTTCGGCTTTGCTTTGTATATATTTTGGGGCCGGAAGGTCAAGAAGGGACAGAAAACTTTCCCAAAATTTCTTTTCATGGTATCAGAGCTATGAACGACGACACGAAGAAACAGAATGGTGAAGGAAGAAAATTTGTCTCACCATACATCCTGACTGCGAACGACAATCCTGGGAATATTATCACCCAGGTACAATTGAAAAGGGACAACTACGATGAATGGGTTCGAGCAATGCGAACCGCGTTGAGAGCCAAGAAGAAGTGTGGCTTTATTGATGGAACGGTGAAACAACCCGATGAGGATTCTCCCGATCTGGAGGATTGGTGGACTGTGAATTCAATGGTGGTATCATGGATTCTCAATACCATAGAACCAACTCTACGATCTACCATAACTTATATGGAGATCGCAAAGGATTTGTGGGAAGATATCCGAGAAAGGTTTTCTATTGCTAACGGGCCTCGAGTTCAACAGATCAAAGGGGAACTTGCAGAGTGGAGACAGCGAGGACTTCCAATTGTGACCTATTATGGAAGGTTGAAGCAATTATGGGAAGAACTTGCGAATTATGATCAGATTCCGACATGTCAATGTGGAAGATGCACGTGCAATCTCTCAGTTCAATTTGACAAGAAGCGCGAGGAAGAAAAACTCCACCAATTCTTGTTGGGTTTGGACGACACGATGTATGGAACGATTCGTTCCAACATTCTAAGCACTGAACCCCTGCCTAGCGTCAGCAAGGCATACTCTTTGATATGTCAAGAGGAGCGTGTCCGGAATATGTCAAAAGAAAAGGAGGGACGTGGGGAACCCATGAGCTTTGCTATTCATGCCAACACAAGAGGCAGGAGACCTGGAACTGGGACAAAGGATAAGCCAGTTTTATGCTCATACTGCAACCGTGGTGGACATGATGCTGAAAGCTGTTTTCAACTCATCGGATATCCTGATTGGTGGGGTGATCGGCCCAAAGGGATTGGGCGCAGATCAGGACGTGGACGCGGGAACCAAAATTCAGGACGCGGACGTGGGAGTGCAGCTAGAGCTAACTCTGCTCAGATGGTTAGTCAGTCCTCCTTGTCGGCAGAACCTGCAGAAGGGGAACATGCAGCGCATGGATTGATGAGCAGCGACCAATGGGCTGCCTTTTTAAGTTTGCTAAATTCTTGCAAATCGGATACCAATGAGAAGTTGTCTGGTAAGAATTCTTTGAACTGGATAATTGATTCAGGCGCCTCCCACCATATGACAGGAAGTTTAGCATGTATGACTGATTTGAAAGAATTATTGGGATGTGCAGTGGGGTTGCCGGATGACAACCAAACAATGGCCTTAAAAGAAGGGTTGGTTCGTTTGGGTGAACACCTAAAGTTGAAAAATGCACTCTATGTCCCAAACTTGAATTGCAATTTAATTTCAGTGTCACAATTGCTTGATGAATTAGATTGTTTTATCCTGTTCACTAAAAAATTATGCGTTATACAGGACCCTGCTTCGAGGATGGTGATTGGAGTGGGTGAACGACGCGAAGGGCTTTACTACCTCAAGTCTATGGCAGAAATCAAGGCATGTAATGCAAATCGTCTAGAAACCATTGACCTGTGGCATAGGAGAATGGGACATCCATCTACAAAAATAGTAGAGTTACTTTCTCATGTTAATTCTGGTAGTAATTTAGTTAAAGAAAAACCATGTGATATTTGTTTAAGGGCCAAGCAGACTAGGGCAGCATTCTATTCTAGTGAAAACCAAGCAAATGAAATTTTTGAGCTGATTCATTGTGATCTATGGGGACCTTATCGAACTCCTGCTTCATGTGGTGCATCATATTTTTTAACCATTGTTGATGATTGTTCAAGAGCTGTGTGGATTTATTTGTTAATGGTTAAATCTGAAGTGGAACGTGTACTGCGAAATTTCTTTGCTATGATCAAACGTCAGTACAACAAGGATGTGAAAATTGTTAGAAGTGATAATGGCAAGGAATTCACCTGCTTGAAAAATTATTTTGCTGAAAATGGGATGATCCATCAGACTTCATGTGTGGGAGCACCTCAGCAAAATGGGCGTGTTGAGAGGAAACATCGTCATATTCTGAATATAGCTAGAGCACTGCGATTCCAAGCAAATCTTCCCATTAAATTTTGGGAAGAATGTGTGCTGACCGCTGGATATTTAATAAATCGGACTCCATCCAAACTCCTGAGGAATAAGACACCTCTATGCTCGAGACTTGAATCGAGACAAGGATAAATTTGGAAGCAAGAGTCGGCGTTGTTTGTTTGTGGGATATCCTTTTGGTAAGAAGGGATGGAGATTGTATGATCTTGATACCAGTGAATACTTTATTTCGCGAGATGTGGTATTTTCAGAGAATGAGTTTCCATATGCTAGTGCACCAAATGCTCCTCGAGGTGTTCCGGGGCTAAATTCTTTTGAAGTCTTTGATCGCGCCATAGAGGAAGTGGTCGATAAAAGAGAAGACATTATGATAGAAGATGTTCCAAGTGAAACATCAGAAATCACAAACCGGGTTCACAGTGAAGAGAATAACGAAGAAAGAGAGGGTACCGCAGCTGAAGAGATTGAGGCAGTTGATGAACAACTTGGGCGAGGTCATCGAATAAAGCGCTCATCTAGTCGTCTAAAAGATTATGTGACATATACTGCTAGACACATAAGCCCTTCTGCATGTTTACCCACACCAATTCCATTCTCAGGTACTCCTTATCCTATAGCGCATTATGTGAATTGTGATAAATTTTCTATGTGTCATCGATCATTCTTAGCAGCAGTAACAGCTGGTAGAGAGCCAACCTTCTATGGTGAAGCGGTGAAGGATTCTCGATGGAGACAAGCTATGGCAAGTGAAATTGAGGCGCTTGAAAAGAATGGGACATGGACAGTGGAAGATCTACCACCAGGAAAGAAAGCGATCGGTAGCAAATGGGTGTACAAAATCAAGTATAATTCTGATGGAACAATCGAGCGGTATAAGGCACGATTGGTGATTCTTGGCAATAATCAGGTTGAGGGGATTGACTACAATGAGACGTTCGCTCCTGTTGCAAAAATGGTAACAGTTCGAACTTTCTTGTCTGTGGCAGCAGCGAAGGACTGGGAACTCCACCAAATGGATGTTCACAATGCATTTTTACATGGAGACTTAGCAGAGGAAGTGTATATGAAGATGCCTCCTGGTTTTACAACTCCCCAACCAGGAAAGGTATGTCGATTGCGAAAGTCTCTTTACGGGTTGCGACAAGCTCCAAGATGTTGGTTCGCTAAACTCACTAATGCCTTGCAGCGGTATGGCTTTACTCAATCTTACTCTGATTATTCGATGTTTACTCTGAATCAAAACAACATACAAATATGTATCCTGGTGTATGTTGATGATCTTGTGATTGGGGGAAATAATAGTGCTGCAATTCAGAAATTTAAGAAATATTTATGTCAGTGCTTTCATATGAAAGATTTGGGAGTATTGAAATATTTCTTAGGTATGGAAGTTGCTAGAAATAAGAATGGCATTTTTCTTTGTCAACGCAAATATGCATTGGATCTTATTACTGAAGCTGGTTTATTGGGTTCCAAACCAACTAGTTTTCCGATGGAGCAGAATCATCGCTTGGCAATGGCGGAGAGCCTGCCATTAACAGACCCAGAAAAGTATAGACGTTTAGTCGGAAGATTGATCTATTTGACACTTACACGACCTGAGTTGTCTTATGGTGTGCATGTTCTTGCTCAGTTTATGCAAAAGCCAAAAGAAGAACATTGGGAAGCAGCTTTGCGCATGGTTCGTTACTTGAAAGGTAGACCTGGGCAAGGTATATTTCTCCGATCAAACTGCAATCTACAGTTGCGCGCATACTGTGATTCTGATTGGACAAGTTGCCCATTAACTCGTCGCTCACTCACTGGATATTTTGTTTTGCTGGGAAACTCACCCATTTCCTGGAAAACTAAGAAGCAACATACTATGTCCAGGTCATCTGCTGAAGCGGAATATCGATCTATGGCCACCACGATTTGTGAACTAAAATGGTTGAAAGGGTTGTTGGCTTCTCTAGGGGTAATGCATTCTAGACCTATGAAACTTTATTGTGACAGCCAAGCAGCCATGCATATTGCGGCAAATCCTGTGTTTCATGAACGAACAAAGCATATCGAAGTTGACTGTCATTTTGTGTGCAATGAAGTTCAAAATGGAAATGTAGAAACTGCATATGTACGTAGTTCAGAGCAGTTAGCCGACATTTTCACCAAGGCGCTTGGGAAACAACAGTTCGAGTATCTTCTTTGCAAGTTGGGCATTCAAGATCTCCACGCGCCAACTTGAGGGGGGGTATTGGAGATTGCAGAATATTGTGTGTATATTTTGTGCATATATTTGGGCTGTAATTGCGTAAAGATAGGAGCTGTGTTTTTGGTAGTTATTCTTTGGTAATTGTTTTGGTAGTCGAGAAAGAGTAGGAATTGATTTCCTTTTGGTAGTTACGGTAGAAGTAGGAACCATTACCTTTTTCGATTTCGGCTTTGCTTTGTATATATTTTGGGGCCTGAAGGTCATGAAGGGACAGAAAACTTTCCCAAAATTTCTTTTCATTTTCAAATGGGTGTATTGGATACTGTTGCTAGTCTTGTGTGTGTTTCTTTTTCATATCAGAAATTAGAGCGAATACTGAAATTGGTTCCTATTATGACTGTCATGGTTTAATAATTTTGAATACTTTGTTTTCTAAAATTTTGGGTGATTGTTATTCACAAGATATTGTTACTTGTGATGGGCTATTTGTGCTTGTAGCTTCATTGAGGAGTTGGTTCAGCTATTGCAGCAGATAAATGGAATTCGGTATGGAATTGAAGTGGACAATGATTGTGAAGATTTCTTGCTTGAAGTGTTATCAATGATTTCATGCCAAAAAGCTTGCTTCTGTAGCAGTCCTAGAGCCAGAGCTGGGCTAACAGATCGCGAAGCATCAATTAAGGTAGAACAAGGAAGAAGAAAAATACCAATAATCTTTCATGCTATTGGTAAATTTATATATTTTAGACATAAATCTGCGTTAGATAAAACAGTGTCCAAGACTGGCAACAGTAAACTATTTTATGTCATATTCTCAACCGCTTCTGGTCTAAGAAAATGCCTGCCATACTCTCAATCAAATGGACAAGGGGCACGGAGTGCAACCGTCCCGGACGGTTTTGGCCATTTTTAACTGCGCGTAACTTTCTTTGTACATCGCATAACTTTTTTTGCACATCGCGTAACATTAGAGCAAATTTTTGTGGGACCCACACATGACGTGGAAATCGAGTTACAACTTGTAATCTCAGCCGCACAAATTTCCCTTCTTCCTTTCTTCTTCTTCCTCCCCCAACTCAACTCACCACGACCTCTGCCGCTAGCCAACACTAGCCACTTCCTCGAGCATCGTGCCAGCGCCAGCCACCTTTTTTTTTTTTTTTTTTTCCTCTTCTCCCTCTCCCTCTCATCCTCCCACTTAGAGGAAAGATAGATACTTACACAAAGTAGCTCAAACATTTGTCAATTATAGGTCCAGAAGTTGTCCAATTGTAACCATTGGAAATATGTTGAATTGAGATGGTGTTTCCTTCAACAGTTGGATGCACACTTGCTTCATTGTCGGCCTTAATTGAGAAATGGGTTCTATGCATGATAATGCTAGCTTTGCCACCAAGGTCACTTGTTTAGATTCTTGCTTACTGGGAGATGAAAGTCGAGGATCCACAATGTCTTTCAGCAGTATATCATATGCTGTTGAAGTAGATGATGATGCCGACAATGTTGACAATATAAGATCACCTGGATGCTTGCCCATGATCACTTCTAAAGCTAATACTCCAAAACTATAAACATCACATTTTTCATTTACTTCCATGGTATAAGCAAGTTCTGCAATTCAAAGAAAAAAAAAGTCACTTGTGACCCTTTGTCTTATCTTGGGCACAATAATTAAACTTTAACCCATAATTAAGATTATATGAAACCTTAACAACAAATTTAAAAAGGCATAATTGGAATAACAGAAGTTCTAGTCACTTGTGACCCTTTGTCTTACCTTGGGTGCCATAATTAAACTTTAATCCATAATTAAGATTAAATGAAGCGTTAATAACAAATTTAAAAGGTCATAATTGGAATAACAAAAACTAAAATCAAAATACTGCTTACACTCGCACTCCAAAGTAGACTCATGGTACTTTTTATATAGTAATGATAATGATAATGATAATAATATACAATTAGTGTCAACGTGCTCAAAGAAGACCTGGGCTCAGCCTATGTTAGCTGGTTCTCTAATTTAGATTAAGATAACGCACAATGATGGATTAGTTGTTAACCGCATTAGGGCTTAGTATTCAAAAATTACAAATAACTAAGAAGTTCCAAATCTTTTAGAGTTACAGATCAACCCAATGTGCCATTGTAAATCAAGCAACTGCTACTTGATTTTATGGGTAGCAAACTTTCAAATACCCTGCAAATTCCAAAGAAGATGATGAAAGCATATCTCTCGAAAAATATTTCACATATTGTTCCTACAATTTATTTTAATACTTTTGGTGGGAGACACAAACAACATTGCCAGAGAGGGACAATACATGCTCAATAAACATGATTCTAAAAATCTTGCAATCGGATCCTCTACTCATTAAAATAGAAACACTTAACCTAGCCAAAAAACTTCATCTTTGAGTTCCTCATTCCTATTATCTCTGGCAAATTTCGCAACTAAGGGACCATATGTGGCATTCAATGCAATTAATTTTCTTCAATAGTTTACCAGAAAACACATAGAAATCCTAATTAAGTACACACATAGAGTGAGATCAAAACATTAGTCCCAGTATGATTTTAGAGATGCATCTATATGCATTACCTTTCAGTTTACAAGAAGTCATTCAAACCTAATCAAATTCATGTTAGCCAATAACTAAGCACAATAAAAAATGTTGCATTGCTATAACATTTTTTTTTTTTGGTAGTCTTTCTTTTGAATATCTCTTTGTCGAAATGTAGATCCAGTTACTTTCTTGCAAAGTAGGAGGATGGAAAGTCACCCGCCTATGGTTGCTGCTTTTTCCCATTATGAACCTTCAGTACTTAGTACTTATATGAAAAAAGACTAGAGATTTGTCCTACTTTTGGTTGGTGGAGTTTCTCCTACGTTCACTAACTAAGATGTGAGAATGATGAGTTAAGTATTAAGAAATCTAGTTGAAAGCTAAAAGACTGTATACATATATTCCAGGCCAATGCACAATCTAAAGACTATACACGTGTTGCAATTGCGTTATTATGATCATTGCCATATTTGCTTTTCTGAGGCACACAACAGAAAAATTTATTAATTTTTCTTAACTAGAAATTTATGCAAATGCCACCAAATATTAGTCCTTTATGATTTTTGTCCCAAGCTAGTGAAAATACAAGACAATTTGGTTTTATGGATCGGACATCCAATGTCTTTATACAAGCATGCTTAGCTATGTCACATCTTCAGCATTATTCCCTTCCTGAAGCACAAAACACTTCTCTCAACTTTTCTACCATGAGGCAAGGTTGTCCAGATGCTTGCTTTTGTGCTCCACTGCCACAACCTGGCTCAAGCTTTTTAAAGTATCAGACCCAATATTAGAAGAATTGCAATTTAGGAATGATAAATTTTGGTATCAAGTTTTGACTATGAAATTCATTCTAAGGAACGCTCTGACTCAATATTGGAGTTAGGTCCTTTATTCAAAGGGTGTAATAATTTTACATCACGCTTCTTATGTGCAGTTTGTAGACTTTTGGTACAACTAATTGTTCGCTATAAATTAATAGACATGCACCAACTCAATATTTGAAAAATAAAATAAAAAATTGTCGATAGATTGAATATTATTTACTGTGTCCTGTATTTATTAGTTCATCTAATTGTATAGAATTGCCCAATTGTTAATGTTACCCATAAAACGACAATATGTACATTCTAATACACCAATGATGGAATACATTAAAACTATCGAATGAATATTAGGTTTGCAAGCAATTCATGTGACTAACCACATGAGAGAAGTTCAATGTTAATCAAACAAAATTTACACAATAAAAAAGATTTATAAAAAGAAATAAGAATAGCATCATATATTATGTGTTATTTTAAAGTTCCATTGTAGATTGGTGAGGGCAATTTGAATCAGGGGGTACAATTGCAGTCCTTGGAGTCAACATATCCCCGCCCTGCTCAAACTAGAACTTCACCCCTGCATGCTTTGACACTAATATTGCTATTTTTTCTTACAAGGGATCATAGCAAAATTTTCCCCAAATTTAGAGTTGCAGACAACAAAATTTGACAATTTTGGATAGAGGAAGGAAAGATACTTACACAGAGAAGTTCAAACATTTGTCATTTGCAGGTCCAGAAGTTGTCCAATTGTAACCATTGGGAATATGTTGAATTGAGATGGTAGTTCTTTCATCAGCTGGACACACACTTGCTTCATCGTTGGCCTCAATTGAGGATTGGGTTCTATACATGACAATGCCAGCTTTGCCACCAAGGTCACTTGTTTTGACTCTTGCTTACTTGGAGATAAAAGTCGAGGATCCACAATATCTTTCAGCAGTATATCATATACTGTTGAAGTAGATGATGCCGACACTGTTGACACTATGAAATCGCCTGGATGCTTGCCCATGATCACTTCTAAAGCTAATACCCCGAAACTATAAACATCACACTTTTCATTTACTTCCATGGTATATGCAAGTTCTGCAATTCACAAAGTCAACAATCACTTCATACTATGGTGCAACTAAATCCCCTAGAAATATTGAATCGTATTCTAATTTCCAAAAGCACGAACTGCTTTGCTCATGTTAGCTTTATGTAACTATGGATTAGTTGAAAAAGACAAGGTAAAGAGACAAGTTAGATTTGTTTGAGCAAAGAAGAGTATACCCGGAGCAGCATATCCATATGTTCCAGCAAATGATGTCCAATGAGATGAATCAGGCCTCAAGATTCTTGCAGTGCCAAAATCAGAAATATGGGCTTGATATTCAGAGTCTAACAAAATATTTTTGCTAGATATATCTCGATGAATTATGGAAGGCGAACAATTCTGATGCATATAAGATAATGCATTTGCAACATCTTTAACAATGTTTACCCTCTTGATGCAGTCGAACATGGCCACTGTTTCATCATTGCTCAACAAGTGCAGCAAGCTTCCCCCTTCCAAGAATTCATAAACCAAGAAAGTGTGTTGTGCGTGTGAACAGAATCCATACAGCTTCACGATGTTGCGATGCCTTATATTTGTTAACGCACGTATCTCATTGGTGAAATCTTTTGGCCTCCTCAAGGCACCACCATCCGTTTCATGAAGTTTCTTGACAGCAACCACTTGACCACTTGGCAACTCTGCTTTAAATACACTTCCAAATCCTCCTGCTCCGATGCAATACTTGGGGTCAAAATTTTCTATTGCATCAATGATGTTCTCATAGACCATTTTCCCATCAAAGCTCCAGACAGAGAACATATTTCTAGTAAATTCCTGAGGCTTATTCTCCATGCTTCTCGTATGTGACCTTCCACGAATGAAGATGCCCACAACCATGACCGAAAGAAATATGGTTGCTAGTATTGGAGCAACAACTAGAAAGATCATTCTTTTAGTTGTCTTTCTACTAGTGTTCTTTTGAGTTGATTGAGAGCATGGTTTCAATCCAGCAACACTACCACATAAACCTTTATTGTTTCTCAGGGAATCAAATGGAGCTTTTTGAAATGCACTAATGTTGGGAAGAGGACCTTCCAATTGATTGTAGGATATATCAATGGAAATCAAACTAAAGCAATGATCAAAGCTTTTTGGGATGAAACCTGATATCCTATTATGCGAAAGATTCATCGTCTCAATGCTTTTCATCTCACCTAGCTCTGGTGGCAATTTGGATTCCAGCATGTTTTGGCTGAGATCCAGAGTTGCAAGTGAGGGAAGATTTCCTATTTGAGAAGGAATACTATCGATGAGTGCATTTTGGCTCAAGTTTAAATCCAGCAATTGTGTGCAATTGCCTATTTGTTCCGGAATTGAGCCACTAAGATTATTGGCTGACAAACTAAGATTTAAAAGTCTAGACATCTGGCCAATTTCTGATGGTATATTGCCTGAAAGGTCATTACCATCCAGCTTAAGCTCAAGCAACAAAGTCAACTTCCCCAAACTCCTAGGGATCTTTCCATGCAAGTGGTTTGATGAGAGATGAAGTTTTTGCAGACGAGATACCTCTCCAAGCCCCGCTGGTATTCTGCCCGAAAGATTATTATTCGAGATTCCCAACACTGTCAAATTCAGATAGCCACTCCAATTCCAAGGCAACTGACCATAAAATTTGTTATTGTTTAAATAAATATAATCTGCATGCGGATAGACGCCAAATTCTTCAGAGATATTTCCTGACAGTTGGTTGTAAGAGACACTGATAACTCGTAAACTAGAACAGTTTTTCAAGCTCCTTGGCATGGCACCAACAAAGTTATTTTCAGATACTATGAACCATGTCAGGGAGCTACCAATGCAAATATTTTGGGGTAAATGACCACTAAAATGATTTTGAGACAGCGCTAGCCTATTTAAATGTGTAAGATTGTTGAATCCATTGGGCAGAGTACCACTTAACTGGTTTTGGAAAATATTAATATAAGCTAGTAGCTTCAATGTTCCCAATTCGGGAGGGATAGCCCCATATAAGTTGTTTTGAGAAATTCGCAAGTCAATGAGATTGGTTAAATTTCCTATGGCAGAAGGAATCTGTCCGGAAAGATAATTTTGGAAAAGATACAGTCGAGTCAAGCCACTTAAGTTTCCAATAGACAGAGGAATCCGACCTGTTAGCGTATTGTTAGCTAAAGTGAGTTCAGTCAGAGATTTCAGTTTCCCAATCTCTTCTGGGATGGAACCTGAAAGATAATTTTGGAATAGATACAGCAGAGTCAAATCGCTTAAGTTTCCAAATGACAAAGGAATCCGACCTGTGAGTGTGTTGTTTTCAAAAGAGAGTTTAGTAAGAGATCTAAGCTTCCCAATCTCTTCTGGAATGGGACCTGATAGCTGGTTCCTAGAAAGTTCTAATTCATTTAGTTTTGTCAAGTTTGCAATTTCTTCGGGAATAGGCCCAGAAAGATAATTTTGGAAAAGATACAGCAGAGTCAAGCCACTTAATTTTCCAATAGACAGAGGAATCCGACCTGTGAGCGTATTGTCAGCTAAAGAGAGTTTCGTCAGAGATTTCAGCTTCCCAATCTCTTCTGGAATCCATTCAGAAAGTTTGTTGCTTCCTAGGTCTAGCTCGGCTAGGCCTGTCAGACTGCCAATAGAAGTAGGGATTGATCCATTGAATGAGTTATCGGAAAGGTTCAAGAGCCTAAGATTGGTTAGTTGGCTGATTTCAGCAGGAATAGCACCGGACAATTGATTTGACCAGAAGGCAAGATTGGTTAGTCTGGAAAGGTACCCAATGTTGGATGGTATGGTCCCATGGAGTGCATTTTGGGAAAGATCAATTGTAGTTAGATGGGGTAGAGATGAGAAATTGAGATGATCAAGTGTACCTTTGATGCCAGAACTAGTGATGTTAATCACCGATACTCGTCCAGCCTTGTTGCATCGAACTCCATCCCAAGTACTGCAAGGATTTGCAGAAGATGACCACGATGACAACTTAGATTGGCTATAATTGTCAAGACTGGCTTTCCATGTTAAAAGAGCTTGCCCTTCACTTCCAGTACTTGATGCTGAATGCATTTGATCAGAAGCAGCATTAATTCTAGAACTGGAGAGTAAGTGAAGGATGGCCAAGCATACAGAAACTAAACTAATTGGACAGATGGAATAATTCTGGATTGACATATCTGCTGGATATATGTCACAATGAAATTCTTAAGAGAAAACTTTTGCTGTAAAGCTGATGGCTATTTTAGCACTTGTGTAGGTATTTATAGATGACTTAAGTCGTCTGTCTCTCGTTATCATCTTCATTTCATGTTCTCACCTATCATGCAAAAGTCCTTCCCTGCATTTATGTTTTCCTACATATGACTTGGATTTTCTTTCCCTGCATTTATGTTTCCCACATATGATGTTTACGTAATAAGCTTTATTTCCTGGGTCTTTGCCCCTACTCCTACGATAATCTAGTTGAGTCTTTAACTCTTAACGTAACGTCAAGTTTGGGGTTGATTTTGTAAACTGAAGTCTATTCTGAATTTATTTTAGTTAGCAAAGTCTTCTTTGATTCTCAACTTTATGATATTTTTTGAGCTTGTTCAAATATGGCTGGTATTGTTTCAGAATTTAGTTTAGCCACTTTATTATACTAGTGATACCGTACGTGCGTTGCACGTGGTTGGATGATATGTAGTTATATCATTTTGTTTTGTTTTTATAATGAGTTTACCTTTGTAATGTAGAGTTGGGAATAGAAGTAAGGGTGGGAATTGCATGTTACAATATTTTGTAAAGTAAGCAATGCAAAGCGATCTTATTGAATGTAAGATGAAGAAAAAGAGAAGATATTAAACATAAAATAGTAATCATTAGTGTTTTAATCTTTCTCGACTTTTATCTTCTTTTTCAATTGAGTTTTGAGCTTGGATGCATTACTTTTTGCTCCCCCTTTTTTGGTTTTGAAGGACTGTAGTGGAACATCATCGTCAATTTCAATCACCTTTGAATTTTTGTCTTTTATTATACTTTGCTGAGCATGTTGTTCAGATGCAATAGATGGAGTGGCATCTTCTTGTTTGTTTGTATTTGGTAGTTGCTCGAATGTTATTGCCACCATTGATAGATGTCCATGAGAGGAGTGCCCGATCCTATTAAGCTTGATGAGGAATTTGAACTCCTTATGCTTTGTGGCAATCATTTTCTTATACAACTTTGATTTCTCCTTGTCCTGTTGGGTTTTCAGTATTCGTAAATCAGATAGGTTTAAATTGAATGCTTAACTAATAAGAGTTTATGTGTTTATTATTTTAATAATTTTTAGGAACTTACCTTGAAAGATGTAGTGCTATCTATATATTCTTATATTGGGCATCCAATAAAATTAGTTGCCACGTCCTCAAATAATATTATTGTTCCTACATCTTGTCCATCGACGACTTCCATCCTTATATTGTACCTATTTTGGAAATGATATTAAGTTGTTAACTGTGCTTTTCAAGTTTGCCTTTTTAAAGTCTGGCTTTCATGTCATGTATTTAATTGAGTGACTTACCTTGGTGTAAATTCTTTTGTTGGATAATTGCATTTGGGGCATTCTGCATCTTCTTCAAAGTTGATAATTTTGGTGCTGCATCCTTTACAAGCATTATAGTATAGTTCGGCTTTGTTCTCTATATCGTTAACAATTGCGTTGGAAGTGTAGAAAGCATGCTGCAAAAAGCAGTTATTTGTTATTGTTTTTATGATGTTTGGCTTTTTTTTCAAGGAATTTTCTAAATTGAAGATTTATGAGGCGATAAATTTACCTCTTTCAATGAATGTTGTTGATGAATAATATTTTTGAGTTGAATGTGCTCGGCCAAGTCCATCTTGTTCTTCAAGATTGGGGCTTCAATATTTCACTTTTCTTTGTAGTAATCCTATATAAATTTTCAGTATTGTAATTCAAGGCATTCAATTTGTATTAAAAAAAAGTCTAAAAAAATTGTATTCATACCACTTTTGAAGTTTCAAAACTTTTTTGCAATTTGGATTGACTTGTAGAGTTGACATGAATGTTGTTGACAGTTGAAACTCTCCTAGAATATTTTAAAATGTCAAGTTGTAATTATAATATTATTTTATTTTTACTATTGATATTTTTACCTTGGTATTCAGACATTTGGAATTATATTGCTGCAATTGCTGCTTTTTGAGATGCAACTTGTTGTAGAAATTGACCTTCATTAATTGCCATATCTCCCCATAAGATGATTTTCATAGTGGCAAACCTACAGTGTGAGGATAATTTTTATATTTTAATATAAAAATGTTGGGCACGAAGTAATGATTGCAAAGTTGTGAAATAGGAAAAGTATTAGGTGGCCGAATTATGAACACTCTACATATAAAGGAAAAAGTGATGCTAGACGTACGTTCTTTTTTTTTAATACTTGGAGCTTCAAACATTTATATAGTAAGAAAGCAAGCTAAAAAGTAATCTTACTTTTTGTTTATTATGGTGAATTCTGTCTTTTGAGTGTATCCACCTTGTCTATTTGGAAGCACCAATATTTGAGCCACACTTGTAACAACTCACTCCAATGACATCTGTAGAAAATAAGTTTATTTTGAATGTAAATAAGTACAACGATTCAGCCTAATAGTGTAGAAAATTGTTAGAAGTTTTGTAGAAAAAATTTGATTGATTTTGGAAGAAAATTGTTACCTATTCGTTTGTTGATAAAGTCTGGTTTTTTTGCCTCTTCAAACTCGATAGGTCCATAGATAATGTTCCTTGTTGGTACATGAGAATGGTCATCTTTGATGTGAGCGTAATTTCGTAGGACCAATTCAATCTCATTGTTGACATTTGCATATGAAGTGTTTGTTTTATTCACACTTCCATTTGAAAGTAAGTACAACTTATTGTATTGAAAATTATTTCCAAATCTTGTGATGATATCATCAAACATGATAGCTTGAATTTTTGTTCCCTGTAAATTTATTAAAATGTAAATAAGAAATGGTAATAAATTGCAAAATATAAATAAAAATTAACAGATGAACATGAAAGTATATATTTTCTCACTTCATCATGGACCAAAATTAAATTTTGCAAAGTTGAAGAAGAAGTAGAAAAAGGAATAAATATAGTGGTGATTTGATTATTGGTCGCCATAGTAAATAGACAGAATATTGGAGTTTTTTTGTAATTTTTTTTAAAAAAATAGGAGTAAGCTTTGACATGTTCACTTTTTAATAAATCCTTTTCTAGCCAATCAATTAATTTTAAAATTTGAAAAACCTAATACAAAAGCAAAAAAAAGAAATAATAGTAACTTGGTCCTGGAAATGGGAATAAATTACAAAATATAAATATAAATTAAGAGATGAACATAAAAATATATATCTTCTCACCTCATCATCAACAAAAATCAATTTCTGCAAAGTTCCAGATTTCTGTTTTTCAACATAAAGCTCGATATTAAATTTTTGTAATAGTAAAACTCGAATTGTCCGCATCTTTTTTTTGGCTTCAGTGAACTGATGAAATGGTTCTCTTGTATTGCCATGATACCTAAAAATATGAGGGAAAAAAACTCGAAACTAGTAGATTAGTAAAATGAAATGTGAAAATACAAGTATAGTAAAGGTTTTAAGTATAAATATAATACGTAAAAGGGTATTTGAGAAAGTAAATTAATGGTAATAAAAAAACAAAAGAAGGAAAGGAAACAAGAATTGCAGATCACAGATGTGGCAATGTTTTCCTAACATCTACATGTAAAACCGGACAATTTCTGCTTTCCTTTCCACCTCCTCCCTCTCCTGCCCAATTCTCTCTCTCTATATATTTTTTTGGCAAAATCGAACTATACTATTTGTGTATGCTGATCGATGAATTTGTATTGCTTGGTTGGATTGAAGGGAATGTAAAGAGGTTTCACCAAGTTTGAGAAAGGTATGTGTATTGTAGGTACCTATAATACTTCTTTTGCTCTTCTTCTGTTTCTTTTCTCTCTTTTCTGTGTCTAAGGGTGTTGGAAATTGGGTGTAGAACTTAGTAAAGGTGCGATATTTATATAAATGTAATGTTGTCTTCTATGTCATATGAATTAATTTTTTCAGTTTCTGTGATTAATTCGTTGTTTACCTTCATATGATTTTAAGATTGTATTTTAAGTTTTGGTAGGGGTTTTCAATTTTTGCTTTTTAGCTGTTAATGATTAGTGTAAATGATTCGTAATGGTATTTCAGTTGGTGTTAATGATTCATAATGTTATTTCAGTTTTAGATTTTCTGTAACCTGACCGTTCAGTTTTTAATTTTCATTATGATTGTAGGGGTTGTATGATTGCAAGCCATAATTTTGAAAACTGGAAAGATGCAACCCGTATTAGGTCAGGAGTAGTACATAGCACACCCTGATGGTGAGACTATGGTAGATGAAATTCAACTCTTTCAAGATGCAAGATGGGTTTCAGCTGAGGAAGCTATCTAGAGAATTTTTTAATACAATCTTAATGAGATGTCCCCAACAGTCTTCAATTTGCAAGTGCATCTCCCTGGAAATAATGTGTGACTTATTGAAAGAATCAAAATCTAAAAAATCTTCTCTAATGGTTAATCTTATTGGAATGTTATTCTCATCTTCTTGGTTCATTTGCTATTCACTTTATGTCATTTTATGAATAGTTTTCAGTTTTTTTTTAGTTTTTCTTGTTTTGAGGGTTGCTATTAATGCACTACCACTTACAACTATATCCTGGATGCTATTTTTTTTTTTTTTTGAAAAGTGGTTTTATGTCCCGAGAATATGCAATGGATGACATTTTCTCTATTAAATATGACGTTTTTAGTTTTGGAGTTCTAGTCACTTGTGACCCTTTGCCTTACCTTGGGTGCAATAATTAAACTTTAACCCACAATTAAGATTATATGAAACCATAACAACAAATTTAAAAGGGCATAATTGGAATAATTTTAACTTGTGACCCTTTGTCTTACTTGGGTACAATAATTAAACTTTAATCCACTGTTAAGATTAAATGAAGCCTTAACAACAAATTTAAAAGGGCATAATTGGAATAACATATATTAAGATCAAAATACCACTTACACTCACACTCCAAAGTAGACTCATGGTACTTTTTATACACTACCACTTACAACTTTATCCTTGATGCTATTTTTCTTTTGGGCAGTGGTTTCATGTCCCGAGAATATGCAATGGATGACATCTTCTCTATTAAATATGACGTTTTTAGTTTTGGAGTTCTAGTCACTTGTGACCCTTTGTCTTACCTTGGGCATAATAATTAAAATTTAACCCATAATTAAGATTATATGAAGCCTTAACAACAAATTTAAAAGGGCATAATTGAAATAACAAAAGTTCTAGTCACTTGTGATCCTTTGTCTTACGTTGGATGCAATAATTAAACTTTAATCCAAAATTAAGATTAAATGAAGCCTTAATAACAAATTTAAAAGGGCATAATTGGAATAACAGAAACTAAGATCAAAATACTGCTTACACTCGCACTCCAAAGTAGACTCATGGTACTTTTTATATAGTAATGATAATGATTTTGTCCCTTTGGTGCTCATTTCTTTTTCTTCTTCTTGTAGACTATTTGTATTCATTTAACATTCTTTTCCCATGCAATATTAACTTAAAAAAAAAAAGAAAACAGCATATCTTGTTTCTTAATTGAAACAAAAAACTATTCCTAAGCTAAACTTTTATTTCTAGATAAATGATTGATTTTGGAATAATAGTTTATTTTTTAATGTTATAAAACTAATAAAATGAAATACTACAATAGGAATTGAAGAAGTATTAGAGAAAGGGAGAATGATATCCTTATATTCTAACAGGATACAAAAGTACTTCCAAAGGGTGTCAATGTACCTCTATATATAGGTACTACAAGATCAAAGGTACATAAATCCTATTAAACACCCACTACTACAATAATATGAAGAAACTTATGAAACGGTTTCTCCACTACATGAATAGATTTATGGATTGTAACTTCTATACATAATGTAGCCATAAAATCAAGAATTAATCCTCTTAGGAATACAAAGGGACATCCATACTTTTAATTGTTTCATAACACTCCCCCTTGGATGTCCATTACACAACGAATATGCCTCGTTAAAACCTTACTAGGGAAAAACCCAGTGGGACCAAAAACCCTAGTGAAGGAAAAAGAGTACACTATTCTTGTGTATTAATTTCTCCCCCTGATGCAAACATCATTTGAGATCTTTTAATCGTCGCATTCCAATATTCTTTGCCAATTGCACTGAGATATGGTACTTCAGGACCAAGTATCTCTTCATCTTCCTCTCGCGATCTAAAATGATCCTTATTAGGATCTAATGATCTGACGACCATTGGAATACTTAATATATGTGCCTTATCCATATAAAACCGTTTTAATACCTTCCGGGTATATGCAGTTTGGTGGATAAAAATTTCACTTTGTAAATCAAGGTAGAATTTTATTTTTCTAAAATTCTTGATCTCAAAATTCTTTTTCAAATATTCAACACTATTTTGAATCTCTTCAGGAGTTCCAATCAAATTTAGATCATCAACATATACAGCAATTATCACAAATTTTGATCCATTTTTTTTATAAAAACACATGGACATATTGGATCATTGGTATAACCTTCTTTAGTTAGACATTCATTAAGGCGGTTATACCACATACGTCCAGATTGTTTAAACCCATACAAAGATATTTATAATTTAATAGAAAAAATATCTTTAGGAGTTGATTTGCATGCTTCAGGCATGTTGAATCCTTCGGCGATTCTCATATAAATATCATTTTCAAGATTTTCATATAAATATGCAGTAACGACGTCCATTAGACGCATATCTAATTTTTCATGTACTGCAAAACTCACAAGATATCTAAATGTGATAGCATCCACTACAGGTGAATACGTTTCATCATAATCAAATCCAAGCCTTTGTAAAAATTCTTGGGCTACAAGTCTTGCTTTATACCTCATAATTTCTTTTTTCTCATTTCTGTTTCTCACAAATACCCATTTATATTCTACTGGCTTTACGCCTTCAGGTGTTTGGACTACAGGTCCAAAAACTTTTCTTGTAGCCAGTGAGTCCAATTCAAATTGGATCGCATCTTTCCACTTTGGCCAATCATTTATACACCGACATTCATCAACCGATCTAGATTCATGATCCTCATCAACTTCTATAATATCAAGTGCTACATTTTATTAGGCTCCAATTAAATTTTTTTTTTTTATGATTTCATTCTCTTCATAAGTTGGCTCTTCAGGAGCAACCTCTTCAAGAGGTTGAATTTTGTCATGACATTTAATCTTCGGAGATATTTGAAATCAATTTATACCTTAATTAGGTAGGCCGGCCTTAAATTTATTTGTAGCACTTGTGCATGTCCTTTAGGGACATCAATTTTAATCAAGGTATTTCCTGCAGGAATAGTTGATTTAATAACGCTTCTGGAGTCGATAATATATCTGACAACTGGTTTGCAATTTTCTGCAAATGAATAATTTTTTGAACTTCCAGTTCACGTTATTTTGTATGAGGATCGAGGAAATCCAATTTTTTAGGTGATTTCCTTTCGGTTGATTTCTTCCTCCCCCTAATGTCGGGAATCATAACTCGTCAGAATAAATAAATCATTTAATAGATCACTCATCAAATATTTTACGATATTTAATCGTAAAAAGTGATTCATACCCGACATAAATTCTAAATTTCTTTTGGAGCCATATATAATATAAAGGGGGTATGTATAAATACTTGTCGGCTCTCAAATATTCTTACTTTTGTCAAATCATATATCCATTGGGATCAGTAAACTTCTGGTTTCCTGCAATTGATGATTATAAATCAAAATGAGAATGAAGACAACTATATCGATAGCCATTTCTCTCTCGAATGGTTATTATAATAAAATTAACCTTTATCTCACTTGATTTCTAAACATGATCTCTATTATTGTCTCATTTAGTGTCTCAATTTGATATCCATTTCAACGGATATTCAAATTCAATAAATTTTTCGAGACATGATAAAAAGTAGTACTTTATTAATGATAAACTTTTTTCCTACAGGGAAAAATATAGTAGTGGCTCTTCTGGAGCTTTCAATCACTTAAGCACTACCGCTAATTATGTTTGTCTCTTTTGTTGAAAAATAGTGTATATAGTAGCACTTATTAATGAGACACATATCATTGTCACCATAATTCTTATGAGACAAATATCATCACCATAATCCTTTGATCCCAAATGTTTAACATCCATTTCTTCTTCGGGAAGAAAAACTAATTAAATCAATCATCATACACCTTCAGGGCGTTTAAAGAAATTGACCATATGAAAATGTTGTTATAATTTGATTTATCAAATGTACTTCGGGACATTTGTCTTCGGGATTCTTACTTTCTTGCCCTTATCATTATTATCCCACTTCAAGTGGTAACTTTTTCTCTTGTCATGGTAAAATATATATTTACCAAAATCATAGTCATTGCAACAACCATAACTAATAAATTGAAATTTAGTCGCATTCACTTCTGGGAATGGACTAGAATTAGCATGCAATAAGTACAAAATACTTCTCAAAATTCTCTTCATATTGCTACTACAGGAGCATATTCGAGAAATCAATTGTGGAGAAGATCATTTTAAATATATCTTATGAGTAAAATTTTCTCGATGCAATTTCAATTGAGAAGTAATTCTGAAAATTGCATAATTATGTTCTTGTAGCCATAGGTAAATTTATCATACCAGGCTTTTGAAATAATGACCATCTTCTAGTGGCCAAATATTTTCGTTAAAGAACGACCATCTTCAGGTGATCGAATCTTTTTCTTTAAATATTTCAAAGGACAAGTAGATCTTCAAATATAATTGATTTTCTATAATAGCATCTCCAAAATTCAATGCATCAGAATATAAGTATTTATAATAAATAATTATAAAGATAAATAAGTAGAATTAAAAGGAGAAATATTACCTCAAAGATGTCAAACAATATATGTTTGTGTTTAGTGATTGCTCAACAATAGGCACTTGTATTTTTCGATCATTCAAATGTTAGCCATAAGAAATTGAAATAAGTTTGGGGGGGTCAGAAATTTACCTCAGAAGTTACTTGAAAAAATGCAGGCAGAATTTTTGCAAAATCTCTTGTTTCACTTTTGTTCAAGGTAGAGTCTCCGTTTTCACCTTTTGCTCAAAAGTAGAGACTCGTGCTGATAACGTGTTGTAAAACTAATAAAATACTACAGTATGAATAGAGATATTAGAGGAAAAGTGGAGCAATGGAGAATGATGTTCTTGTATTTCAACAAGATACAAAAGTCCTTCTCCATTGCTCCACTTTTCCTCTAATATCTCTATTCATACTGTAGTATTTTATTAGTTTTACAACACGTTATCAGCACGAGTCTCTACTTTTGAGCAAAAGGTGAAAACGGAGACTCTACCTTGAACAAAAGTGAAACAAGAGATTTTGGCAAAATTCTGCCTGCATTTTTTCAAGGTAGAGTCTCCGTTTTCACCTTTTGCTCAAAAGTAGAGACTCGTGCTGATAACGTGTTATAAAACTAATAAAATGAAATATTACAATAGGAATTGAAGAAGTATTAGAGAAAGGGAGAATGATATCCTTATATTCTAACAGGATACAAAAGTACTTCCAAAGGGTGTCAATGTACCTCTATATATAGGTACTACAAGATCAAAGGTACATAAATCCTATTAAACACCCACTACTACAATAATATGAAGAAACTTATGAAACGGTTTCTCCACTACATGAATAGATTTATGGATTGTAACTTCTATACATAATGTAGCCATAAAATCAAAAATTAATCCTCTTAGGAATACAAAGGGACATCCATACTTTTAATTGTTTCATAACATTTAATGTTTTTTATGAGAGTAATCATTTTTCTGTTTAAGAGTTTTTAATTTATGGAGTTCATCACTTTCATTTTCTTATTCTTGGGATCTCTTAATTTCCTCATAATCTTCTTAACGAGCCAAAGACATATTAAAGTTCCCTTTTCAACATAACTCCTTTCTTAATAAACCATTAAAAGAAGCTGTATACCTAAGATAGTTCATGATTTTGTAGCATCAAGAAGAAAGACCAATTCTAGAAATTACAAATAAAACTTCAAAAAGTAGCTAGTGCAGGCAATTTCTCCCAGAACAATTGAAATTTATAGTATTTCCCTGTCAACAAAATTAATAATTTCAATTGAGTCGTTTTAAAATTTATTTCGCTTGTCTAAATTTTAATGGAAAGAGTAAACTTGTCTCCAAAATATGCATAAATCAGACATTCTCCCCAAATGCTAATTTCTGCATTCATCCTGCAAATATATTCCTTTCTTTCAGAAAGTGTGGATCGACATTGTGCTTACATTTTGTTGTGATACATCTCATCAAACAAAGCAGTAGAATCCCTTGTTCATCCCGCATAAAAATAACAGAGTTGAAAGAATTATAATAAGCAGTAAAGCAACCGAAAATTGGAGTATGTAATTTAAGAATAAACTTTTGGATGCCTAAATAAACTGCACATAGTAAGAGTAAATGCTCATTAATTCTCCCAATTCCAATGTTGATCTATCCTACTAACTAAAATGGGAGAGTTCCCTTAGCAACTGTAAATATTAGTCACCATTATTATCACCATCAATAGGTGAATAATTTGGAGACTATATTATCGTTTGCTTTGGGAAGATTGGCGGAGATTGTTGGCTTCTGTTGTATACTCCGTATGATCCAGTTGCGGGTGTGTGTTTGACCATATTATCCTTTATTTCTGAATTTATTGTGGATAGTGTAGTTAATGTTGGTAGTGGTCTACTTCTTTTCTTCTCTTCTTCCCTGAATGCCTAAGCAGATTCCTATTTCCCCTTTGCCCACTTTTTTCTTCCAAGCAGGTCTTGGGCGGCAATATTAAATTGGTTAATGAAAGAAATAGACAAGATAGAATGAAGTCAGGTCCTGCATTTCCTTAGCAATTTGATGGTAAGTCACTCAATTCAACAATAAACGAAAATTCAAAGTCAACAGAAGACTTGAACTTTGTTTGGAAGGCAATTTTTTCAAGAAAAATTGATATGTTTTTCGTGAACACATTTTTTAATTATCTTTTTACTCACAGATATCAAATCGTTACAATAATTTTCTATTAAAAATCCAAAAATATGCAATCCAAGCAAAGCTCAAGCTTGCGCACCTTCATTGAAGCCAGAGGATCAACATAATCGCCACTATTTGTTAGAATCTTAACTTTACCTTATCTTAAATGTTATAAAGCGGGGATGAATTATGAACCTTGAATTCCCAATTGTTCTTGTTTCAGTGCAATTTTGACAGATATTTGCTGGATATATGTCACAATGAAATTCTTAGGGGAAAACTTTTGCTGTAAAGCTGATGGCTATTTTTGCACTTGTGCAGGTATTTATAGAGTAGAAGATCCAAAAAAAAAAAAAAAAAATTTCTGATTGGAGATGACTTAAGTGGTTTGTCTCTCGTTATCATCATCAATCCATGTTCTCACCTATCATGCAAAAGTCCGGGTTAATAATCAATTACGTGACATAGACATGCATGGTTGCATTTTCTGTTTCCCTACATTTGATTTAGATTAATCTCACTATGATGCTTAAAACTGAATTCCTTGTTTATGATTCTTCAGGCCATGTACGTAACACTAGCATTAAACTTCTACTTTTGGAATATCCAAAAAAAAAAAAAAAAAATCTTAGCATTAAACTCCGATCGCCGTGCCTGTGGTCTGCCTATACGATTAAAGTCTTTGTTGTAAGTAGGGAGTATCAAATTTTGCTCATTGGTGAACATTTTTGTTTTTCTAATTTTTTTTTCTTGAAGTAGGTAAACATCATGTTCCTTTAGAGACTATTAGATGGTTGATATCAAAAGTATGATGACACTACTAAATCTGGTTGTGCAATTTCTTCCAATAGTATATATTTCTCCCTCTTTTTTTTTTTTTTTTGGCAAACAAAATATGCACACAATATAGAGAGAGGGCTTACTATAAAATTCAAACATTATCATCCCTCTTTGAATTACGTAAGTAGACTTTTGCCTACAAAATTTACACTCTGTTTGGCCTGGCCTTTTTTTCAAACACAAATTTTCCTTGGTCTTTCTCCCCGCTCTTACCGCAATCTAGTTGTCTTTAACTCTTCACATATAGTCAAGTTCTTATTGCTATTGTCAAAATATTTTGACAAAACGGTGTTGGCCCTTATTTCCACAATCTAAAATAGAAAAATTTGATATCATTATCAATAAACTTGGGCCTTCGGAAATTTAGTTCCAAGTTAGATGCGGACTATTATGAAAAGGTGAAAAGAAAAGATAAGTTTAGCATCACTGGTTACAAAAACCGCCATACAAATTTGGCGCCAATTAAGCGGTAAATTTTTATGCCAAATCTAAAACAAAGATGATACATCTACAAGATATAAAAGTACCAAGCGTGGGTATTGTTGCAATTGCAATTAATTATGGATCGGTTATTGGTGTAATATTGGCCAATTCAAGGAACTAATCATTCCTAATTAGAATTAGAATTAGAAATATATGATATAGAATCAAATAACATAAATAAATAAATATATATATATATATATAAAAGAATTCAAAATGTCATTTGAATTCAAAAATGAAAAATTTAACTAATTTAACTATACTAAAACTATTTACTATCTAATAGTAGATGATAATTAGAATTTAATCAAGTGATAAAAAAAATCAAAATTCTATACATTAACCATTGTGCTCTACAATATTTAATAATTTATTTGAAATTCTATTTTATTCTTTTCTCGATCCATATCGATTGTGAATAGACAAGAAGTACTAATAGTCACTAACTAAGATTCTAATAGTTTATGGAATTCCTATCCATATAAAATGGATATTATATGAACCCAAAGAAATTAGGATAACTCATAAAAGAAATTATAACATGTCAAAGGAACAATAAAAAATAAAACAAAATAATCATTACCAAATTATCAGCAAAAACATATCACTGATAATGTTGGCCCATACTAAAACCATTTACTGTCTAATAGTAGATGATAATTCGAATTTAATCAAGTGTTAAAAAATCAAAATTCTATATCGCTATATTAATCGTTGTGCTCTATAATATTCAATAATTTATTTGAAATTCTATTTTATTCTTTTCTAGATCCATATCGATTATGAATAGATAAGAAGTAATAGTTACTAACTAAGAATCTAATAGTTTATGGAATTCTTATCCATAAAAAATGGATATTATATGAACCCAAAAAAAATAGGATAACTCATAAAAGAAATTATAACATGTCAAAGGAACAATAAAAATAAAACAAAATAATCATTACCAAATTATCAGCAAAAACATATCACTAATAATGTTGGCCCATGCTAAAACCATTTACTGTCTAATAGTAGGCGATAATTCGAATTTAATCAAGTGATAAAAAATCAAAATTCTATATCGCTATATTAACCGTTGTGCTCTATAATATTCAATAATTTATTTGAAATTCTATTTTATTCTTTTCTAGGTCCATATCGATTATGAATAGACAAGAAGTAATAGTTACTAAATAAGAATCTAATAGTTTATGGAATTTTTATCCATATAAAATGGATATTATATGAGCCCAAAAAAATAGGATAACTCATAAAAGAAATTATAACATATCAAAGGAACAATAAAAAATCAAACAAAATAATCATTACCAAATTATCAGCAAAAACGTATTGTTGATAATGTCAGCCCATATTAACGCCATGGTGAACAAGACTCTTCTCAATAAGAACAACCCGGACAACTCAATCGCAAAATCCTTCATTCAACGAATTGATAGATGCTAAATCCTGATCCATAACAATAAACCACAAAGCAAAAAAAAAAACTAACTAACTTCTCCAAACTAAACAGCCCACGCTTTTATTGCAGCAAAAACAAAAACAAAAACTAATTAATATCCATTTAGACATAAACCTAATACAATTAATTATCTCTCTTGTAAGTATATTTACTCCAGATTCAATGACAGATATTTCATTATTATAGACAAATGTTCGCACCACATGCACATGGATTTCCATTTGGAAACCATTACATGCATTGCATTATAAATAGAACCCTAAAATTATACATGCTAAGCTTAAACTTGGCATTGCCATGCCTTTGCGTGGCATCCGAAAACTAGTTCAACTCTAATCGTGATATATTTAATTTTTATTCTTGGGGATATATTTCTTTTTCTCTTTTCTTTTTTACTATGGATATTTGCTTGGACAACTTGAAATAAAAATAGTCTTTTAGCTTGATAAAGCATGGAATGATATTTTCATAAATTAATATTTTGGCACCATTATCTTGAAAATATTTTTATTACTAATTGCCTTTGTTTCCCAACCATTTATTTGTATGTAAAGCTTATAGTACATTAACAAGTAGGAATACAGAAGGACACTTGTGGCACGAAAATTTTTTTCTTTCTCTTGAAACTAGTATTTTAATATTAGTTTTTGTAAGATGGGTTGAAATGTTACAAAAAGGTTGGAATTAGGGGAGGTAGGTGAGATGTTTGAAAGTTTAGGGAGCTCAATGATATTGTTAGAAACCTTAGTGGAGATTTCTGAAATTATATCCCTATTTTTTAAACTTGTTCAAATATGGACGATATTCTTTTAGAATTTATTTTAGTCTGCAAGTCTTCTTTGATTCTCAACTTTATGATAGTTTTAAGCTTGCTCAAATATGGCTGGTTTTGTTTCAGAATTTAGTTAAGTCACTTTATTAATTTTTTTCCCCTTTGGTGCTCATTTCTTTTTCTTCTTCTTGTAGGCTATGTTTAATCGTTTGACAATCTCTTCCCATGCAAAAGTAATTGGAAAAAAAAAAAAAAAAACCCAGCATTTCTCGTTTCTGAATGAAAAATAAACAATTCTGAAGCTAAACTCGTATTTCCAGATACATGATTGATCTTAAGATATATGGGGGAAAATAGACTGATTATACAGATTGTAGATGGATTACAAAATAGGAAAAGGAATAAAAAAAATGGGTAAGCATATACAACTTGAGTATTCAGATTCCAAAAAAACATTTTTTTTCAATCAAACGTAATGAGAAACATTAGCAGGAAATGGAAATATTGGAACGCAACAAAGTTAAAGAAAGATATCTGCAGAAGCTTAAGAATTTGTGACTTCTACTTCCATTAATTATATGTTTGGTTGAAAAAAAAAAAAGCGACAGAGTGACTCCTTTCGTAATCAACCATTTGAAAAAGTGGTACAACTAAGATAATTCATGATTTTGTGCCGTGAAGAAGAAAGACCAATTCTAGAAACTGCAATTAAAACTTCAAAAAGCAGCTAGTGCAGTCAGCTGCTCCCTGAACAATTAAAATTTGAAGTACTTCCGTCGACAAAATGAAACTTTTCAATTGTGTGCTTTTACAAGTGATTGATTTTGCTCCTCTAACTATCAAAAATATTTTCCTCCAGTTAGGACTCCTGCGTCCATCCTGCAAATGTATTCCTTTCGCTTTGAGAGTTTAGACAATGTGCTCACATTTTGTTGCGATACAATTCATCAAGCAAAGTAGATAGAATCCCTTTTACTGTAAGAAAGTTACTTTGACTATACCAGATAAAAAAGAAGAAGGATTTGAAAGAATATGTAGTAAAGCAACTAAAAATCAAGTTATATAATTGTAAACTAAACTTTTTGATGTCTAACTGAACTGTACATGATAAGAGTAAATGCACGTTCTTCCAATTCCATTTTTCACCTATATGCTAGCTAGTATGCATATACAGAAGAATGAAAGCATGTCAAGTTTAATTTAAGTGAGAACCATTTTCTCTCTTACTGCCATCGTAAAAGAGTTTTTAGACTGAGATCCTCGGACTGAATGCGATAGTTCGGGAGAGACTTATATGTACAATTCGTGCTGCCGGTCAAGCTAGTTATTTGGATTGTAGACCTTAACCATATTAACTTTCACAGCTAACCTAACACATATTGACTTAGTAAAAATGGACCACTTTTTCACAAAAACATATTATACTATGTTAATGGATAAGTACCCCTATGAATGATCTGTAGCTGCGATGGTATGCATTCTAACTCGTAATGATGTCCAAAATTGAAAGCACCCAAACTTTTATTACAAAAAAAAAACAAAATTTGATGTGAGTTCTGAACTACCAGCATCCATCGCAAAAGTCAAATACATTAAATATATTATATTGAAATGAGAAACGTTGGACGGGCAATCCTTTGAATGTTTTCTTGTTCGCTAGGAATTGTCAATGGAGAAACAGGAGAAAACCAAAACCAAAAACAGAAACAGATAAACTGTACTAGTATCAGCTTGAAACCAAGAGAGGTAAATTTGTTTTTAAAAAAAAAAGGTTTCTTAATTAGATAATGCTTAACTAAAAATTCCTGCCAAAATAAACGAGCTAGATCATTACAACCGAAATATGCAATAGTACTATGTTATGTCAATCTACTTATATGACCAAAAAGAAAGAGTCAGAGAAACTGAAAAAAAAAAGAGAGTAAAGAACAGAATAAAAAGTAAAGATTTTGGAATCGGTTTTTTGTGTAAACCTGCACTTGAATTAGGTCATCTGTTTAAGGTTTTTTTTATTTGGCGCAATAAATAAGATCTTTAAAAAGATAGAAATAAATCAAACTATTGATGTTTTAAATTATCACTCTGAATCGTAGTTAGGGGTGTACAAAATCGAAAAATTCCAATTTACCGACCGATTCGGAAATTCGAATTCGGTAATTTGATACTTCGGAATGAAAATTGGAATGTCGGGTCGAATTCGGTAACAAGATTTTTCAAATCGAAATCGGAATTCGGAATTCCTATTTCGATTTCAAATATGTTTTTCATATATATATAATATATAATATAACATTTATATTATAATAATAATTTTTGTATTCATGAATTCGGTGAAATCTGAATTCCTATTTCGATTTCAATTTCGTTTTCACATATATATATATATATATAATATTTTATATATATATGTAATATAATTTTTATATTCATAAATTCGGTGAAATCGAAATTTATCGAATTCCGAATTGAATTCAGAACGAATTTGAATTTGGAATTGGTGAATTCGAAATCGAAATCGGTCAAAAATTCTAATACCAAAATTCCAAAAAATTTCAATTTCAAAATTTCGAATTACCGAATTCAATTTCGATTCACACCTCTCTAATCGTAGTACTTTTGAACAAAACCTAAATTCTTTTGTCGCAAACATAATACTAGGTCCACTTCTTATTTACTACCGGACATAACCATTGTTTCAACCCTACCCAGAAGGCCTTTTTCACAACCATGAAGCCCAATAGCCCAATGCTAACACCCATTACTATTGACTGTTTTCAAGAGACCCAACGGCAACACATAGCGCCCACTCCTCTGATAGTTCGAGCTACTTACAGGTCATTTATTTGTGCATGGGTCTTCGAAGTACGCCATGCTTACGTAGGTCTATAAATAGAACCAAACAACTTGATTTGACTTAAATTTGACTCGAATCAAACTCATTTAAGTTTTTTTGTATAGGTATCAATTCAAGGCTAAACATGATTTCAAGTTTGAAAATATTAACAAACGAATCACGATCTTCATGTTCTGCGGCTCCATATATTCAGAAATATACAAGGCAAGTAAATTTCATAAAAATACACATATAATTTCGCTCTTAAACTCCACTTCTTTCCTTCCCATATATTGTTTATCTTCTAAAATAGCAAATATATAATACACTTGTCTCTTGAATAGGTATAATTAATTTTAATCACATTCCTGATTCATCATAATTGATTGTATGTGCTTGAGCTTGATACTCTAACAAACCAAGTGTTTGAACTCGATACTTTGACAAGTCAAACCAAATTTTTCATGAACATACATTGAAATTTTAAGCCAAGTTCGATTAGTTTCTTTCAAAAATTTTTCAAACACAAGCAAAATTCAAAACATTCCTTTAAATGTTCAAGCCAAACCTGAATATACCTTTGTCCGCTTTATTGAAACTTGTTTTTAGCCCTATGCTTGCGTATACTGACATCGACTACAGCCACTTCTTCACCATCTTCTTGGGAGGAGTCCACCAAAAAAAATTATTGCTTTCGGTGTTGCGAAAGATTTTGCAAAAACTAATTATTTAGAATTAGTAAAAAGTCATCTTTTGTAAATTATAGATATTACCCTTCTTTTTACCTATTAAAAATTTTTGATGATTTAAATGTAAAATCAAAACAGACAAAATAACTAATTTTATAAGATTAAAATTTAAAATCAAGTGACTTTTTGGTTCTAACCGCGGGTTGGGATTCCTACCTACTAGACACAAAGATAAGTATTTACAATCGTGTATCAGATGTGCACAGCAAATGATGAACGACACATAATGGTCATAGCAACTGTACCAAAAACTAATTGTACCCGCTTCCATCTCCTCGACCATATTACCCTACAAAGGAAACAACGGAAGAGAATTTAAAGGAACAACTGCTGCTTCAAGAACTAGTACTCTAATAGCTTTTAGAAATTGCCTCAAATAGCCAAAGTTGGTATAGAGCTTGCCAGCCATGGTTAGTAGTCACTGCAGGACTTGGGGCAGGGATTATGGTTTTGTGCAATTGCAACTAATTTTTGTACTTCTTATAAACCTTTGTGTACTTGTACATATGATTCACATGCATAAGAAGATAACACTCGAAATTATGTAAGCACTACGCCAACAGCACATAATTACACAAAACACAAGCCGCTGGCTAACGGTATCATGTATATATCACCTCTTTTTATATTGTTGTCACTGCAAAACCTTGAACCACCGTAACCTTAGCCAACCTCTCCCCATTGAAATCCTTCCATCCGCAGCTTCACGTAGTTCCATCTCCCACTCCTCTTCACAATTTAAACTAACAAGGGAGATAAATTTCTTCTTCTTCAGTCTTGCTTTCCTAGCAAAATCTGCTAGAAAAAGTCTGAAAATGCATACAATATATATATATATATATACACGCCCCCGCACACACATGATGGATATAGTGCAACTATTGTTGTGTTCATAACATGGTTACAATATAGCATAACCATGATGGAGGATAAGAAATTAAACTCATTACTTCTCACCCTGCGATTAATGCGGCTCCCGGTGAAAGTAAATTCAAAACCAAAAATTGTCTTTTAACGGGATTTTAGTGCCACTGCTTTCAACTTCTACGTCTTCTTCACTTGTTATTTTTCCATTGCTTTTCAACTTCTACATCTTCCTTCGCTCGAATTCCTCTTAAATGATATAGATCTTTAAGGATTTCAACAAAATGGACCAGAATGTATTAATTCGTTAATTGCCAGCTGCCAAGACAAACCTGCATGATAAAAATAACGACAAGTACTCACTAGTCACTACTCAAGGCAAAAGTTATTAAGTATTACTGTTAGCATTTGATCTCTAACTTCTAAGAATCCTTAGACCCACCGGCTTCTGTGATAAATCTTTTCTTGATTCTAGCAGATTGTGTTGGTGGCACAATTGCATCAATCCCTTCTTTTTCTTCTGCATCAATGTGCGTTATATTGGACTCTACTAATGGTGGAAATGGTGGGCGGCGTCCCTTCGCCCAAACCAATCTTATCATACAGTTTAACATCAAACACAGAAAGACGACAAAGATCAGCAGTACCACCTAGATAACAGAAAATTAATATGCCACTCTACGCTAGATGTTGTGATTCTGCATATTCTTTCCAAGCTATCATAAACAGATGGTAGTCTTGACCATTTTGATCAATTTCCACAGCCCACAGTTTGTTTGAAGGAGCATTTTGAGCATCCATTCTTTGGTGAATTTTTGATGGTAGTCCTGACTGTTTTGAATGTAGTAATCAAATCTAAACTAGAGACGATGAATGATCATCCAAGCTTCCGTTTAACTTACGATAATACTACATTTCTTTGTTTTTGGGGATTCTATGCATACTTGCTTCCTTCTAATAGAAATTTTATTTAAAACTCGATCCTTCAAAAATTGACATGACCGTGATACTGCACTAAAGAGTACTGAAAAAAGAAAAAATGACCAATCTCTTTTTGATGGGCTCATGGCAATTAGACGGCCTAGGGGTTGCTGAAGTCATCACCATAATTTTTGCTTTCTTTGTTACGGCTTTCCTCTGGATCAAGTTGGTCAATTATTGACAAAGTGACGAATAGGACACAATAGTTGTATATCAACTAATGGTGGTATGCTTCGATGGCCTTATGGCAGAATAGTTGTATATATAGTTTCAGGATTACTTTGAGTTGATTCCAGCAACAGGGTAGCTTTAACCTCTTTTTGGATTTTAGATGTTCATGGTGGGAATTTCCTACTTGTGAGTTTAACATGGCAAGGTTGTGGACTGGTAGTACTAATTTCGGTTGTAATCATCTAACCTGTTAAGGATTAATGTAGCTTGTTTGTCTCGAAATTTGGTTTTGGTAGTGCCTAATTTAACCTCAAGTCTATAAAGGGGATTTTTTCATTTTTCTTTTTTGTAATCAAATGCATCCTCTGTTCGTTAAAAGGTGACACTAGTTGTAAGATGTTATGAAACAATTAAAAGTATGGATGTCCTTTTGTATTCCCAAGAGGATTAATTCATGATTTATGATCCATTATGTATAGAAGTTACAATCCATAAATCTATTCATGTAGTGGAAGAACCGTTTCATAGGTTTCTTCATATTCTTGTAATAGTGGGTGTTTAATAGGATTAATGTTCCTTTAATCTTGCAGTACCTATATATAGAGGTACATTGATACCCTTTGTAAGGACTTTTGTATCTTGTTGAAATATAAGGATATCATTCTCCCTTTCTCTACTCCTTTCTCTAATACTTCTTCAATTTCTATTGTAGTATCTTCATTTTATTAGTTTTATAACACGTTATCAGCACGAGTCTCTATTTTTGAACAAAAGGTGAAAACGGAGGCTCTATCTTGAACAAAAGTGAAACACAAGATTTTGTCGAAATTCTGCTCGCATTTCTTCAAGTAAATTCTGAGGTAAATTTCTAACTCACAAACTTATTTCAATTTCTTATGACTAATATTTGAATTATCGCAAAAAATACAAGTGTCTATTGCTGAACAATCACTAAACACAAATATACACTAGTTGACATCTTTGAGGTAATATTCTCCTTTTAATTCTACTTATTTATCTTTAAAATTATTTGTTATAAATACTTATATTCTGATGCAATGAATTTTGGAGATGCTATTATAGAAAATCAATTATATTTGAGGATCTACTTGTCCTTTGAAATATTTAAAGAAAAAGATTCGATCACCTGAAGATGGTCGTTCTTTAACGAAAATATTTGGCCACTAGAAGATGATCATTATTTCAAAAGCCTGGTATGATAAATTTACATGTGGCTACAAGAACATAATTATGCAATTTTCAGAATTACTTCTCAATTGAAATTGTGTTGAGAAAATTTTACTCATAAGATATATTGAAAATGATATTCTCCACAATTGATTTCTCTAATATGCTCCTGTAGTAGTAATATTAAGAGAAATTTTGAGAAGTATTTTGTACTTATTGCTTACTAGTTCTAGTCTATTCCCAGAAGTGAATGTGATTAAATTTTAATTTATTAGTTATGGTTGTTGCCATGATTATGATTTTGGTAAATATGTATTTTACCATGACAAGAGAAAAAGTTACCACTTGAAGTGGGATAATAATGATAAGGACAAGAAAGTAAAGATCCTAAAGATAAATGTCCCGAAGTACATTTGACGAATCAAAATTATAATAGCATTTCCATATGGCAAATTTCTTTAAACGCCTTGAAGGTGTATGATAATTAATTTAATTTATGATACTAATTGACTTTTCTTCCTGAAGAAGAAATGGATGTTAAACATTTGGGATTAAAGGATTATGGTGATGATATTTGTCCCATAAAAATTATGGTGATAATGATATGTGTCTCATTAATAAGTACTACTATATACACTATTTTTCAATAAAAGAGACAAACACAATTAGTGGTAGTGCTTAAGTGATTGAAAGCTCCAGAAGAGCCACTACTATATTTCTCCCTATAGGAGAAAAGTTTAGCATAAATAAAGCACTACTTTTTACGATGTCTCGAAAAATTTATTGAATTTGAATATCCGTTGAAAAGGATATCAAATTGAGACATTAAATGAGACAATAGTAGAGATCATGTTTAGAAATCAAATGAGATAAAGGTTAATTATATCATAATAACCATTCGAGAGAGAAATGGTTATCGATATAGTTGTCTTCATTCTCATTTGATTTATAATCATCACCTGTAGTAAACCAGAAGTTTACTGATCCCAATGGATATATGATTTGACAAAAGTGAGAATATTTGAAAGCTGACAAGTATTTATACATACCCCTTTATATTTTATATGACTCCAAAAGAAATTTAAAATTTATGTTAGGTATGAATCACCTTTTACGATTAAATATTGTAAAATATTGATGGGTGATCTATTGAATGATTTATTATTCTGATGAACTACGATTCCCGATATTAGGGGGAGCAAAAAAAATCAATCGAAAGGAAATCATCTGAAAAATTGGATTTCCTCGATCCTCATACAAAATAACGTGAACTGGAAGTTCAAGAAATTATTCATTTGCAGAAAATTGCAAACCAGTTGTCAGATATATTATTGACTCCAGAAGAGTTATTAAATCAACTATTCCTGCAGGAAATACCTTGGTTAAAATAGATGTCCCTGAAGGACATGCATAAGTGCTACAAATAAATTTAAGGCCGGCCTACCTAAATAAGGTATAAATTGATTTCAAATATCTTTGGAGATTAAATAAATGTCATGACAAAATTCAACCTCTTGAAGAGGTTGCTCTTGAAGAGCCAACTCCTGAAGAAAATTAAATCATAGAAAATTTAATTGGAGCCTAATGAAATGTAGCACTTGATATTATAGAAATTGATGAGGATCATGAATCTAGATCGGTTGATGAATGTCGGTATAGAAATGATTGTTTAAAATGGAAAGATGCGATCCAATCTAAATTGGATTTATTGATTAAAAGAAAAGTTTTTGGACTTGTAGTCCAAACACCTAAAGGTGTAAAGCTAATAGCTCAAGGATTTTCACAAAGGCCTGATTTTCACCTATAGTGGATGCTATCACATTTAGATATCTTGTGAGTTTTGCAGTACATGAAAAACTAGAGATGCGTTTAATGGACGTTGTTACTGCATATTTATATGAAAATATTGAAAATGATATTTATATGAGAATCCCCGAAGGATTCAACATGCCTGAAGCATGCAAATCAAATTCTAAAGATATTTATTCTATTAAATTACAAAGGTCTTTGTATGGACTCAAACAATCTAGACGTATGTGGTATAACTGCCTCAATGAATGTCTAACTAAAGAAGGTTATACCAATGATCCAATATGTCCACGTGTTTTTATCAAGAAAAATGGATCAAATTTTGTGATAATTGTGGTATATGTTGATGATCTAAATTTAATTGGAACTCCTGAAGAGATTCAAAATATTATTGAATATTTGAAGATAGAATTTGAGATAAAAAATTTTGGAAAGACAAAATTCTGTCTTGGTTTACAAATTGAGCATTTGAAAGGTGGAATTTTTGTCCACTAAACTGTTTATACCCGGAAGGTATTAAAGCGATTTTATATGAATAAGGCACATATATTAAATATTTCAATGGTTGTCAGATCATTAAATCCTAATAAGGATCCTTTTAGACCGCGAGAGGAACATGAAGAGATACTTGGTCCTGAAGTACCATATCTCAGTGCAATTGGCAAAGAATATTGGAATGCGACGATTAAAAGATCTCAAATGATGTTTGCATCAGGGGGAGAAATTAATACACAAGAATAGTGTACTCTTTTTCCTTCACTAGGGTTTTTGGTCCCGCTGGGTTATTCTCTAGTAAGGTTTTAACGAGGCATATTCTTTGTGTAATGGACATCCAAGGGGGAGTGTTATGAAACAATTAAAAGTATGGATGTCCTTTTGTATTCCCAAAATGATTAATTCATGATTTATGATCCATTATGTATAGAAGTTACAATCCATAAATTTATTCATGTAGTGGAAGAACCGTTTCATAGGTTTCTTCATATTCTTGTAATAGTGGGTGTTTAATAGGATTAATGTTCATTTAATCTTGTAGTACCTATATATAGAGGTACATTGACACCCTTTGTAAGGACTTTTGTATCTTGTTGAAATATAAGGATATCATTCTCCCTTTCTCTACTCCTTTCTCTAATACTTCTTCAATTCCTATTGTAGTATCTTCATTTTATTAGTTTTATAACATAAGATAATTTTATCTGTTTCTGTTTTGGTTTACTTTTAGTAGACAGGATTGTGAGTTACCCGCCGAAAGTTCCACAATTGAATGTAACATATCAATTTGACGTCTTGGGATAGATGGATGCTGGTGTCACGCCCCATACTCGAAACATAATACTGCTGTAACCTGTGATTAACCCGCAAGGCACAAGACATAAAGTTTAATTAATTTCAAATCCACAAAAAAAAAAAAAAAAATCAGCATGGTCTACAATCATAGTCAATATTTTCTTTTTCATAATCAAAGTACATATCACTTCACAAGTTCGTCCAGGGATTCAACTTGATACAAAATATATAAACAACTAATTGCAAATACTTACAAAACTAAACAGAAGTTGATGATTGAATATAAACTTTGGGTTAATTCCACTTTGTCCCCCCAAACTTTGGACGATTATCCACTTTAATCTCTAAACTTCAAAATAGGACACTTAAGTCCCTAAACTTATAAATACCTCCAAATTAAGGAAAATTGTTAACAGAATCCTAAATGCCGTGGTGGTTGAAGTGTCCCATTTTACAAAGATTTAGGGATTTAAGTGTCCCATTTTATAAGTTTAGGGACTTAAGTGTTCCAATTTATAAGTTTTAGGGACTTAAGTGTTCTATTTTGAAGTTTAGGGACTAAAGTGGGTAATCGTCCAAAGTTTGGAGGGACAAAGTGGAATTAACCCTATAAACTTTTATTCCATATTGCAATCCTCTCTGCATTAGAATCGAGTTATAAACACCCCAAATCCTTGATTTGAACCTCTTTAAATTTTATAACCTCTACAAAATATGTTAAAGTGACTTTGTCCCACATTGCCTTTTGTACAAGGGAGTCTCTTCCTTAGTTGCCTATAAATATAGTGGGCCTGTGATGGAATTAAGGGCACCAAATCAAGAAAGCATTAGTGAGCTATTTGGACCTTTAGGTTATTAAACCTTTTGTTTAGTCAATTATTTTTTGGATTTTCTTGTGTTTTAAGTATTTGGTATTTTGGATCTAAGAACACTTTCGTATGTGGTCCAGTGGACTCCCACTCAAAAGGAATAGCCGTAAGCGAATGACTGACTCCTGCATTGGGCATGCACATGCACTAGCAGACATCATAATTGGCCTTCGGGAGCAATTGACCATAAATAGAAGAAGTGGCTGCCGAAAGATTTGGACCTGAAGTTTCCGAACATTCAAGTATACTGGTGTGACAGCTAAAGGCATTGAACTCACAACTATGGCAACACTGGGAGCTAGACGAATATCTGGTAACATCCTAATATACTATACAAAATGCAGAGGGGAAAAGGATAGGGTATTACGTGTGTTTAGGAGGAAGAGAGCTACATATAAGATTTAACCCAAAAAAACAGAAAGAACTGGTATTTTTGTCATTTCAGGGTCAGTAAAAGTGGCAAACTACTGTTCCGACAAAATTTCAATCATCTGGTGGGAAGTCTTCATCAGAAGCATTATCCAGAAAAGAACCTAGGGTCTTTCTCAGAATGCTAAAAGTTTTGTCATCCTGCAAGGCAAAAAGAGAGAAAGGGCATTGTCAACAAGATCACATAAACACGTACAGGCACAAAAAGAGAGGGAGGAATTATATGTTCACCTGTTTCTTCTTCTTCAGCGACTCGTCCAAGTCAGTAATTCTACTTGCACAGGCATTCTCAAGTTCAGCTATCATACTCTTCTCTTTCTTCCCTAAAAATTTGGGAGTATTTGAGTCAAGTTGTTTCTAAATACAGAACAGGGAATAACTTGAGGCCCTGTTGCTCACTTAATTGTTCATATCGCATGAATAATTTTTCCTTTTCTTCTTCTAAATACAGAACAGGGAATAACTTGAGGTCCTGTTCCTCACTTAATTGTTCATATCGCATGAATAATTTTTCCTTTTCTTCCTCGTACTTGGAAATTGCGTCTGCAGAACAATAAATAACAGTCACTACAAACCTTTTTAGGGCAGTCACTAACAGCCAAGGTCCTTTACCTTCTAGGTAAATGAGTGGAACGAAAATATCATAAAATTAACATGATTTAATGGTTGAAGGTCCGAGTCTGGACCAACTTCACTTAAAAGCTATGATGACTGTATAACCAATTTAGAGTATTTTGGGGCAAAATCTCTCCAAGCAATTCTAAGACAACTCAAATAAGAATCACATGAAATATCAAGAGCTGAAAGGTAGAATATTCTGGAATCCGTATTGTTTAATCTGGTATACGCAAAATAAAAACAATAAAACAGATGTTTCAACTCAATTCAGAGCAGTTGAATTAGTGGTCTACAAAATCACCAACAAGTTGAAGCAAAATTTCAGAGCTACACAATTATAGTAAGCTAGAAATATGAAAAATCACATGCTTCAATCTCGCTATGGTACATTTACAAACTCGCATTGTTTCACATCCATTCTAACGAAAACCGGCTGAATACATCTTCACAGCAACATAAACAGCATCCGAGCAAAGATTTGAGACATGAAGTAAAACAGAAAGCTCCATAACAATTTACTCAGTTCTTAAATCAGCATATACACATTCTCACTCACACACACAGAGACGACAAGCATAACCAGGAATGGACTTTCATGCTTACCACTATACAACTTCAATTACGAATATAAAATAGGTAAAAGTATCATAAACATCAAAATTATGCATAGAAAACTAGGCAAACACAAATTCTGGTTTTGTGAATCCAGATATAAGGAAAAGGTTAAAAGCGGTAGAAAATTAACCTGGAAATAGTTTCTTCGTTCTTCTTCTGGCCGTCCTTTTGAGCTTTCTCCCTAATTTGCTGCAGAGCCGTCGTAATTTCTTTAATATCACTGCAATTTCAGCATTTTATTCTTAATTAAACCCACATATTCGAGCAAAAAAAATAGAAAAAAAGGAATAGAACTTCGACGTACTTGGAGAGATCGGCGTCGAAATCATCTTCTATGACCACTCGCTTCAGCTTCTCCGATTTCGAAGCGTCTGATTCACTGCCTCGCTTCTTCGAGCTTGATTTTCCCGCCATTGCTGCCGACATTTTCAAATGTTTTGGAGAAACCAGCTGTATATCTTCTTGCAGCTCTTTGTTGGCACCCTTATCCTAGACATCGGATAAGTTGGACAGCATTGAGTTACTCATGTGTATGTGTAAATGTAGGTTGGTAACGGCTGAACGGAACCCTTCGTTGGATCTCTTACTTCAGACTAGTCTTAGAGCGGCCAGGTAAGCTGTACAACCTTAGGTAGAGGAAGAATTTCCTACTCTATTTATTCGTGGCTTGAACTCGTAATATGCTTGAATATCGGAGCATTAGGTAATGGCTAACGTCTCCAATCGTGACATACTTGAGTGTTGGGTGATAGCCAACGACTCCACTCGTGAATACTTGAATACTTGGAGCACCAATCCTAGATCGTGAGTACTTGAACACTTGGGGCTCTAAGCTCAATCCCATGGCTAGTTGGTCGAATCAAGCCAACAAAGGGCTCGGTCGAGAAAATTAACGAACCATGGATATTTGTTTGGATTTCAGGTCCAGTAGGGGAATGATAGGTGGATGGAGATTGGCGATTAAGTGATGATCTATGAACATTATAATTCTATGGTTGACGGAGTGTCAGCGGATTCTGGATAAGTTGCTATGGAACCTGCTCCTGAGAACAGACTATATCTTTTTACTTGAATGTGTTCCTTACTGTACCTTGATACATGATCTATCTGAATATTACATGCTTCCTAACATATGCGCTCATGCCATAATGTGACTCTATCATACCTGATAATTTGCTTGCTTGTCTTCTTGGAATCTCGCTGGACTTTTAGCTCATTCCATTAGTTTGTTTTTCCTACAGGGGGCGAGAATATGAGAGTGGGAGTTAGAGAAGATGAAATTTTTGTCTAAATTTTGTTAGTTGATCGTGTGAGCACTTCTTAACTCCATATTGAATTCGTTTGATTTTACTTTGTATGCTTAGAGCCATGGCTATATTTAGGGATAGTTTGGACATTTGATGTCCTTAATTGTATACATCTAGGGTTGGGATTGCTATTGCTCTTATTGTTGGGGTTATTGTTTTATAAATTTTTCGGTGCATGAGTGAGTCCTGACGAGAGTTGGGCAAATGGTCCACCAAACCATTGGGTACATCCTGGGAGAGGTGGGGTCGTCTTAGTTAGTATCAGAACTGTCTTGCGTAGTCTTTGTATAGGGTGAGTTTGGACCAAATGGTGTTATAATCCTAATTACGTGAATAAGAGTAAAGGACTGAGTGCTTTTTTTGAGCGTAAGCTGTGAATTATGAATGTTATAGGTGTAGAACCTTTATCATGATACTTAGGGAAAATAGATATGTACGTCAAGTAGCAATTTTAAATGTAGATGATTTACTCTTGGGACCGGCAGACTCAAATTGTGAATTATTTTATTTTGGATTCTTGTACCCAAGTACCAAAAAGTTGAGAGCTTTAGGATGAGGGTAGATGTCTCGATTGCACTTGAGATAAGTTTTGATGGCAAAGGTCAAGGCATGGAAGATTCTAATATTGGACCTGAGATTGAACCGATCAAGGAGAGTGGATTAATGAGTGTCATCATGGACTAGTCTCGTACATGTCTGGCTAGGGTTTCTATAGATGATGGCTAACTTTGTGATCGTCATGAATGTTTAAGATGCTAGTATCGCAGGCCTATTTCATTTCTCTTATACCTGTGTGCCTTTATTCTATGTTTCCTTGATTTTGCTGCGATTTGATTATTGCTACATATGTATTTCTTTTGAGTTCATTTTAACTCTTGTTTGATTATCCTTGTCTATTTCCTATCCTTCTGCAATGTCACATAGGAACCTGGTTTTGATTCATATTTTTCTGCAAGTTTTAGATTATGTATGGAGATTTTGAGGACAAGAATGTGAGTTCTACAGTTGTATGCAAATTTTGGCTGAATTACAATGACCACCCTGATGGAGGATGGTAAAAGACACTATTGGGGGTAAGAGGTTATGGTTTCTTCTTGAACAAGTTTTGAAGGTGAGTGTGTAATGGAGAGTGAGTTAGGGTGTGGAACTTTTGCTTTAAGGAATATGTTTCCGTATTTAGTCATGTGTATAAGCGATGATAGGAATCTTTGTGGGAAGACCCAAGAATAGGAGTAAGTACTTGTGTTTAAATTTCTCATCTACTTCAGAAGGGAATAGCTAAGATTCATGTTTCCTGAATGACTTGTAAGCAAAAAAATGGAAAAGTTATATGGTTAAAGTTTTCAATTGTGATTAATTGCTCATTTTGATCTTTTGATTTGCCTGACAGGCTATCATTTGAGCTTAAATGAAACAGCGAGATGACGAATTTGGCTGATATGAATAAGAAAATAGAGATTCTTCGAAAGAAAGTAGAATTCCAAAAAAAATTGGTTGAGCATTGGGAAGGATGATGGAAACAAGAATATATAAAGGAAACTAAGTTACTGAACAAGAATATGAAAATGCGAAGGAAATACGAAAGGAGACTGGAGGAGTTGTGAAAGAAGTGTGAATTGGTGTAATCAACCATTCAAGTTACTTCTCAAGACATTCCTAACAACCTAGTTAAAAGTGATGAAAGAAACTCTTATGATACCAAAGAAAAATGTAAAGAGATTGGTGGAGATGAACTTGCTATGAAGGATAGTAGAAGGAAGAAAAGAACGAATAGACACCGCAAGAGGAAAGATGTAGCTGCTCAGTGTGACATCTGTGGCAAAACCCATACCAGAGTGTGTTATCGGATAATTGGTGCATGTTTGAAATGCGGCCAATTTGGACATCAAATGAAGAATTGCCCAAATACATGGATGAAGCCACAGTAAAGTTGTTGTAATCATGAAAGTTGGCAACTAGTGATATGTCACTTGAAATCAGTGTATTTGTTGAACTATGTATTGTAAAAGTTTTATATAGTAAGTTGTATCCCAGTTATAAATCTTGAACTTGAAATTTGATGTTTGCATTAGTGGTATTAAATATCTGTGATATTGTTAAATTCTTACCCATGAATCAACTGTTATAATTTTGTCTTGAGTTTAAGTGAGAATTCTTCATTTGTGATTAATAAAGAAAGAATTTTGATGAGAAAGGGTGATACGTATTTAGCTTGGATAAGTCGGAGGAAGATTTTTTATAGAGATTTCTCCTTGATGTGCCACTTGTCGACGATCTAGCTTCCTTTGACCAAGACTATTCTTAGTCTTTATCTTGAAAAATTGAACCAAAAATCTCTCCATTTTTTCTTGCTTTTGGCCGAACCATAGAGGAGAGAAAAGAGAGAAAAGAACTTCAAAGTTCATCTCAATTTCCTTACTTGATTTGTGAAATATTCAAAGATCAACCCTAATCCACCCCAATCAATCTTGAGGAAAGCTTGAAGGGAAGCTTTCGGTGAAGTTTTGGAAGAAGAAAATCTTGCATCCCTCTTGATTTGCTTGTCATCTTTGGGGTTGGAGGTTAAGAGGTAAACCTTGATAGAAAACCTAACTTTCTTGATGTTTATATGATGATCTACTAGTTTTACTTGAGGAACTACTAGATTTTCTTGATATATGATGATTTCCTAAGTTTACTTGATGAACTACTAGATGTTTCTACAAGGTTTTGAGTTTACTTGATGTATGTTGCTTTAGGGAGAAAAAGGCATGACTTTTACGGAAGATTTCATGGTTTTGCTAGAGTAGCTTGTAATTTCTAGCTTTAATGTTTAATTTTCAGCTTTGATATGCATTTTCCAGCCTTGAGATGAATTTTTCTACTTTGATATGGGACTTTTTAGCTTTGATATGAATTTTCCAGTTTCGATATGAGATTTTCTAGTTTTGGTTTGCAATTTTCTGCTTTAGGGTTTAAATTTGCAGCTTTGGTGTAGTTTAGATTGAGCTATGGAAATGTCAAAATTTGATACCTTTTGTGACCTAAAACTTGTACAACACGTATTCTATACTATGTTATTTTGATTGATTACGTTTTGCCATGAAAATAGGGTTGGATTTGGAAGGTTAACCTGGGGAATTTTGGGGAAACATGTTGCTGGAATTTTCCCTCTTATTGATCAAGTGACCAAGAGTGAGAATCGAGGTGAAAATTTAGAGTGAATTGGACCTACTTTGCTTAAATTAATTGCGACCACCTTGCCTTCACACTTGGGTTGGATTTTAGTGAAAGCCAAGTGATTTGAAAGGAGGAAAATGAGTTTTCCCCAAAATATTTTCTTGCTTAAAATTTCCAGTTTTATATCTCGAAATTATTGTCCCGTTTTCTTCTAAATTGTGACTATAATCGATGCTTTTATGTCCCATGTTTGCCTTAAGACATTGATCTAGCATGCATGAGGTTTTTTTCCTTTGATTTGAACAAGAAAATATTGCACTTTAGACAGCTATATGGGGGTTAAACCTGCAAATTGCGTTATTGGCTAAGTGAAGTTTCAAAACTCATAGTTATACATTTATATTGGCATGAAATGGTTAGACTCTTGATGTATAACATGACCACAGGACTCGAGAGTGACCAAGAGGAAGAACTATGGTTTGAAGTAAAAAGATTGTGATCAATTGATGAGTGTTCCAATTGCATATTCCATGTTACTTGATCAAATGTGACTTGTTGCTAGAAATTGCTAAGGATTCTGAATTGTTATTTCATAGGTGAGTGTGTACCTTATCACATTCAACCGTTGTAAAGTGAATTATATGATCCTACATGCAGACTTGAATAAACATGTGCATGAATATAGGCTAGCTGTATATCTTCTTGTAGCAGTTGAGCTGAGCTCTTCACTGGCACTTTTATAGGACATGTCGGGTAAGTTAGACACCCTTGAGTTACTTATGCATATGCATGAATGTAGGTCGGCCACGGCTGAAATGGGCCCTTCATTGGAACTCTTATTTGAGACCAGCCTTAGAGCAGTCGGATAAGCTATACAGCCTTGGGTGAAAAAAGAATTTCCTAACCTATTTACTTGTGACTTGAACTCGTGACATGCTTAAATACCGGAGCGTTAGGTGACAGCTAACATCTCCAATTATAACATACTTGAGCGTTGGGTGATAACCAACGACTCCACTCGTGAATACTTGAATACTTGGGGTCCTAAGTCTAGATCATGAATACTTGAATACTTGGGGCTCTAAGCCCAACCCCATGGATAGTTGGTCGAATCGAACCGGCAAAGGGTTTGGTCGAGGAAATTAACGAACGGTAGGTACTTGTTTGGATTTCGGATCCAATAGGGGGATGATCAGTTGATGGAAATTAGCGATTAAGTGGTGATCTATGGACATTATAATTCCATGGTTGACGGGGTGTCAACAGATCCTGGACAAACTGCTGTGGAATCTGCTCCTGAGAGCAGACTATATCCTTATACTTGAATGTGTTCCTTACTGTACCTTGATGCATGATCTATCTGGATATTACATGCTTCCCGACATATGCGTTCTTGTCATAATGTGACTCTATCATGTCTGATAGTTTGCTTGCATGTCTTCTTGGAATCTCACTGGACTTTTAGCTCATTCCATTAGTTTGTTTTTCTTACAGTGGACGAGAACGTGAGAGTGGGAGTTAGAGAAGATGGAATCTTTGTCTAAATTTTATTAGTTGCTCGTGTGAGCACTACTTAGCTCCATATCGGATTCGCTTAGTATTACTTTGTATGCTTAGAGCCATGGCTATATTTAGGGATGGTTTGGGCATATGATGTCCCTAATTGTATATATCTAAGGTTGGGATTGCTATTGCTCTTGTTGTTGAGATTATTGTTTTGTAAATTTTGTGGTGCGTGAATGAGTCCTGACGAGAGTTGGATAGACAGTCTGCCAAACCCTTGGGTATACCTTAGGGGGAGGTGTAGTGAATTTTTAGTAATCAAGTTAAAAGGGGTGAAGGAAGTTCCCACGATACTAAAGGAAAACGTAAAGTGATTAGTAAAGATGAACTATCTATGAAGAATAAAGGGAAGGAAAAAAGAAAGAATGGACACTTCAAGAAGAGATGCATAGCTGCTAAGTGTGAAACCTGTAACAAAATTCATACTGGCTTATGTTATTTGAAAACTGATGCATGTCTTAGATGCGGCCAACTTGGACATCAAGTGAGAAACTGCTCAAGACAAATGAGTTTCGCGATGGTGAAGCCGCTGTAATAGTTAAAGTTAGCAATTAGTGATGTTTTGGCTGAAACAGTTGTATTTATTGGACTGTGTTATGCAAACTTTATGTAGTAAGTTGTATCACCGTCAGAAACAATGAACTTGGTGCCTGATGTTTTAGTTAGTAACATTAAATGTCTATAGTTGAGCAGCATTGAATCTCTATTCATGAATTAATTATTATAACTTAGTCTTGGATTTAAACGAGAATTCTTTATTTGTGGTTCGAAAGGAAGAAATTTTGGTTAGGGAGGGTGATTCGGGTTTAGTGATACAATAATAAAGATGAAAAGGGCCTTACGTTGTGGATGATTTGTCAATGCACAATGTATGAGTTTAAGGGCTAGTAAGAGTAGTAACCAAGTTGTGTAATTATGGTTTCTTCTTATCAACGAGTCCTACGTTCCTCTCACCTTTCACCTTTCAATACCTTCATTGATCTTTCTTAGCATGTTAATTTAACTATTATGTTATTAAGATTTTTCCTCTAGATAAGTTTGTGGCAGTGGCATGAGTGAGGGGAAGCTCTTGAGAAGTAGAGAAAACCCTATAAAAATCGAGTTCTGTGAGCAAAGGTGAGAATTTCGAGGACGAAATTTTTTTAAGGGTGAGAGAGTGTGAGGACCCGAAAATTATGTTATATTTTAGTTTATTTCTTTGAATGCATTTTCTTTACTTTAATTTATTGCCTTAATTTCTTAGATATTTTTATAAATAAGTCAAGTTTTCAAATCATTTTTCCTTGTATAAGTTAGTACATATTAAGTTCATGATGCATTATGGAAGTGAGATCCACTAGTATGTTGCGTAATAAATTTAGTGAACAAAAATGGAAACTTTATTAAAGGGTTTATGTGATTAGCAGTGGCAAGAGTGGGTTAGAGGCAAACAATATGGATTAGTGAGATAAGACAAAGAAAAGATAAGAAGATAAGTTTGAAACCCTATGGCCACACTTGTCAGCAATCCAAGGCACCTTTGACTAAAACTAGTTTTAGTCTTCATCTTCAAAAAAATTGACCAAAAATTTCATTCCCTTTCTTACCTTTTGGCTGACTCCTTGGAGAAAAAAAGGAGAGAAAATAAACTCCATTTCTAACCTAGAAATTCTTGCTTGAATCTTGAGATTTCACCATAAGCTTGCAATCTAATCCATAGGAAGTAACTTTAAAGAAGGAGGAAGACCTTGGGTGGAGGAATTTGGGGAAAAAAGGAAGTTTTGGTTGCTCTTCTTCATAGGATTAAAGGTAATTATGGCTTGAAACCATTTCTTCTCTTTTAACTTGCATTTGAGTGGATTTAAGGCTTGATTTTTGGTGGATTCTATGAAAAATTTCATAGTTTGTGTAGTGGTTTGGAGATTCTATAGTATTTATGCCCTCTCTAACATTTTCCTCTACATGACACAGATTTTTCTCTTTAGGCTTCAATAAATTTCTGGTCTGGAATAGATTCTAAAGTTTGATTATATAATATAGGAATGTCTCTCAGGATTCTGAGAAGAAGTATATGTGTACCTCATATTCTCCCAAAGAAGTTTCTGAATTACGGAAAAAATATTAGTCAGATGAGCCTATCAGTTTTAACTTTCAAACTGCAGCTGAACCTGAATTCTCTGTTCCAGAATTTTAAACCTGAAACAGCCTGAATCGACAAGGAACTGCCAAATTTGATCTAAATCAGCTGTCCAAAAACATGGTGGGAAATTTCCATCAGTTATCACCCTTCCATACTGAACAAAAATATTGATAGAGATGGTCCAAATTGTCAGCTCTTTTGCCTGGTAACTTAATGGGATACATTCATCCACATGGAGTTTCAAGCCCATCTAGAGCTGAGACCGCATTCATCAATTTTCAGTGTGGCCCATCTACCCTTTCTCAATCAAACCGTGGAAACACCAAAAGAATACTATTCCACTTAAGCTCCACTTCAACATATTCAAACCACCAGAATTTCTCTCCCGGTTAATCTCTACTTTATATCAGTTGATCTTCTTCACCAAATTTTGGTTGTTTCCAGTGCCTCTTCAACCTCATAGGCCTCTGCTTTCTCCTCAGCTTGTAAAGCACACACATCAATTTGAGTCCTAATTTTCCTAGTGGTGGTGGAGTTGTTGGACTTAGGCAAAATTTGGTTGCTTCCAGTGCCTATTTGATAGCCTCTCTCAATTGGGGAGTTCATGACTTTCTTTCAATCCTTGAATAGGAACTTGGGGCATGGGCAACTTGTTAGATTCATGAGTAAAGAGTTATGTCTCACATTGGTCCGAGAGATAGAGAAATAGGGGTTAATATGTAAGGGCTCAAGACCTAAAGGCTTAAACTTTTGTGTCAGAATTGAGTTCATGACTTACATATTGGGCTCTTTGTTGGACTCTTTCGAAATATTTCTCCCTATCAAATTGGTATCAAAGCTTCAGGTTGCGAGACTGGGCTACTCATAGGCAAGTGGATTCTTCTCGAAATTGGACCAGTAAAAATTCTCTTTTTGGTGGCGGACCAAAGTGCCAAGGAGTTTGGTTGGTGTTAGACCAAAGAGCCAAAGGTTGGTAGGGATCCAGAATGCAATTTGGATCTTAAAGAAGAGTGGGTCCATGTTTGGGAGAAAATATGACCTTAAGTGATAAGGTGAGTTTGCGTTGAGTATTAAAGTGGGTTCAAAGAAGGGCTTGTAAATTTGGGTTTAATGTGGGGGTTACTCATAAAGGGAGAGATTTGTTAGATTCATGAGTAAAAAGTTATGTCGCACATTGGTCCGAGAGATGAAGAAAGAGCGATTAATATGTAAGTAGGAGCTCAGGACCTAAAGGCTTAAACTTTTAGGTCAGAATTGGACTCTTGACTGACATATTGGACTCTTTGGTGGACTTTCTCAAGGTGTTTCTCCCTATCACTACTAATTCTTACCTGCTGGCTCTGACCGAAATTGGGATAGGCACGATTTGGTTAAGAACTCTTGCTGCCTTCTTTGTAGTTTCTACAAATCATAACGATTTTGGAGATAGGCATGTGAAGTAATTTTGGATGCTCCGCAAGACTCCAAGTTGATGATCACCTCATCATATGCTGATTTTTGCATCAGAGCCAGAAAACAGATTTGTGGTTTTAAGAGGAATATTATTTATTATGTGTAGAAGTACCCAACCATGGAGTATACTTTGTGAAGTCAATTTCCAACAAGTTGACTCTCATATTTTTTGAAGAAAGGAACAATATTTTTCAAACTTTAAATAAAAAATGAAATATTTGCTTAAATAACTCATCCATCAAAAATTACAGATTATTATTTTTTAATTACTATTGTACTGACTAATGATCCCTTCATGATTATAAGCCATTGAAGTCCAGAAAACTTCACATTCTGTCTTGATTCTCATGAATGGTGTGTCAAGGAAATTAGAATCTCCCTATAATTAGTAGGTTTTAAGGTCCTTTGAGAGTCAATTACCAATAACTATGATATAGTGCTGTGAATAGACAGGCATGTAGGATTGTAAGGATCAATCTGAAAAATTTCGGCTGACCTTATGTGTCTAATGGGCTTGATGTGATTCTTGGAACATCAAAACGAACTGAGAACGTGAATCACAACCCCTAAATCTAGATTAAGGTATAACATTTGGGGATGGATGTCTTAATATATCTTGGACTGCTCAAGAAAGATTAACACTTGTAGAACGACGCCACAATTAAGGTGAATACTTGATTGATAAGTTGATGAGACATCTTAGGTCAACTCTAAGATATTCAAGAATGACTTTCACAAGCCAAGAGAGCTCTTTCTCAGAAAAAAGAATCTGAAAATTTTCTCAATATTATTCACTTGTGAAAAATGTTAAAAACTAAGGCATATTTATAGCATTTTACACGACTCAACTCCTAATCAAACTAGAACTCAATTAACTAAATATTAACTACTAAGAATGGACTCTTAAAATTTGGCCAACATGGCAATATTATGGCTTACTATGGCTATGGTCAACATGGCCTTAAGCCATTTATTTCCATCAACTAACGACTCACTAATTCCCAAACTAATCACGGATTAATCTGAAAATTTTCTAACAAATTAACGACACTAACAATTGTAAAGCTAAGCCAAACTAACAACTAAAGGAAACGACACTTGACTTGATGATCAACAGCCTGATGATCACAAACTCGGTCCAAACAATTTGAACTACTTCATTGCTGGCAAGATTCCATATCAGGGCTAGGTAGAGATTGGGCTTATAGATGAGGCTCAATTTAAATGTGAGCCAAGTTTTGACTTCATTAAATTTAGCCCCAATTAACGCTCAGTCAAAATAATTATATGTAATAGAATATATAATTAGTAATCATATTAGTATAGTTTGTAATATATATATATATATATAAATCAAAGTAATAAGATACAATGTGATAATTATATCACATTATATAATATGATATTTATATCGGTATGTAGACAAAATTATGTGATAATTGTGAGCTAATAGGTCGAAAATCCTAATTCTTTTGCGAGCTGAGTATGCGCCTCACAAGGTAAGTCCAAAGCTCGAAATTTATTACTTTAACCTTTTTTTGGATAAGTTAAGTTTGAACTTGTCAAAACCTCACAAAACCTAACTCAAAAAACCCAGCTGACAACTTTTCCGGCATACCTCATAAGTCATACAACAACTAACAAATAGGTTTAAGGCAATTTGAAGTGCTTATAGAAAGCTACGTCTGGGCAAAATAAACTTATCTGAATGGAGTCAATGGGCGATTATGAAGATGGCTTAGGTTGGTGGCCACAAGTCAGCGCCGATCCATGGTAGGAATGGCAACAGGGCGGGGAACCACTCCCCTGTCCCTCACTCCCGCCCCGCTTCCCCCGTGAGTGCCCCCATAGAGTTAATGAAAATTTGTTATTTAATTTCATTATAGTCAAATTTTAGCAAATAATTGAGTACTAAAATATCAATCCATTTCCAAATCATTATCCATTGTAATTTCACAATTGAAATTCATAAAAACAATCAAATAAAAATTATTTGAATACAATCCAACATGATGAAACAAATATAACTAAAATAGTTAAGTTTTCACTTTTGAAATAAATACAATCACTAAGTCATTATTGTATTTTTTGAGAAAAAATGTATTATTATGTTAAGTGTAATTAGGAATTTAGTATAAATGCATTAGTAAATTTAGTATAAGTAATTAATAATCTCTATTAGTAGACATGTATAATTATTAGTATAATTGATAATATCAATTATATTACATATACTAAAATACATTATATAATACTTATAACTAATAATATCATTATTATAAGTTTGTAACTAATAAAATAAAATAAAATATATATACATACATATATATATTCTAACGGGTGGTGGGGTAGGAGATGGAGTGGCTTCCGGCCGTAAGAAACAGAGAGATGGATCTCAAGAAAGCTTTGAACTACTTCCAAGCAAGTAAAAACTAATTGAAAGTACATATTACCAATGTCAGGGAAAGCAGACTGAGATATTGGCACCCATACCAAGGGTTTTTTCTTTCTTTTTCCCCTAAATAGCTCAGGCCCCCCGCCTCGTTTCTTAACTGGGGAAAAAAATTCCCCCCCCTCCACGACCCATTAGTTCCCTGTAGGCATCTGCCCCAATTGTCATTCCTAGTCTATGGTCTCCTCAAGCAAGGGTGCTATAGTCATAATTTTGCTCACAAGGGCTTGTGTGCACATAGCCCTTGCACAATCTTCACGATTTTCAATAGTATCAAACATGTGTTTTTATGGGAATAATTTATTATTTTGTCATCGAAGGTATATAATAGGGATGTCAGTGGGTCAAGTACTCTGGAAAATCTTTCTTTCCAAACTCTACTTGCATATCTAAATATATTACCAAACTGAGTTTTAATTCCTAACCGAGTTTTAATTTCTATTACCAAACCCTCTCACTTGTTGGTTGGATTACCCATTCAGTTCCCTCTATCCACTAAACTCAATAGTTTAAAAAATGAAAATTAACCTTTATAAAACTAAAATCAATGCATACATCATGTTAAATTAACACATTATATTGAGTTTTAAATTTGGGTAAAGCCATCAAACTTGTATGAAAAAAATCGAACATTTAATGAAGGGTTAAATCAATAATCTTCTATTTTTAATCATATTTGTCTTCATTTGTGTTTGGTTAGAGTTGTATCTAATTGGGTTATAAAATTATGAGATGTGTTATCGAATTATAAAATTGCAACCTATACATATTCAAAATATCCCACTTACGCTAATATATATATATATATATATATATATGAGGTAATAGGGATCCGGTATCAGATTTTTAGGATCCTTTTAACAAACCCTATCGGGTTACTCATTGGTAACTTCTCATCAAGACCAAATCCTAATGGATAATCAATTAGTTGTACAATTAGATTAACCATCAGGTTGAATAACGGCTTGGATTAACCATTGGGTCGAATACCCATGGGTGTTGGATTTTACCCTACCCATTGCCATCTCTATATACAGGTAGACATAAATCATATCTTTACAAGAAAAAACAGGTAACTAATGTAAACTAAAGGATACTTGTTGTGATCTTCGAGTAAATTCCTAAAAAAGTTTGTGTAATCTAAAAGACACAGCCTCTAATTTTTTGAATAAATTCCCAAAAAGTGGGACTTTTTAAAAAATATTCCCAATGGGTTGTATTTTTCAGTACTGTTCCTGAAGTGTAAAAAGTGCAGTCAGTGAAGCAATATTTCCATAAATTACACACTTACATTATGTCTTTAAAAAAAAAAAAAATTGTCTAGGTATTTCTTAGACACACATCCACTAAATTCATTTTTCCAACAACTTATTCGCCAAATACGTTTTTTTTCAAAACTTTTCACTATCTGTGAGCGTCTAGTTGTAATGGTTATCTGGTAATTGATTTGAAGCTTTGTACGCACACAAGCAAGTTTTGTACACATTCATTGCCATTAGGGCTTTCAGCTTTGTACATACACAAAGCAGTTTTATACAGCACTTACTGAATCGCAGCACATACTGATTGCAATTAGAGCTTGTAATAAGCGGAGTTGAGTAGGGCTAACTGTTTCGTTTGAGCTTTGTCCAAAATTATATCAAAGCCCTGAATATTCAATTCATTATTTGCTAGTCAAATTTAGATAATTATGCGATTTATTGGAAAGTACAAATCCGTTAAGTCCCTATCTATTCCGCAGAAAACAACTTAAAACAGTAAAATGATAGAAGTCGTTGGTTTAGTCTTCATTCCATAATTTGTGGTTAGTAGTTGTCATGTTGTTTGTTTGTAATCCATAAGTATAGATCCCTCCAATGTTATTACTTGTGATCATATCAAAAAGAAGAAAGGAAAAAATGACAATGCTCAAATTTGCCCTTTTTTTAAATTTTTTTAGTGTGCTGTGTACCCTTTTTCTTGTTTTTAATAAAAAAATGCATTTAATATGGATAATACCCAATAAATAAGGAAAGATCAATCATCTTCTCCAGCATACGTAAGAAATTTTTAAATGAGTGGCAAATGATAGAACAAGCACAAGATAATGGCGCATATCGGTCGCGGTCTCAGCGAGTCACAAATTTTTGAAATATTTAACATTCTAAAAGTTGTAAAAATATATGATAAAAAATAATAAAAATTCAAGCTGACTCGGGATGACTCGGCTGTTTCTATCCGTCTCAGAGACGTCTTGGCCGAGTTCTCGGCGATTCATTATCTCGAAGTCATCTCGTTCCGATATCGGATCGGGAAACCCCATTCCAATGATGACTCGGCTGAGTCGTTTCGGTCTCAACCGAGTATTTGAACTATGATATAGATACTCAGCTTCTGGTAACTAGAAACATACTTACCTGCACGGGGTGGTAAATTGGGCAAACTAACTCCGGACAAAATCGATAGCATGCTGAATACTCCGCATAGGTGGTGAGCTAGGCGGAATATCATCCAGAATGATGTTTGCAAACTCCTCTAGCAACTTTTGTACTGGTAAAGGAATGACCAATTCAATCTGCTTATCTCCCACTGTCAGCATTCCTTTTATTACAAATGCATGGACTTCTCTCAAACTCCTGTAATCTGTGAGAAACACTCCCTCCGAACGGGTGTTGGTTAGAAAATTCTTACCCCCAGTACTGCTAGCTTGGCTACTACTAGGATAATCACTAGACTTCAAAGGAAGCAAAGTGATCTTTTTCCATTTTTTACAAAATTTATAAATATTGTCCCGACCCAAAAGAGTAGCATTAACATCAAAATGCCAGGCACATCCCAGTAGTAACTGACAGACCTTCATATCAATGACATCACAAATTATTTCATCTCTGTAGTTGATAGGGTGTTAATTGTTAGTAATTTTATTTTTAATTTCCCCATTTGTCCTTGCCAAATATGGTTTTAAATTGTTAATATATACTTATATTTGGTAGTTGGACCTATCTACAGGAAGGGGACTGAAAAGTGCTAAAAAGGGGGACCTGTTGGAGAAAATTGCTCCACACGTAGGAGACTCCAAAAAACTTCACAAACCTGGCCCACAAGGTGGTGCAGACGGATTGCATTTCCTTTTGCTGATTAGGAATAGTTTGAGTATTGGGGGGCTTTGATTAGCAATAGGAAACGAAAAGAGAAAAATTTGGCAGGGCCTCGCTTTTTGTGAAAAATGTGATGTCTTTGCAATCAATTAATTTGCGTGGAGATTTATTTATGCGACGTGGTTAAGCTTTTCATCTAGTCAAGGATCAACGCGACGACGCAGTCCCGAATATCTGTGAGATCAAATTAGTTTTCATATGTTCCTTAATTTGTTAATATTTGCACGTTGTCTACTTGAATTTCCTTGGGATTATTTTGTTAATTGGATATTAAGGGCCCGATGTTCAATGTGACTTATTAATCTCCTGCCAAATTAGTCAATTAAATCCGTAATTGTTTAATCGATTAATATTAGTGGTAAGTAGCGTTTTTACATACTAGGGGGATCTGCAATCTGATTTAAATAACCCTTGTAGCGTGTTATTGATTGGGGTTAGGTTTTTCTAGTTCTTAATGTAATTGGGGAATTAATTCCTACGGTCGCACCTAGAAGTATTTTCTGGTTAGGGGTAATCAATGGTCGTACCTTGGTTATCGATAAATTAAGGAAAAGTTGGTCGTCAGAGCTTATTGGCGACTATAACTAACCTGTTAATAAAATTAAGTGAACCTCCCTTGCATCAATAATCGGATGAATGGACTATGTTTGAGTAGTTATATCCTTGGTTAGAATTTATCTTTTATTGATTTAATTCCTATGTACGGCTGTTTAGTTAATTATTCATTTTTGGTGGAATTGTTTAATTGCTCTTACTCTTATTTCGACAAAAATCCCCCATTGCCATTTGGACCTTCAAAGTGACAAATATTCCCGGTCCCTGAGGAGATGACCCTACTTGCCACTGTCTATTATTAGTAAAATTTGTCAGCTAATTAATTTTGGTATATCAGATTAAGCAAACTCTTTGGGAATAGGGTGAATCAAGTAACCCATTGCACACCTAGAGTCCCTGCTCCAGTACCTAGAATTGATTATTGACGACTTTTGGTGGTAGTTAGGTTTATTTTTATTATTGCACAGGCTCGACACCTGTCAGTAATGTTTACCTATAGAGAGAGGAAACCTACACTGCTTAGTGATACATACAGGTTCTACATTCTTAATACATCCCAATTTATAGGGTTCAGGATGATCCATAATCAGCAATTTTAAAGACTCAACTAAAGCACTAGAAACAATATTCTCAATGCTACCACTATCAATAACCAAATCACAAAATTTACCTAAAATAGTGCACCTGATTTCAAACAATTTGTGGCATTGAGAGTCATCTTGGCACCTGGGGGTCAGCAACAACTTCTTGACCACGTAAACCCGATAATCTTGCTCATGTTCCTCTCCATCAGGTCTGCAGATGTAGTCCTCTTCATCATTTTTTAGCTATGGTGCATCGTCCACATTTTTAACATTCTCTACTAAATTAATCTGCCTCCAGGGGTTAGGACAATTATTTAACATATGTTCTGGTTGCCTGCACCTGTAACATTTATCACCAATTGGTCTTGCATAGGAATTGTGAGGTTGATTTGAATTAGGTGGAGGAATGGGATTGGTGTTCTGACGTCGAGGCTTCTTAGCTTCTGTAACAGGCCTTTTGTCCTTCCTGAATCTCGGACCACGACTCTCTTGGGTAATACCCTTCTAATTGTCTCGAAAAGAGGTACGAGTAGAATAAAAAATTCTATGGAAAGACTCACTCTGAGTATTTTCTTGAGGGACAACCTCAGTTCCTCCTTCACAGCTAAATTCTGGGCCTCAAACAAAATAAAGATACTACGACACCCAATCTCATCATTTGTACTATCCTTCAATCCATCCACGTGTCTAGAGACTAATTGATTCTTTGATTCTATCGCATTATTTCTAGATAACAACTATAAAAACTCTGAATTGTACTCAAGAATTGAACATTTACCTTGAATGCAATATTAAAACTATGAGAAAAGGTATTCTTCGAATCAAGGGGAACATCTACTTTCAATTTGAATTCCTCGGCTTGATGATTTTGTTGAACCCTAGGGTTAAGGCTTCTTCCTATATTATCATCCTCCAACGAACTCTTGTCATAGGTTTGATTCCTATGAGATAGGTATATCTCGTGTTGATTTTGGTCACAGTCTTGAGCAATTCTCTCGACTCAGACACCGTTATCATTGCGATTTTGGTTGTGTTGAATGTTCATCCTGTCCATAAGGGCAATAAACATACCCTCCATTCGATCCATACGAGCATCCAAACCCACAACCTTGTTTCTCAAACCCTCAACTCTGTCATTAAGGTTACAATTACGATCTCTATTGTCATCGGCCATCTCAGGAGAAACCTGCTCTGGTACCAACTGATACAGAAACGTAATCTCAAAGGATAAGGTACACGAACAATTTTCTGATCCAAATTCAAGATTCAATGGAAAAGTTTGATAAATGTGAATAGATGAATGAATAAGAAAAACCTAGGGTTGGCCTATTTATATGGTACAATATTGGTGAGCCAAAAGAAAAGAAAAAATAAATAAAATGTGGAAATAACACGCTACTTTGGGTCATGTCAGGTCATATGTCGGGCTCAATGATTGGCACCCATCTTAGCAAGTTTCTGCAGATTGAATAAAGACCAGAATATGTCGAGCCTTATGATGGGCCTTACGTTGGGGACCCTACTCGGCTAAACTTTGCTTTACATGCTACCCTTCTTCCTTGCGCGATCCATCCTATTCCAAAATGCGTCTTCATGCTACTCTGCATTAGAATCTCTGTGGCTTTTCTCCATCTAGTACTGCACATTCTGTACTTCTTGCTCTAGATATTTGAAAAGCTCATAATACTTAACCAACGGCAATGGGCCGTCCCCGTAGTTTTGGATCTAGTTCACTTCGAAAAAGGAAGTTCACCCTAGAAATTTTTGCGATCAATAGAAACTGCTGAAGTAATCAACCAAAGAAAGTTCGCGTAGAAGAGTTTTGGAAACAAATAAATGAATTGATTCCAATCAAAAACAATACTGCAAAGAATTACAATCCCTTCCCCACCACCACGTACATGCATGAGCGGGGGAATTCTATATACTTGTATTCATACAAATAATTAAAATCTTCAAACAACAAGAACTTCAGTTGAATTGTTGAGGACTGATTAGGATCATTTCTGGCGCTTTGGCACATGCCCAGTAGGTGATCTCAGATCCCGAAGCCGCTTCTCCTTGGAGAGTGTCTCGGCCAGCCTGTGCAAAGATTAAACAAGCAAACTTGTAAGCATATTTAGGTAAAACTCAAGAAATCTAGCGACTAAGAGCTGGTAATTAAGATAAGTGATGCTAAGAACAAGTGGGATTTTCTCGTCTCTTCCAATTTACATAAGAAAAATGTAATTTGTCATGAAAGTTTTAAACAATGAAGTATTTTCAATTTGTATGACCGAAAATTTCTGAGTGCCGCTCTTCTTTGATCAGTTCATTCTTAAATATTTCAACTGACTAAATGGAATGGTAAGAGCATTAACTTCGAAAAAATATATATTTTTAAGTAAAAGAAAATGGGCTTCAGTCGGTTTCTACCTTTTGAGAGCCTCCTCATTTGTGCCTTTATTCAGAGGCTCAAAAACACCAGTCTGCAAATTAATCCTAGAAACTGCCTTCTTCAACAAATTCTCCCCAACTTTGACAAGATTCTGTAGATTTTCCTCCGTTGCAACATCCACGGAAGCCAAGTCTCCTGTTAATGTGTCATCCTGCATCCGTGATGGACAAGAAAAGTCATTAAACAATAGAAGAAGACTGAAAACTAGCAGCAAAAGGTTTTCTCATTTTAATATACGTTAGCAGAAAAAGAAAACCAAAAGAGAGAGAGAGAGAGAGAAAGGAATGTAGGAACCTGAATTCGTAAATAATTTTCTTCAGACTGAAGTGTTTGAAAAATAGTAGAAAGGTGAAAGTCAACCATATCGCTACTTGCTTGAGAGAATACATCCACTAGCGGAGTTGAACCACCACTTGTGAGCCAACCCAGAATTCCCCATTTCGCTGCTTGCTCTGCATCATACTTTCCTTCCTCTTTTGCTGTACCAGTTCCCAAGGATAGAACAATGAAGCGACTATATTCCTGTGATCTAATCGAGAAGAAGTCGGAATTTCCTTGGCTAACCTCCTTAGTCACATGGTTCATTGCAACTAAAGCCTGAAATTTTATTTCATATTTACCTTAATCGTGAGAAAAAAATGATTTTTTTTTTTTTTTTTGCTAAAATATACACAATCCAGGTTTCTCAAAGTAACACGACAAAGATGAGAAATTATACCGGATTGTTAGCAGCCACGCCACCATCGATAAGGTTAAATACTTTGACGCTACCATCAGAATCTTCAGTTTCGAATTTATGGGCAGGAAGATAAGTGGGAGCAGCTGAAGTTCCTATGCATATATCTCTCAATAAGGCGTCTAGGCTTGGATGGTGCTTCAACTGAGCCATGCAAAACATCGGAATATGAGTTCTTTTAGAAGGCAAAATAAAAAGGAACATGTAATACAATGATAAAAAAAATGAAAGGGTTTGATTGAGACGAACTGCATAGCTGGAAAAGATGGTGGGCTGGAGCAATTTGATGTCGAAAGTAGGGATGACAACATTAGTCAATGTTTGGTGCAACTTGGTCTCACCCAGCTTTTGCTTGAGCAGATTATGTAGATATTTGCCATCATATTTGGGTCCAGTCACGGCTTTAATTAGCTTTTCAGCTTGTCCCAGCATTAAGTGTCTGGTCATGAACATGAATCATGTTAGTTAATTTGCACTAGCGGGTCGATATAGTACTAGTATATAGTAACTTAATTGTTTGGACAATGAAGATGGTATATATTCAGGCTGATTACGTTTCTTGCGGGAAGATTTGAGGGCAATTGTCAAGGTAAAAGTCCTTGATCTCTTTGGCCGCAAAGAGAGGCCGATTCTTGTCATTTGGAGCGGCAAGCATTGCAGTCACAAGACCACCAGTGCTGGTGCCCGATATCACATCAAAGTAGTCAGCGAGTCTTGCATCTTCACCATCCAATTTCTGCACCAAAGACAAATATCACATGAATTATTACGCCAAATAAGAGTAGTCTATGCAATTTAACGCATGCATGCGAAACTCACAAATCGGGTTTATTCTCTTCATGAATGATTGGAAAGGAAAATTGATGCTTGACAAACCTGAAGCTCAGACTCTAAAAATCCAAGGATTACTCCAGGGATAATTCCTCTGATCCCTCCGCCATCAATGCTTAAGATGGTGATGCTATTTCCATAGGTTGGTGTTTGTAGAAATGATCTGGGGCTTTCCATAACAGATTGTAATAAGGTTAAATACAATCAAAAGGCAGATGCTTATAAGAGAGCTGAAGATGAAGAGTTAAAGTCGTAAAATACAGCCTTTAGTCAGATGTATAATAACAAAGATACTGAGAAGGCGATGAAAACCCTTTTGAAACTTTTCGAGTACTAAAATGATGACGAATTTAGGGTTTTTATAGTGTTTCAGAAGTATCTGGCACGAATATTGTTATCTTCTTTTGTTGACAGAACCTCCTGTATACGTTTGACCTGAAAGATTTGATCAATTATTGTATGACTGTGCCGTAGCCCTGTACGCAAAAGAAAAGTTCAAAATCCTACCCATGCACGGAAGTTTTCCGGATGAATGTTAGCTTTGAGAAAAGAAAATAGTAACTAAAGAGGATTGTAAGTTTTTTAACGGAGTTTATTGGAACTTGAAAGTTGATTCTTGGCTTTCTATTGGCACTCTCTCTACTTATTGTTAAAAAAGATAGAGACGCCCACGTTTAGGATAAAGCATACTTTTAATTGGTTGTGGATGTCTTATTAATTAATTAAGCCATAAACCAGTGACAGGGCTTAGAAAAACTTTTTTTTAAAGGCACTGATCTACTAGTCTTAAGTTCTACAGACTAACAAAACTTCTTTTGGTCAAAAAAGGTCTCCACTAGATCAAGTTGTCCGATCAGAATATTTGTGTATAATTTTCCCACGAAACACGATTTTATCAAGACTTGCTGTTTTCAAATTGCAAAGGCTCAGGCTGTTTCCCTGAGCCTGCCTGCATTGAAAAGTTACAGCTTGTTTGGCATGGTTAACGTTTATTAAATGCCCATAAGAGTTAACGAACCAAATTATCCCATGAGGGCGGAAACTTCAAAGGGAAAAAAAAAATTGGCTACAGGACAATGATCCGTGGCCTTCCGATCCAGTAATTCTTCTGTTCTGATAGCCACATTAATTAGCAGAATTTGTAAATATTTTTTTTGCCTACCATATAATGGTAGAAATTAATGAACTTTCTGATTTGAAACTCAATAACATTCCTTCAAAACAAAAACAAAAAAAAACTCAATAACATTTTTACCATCTTAAAACGAGTCTTGTTTTCTCATCTCAAAGCGAGATTTAGAAATTTGCCATTTCTATGTGTTCCTTCTCCCTTGCGAATAGCCTCTGCGTCCGTCTTTTAGCTTTAAGAAGAAGTAGTAGCCTCCATTGTGCTTTGTATGGCATAGTCAGAGTCTCGTTTGATTAATAGAAAATTTCCCTTTGCCTCAATATCATTTTTTTCTTAATTTTTTCTGTGGATTTTATGTATTTATCAATTTGGGTCCTTCAATTTCTCTGTATTTATGAGTTCGAAAGTTTCATATTCAAACTCAAACCAGCATTTTCTTGGAAATGTTCTCTAAATCGTTGGCAGCGTTGTATGGAGATGAAATTTCGAAATCAAGTGTAAATTGTGTCAGAAATCCTTTAACTCATTATTCTCAAAAAAAAGTCTACCTCATATAGGTTTAGAGCACGTAACTAATAAGAGGTCAATCCCTATCATTATTGTGATTGCAGGGATGAGAGTCGATTCTTACGGTGACGTTCCACTGCAAACATTGCACTAGTACATGACTGATCACGATGTTGAGAAAACCGAGTTTGCATCATTTCTTCTGAATATCAGCAATCAAGTTACTACTTAAATTACCTCATCGGTGATTCAGATCCATGAATTGTTTCCTTGCTAGCAGCGCCATGGAATTTAATTCCAGTTAAGTCACTTAATTCCACGGGCATGCAAACCAAAGTGCAGGCCCTCATATAATATTTAATCAAATATATATCACAAACAATGGACACAGAAACAAGCCACAAGGCTTGTTGTTGAAAACAAGAAAAGACGAGTAACAACCCGAGGCCAGAAACGTAACTGCAAAGACGGGAAACAGAAGACGAAACTTCGGTGGCTTTTTATTTATTAACCATCTGAATGTTTTCACACTTATATCAATGAACCAAGAAAGGGCCATTGAATGATAAAATCCTGTAAGGATTAGTTACGTAATCGGGAACATAATTGAATAAAAATAACACAAGTAGTTTCCTAAATAGATAAGGATTAAAGTTTTTATCCATTGTCAATGTAATTAATTTTTGTTTTTACACCAACAGCATGTAGATGTCTGCCACTTATGTAAAATTACATGTACTTCAAATTTGAAATTAATTTACATGACATGCATCAATATTCATTTGTATGTACTCTGACAGTGCATAAAAAGCTACTCAATAAATATGCTAATACTAAAAAGACTTAGTTTAGAATCCTACATTACCTCCCTGAAACCAATGTCTTCAAATTTTACTATACCAATCATTTTTTTCAACTTGAGAAATAGTTCCACCTTTAATGGCTTCATGAAAATATCTGTCACTTGACCGCACTTGTGATGCTTGAGAGTTCATCTTCAACTGGCGATGGTGGGGGAAAGTTTGTGATTGCTGTGGGTCCTCGGAACCGAATAGCTGCATGATCATAAGGCATTGCAGCTTCTTCTGTTGTATCATAAGTGCCAAGCCACACCTGTTTTTGTTTAACAGGATCTCTTATCTCAGCTACCCAGCTACCCCAATGCCATTGACGCACACCATGAAACTTCTTGCACTTTTTTCATCTTTGGACTCCGCTTTTACTGTGCCTTTGCTTTTTCTCTTGTTCTCCACTACATTTATGTTGCTAGGTTTCTCTTTTACATTCCCATCACCGTTACTAATTTCTTTAGAGGGAGGTGCTTGAATATGATCTCGTTGATGTACACTTTTTGACTCTACGGTGATGACCGGTACGGCCGTCTTTATCACTGGAAGAGTCAGTGTAGTGGGTGTGACGACCCCATCTCCTCCTAAGGCGTACCCCAACTTTTGATAGACCACTTGCTCAACTCTTACCAGGTCTCACTCACAAGTCCATTTACAATATAAGAACCTCGATAACAAAAACAATAGTAACTTTGGCTTAGATATATATAATTCGTGGTCATCAAATTCTCATATAGACCCAAAATATAACAGGAGATTCAAGCTCAAGTCCATCCGTTAAAACTAGAAAAAACACTAGAACAAAAGACAAGGAGTCTAGACCAAAACGCCAACCTTCTCCAACTCACTCGCCCATGATCTCGCCCCCTGTAAGAAAATAAACTAATGAAATGAGCTAACGTCCAGTAAGATACCAAGACAACATGCAAACGAAGCAGTAAGTTGGTGGTTACATATATCATAGGATAAGTCATTAACATTTCAAGTAAACAAATCAGATAAGCAATTAATACTTTCATGCATAAAGATATAGTTTGCTCTTGCGAGCTATTTCGGCAGTAGCTTGACCAGGGTCCATTGATACTCCGTCAATCATGGAAATATAGTAATAAATCCAGTAGACCACCGCTTATCTCTAATCTCCTACCGGTCAACCCCCTACCGGGTTCAAACTCCAAAAATAATAGTAGAGGCAACCTTGAAACTGCTGTAAGAGATTTAGTCCCTCAGTGACTACCAAAAAGGGACTAAATCTCTCTTTAAACTATAGGTCAAGGTTTGAATCCCATTTACAGTGCAAAAAAATTCAAAAGTGATATCAAAATCAAACCACTCTTTTGGTCTAATTAGATCTGTATATCTGTTAGTCCGTTTCAGAGCTTCTTTAGACTCTCTTCCTGTAAAATAGGATAGATTAGATTATATAAATGTTACCATTGCAGGAAAAAAAAGGAAGAAGTGGCAATTTTTTTTTTCTGATCCCACCAAATGAATTAATGTACTGATAAACCATTAAACAAACAAACAGCTTGAATGAATGGTCAAGATGCTATACGTAACGATGCTTTTATTAGAGCAAGATAAGATATAAATTTCGTTATATAATTGTGACCAATTAATCCTTCAAGGGCCATATACACCAACAAAACTAGCGGTCGAGGATCCTATGTATAACTTCCCCAAGAATTCTTGTACCTCGCTAATCAAGTTATTTGTATACTGTGCGGTCAAGTTCACTGTTGCCTCAACAATGCCCAAATCGCCATTGATCCATTGCCCAACAAACGAAGTTGTCTGAAAAGTTTGCCGATTTAAAATGGTCATAGCTGCAAAAAAATCACCCGAAATAGTTATTTTAATGTTATCTAGGCTCCCTGGAAGATTGACCAATATTTCTGAGAAGCCAGCCTTTGGACCACTCACCCAGTATCTTCGAACTCTCGATGCAATATATTCGTCAATCAGAACGTATGCACCACACTTGCTTACAGCAACTCCGAGTGGTCCAAACAGTCCATTTAGTAACAATGACAACGTTTTAGTTCTTGCATCATATTTGTATAACTTTCCTGAAGTGTCATTGCTCTGGATGATCGTGGAAAGATTCCTGCAAAACAATCAATTTTGTCCAGTTTTATTAGGCATGTCAATCTCCAAGAACACTTAAATAATTTGATGGTATTGGAATTTTCAACGAACCTGGAGAAAAATATCGCGCCAGCATCTGTGAAGTAAACAATTTGATTAGCTTGGTCGATGTCTAATGCATTAGGAAATGCAAAAGTGGTGGCATTGAATCCAATTGCTAGCTGAGTTGCAAGCCCTCCACCAGGTGAAACCACTAGGAAGCCGAATTTGAAGTCAAGTACCCAACAGTGCCATTAACATTTTTGCAAGAACAAGGTACAGTTACAAGGTAGTCATTTCTGTTGTTGTCAGTGATCGGCCTGATTTGTGATGTATTCACCTAGTAATAAGAAGCAATCTGCTCTTTTTTAAAGCCATTGTGCTGGTAAAGGTAAGAATTGCACGTCTTGATGCTGTTAGAGAAGTTGGGTATGCAGAAGTTCCCATAAACAGCACGCAGAGAGGGAGGAGAAAAACAAGGTAACCACATTTCCTGGTGCCAGAAGCCATAAGCAGCCTTGGCTGAGGTTTGTCTTGTGAAAGGAAGGAATTATTATGACAGAATCGCTATGTAGAAATTTCGATGTTAACTACTTCCATTTGTCATTATCTGCTTGAAGCTATTACACGGATTGAATATGTTTTGGTTCATCTTTGAAATGAAAATCAACACATCACCTACAGGTTCCAATAAAAAAAAATGATTGGGATATTGCAGCCTGTAAATATCTTATTGTAGCTAACGAAGTCTCTACCAATAAACAATTGCTTCAAGCTTTTGCTGGCAATATAACCTTTGCCGATCTTTACAATGTACTACTTATTAGCTTATGTATGTTCCTTTTTGGGTAGGTATGAGCTTATGTATGTTCGTTTCGCAACGGCCAGATGTATGTCCATCGCCTACTGCCTCTCTAGAAAGAACAGCAAGCAATAGATCATCCCAGGATCTATCTATCTCTCTTGTGTAATTGGAAATTCAAAGGTATCAGGCGATTGACAGGTTGTCGAGCTTGTGTAATAATAAAAATAAATCTAATTTCCAATTAACGTAATCAAAACCCGATTCTAAGTACTGGAGCAGGGACTCTAGGGATGCAATGGATTACTTGATTCACCCTATTCCCGAAGAATTTGCTTGATCCGATATACCAGAATGGGTTTGCTTATTCACAAGTTATTATTGATTTGTAAACAGGGCAAGTAGGGTCGTATCCTCAGAGACTGGGAAGAATTCGTTTCTTCTAAAGTTCAAGTAATAGGGGGATTTTAGGAAAATTAACAATGAGCTATACTAATCAAATGTTGCAGTCAAATAAGAATTAAATAACAACTAAATAGCAATAAGATAAAAACTCAAACAGTATTAGACAGCTCTAGTCAAGAATCAACTTTGGAAATGGTTCTTCTAATTGATCATCGATGCAAGAATATTCCACATATAAACTGATAAACAAGTTATAATTGTCAAACGAACGATGACAATCAATTTTTCCTTAATTATCAATAGTTAAGATACGACCATTAGCTATTGCCCTAATTGCAAAATAATCCTAGGTACGACCATAGAATTAAATTTTACAAATGCTTTAAGACTTAGAGAAACCCTGTTCTAACCCAATAGCACGCTACGAAGGTTGTTTACAAATTAGCCCATATATTTCCCTGACATAACTCTGACTATGCCAGTTGCCACTAATTTACAACAATCAAACAATTACGGATAATGGAATAATACAATAGCCATAAGAAAATAAAGCAGAAATGGTACGGATACCAGAAAAATAATAGGAAAGCTAAAATCGATTAGATCTCACAATTTAAGTCGAACCAAATCCTCCATTGTTCTTGACTAGAAGAAGAGATTAGTTCATCCCTGTTGAGAAGAATCCATACAAGATTTTAGAAGTAATGATTGCGGACATCGTCTTCGATTGAGATGGCTCGATTCGTGTTCACAGGGAAAGGAAAACAAAGACTACACAAGAGAAAACAAATGTCTAATTCCTAATTGCCTTCTATTCTAGTGCCAGACATACGAGAGAAAGAAAAAGCACCAAACCTCCATCAGAATAGGAAAACTTTGTCTTCCAATTGGAGTCGGCTTTTAACTCTTTGCATATTTGCACATCGCATCCTTCACTTTTCAAGATTTTGTACTCCACCCCTGCAATTATGTCCAAATGCAAATTTTAAGTAGAATCCGACAATCAACAACATATTTGGCACAAATAATAAGGGAAATCAACCAGAAAATTATTAACAATTAACACTCTATCAATTCCCCCCACACCTAAATCATGCTTGCCCTCAAGCATGAGAACAACTAAATCCAACAATGGTCAACTCTCACGTCATCTATTGCCAAGCTGTGTTTATACCAAAATCAAGGTTCAGTGGCCAAGTATCAAGACACAATCCTCCCAGTTAGCTCCTGAAATCAGAGACTCGTCTAATTCATGGATAACTCATCTAGGAAATCAAAATATTGAGCTAGCAATAGTCAGCAATTGGTACAACTGGCAACCAAAATCTCAACATTGAAAACCAAAGATCGGCAGGCCAACATGACTATAGGTTTACATATTTTTCACATCTGTTCTTTTTTCTTTTCTCCCTTTTTTTTTCTTTTTTGAACGAATAAATGCTTAGTCCCAACCCATTCAAGTCTTTTGACGTGAACTCTGACATTTTTAGATGAAAGAGCTCAGTTACTCAACTTTTCACAGCTCTAGGATTACCTACTCATAGATATCGTCGCTTTTGATGCGAGAATCAACACTTGTGGTGAAGACTCCCGGTTACTGGGTGACAACACTAGTGGAGTATAGCCATATGTTATTCACAACAAAATGCCAAAATACCAGACAATTACAGATCATGGCCCACGTCATCTCCGAAACATGGAGAACTAAGATCAACAGTCGACCAATCCACACAACAGTTGCCAGTAAAATATTTATATTGCTTAAACAAGTTAACCACAATTTGCACCAAGTCATTAAACTCAAAATATTCACCAAAACAACATACTCTTACTTGCCACCGAAGCCTAAATTATAGAATAAACCACATCTAGCAATAGAAGAATGTGTTGCCAGGCAATTGTTGATCACCAAGATAAGCAGTACCAAAAATAGAAAATTAAAGAGATACCAATCGAACTCCTCTCATACTTGAATCGCACATTGCCCTCAATGTAGCAAATAAACAAAAAAAGCAAGAAGAAGGGCAACGGAACTCCCCTGAAATCACGGGGACTGTGGGGGGTCACAGTGGTGGGTGAGGCGTTAATTGAGGAGTAAGACCCATGTGGTGCTTCGCGCGTGGTGGGTGGCGTGGCGGAGAGGGAGAGTGGGAGAGAGAGAGGCGTAAAGGTGTCGAGCAGCGGCGGCCGTGGGTGCGCACTGCGATTGGAGGAGAGGACGCGCGTGGAAAGGAGGCTGAAGAGGCGACTGCCGCAGCTCGGCTGCGATGCTACGCACGTCGTGGATGCGCAGGCAGCGATGGTGGCTTGAGGGCTTGAAGGCTCGTGGCTGAATCGAAGAGAGAGAGAGAGAGAGATGATGGCAGGAGGAAAGAGAGAGAGAGGGACGCGCAGCGGCGTGCGTGATCGAGCGGTGGTGGGACGAGGTGTAGCAGCGGTTGCGGGATTGGGGTTTATTTGCGAAGGAGGCGGCGGCTTGAAGGGGAGAGGAGAAACAGAGGAGAAGAAGAAAAGAAAAGAGAAAGAAAGAAAGAAAGGAAAGAAAGAAAAGAAAAAAAATAAAGAGTTTTTTGGGTTTTTTTTTTTGGATCTTGGATCGTCAAACATGGCGTGTGCACGCCAGAATTGGTAAATGTCCAGTAACCTTGGGAGTTACATTTCGCAATTTAACGCGTAGCTCCTTGCATGGGCACGCCAAAATTCCACTTCCTGCCAACGCTGCGAGATGTTGAGATTTTACCGTCATGGTGTGGGCACGCTAAGATTGGTAAACGTCCACTAACCATGAGGCTGGGGTTTACACGATTAACGCGTGCCCTCCTCCAGTGGGCACACCAAGTTCCCTGTTCTGGCCATAGTTGAGGAAAACATCAAGAGCAATCAGTACTCGGTGAGAGACGACAACAACAACAAAGCCAATATTTGGGTTGTCTTCCAAAAAACGCCTTTCTTTAACGTCTTTGCCTAGACATTAAACACCACTTTTTAATCTAGATGTAATTCAATTTTCCTTGTAATCTGTGGCCTTCCTCTAGGATCCAAATATCCATTGAGTGCAGCCTTTTTTCTTAATATTTCCTATTCCTTTTCACCTCATAACTTGCTTTTATCCCCTGATACTTGTTCGCAGCAATTTTGAATTTACTCCTACAAGCAAACTCAGAAAATTCTTGCACAGTGGAATTAGTGGCATGAATAGCGAACACAGAATGAGAGTTAACAGGATGTTTCATTGTATCAAAAATATTAAAGTAGACTATTTCTCCATCAAATTCCATTGTGAGAGTACCCTTACTAATATCAATCTTAGTTTGGGCAGTACTCAAGAATGGCTTTCCTAATATAATGGGTGATGGATTTGGGGCACTTCTATCATCCATGTAAAGCACATAAAAATCAGTAGAAAAAATTAATCCATCTACTTGCACTAAGACATCCTCAACTACCCTATCCGGATAAGCAAATGTACGATCAGCCAATTGAATTATTATCCCTATTTCTTTTAAAGGTCCTAAATTTAGAAAATCATAGATTGATTTAGACATCACATTAATTGAATCTCCTAAATCTAGCATGGCAATTTTAATCTTAGAATGTCCAATTTTACAGGGGATAGTAAACATACCTGGATCCCCACATTTAGGTGATAGTTTCCTTTATAGAATAGCTGAAACGTTCTCACCTACGACAATATGCTCATCCCCTCTCAACTTCTTCTTGTTGACGCACAAGTTTTTCAAGAATTTAGCGTATCTTGGTACTTGCTTGATCGCGTCCAACAAAGGGATATTGATTGCCACTTTTCGAAACACCTCTAGAATCTTCTTTTCTTTATCTTGCTTCTTTGGTTTCTCTAACCTACTCGAAAAAGGTGGTGAGCTAGTTCCAACTTTAATTATAGGATCAGGAATTACCTTTGGATTTGCATTTCTCATTCCTTCCTCCTCAAGCACTTTTTCAATTCAATCTGCATTTTTATTCTTCGGAATCACGAATTCGGGTCCCTGAATTTCCGTCCCGCTTCTTAAAGTCATTCCACTTACATTCTTCAGGTTCAATTCAAGTTGAGATGATAATTTTCCATAAACTTGGGATTCTAGGCGGTTGATTGCCACTGCCATCTGACTCATCTGATTTTGCATTACTTGCATCTGACTCATTTGATTCCTTATGTTCTGCAGTTCGGAGTCCGTCTTTTGTTGATGTTGCGCAGTACTAGCCATCAATTGTTTCATCATCTCTTCCAAAGATAGACTGGAGCTCGGCGGAGGAGGTGGTGGTCGAGGTTGGTACTGCTGTTGGTACCCTTGTTGTCTATTTGGCACAAAATTAGACTGCCTATTCCCTCCATAGCTGAGGTTGGGATGATCCTTCTAATCAGGATTGTAGGTACTTGAATATGGGTCGTATTGGTTTCTTGGCGCGAGCGCGTGACCAGCCATGTTCACTTGTTCTGCATTTTCTTCTTAAACCAGTGGACACATCTCCATAGAATGACCCAAGGCAGTGCATACCCCACATACTTTGGCTTCTGGGGCATTTCTCACAGCCAGTTGTCACACGAAAGACGTCAATTCAGAGAGTTGCTATTGGATAGAGGGTGTTTCTACCTCATTCACCCTATGCGTTGGAATATCCTCTCTTGACCTGAACTGCTGTGAATTCTCAGCCATCCTTTCAATCAACTCCCATGCTTCCCGAGAAATCTTGTTCACCAATGCTCCTCCACTTGCAGCATCCATTATGCTTCTATCTCTGAAGAGTAAGTCCTCATAGAAATATTGAATGAGCAGTTGCTCACTTATCTGATGCTGAGGGCATTTGATGCGCAGCTTTTTGAACCTTTCCCAGTACTCATAAAGAGACTCGTCTAGGTGTTGTTTGATGTCGTATATCTCTTTCCTTAGGCTGGGAGATTGGGAAGCAGAAAAATATTTTTTCAAGAATTTTTTCTTCAATTGCTCCCAAGTGGTGATACTACTTGGCGGTAGGTAATACAACCAGTCCTTTGCGGAATTCTTGAGAGAGAAGGGGAATGCCTTCATTTTTATCTGCTCTTCGGTAATTTTCGGGGGTTTCATACTATTGCAAATAACGTCGAACTCTTGCAAGTGCTTATGAGGTTCCTTACCTGGTAAACCATGAAAAGATGATAAAAGATGAATTATGCCAGATTTTAACTCGAAAGATGTGTTATCATTTAAATGTGAAAAATTAATGCATAAGGCTGCTGATTTAAATCAGGAGCAGCCAATTCCCTTAATGTTCGTGCATTCGCCATGGTGACTTTCTCTTGGTCTGAATCACTTGAATTATCACCACGCAAATTTGTCGACTCAACCTCTGGATCAAGTCTCTGAGGTGCAACAGTGGATTGCTCTTCTCTGAGCTGTCTAGTCTCTTTCCTAGTTCGGCGTGCGGTCTTCTCTACTTCAGGGTCGAAAATCAATTCGCCTGTACGAAAGGAACGAGACATACACTAGAAAAGTACCAAGAAATTAGAACAAAAATGAACTTAAAAAGAAACAAATAAACTAACGCCAGTCCTCGGCAACGGCGCCAAAAATTGACAGGTTGTCGACCCTGTGCAATAATAAAAATAAACCAAATTGCCAATTAATGTAATCAAAACCCGATTCTAAGTACTGGAGCAGGGACTCTAGGTGTGCAATGGATTACTTGATTCACCTTGTTTCCGAAGAGTTTGCTTAATCCGATATACCAGAATGGGTTTGCTTATTCACAAGTAATTATTGATTTGTAAACAAGGCAAGCAGGGTAGTATTCTCAGGGATTGGGAAGAATTTGTTTCTTCTAAAGTTCAAATTATAGGGGGATTTTAGGAAAATTAACAATGAGCTATACAAATCAAATGTTGCAGTCAAATAAGAATTAAATAACAACTAAATAGCAATAAGATAAAAACTCAAACAGTATTAGACAGCTCTAGTCAAGAATCAACTTCGGAAATGATTTTTCTAATTGATCATCGATGCAAGAATATTCCACATATAAACTGATAAACAAGTTATAATTGTCCAACGAACGATGACAATCAATTTCTCCTTAATTATCGATAGCTAAGATACGACCGTTAGTTATTGCCCTAATTGCAAAATAAACCTAGGTACAACCATAGAATTAAATTTTATCAATGCTTTAAGACTTAGAGAAACCCTGTTCTAACCCAACAGCACGCTACGAGGGTTGTTTACAAATTAACCCGTATATTTCCCTAACATAACTCCGATTATGCTAGTTGCCACTAATTTACAACAATCAAACAATTACGGATTTGGCTATTCTAATTGGCTTCAGGTCATTGAATGAATCTAACATCCGGGCCCAGGATAATGGAATAATACAATAGCCATAAGAAAATAAAGCAGAAAATGTACGGATACCAGAAAAATAATAGGAAAGCTAAAATCAATTAGATTTCTCAATTTAAGTCGAACCAAATTCTCCATTGTTCTTGACTAGAAGAAGAGATTAGTTATCCCTATTGAGAAGAATCCGTACAAGATATTAGAAGTAATGATTGCGGACATCGTCTTCGATTGAGATGGCTCGATTCGTGTTCACAGGGAAAGGAAAACAAAGACTACACAAGAGAAAACAAATGTCTAATTCCTAATTGCCTTCTATTCTAGTGCCAGACATATGAGAGAAAGAAAAAGCACCAAACCTCCATCAGAATTGGAAAACTTTGTCTTCTAATTGGAGTCAGCTTTTAACTCTTTGTATATTTGCACATCGCATCCTTCACTTTTTAGGATTTTGTACTCCACGCTTGCAATTATGTCCAAATGCAAATTTTAAGTAGAATCCGACAATCAACAACATATTTGGCACAAATAATGAAGGAAATCAACCAGAAAATTACTAACAATTAATACCCTATCAAGCTTTTGCTGGCAATATAACCTTTGCTGATCTTTACAATGTACTACTTATTAGCTTATGTATGTTCCTTTTTGGGTAGGTATTAGCTTATGTATGTTCGTTTCACAACGGCCAGATGTATGCCCATCGCCTACTGCCTCTCCAGAAAGAACAGCAAGCAATGGATCATCCCAGGATCTATCTATCTCTCTTGTGTAATTGGAAATTCAAAGGTATCAGGCGATACAATTAATTTGCTGCCTAACTCGAAACCAGATGCTTGGTATAGTTGTCTTCGAAGTTTTTTGAGGCATGCCTTCTTCGAAAGAAGTAGATTCGACTATCACTTTGAGAGCATAGGTTGCATTTATGCATTACCAATAGCATATAATTGAACATCTGACAGGACTAGAGGAGAAAAGGATGGAGGAGGTTATATCAGAGGAGCTGGAAACAGATCAACATATCAAGGTGTATGAAGAGGCAACAGAACAACTAATTAACAAGGACAAATCCTCAGTATTCTTTAGTAAAAACACAACCCAAATTGTGAGGAATGAAGTCTGTCAAGCTATGGAGGCAATCCAACAGGTAGGACAAGGGAAATACCTTGGTCTGCCTATGATCATTACAAAGTCTAAAGAGCAAGTTTTTGGATTTATAAAGAACTCCATAGACAAGAAGCTGCAAGGTTGGAAGAACAAACTACTGAGCCAGGCAGGGAAGGAGACTATGCTTAAAGCAGTGGCAATGGCAATGCCTACCTACACTATGTCCTGCTTCAGGTTGAATAGCAAGTTATGCAGAGAAATAAGCTCAAAAATGGTAGACTATTGGTGGGGAGACACAGATGGCGAGAAAAAGATGCACTGGCTCAGTTGGAAGAAGATGACAAAGGACAGGGAAGCAGGTGGGATGGGATTCAAGGATATTTAAATCTTCAATAAGGCCTTACTGGCTAAGCAAGTATGGAAATTAATTACACAACCAAATTTGCTGGTCAGTAAAGTCTTAAAGCAGAAATATTATCCCAAACAGTCAATCTTCAATTGCAAAGTGCCTAACACTGCCTCCTGGATTTGGCAAAGCATCTCAGCAGTAAGAAAGGAAGTACAAAGGGAAACTACAAGGGAAATTGGTAATGGAAAGAGCACGAGGATCTGGGAAGACAACTAGATACCAGATAGTCCAAATGGGAAACCATCAGCAGCCAAGCCACGGGGATGCCAGTTAAAGTTGGTCTCAGAGTTGATAAACAATAACAGATGGAATAGAGTGCTGATTCTCAAAACTTTTTATTAACAAGATGCAAAGAGAATACTGAGAATACCAATCAGTGTAACAGGGAGAGAAGACAGCTTCTATTGGACACACTCTTAGCATGGCCAATACACTGTCCAGTCAAGCTACAAAATATGGATGAAGGAAAAGAATCAGATGGACTCAATGACAAGGAAGGAGGCAGGAACTAGCTACGAAGGAGCCATAAGCAAGAACTGGAAAATACTATGGAAGCAGAAAGTGAGTCAAAAGTTGAAGGTTTTCATGTGGAAAAGCTTACATGGTGCATTTCCAGTAAGGGAACTAAATTTCAAACGAACAAAACAAGGAAATCCAATGTGTGCAGGATATGGAGAAAGGAAAGAAACAATAGAACATATGATGCTCCAATGCAAGAAAGCAAAGGAAATATGGAAAATGGTGCCAATTCAGTGGGATGGGTTGAAACATCTGTCTGGATGCTTCATGAAATGGTGGTCAGCAATTCTGGAAGCAGCGGAAAGTAAAGGAGAAGCAGATTAGGTGAATGCAACCATTAACATCCTCTGGCAGATTTGGAAAGCCAGGAATGATGTAGAGTTTAACCAAAAGGAAAGAGAGCCTCACAAGATAATTGAGAAGGCTCTAAAAGAATGGGGGGAGTATGATAGGGCTAACAAAGGAATGGAACCAAGAAAGATTACTCAGGAAATAGAAGTACAACAGTGGACTGATCAACATCAGAACGAAGGAGACATGAGGATGTTGTTCAAGATTCATACCCAACAAGATCAAAGTGAGTCAATAGTGGGAATAGGAATCATTGCAACTGATAACGTGGGGCAATTAGAAGCAACCTGGGCACTCAGAGAAAGAATGTCGGGGAACCCAGTGTAAGACCAAGCAGAAGCAGTGAGACTAGCTTTACTAAAAGCTGCCAATCAAGGATGGAGGCAAATCAAAGTGGAGCTGGACAATAAAAGACTGGTGGAAGCTATAAATGAGTCAAGATATAGCAACTGGCGAGTAGCTACTCTTATTGAGGATATTCAGTCCACTTGTAATTTGTTTCATCAGCACTCTTTCTCTTTTGCGAGTTCGGGGAAAGTAGATAGTATTAAGTTGAGCATGCATGTTCTTAACATTTGGTTAGATGAAAAATGGGTTAATCCCACTCTTAGATGCTAATGCATCATTGACAGATGTAGGACTACTGTCCTTTTGATTGGACCTTTGTCCATTTACTGCAAAGACTTGAATATTAAATACAAAGCTATCGTTTCGACCAAAAAAAAAAAAAGATGAAACCAATAGCATTTATGCCCTCGGTCCCGGAATTTGACTTGGTATTAAACACCAGACTTAAGGAAAAAGTTAAGTGCATTAAATCTGAGAAGGCCATCCAATTCTTGAACTCAATGGTGGTGGAAACATTTTTCAGCCGAGTATTGCCTGTTGTTGTTCACGCCTTTCCTTCGACGGGATGAATGAATGTTTAGCATCAAACCGTCTTGAATTTTTGTACATGCATGTGTAATTTTTGTTTATTTTCTGGTGGAACTTGGGTATAAAGTATCGAAATCTTTGTGCATACACGCAGGAAACTGTCTTGCAAAGGCAAAGCCTTAATTTCAGTTAATCAAATCAGGAACATGCAAATGCATATAAATCAATTACTATCAATTTGCTGAGATAAAGTTAAAGCAAAACCCGGATCATGAAATTGGCAGGTGCGGCGCAACGGATCTTCTGTCCCACACCCTGTGCCACTCTCTGTCTCACTTTTTATTATATTGTTATTTCTCCTTCATAAACATCATGTTTTAGTTCTTTTTTGTTTCTTTAAGATTCAATAACTATTAATTCAGTAAAAAATAAATACAACAGTTTCAAAAAAGCAATATATAATAGACAATTAAAAAATACAGCAGAAAATTCATAAAAAATCTCATTTTTTATGCATTTTGATTTTTTGAGTTTGTTAAATTTTATGTATTACTGAATTAATAGTTATTGAATCTTAAAGAAACAAAAAAGAACTAAAACATGATATTTATGAAGGAGAAATAGCAATATAAGAACAAGTGGCACAGGATGCTTGACAACTTAAAAAAAAAACTCATTTAGAGTTTTTCTCTCTTGGAAATAGTACGCTGTCTGCTAAGCTTTTAGGGTTTGTGCATGGCGGCTTGGGCCACCTCTGCCGTGGGGGAGGGGATTCCTCCTGCTGCAGGAACAACGACCTCTCGGTCCTTTGCAGAGGTCGTCGGCGGGAAGTCGGTCATACCGTTGGCGGCTGCTACAGATGGAGGCACACGCGTGCAAGCTGTAACCGCAACACATAGGGGAGAGCCGGCTGTGCGATTTGCAATTGATGATATTGAACGCGTGGCTATTCCGTTTCGTTATGCGCTAGTAGGCAAATTTTCAAGGGGCCGACCGATAATGGAGGAGATTCGGAAGTTCTTTCGGGCTTTAGACTTGAAGGAAGAGGTTTCTCTTGGCTTGCTGGATCGTCGACATATACTGATCCGCTTGACAAATGACGCGGATTACTATCGGATTTGGTCTCGTAGTGTATGGTATGTTCTTGATGCACCAATGAGGGTGTTTAAATGGTCTGTTGATTTTCATGTGGATAGGGAGTCGTCGGTTGTGCCAATCTGGTTCGCTTTACCTAAGTTGCCAATCCATCTTTTTCACAAAGATTGCTTGTTTCCAATTGTGGCTTGCCTTGGTCGGCTACTGCGAGTGGATACGGCAACTGCTGCGGGTTCACGGCCAAGCGTAGCCCGCGTATGCATTGAGGTCGATTTGCAGAAGACACTGCCTAGTCGGGTATGGATTGAGGTCGGAGATAAGATGGGTTTCTGGTAGTACTTGGTGCCAGAAAATCTCCCGAAATATTGTGGGTTTTGTATGCACCAGGGGCATAGTGAGGTTGAATGTCGTGTTAAAAATCCAGCTTTGAATTCAGACTTGGTGGGACAACCGCTGGTGGAGAGGAAAAAACGTAATTTGTGGCAGCGAACAAATACCAAACCTGGGCTTGGGGACGGGGTCGGCGAGGCAATGGCGGAGACTGGCAAAGGAAAGGAGGATGCGTCTGGAACACACTGCGCTGAAGGTCAGGTCTGCAATTCTAGGCAACAACATACAGAGGCTTCTGATGGACGGTTGGAGGTGCAGATCTCTTCGGTATCGGCCGCTGGCCTTGGATCAGATTGCGAGGGGCAATTGGAGGTTGCTGCTGTGGGAGGGATCAATAAAGAGGACCATTCCCCAGTGCGGGATGCTGGACACGTACCAGACATTGAGAGGGGGAGAGATAAGGGGGAGACTTCGGCTGGAGAAACGGCGGTGTGCACTGGTGCAACTGCTGGCGTTGAACAAGAGGCGCGCCTGATTGTGGACCTCCAGGTAGAGGAAGCTGCTTGGCAACAGCATGCTTTAGCGCTGGTTGCTGATCATCCCGATGGGGGGCTAAGGGATATGAGCGCTGGTCTGGAGTCCATGGAAGACAGCGAAGGCAGTGATGAAGAGAGGGCAATTGACCTGCCGCGGGTGGCAGGCAGCTTATCTCCGAGATCAGTGGTCATGCGCACAGAGCCAGGGACTGATACAATGGCAGCATTAAACATTGATCCCCTGGCAGAGAACGCTCACAGCATTAAGAAGGCTAAAGGGAAGGGGTTGCGGGTGCGGTTTCAATCAGACAGGTGCCTTCGATCCTCATCTTTCACCTCTAACTCAACTCAGGTACCTTGTGATGATTAATACACTGTTATGGAATATAAGAGGGGTGTCTAGAGCAGCCAATTTACGTCGTTTAAAACATATCATACGAATGCATGGCGTCCAATTTGTAGCTATCTCTGAACCAAAATTAGACGTCTCGTGTGTTGAGTATATTCGTCTGAGGCTATCTTTTGACTTCGTCATTGTTAATGACTCGGAGAATCTGTGGATTTTTTATAATTGCCCGTTTACTTGTTCGGTGATTAACTCATCTGAACAACATATTTCTTTGTCTGTTCTTTATCCGTGGCTTCCTGGGCCGATGATCTTCTCTTTTGTGCATGCCCTCTGTACAGTAGAGGGTCGTCGGGACTTATGGGCTAAGCTTTTAGCTGATAAGCCCCATTCACTGCCTTGGTGTATCGGGGGAGATTTTAATGTCATTGTGAATGGCCATGAAAAACGAGGGGGGCGCCCATTTACGGTGTCGGAAGGGAGTGAATTGCTGGCTTTCATGGAGGAGGCTGAGATCTTCGATGCTGGATTTTCGGGGTCGAGCTATACATGGTGCAATAATAGGCGGGGTAGGGCTAGAATTTGGAAGAGGTTGGATAGATTGCTCATTAATGGGGAGTGTTCGGATTTGGCTTCGGCAATTTCAGTTGTGCATCTAGCACGACATCCGTCAGACCATGCCCCACTGAAAGTTTCATTTGCCTCGAGAATGGACAATGGGCCGCGACCGTTTAGATTCTTAAATGTTTGGGCGTCCAAACCGGAGTTGCTGGGGGTCATTAGGGAGGCATGGGACACGGAGGTGCAAGGGTCGCCGCTTCGAGCCCTGTGCTCAAAGTTATTAACTGTTCGCCGGGCGATTCAATTGTGGAATAAACAACACTTCGGTGATATTGGAACAGCTGTTAGGGAAGCAGAGGTGGGTCTTTCTAGGGCCGAGGAGGAATTAACACAGGACGGGTCTGACGGGGATCTCGAGAATGTTCACAGGGCACAGGCAGAGCTTAATCGGGCTTTGGCGATTGAGGAACAGTTTTGGAGGCAAAAGGCTCGAGTCAAATGGCTTAGAGGAGGTGATCGGAATATGAGGTATTTTCATGCAGTGGTCAAGCAGCGGAGAATGCAAGGGGCGATACATAGGGTGAAAAACTCAGAGGGCTCGTGGGTGGACAAGGAGGACGACATAGGAAAGGCGGTGATTGAGTATTTCACTGACCTGTTCTCGGGTTCTACGGAACCCAGGCAGGGGGAGTTGATGCAGTTGATCCCGAAACTAATCACGGTCGAGGAAAATGCAATGTTGGCCAAGGTCCCTAGCATGGAGGAAGTTCGCCACTGGGTGTTTGCCATGGACGGGGAAAGTGCAGCTGGGCCTGATGGGTTTACGGGCAGGTTCTTTATATTTGCATGGGATGTAATAGCTCCAGACGTGCACCGCGCAGTGGTGAGTTTCTTTTGTGGCAGTGAGTTGCCTCGATTCATTACCTCTACCTCCATCACCTTGCTGCCAAAAGTCGTGAATCCTCAAGATTTTTCAAAGTTTAGACCGATCAGCCTCTGCAATTTTTTCAACAAACTTCTGTCCAAAATTCTGGTGGGTCGACTAGCTTCGGTAGTGCCAAAAATTATATCCCCTCAGCAGTCAAGGTTTGTCAAAGGCCGTACTTTAATGGATAACTATTTGTTGGCTCAGGAGCTTGTGTTGGGCATTGGCAAGAAGACGAGAGGGGGAAATGTAGCATTGAAACTTGATATGACCAAGGCCTATGATCGGATGTCGTGGTGGCACATTATTTCCATGCTGCGCGCTTTTGGCTTTGGAGAGAGTTTGATTGATATGGTCTGGAGACTTATTTCGAACGTCTGGTTCTCTATAATTATCAATGGTAAATCTCATGGGTATTTCAAATCTAGTAGGGGTTTACGTCAAGGGGATCCCTTATCTCCGGTGCTGTTCATCATAGGTTCGGAGATGCTCTCGAGGGGCCACAATGCTCTAGCTTTGCAGCAGGGTTTCGTAGGGTTCAGAGTCCCGCCAGGTTGTCCTGTCGTCAAACACTTGGCCTTTGCTGATGACGTGCTCATTTTTGCGAATGGTTCCACGGCTGCTTTGAAGCGCGTTATGCAGGTCCTGGAGACATATCAGTTATCCTCGGGGCAATTGGTAAATGCTCAGAAGAGTGGCTATTTGATCCATGAGGCGCTTCCTCCGGCTAGGAGGAGGGTGATCGAACGGGTTACGTAATTTTCTAGACAACGGTTTCCAATACGTTATTTAGGCTTTCCGTTGTACACAGGGAGAAGTAAAGCAGTATTTTTTGGGGAGGTGTGTCAGGCGGTCTTGGCTCGAGTTATGTCTTGGAAAGCAAGGTTGATATCCCATGGTGGGAGAATAATCCTGATAAAGCATGTTTTGTCGTCCATTCCTGTTCACTTACTCTCTGCTGCGGTATGCCCTGTCTCGCTTTTTACGAGAATTGAGCAGGCATGCGCAAAATTCTTATGGAGGTCAGATAAGAAGGAGGCGAAATGCCAATGGATCAGATGGGCTCAGTTATGTCTCCCGGTCGCGGAGGGGGGCGTAGGTTTCAGGAGGCTCCGAGAGGTATATTCAGCTTTCTCTTGCAAATTATGGTGGAGTTTTCGAGCTGGCTCCTCACTATGGGCAGAATTTATGCGGGCAAAGTACTGCAAAGGCCTCCATCCGGGCCAGGTGGAGATGAGGCCGCACGACTCGCCGACATGGAAAAGAATGTTAAACATAAGTCGGCAGGTGGAACTTTCCATGGTATGGTTGGTGAATGGGGGAACGTGCAATTTTTGGTTTGACAATTGGATGGGGAGTGGAGCTCTATGTCTGAAAACTACGGCAATTCCAGGGCTCAATTTCAAGGATTTTATTGCAAATGGCGGTTGGGATGTAAATAGGTTGGGCCAGCATGTGACACAAGAGCAGCTTCATCAGATCTTACGGTACCCGGTCCCATCAGGTGAAAGCAGCGATGAAGTCATTTGGGGGCTGACGGCGTCAGGGAAATTCACGCTTGCTTCCGCTTTTCATGATGTCCGGCAAGCTGGAAACACCTCGGTACTCCATTCACAGGTTTGGCATCCTCAAATTCCTTTGAAAATTTCTTTTTTCATGCTTCGCTTACTAGGGGATAGGTTGCCTTTAACTGCGGTGTTGTGGAGGGTGGGGGTCCAGTTGGCTTCTAAATGCCTATGTTGCCCAGAGGGGGCGGTTGAGCAAGTGGAGCATGTTTTCTCGGAGGGGCAAGTTGCGCAGGGAGTATGGGACTATTTCGGTCGGCTTTGTGGGGTTGTGCGGAGAGGCTCAACTGTACGGGCTTGGCTAACGGCTTGGTGGATGGCGGCACCTAGGTCGGACAAACGTCGGCTCCTGTTTTCAGTCCTTCCATGCTTTATTTGCTGGCACATTTGGAAGGCTCGGAATAAAGCGTTCTTTGAAGGAACCCAAATGAGGGTGGTGAAGATTTGTCGGGACGTCATGTTAGAGGTCAAAGGGGTGTTGGAAGGTAAGTTCAAGCAGAGAATTGGGGTGTGCACGTTTTCTCAACTGTACGAATGGACTAATCAGTCTCCCCGCTATAGTTTGCACCTGGTGCGGTGGAGGGCAATGGGGGATGGCAGTTTAACGTTAAACACGGACGGATGCTCCAAGGGTAATCCGGGGGAAAGTGGAGGTGGAGGAATACTTCGCGATGCGTCAGGCTTGCCAATTTTTGCTTTCTCGGCTTCGTTCGGGGTGGCTTCGAGTATGCGTGCAGAAGTATTGGCATTGGGTACGGGTCTCAGGCTATGCCAACAATTGGGGTATGCCAATGTCAATATTCAGGTCGATTCAAAGGTATTGGTTGGGATTCTTCATCGGGAACTGGACTGCCCGTGGATGGTTCGAAGGGAGGTTAACCAAATTTGGGGTATGGGTGTTGATTCGGAGCAGGTTACTCATTGCTACAGAGAGGCAAATAGAGTGGCGGACTGTTTGGCCAATGTGGGGGTTGCAGCTGGGGGACTGGGGGTTACTGTCTACGATCAGTTCAGTGCAATGCCACGGTTAGTACGGGGGGAAATTCGCCTTGATAGGGCAGGCATCCCCTCGGTCAGAAGGAGGAGAGTAGGATAGCTTAGGATTTTTTATTCGGGTTTTCTGGCCATTATCTGTATCTTCGTCAGTTCGATTTGAATAAATAAAGGAGTTATATTAAAAATAAAAATTTAAAAAAAAGTGGCACAGGATGTGAAATAGAAAATCCGTTGCGTAAATGCGGAGATTTTTGCCTTTTCTTCTCTTCTTTTTAAGTTTTGATGAGAAAACCCGCCGCCAGAGGGAAAATGCCAAACTAACTAACAAACTAACGTACGTGTGTGAGTGTGACGGATGCAAATGCATATGTCTGTATGTATGTGGCATCTAATCTAATTACGCAATTTGCTATTGCTATCTGAATTTTGGTCAAAGACTCCAAAACAAAAAAAAAAGAAAAGGGTAGGCAGTGGCGGATCAATTTAGTGCCTAAAATTTCATTTCATTTTTTTATGCTTAAAAGTCTCAATATATACATATTTTTGCCTCACTAATTTATCAATTAGCCCCCATTGATTGACAAAAGAAAAAATATTTTGAGCATTGGGTTGTCAAAATGGGTTGTCAAAATCCAATATAAACATGTGGCCGTGAATGATTTGCTAAAAATTTTTAATAAGACAATCTAGTAATGCACATAATCCATCACTTCAATGATACCTTAAAACATTGGGTTTAGTTTATTGGTTTAGAGATAATTTACAAGGTAATGAGTTGTAAAACATTAGTGGATCCCATTCCTCTTGCCTTATTTATCAATTATATACGTCACTGCTGCATTTAATTACTTACTATATGTATATCATTATTGCCAAATACTCACCATTTATCGAACTCAAAGAGCTTTCATTCTGAAACTGCATGTAGGGCATCTAACTTCTGAGTGTAATTTGCCGATCCGTTTGACCACTTAAGAGCATAGAAAAAGTCAAGAAGGACAAAAACCTTAAAAGGAAAAAAAAAACTACATCAAGTAGTCAAGAAAGAACATCATTTCAAATAACCAAGCGAAAGATAGTGGATCCATTAATTGAAGGTAAATCACACTTTTATTTCATTGGTTACAACTTTGAATAAAAACAAATAGAATTTGTAATTAACCTCTATCCTGCATTAAGCTATGAGAATTCCGATACAGATTCTCAAGCTTTTTAAACAAGGTGATGCATCGACCAAGGATTTGCGTGCCACACTAAAAATTTGTACATCTTTGAAATTAAGAAGTACAAATATTTAATGCAGAATCAATTTTCATTATTTAAGAATTTAATAGTACTAATCAAATATGACCCCATCAAGAGCCAATACTCTCAGAGAAGGGATGACGAATGATGATGGCCATGCTGCTTTGCATGATGAAGCAGTGCTCTGCGCGAAGGATGACGATGATTCATCAATCTTGGGTGAGCCTGACCGCGGGCGTGGCTGTGGGCATCGTCAGCTCCGGCGAGCAAATGGGACAGAGCGCTCATGGCATGGGCTTGTCTGGACATGACTGCGGTGGTTGAAGGATTCCGGCCTAAGACAACAGCGTATCCGTCGTCGTACGAATCCATTCCTGCCATATTAAGCTTCCGCTCATGGTTCCTCCGCTTCTTGCAAAGCCGTATGTTATTCTGTACACGTTGCTCATGTAATCGTCTCTCGCACTCAAGCTGTACCCTGGATCTCTGCTGGACTTGCCAAATTCCGCTATGACTAGCGGCTTTTTCAGTATGGTCCTCGAGTCTTCCCAGTGGCTTGACATCCACCTCTGCATAAATACCAATTGTGCTTTGTCATCTTTTCCAGATAACCTGCCACCCAATGCATTATGTGAGATCATGATGATCAAGTCGGTTTTTTAGGATGCGATCGGCAATTAAACTGAAATTAAAAGATTAACTTTATGTTCAAATTAATAAGGAATTAATTATATCATGCTTGCTTTCACGTTTTGATTGCTAAAACAATGGGATTATTGATTAATATAGTTTTTTTTTCTTTTTTAGTTTACCATTGATCTGGATATGCATGGATGGTGGCGAAATCAACGTCCCTGAGGAGATTGCTGCTTATGAAATCTGTTCCAACTTGGTAACCAGGATTAAATTGTTTCTTTTCGGGCATTGTGTCTCCATAAAATCCTTCCATGCCAATCTCCAGCAAGTGCTTCCGGTCGAATGACTTCACGAAACTTGCCATCTCTTGAGTCCATTCCTATCAACAACATTTCAACTCATTCATTCATTCATTCATTTTAGCCCCAAAAATGCACTAAAAAACTTGAGGGATGCTAAAAAGCAGCGGCAACGAGTCCTCACATTGACCGTCCTTCCGGAGTAATCAGCTTGGCAGCGCGGCTCGTTCATGAGTTCCCATGCCATGATTGTGGGATCATCCCTGTACGAAATTCTTGTAATTGTGTTGAGCCTTGTCACCACTCTCTGCAAACACGGACCATATGTATGTTTCCAAAAAAAAAATAATGCATTATTCATCCAGATTAGCGAAATAAATCTGGAAGACGTACTTGGAAACATAATAACCGACTCTTAATTGCAGTTTTCTCTTAGTCTTACCCTGATGTGATCTTTTTAGTAACCTTTGATGGTGGAATGCGTGTAGAAATCATCGTCACTGTTGACGTGTGCTCCTGCATTTCGAGCCCACTGAGCATACTGCCCTTTACCCCCAAAGTCATTGTAATTGTTCACAAAACTCAATATCAAACGAATCCCATGCTTGTTTGCCTCAGAAATCACAAAATCCAGCGCCTGTATAGTGGTATACCACGTACACCAGTATTATGATTAAGCTAGCTAGTTGCAATACGAAAATAGACGTGCTTGTAAAGGAAAAAAAAAAACAATAATGAACCTGAAAAACACGTTCATCATAAATTCCAGGTGATATTTGAAGTGCACGGTCGCCTCCATCGCCGAAAGCCCAGGTCCTGCATACCGAGAGACCGGCAGCAGAGGCATCTCTCAACACTTCAGAAACTTTATACCTCTCTTTAGGGTCGGCGGCTACGTGCATCAGCCAATAGGAATTGAATCCATTGAAGAGAAATGGTGAGCCATTCAGAACAAAACGAGGACCCTGAGTCCTAACAAATCCTGCACCATTTCTTGGAACCGTACTACCGCTAGCTTCACAAGCAAGAACTAGTGACAGCAGCGCTACTAGTGCAGCAGCTAGTCCAAAAAGATGGCTTATTCTTCTACTACAACTTGCCATTGATTGCTGCATGCAATGGAATGATGTGTGTTGCTATAATGCTGGAGACTGTTAATTTGAGTGGTTGATGACTGACGGGGGGGATATGATGAATTGTGGGAGGGGGGAGCTATTTATAAGGTGCCGATGATAAGAAGTGTTGCTAAAAATAGAAAACCTAGCGGAAGTAAAGTAGGTTTTCAGGTGACGGTGGTTTGCTAAATTGATTTAACTATGGAGATTCGTTCGATGATGCATCATGCATGCAGGAGTGGGGTATCACTATCACGTAAACTGGGGTGAGGAGAAAGAGTATGAGAAACATAGAGACAGAGAGAGGGTTGGTTGGTTGAAAGCCGAACGTCAGCCGAAGAATTCATGGGATTGAGGTAAAACAAAGAAAGGCTGGGAGGGGCTGCTAAATATAGCTGATGCGCTTATCCCATGTGGTTGGTTTAATTTGATCCTTGAATTATGGATGGTAAGAGTTGTTACCCTACCGAATTTTTAACGAATACTACCATACCTACAAATTAAAGAGATCGATCATACTCATTCATGATGAAGAAGAGCGCATAGCTTTTGCCACCAAAAAATGGGGAAAAAAGAAACAAGAAAAGGTGGCACATAGATTTGAAGTTGATCATCATGATATATGTGGATGAACGTCCTTTACCATCTTTGCTTCAGGGAGTGACCATAGATAGTCCCATCTGATTCTGATCTTAGACGGGGAATTCAAGAAACTCGTCTTTCTTTTTTGCTATATCTGTTTTAGTTTGTTTTGTGCACGCATTGTACTTGTAGCAGCAGGTTGATCATGTGGGAAAATCTGAATAACTTCCCGCTTTAGGTTGATCACGCACCCATCACATGTAATTTGAGTTTGAGGGCAACATCACAGATTAATTTAACCATTGCATTCCTGGCAAAAGACTAATAATTACTCATCATTTTATATGGGTTGCTGATTCCAGAGAAACTCTTACGCGCTTCTCCTTTTTAGGATAACGATTAGATGTTTATTGATGGAGAGAAGACCAAAGCTAAAATCAGCGACATTCATGAGTAGCAGATAGCACTACTAGATTTCTTTTACTAATTTTCTTTATTATTTCGGTGTAGCTAGCAAATAGCAATAATTAATGGGACCAAGAAAAGAAGAACTTGTATCCACATTTGCATTTGGCGGCTGGGCTGATAGTCCATATATAGCCATCCTCTCTTCATTGCCGACAAGGCACTGTAAAACGTTTACTATAATTAATGCAGATAGACATGGAGGTAAGTCTAGCTACTAGCGCAGAAAACCAAGGAGAATTTGACAGGTACAAGAAACAGAACTGGAGGCTGGTATTGGGAAAAGAACGTAAAGTTGAATAACCATCTAAAAAGAGAGAACCCCGGCCGGTAGTATAGCACCGGCAAGCATGCAGAAATTAGGGACCCATGGACGCATCGTATGGTATACTGTAACAACTTGAGTTGGTCAGTGTTACTCTCTCTCTCTCCGTGGACTGGTCAGAGGGTGCTGTCATATGCTTCTGCTTCCAAATTCCACGGTTCTTCGGCGCAGGGCTGTAAACGAATCGATTCGTTCGCGAGTGATTTAAGTCTTATCTCGATTCGAGATCAGTCAACATTAAAATCGAATCGAGTTTGAACTGATTAAATCAAACTCGAATTCAAATATGCTAAACTGGTTAGTCTGTGAGTCAGCTCGAATTCGATTATATACATATATATATATATATATATTTTTTTTTAATAGTAAAATTATATATATATTTAATATTTTATTATTTATTAAGAAAAATTATTATTTTATTTTATTTTTTAAAAATAAAAAAATTTATTTTTTTATTTTTTTAACCTCGAACTCGAGCTTTGACATTTTGAGTTCGTCGAATTCGAATTCGAGTTCAAATTTCATAAAATTATGCTAAAGTTCGACTTAATTATATCAAAACTCAATTTGACCTGATTTGTTTGCACTCCTACTTCAGTCTTCACCAACAAACACTTCTATTGAAAATCAGAAGTATATCATCGTTCAAACTTCAAAATACAATTGCACTCTGTACTGGTATAATTACATTCAGGATTCTCATAGGAGATAGATGTATCGTTTGATAGAAGCATCGTGTTTTTTTTTTCCTTTTCTTTTTATGGGTTAGAAAAGGATCAACATCCATATAAAAAGTTGAAAAGGAACTCTTTTAAGTAAGACTATCATTATTGGCCAACCGAGGCTCAAATCACAATTATAGACAAGGTGATTTTATCTTTTTTTGGCCATATTGTATACTATAAAGCTATTTATCCTTCTGTTGGTGTTATTACTATCGTAGTATAAAACTTTCATTACACAAACACCATTTGATTAAACATGTCAAATCATCAGTTGGTTGATTCTATTAGGATCTTCAGTGTGTGCACATTACTTGGTTAAGCAGTTCGAGCCCTATTTGGATTTATACAGTAATTTTTGTTGTAGATGTGATTTAAGTAGCATCATTTTATATATTTCTCATGTCAAATTAAATGATCTTTCTATGCACGTTTAACATCTTAGTGATATTCACCACGTCTCCCTCAAGCACAATTGCTTTATCGGAAAATCATTCTAGATGCCAAATTAATGCCTTTTATCATAGCCATCATCTCTGCAACCTCAAGTCTCACAATTCTCAGGTATTGGACCTCAATACTTTGATATGAGAAATTTAAACATATAGGAAGAGGTTTTTGCGAAGAAGAATTATTGTGGATAATAAGAAGCTAGCAAATGTTAGTTAAAGCAAAAGCAAGAATATATTACTTTCTTTAGCTTAACGTTTTAAAGTCTATTTTGATGTCATTGTGCTGTTAATTGTTAGCTAATTCAACAAGTACTGGAAGAAAGAATAAAAATCAAAAGTTCCTAGAAATGAAGATCCTATTTTATCAATGTTCGCCAAAAACAATAATGATTGCCAAACTTTTATACAGTTAAGCACAGATGGAATTCACGAGAAGCAAATATGATATTATGGATCGGTTAATTTTAAAGGAAGTGAGTGTAAGTGAGAAATTTCGAATTTGAATCCCTCCACTCACACTATAAAAAAAATACTAGTTGTTTAATTGTAAACTGGTTCATTGTTAGTACTTTATACTAATAAGAAAGGAAGAAAAGTGTAATTGTAATCCAAAGACAAAATGTTGCCTTAGGTTTAATTAAGGGAAATTTGCCAAATTGGTCCCTAACATTTACCAAAAACACTTTTTTAGTCCTTAACATAAAAAATCAGCCAAAATGATCCTTCACATTTAAATTATGAGCCAATTTGGTCATATTGCTCGTTTTTGCTCATTTCTCCGGCTAAAAATAGCACCCCCCCCTCACGTGGTCATATTTTTAGGGGCAAAATCGGAAAACATATTTCATTACCGGTCAAAAGAAGCCATCTTTCCTTCATCTAATCACCGCCGGAGTTTGAATTAGGTACATAGGAGGAGGCTCGGTTCCCCCAACCCCAACTCCAACTCCAACTCCAACCCCAGCTGGAAAAGGCCCTTGTCTTTCCTGCCAATACGTCGCCGGAGTTGTCACCGGCGCAACCTGCTCCGCTTGAGGAGCCTGGGGTGGAGGTTTTTGCTGGTAAAACTCATCGACTTTCCTCCTGTACACATCTTGATCATGGCCTGAAATTTGCATCTTCTGCAACTCATGCATCTGCCGTTGAATCTCCGCCGCCGGAGGAACCACGGGCTCACCTATCACCTGTCGAACCATAACCGTAGGGGCCACCGGCGGAGGATCCTGCAACTTCGCCGGCGTGGGATGACCCTTTTCCAAACCAAACAAAAAATCAGGGCTCCTCGCCGGCTCCTCCACCCCAGAAACCGCCACAGACTGCGGAAAAGAGCCCTCCAAATTCTGATTAATCTGCGCAGCATTCAACGCGTCAACAAACCACTGCCTCTCAGCCTTGGAATCATCCGACTCAAAACTACTCACGGACGGCGGTGGGTTGGCATTCAACGGAAATATAAACAGCCTCAGCCTCGCCGGCTTAGCTGAAGACCGATGAAGACGATCATATTCAATGAAATATGTTTTCCGGTTTTACCCCTAAAAATATGACCACGTGAGGGGGGTGCTATTTTTAGCCGGAGAAATGAGTAAAAACGAGCAATAGGACCAAATTGGCTCATAATTTAAATGTGAAGGATCATTTTGGCTGATTTTTTATGTTAAGGACTAAAAAAGTGTTTTTGGTAAATGTTAGGGACCAATTTGGCAAATTTCCCTTTAATTAAATATATATCCAATCAAGATGACTTCTCCACATGTGCATTGTGCTGGTAAGGTTTTTTATTATTTTGCTAAAGAACAAGAAATGTTTTGATTCTCAAAATTGGTCTGTTAAATTAATCAATTTATATTAACTGAGTAAATACTCAATACAAGTCTCTGTTAAATTTTATTTTAAAATAATGTGCAATGCACATGTAGCTCCGGGCATGGCAAAACTTTATCGCAATGTTGACATTATTTTGGACCAGGCCAATGTAGTCGTAGATTTGTTTCCTCTTCTTAGATACAATAGCCCAATACCGCTTCCTTGGGCCCCGAGATCAACCTATCATAACAAAGAGAATTGTACGTGAAAAATTTCCCTTATACTTGATTATTTCAATTCCTTTTGTACATCAAAAAAAAAAAAAAATAGTCCCCCATAGTTTTGCATATTGGCACATGATTTTTTTAACATTTCAAAATATCCACATAACCTTCTATAGCTTTATGTAAAGTGAAAAATGGAGAGAAAGTATCTCATGTTATAGAAATTGATCCGATCCTCACACACTCTAAAAACTTATATGGTGAAATTATAATATCCATTTAACCTCCTTATAGTTTTTTTTTAATAAAAATTCACTTAATTCTCCTATAGTTTTTCATATATCTATACTATTCCCCCCATGATTTTATACAAAGTGGTTAGACTCTCATTTGGATTGGCACTTAAGTAAGAGAAATAATGATATTTCAACTAACAACCTTGTCTAGGTTGCCTTTTCTATCAAATATCCACTTTACATAAAGTTACAAGGGATTATGTGAATATTTTAAACATTAGGGAGGTCATGTGATAATGTGTTAAACCATAGGGAAGTTACTAGTAATTTACACACAAAAAATGGTGTGGATTAGTGGTTTCATAATTGTTTAATATACATCTTTTAGAATGTGTGATACAACAATATCACGTACAAAAAATGCTCATCTTTGAATTTAAGGTCGATTTTGTTTGGTAGCAATGATTCTCGAGAATTTCCAAATATGATCATAATCAAGCTCGAGCATAGAGGTTTTAAGGTTTTTACAATTTTGCTATTCTCAACACATTTACAAAAGTAATTTCTCATTTGGATTTACGGTTATTTGAAATATCTTTTCTACTTTTTACCTGTATATATATACATTTATTTTTTATAATTTAACGAATGTGAGATAGAAAAATGAAAAGTTGGTTAGAAAACCAACATTGTGATTAATAAGAACTTTTTCCCAATAATTGACTTTCCAAATTGCCAAATGCTAATCACAGGAATATAGGTCTTGCAATTTTAAATATGTAATATGCTGCTCCAAGTTGCCAGTAAAGATGGGATATGTATCCCTCCAAAAAAAAAAAGATGGATCTGTGTGTAATGTATTTGTTCAGGTCAACTTGGCAGTAGTACCCCTAATAATGTACTATTACTATTTCTTTTTGGGATCCTTTTGCCTTCTTATCGGCGAATAATGTTGTTTTGGAATTTGTTTTTTTCCTAAGTAGCAAATTTTAGTTGTTTTAGTCAACTTAGTTGGACTTACTACCAAAACAAAAGAAAAAAGGAAAAGAAAATCAACTTCCTTTAATGCTAGATGGTGTGAGTCATCCTGGAATCTGCAAATTTCACTTCATTTATAGGTTTTTTCTTTGTAAATTTTTTTCCAACAGAAGAGGGATGGGACTAAAGGAGCGGGGAGGGGATGGGGGAATTTTTTCACTTCATTTATAGATTGGTTAAAAATAAAGAAATTATTGTGAATTTAAAAATTAAGTAAACTGACATCTTTATAATTGCATCAAGCTGGAATTGTTTATAAAGATAAGAAGATGCCAATGCCCGCTCAAGTTCGAAGATGCAGGTTTGAAAAGGTCAAGGTAGAAGAGCATGTTTCAATTACTATTTTTTATGAAAGAATTTTTCTTGCATATTTCTCAATCACGTTTTTACTTCACATATATCACATCGTTACAATTTATTCTTCTACAAAAACTTCAAAAACTTTTACGTTTTAGTTATATGGCAGAAATTTTAGAATGCCTTTAGAATGTCAATCTTTTTGTCCTAGTGCTTGTTGCCGCCATTTGATTTTATTTGGTCATGATATGTTGCTTTTGAAGTTGTATATACCAAATTGGGCTGGTAGAGACTTTTGGTTGGTTTAAGTAAAATTTATCCACTGATCTTATTCATACAAGAGCTAGTATTTCTTATATAAAATTTGATGTAATTATCATATTTTGATATATGTAAACAAAATTCACATGTAGATTAATGACATTGTATGAGTGTATGCCAAATCTTGTAACAAACAAAACCTGACAAACCCCAACTTAGTTTGCCTTTTCCGCATATTCGACTTAATTTGGGATTTAGGAGGAGAAAGTTAACTAAAAAAAATACCAAATTGAAAATTTTACAACTTTTTAGAAATTCTTTTTTTTTTTACTATACAATTTGTGTCAACGTGGTCAAAGAAGACCTGAGCTCAGGCCATCTTGGCTAGTTCTCTATTTTAGATTAAGATAATGCATAACGATGGATTAGTTGTTAGTTGCTATTTATCCTCTTTTTTTTTTTTGGAGGGGCAATTGTGGAGATAGATTGAATATTATGAAAATTCAGGGGGCAAGAGCGAGACAATAATAAAAAAAATATAGACCTTTTTAAAGTTAATCTATAATTTTTCATAAATCAGGGGGTACAATTGCAATGCTTGGAGTCAACATATCCCCGCCCTGCTCAAACTAGAACTTCACCCCTGCATGCTTTGACACTAATATTGCTATTTTTTCTTACAAGGGATCATAGCAAAATTTTCCCCAAATTTAGAGTTGCAGACAACAAAATTTGACAATTTTGGATAGAGGAAGGAAAGATACTTACACAGAGAAGTTCAAACATTTGCCATTTGCAGGTCCAGAAGTTGTCCAATTGTAACTATTGAGAATACGTTGAATTGAGATGGTATTTCCTTTAACAGTTGGACACACACTTGCTTCATTGTTGGCCTCAGCAGAGGATTGGGTTCTATACATGATAATGCCAGCTTTGCCACCAAGGTCACTTGTTTCGACTCTTGCTTACTGGGAGATGAAAGTCGAGGATCCACAATGTCTTTCAACAGCATATCATATGCTGTTGAAGTGGATGATGATGCCGACAATGTGGACAATATGAAATCACCTGGATGCTTACCCATGATCACTTCTAAAACCAATACTCCAAAACTATAAACATCACATTTTTCATTTACTTCCATGGTAAAAGCAAGTTCTGCAATTCACCAAAAAATAATCACTTTAGACTATGGTGCAGATGAATCCCTTTAGAGTATTCAATCATAATCCAAAAGCATTACGTAACTATGGATTAGTTGAAAAAAGGAAGGTAAAGTGAAAATTGGATTGTTTGAGCAAAGAAGAGTATACCTGGAGCAGCATATCCATAAGTTCCAGCAAATGATGTCCAATGAGATGAATCAGGCCTCAAGATTCTTGCAGTACCAAAATCAGAAATATGAGCTTGATACTCAGAGTCTAACAAAATATTTTTGCTAGATATATCTCGATGAATTATGGAAGGCGAACAATTCTGGTGCATGTAAGATAATGCATTTGCCACATCCTTAACAATACTTACCCTCTTGATCCATTCGCACTTGGCTGCTGTTTCATCATTGCTCAACAAGTGCATCAAGCTTCCCCCTTCCAAGAATTCATAAACCAAGAAAGTGTGTTGTACATGTGAACAGAATCCATACAGCTTCACGATGTTGCGATGCCTTATATTTGTTACTGCACGGATCTCATTGGCGAAATCTTTTGGTCTCCTCAAGGCACCATCATCCATTCCATGAAGTTTCTTGACCGCCACCACTTGACCATTTGGTAACTCTGCTCTAAATACACTTCCAAATCCTCCTGCTCCAATGCAATACTTGGGGTCGAAATTCTCTATTGCATCAATGATGTTTTCATAGATCATTTTCCCATCAAAGCTCCAGGCAGAGAACATATTTCTAGTAAATTCCTGAGGCTTATTCTCCAGGCTTCTCGTATGTGGCCTTGCACGAATGAAGATGCCCACAACCACAACCAAAAGAAATATGGTTGCTAGTATTGGAGCAACAATTAGAAAGATCATTCTTTTAGTTGTCCTTCTACTAGTGTTCTTTTGAGTTGATTGAGAGCAAGGTTTCAATCCAGTAACACTGCCACATAAACCTTTATTGTTTCTCAAGGAATCAAATGGGGCTTTTTGAAATGCACTAATGTTGGGGAGAGGACCTTCCAACTGATTGTAGGATATATCAATGGAAATCAAACTGAAGCAATGATCAAAGCTTTTCGGGATGGAACCTGATATCCTATTATGCGAAAGATTCATCGTCTCAATGCTTTTCATCTCGCCTAGCTCTAGTGGCAATTTTGATTCCAGCATGTTTTGGCTGAGATCAAGAGTTGCGAGTGAGGGAAGACTTCCTATTTGAGAAGGAATATTTCCGACGAGTGCATTTTGGCTCAAGTTTAAATCCAGCAGTTGTGTGCAATTGCCTATTTGTTCCGGAATTGAGCCACTAAGATTATTGGCCGACAAACTAAGATTTAAAAGCCTGGACATCTGACCAATTTCTGTTGGTATATTGCCTGAGAGACTGTTGTTGTGCAGCTCAAGCTCAAGCAAAAAAGTCAACTTCCCCAAACTTCTTGGAATCTTCCCATGCAAGTGATTTGAAGAGAGATAAAGTTTTTGCAGACGAGAAAGCTCTCCAAGCCCAGTTGGTATTCTACCCGAAAGATTATTGTTCGAGATCCCCAATGCTGTCAAAGTCAGATAGCCACTCCAATTCCAAGACAACTGACCAAAAAATTCATTTTTGTTTAAATTAATGAATTCCACATCTGGATAGACGCCAAATTCTTCAGAAATATCTCCTGATAGTTGGTTGTAAGCGACACTGATAATTACTAAACTAGAACAGTTTTTCAAGCTCCTTAGCATAGCACCAACAAAATTATTTTTATATACTATGAACTTCGTCAGTGACCTACCAATGCATATATTTTGGGGTAAATGACCAGTAAAATGATTTTGAGACAGCTCTAGCTCATTTAAATGTGTAAGATTGTTGAATCCATCGGGTAGAGCACCACTTAGCTGGTTTTGGAAAATCATAATAGAAGCTAGTAACTTCAATGTTCCCAATTCCGGAGGGATAGCCCCATATAAGTTGTTTTGGGAAAGTTGCAAGTCGACGAGATTGGTCAAATTTCCTATAGCAGAAGGAATCTGTCCAGTGAGCTTGTTCCCAAAAAGATCTAATTCATTTAGCTTTGTCAAGTTTCCAATTTCTTTGGGAATAGGCCCAGAAAGATAATTTTGGGAAAGATACAGCAGAGTCAAGCCACTTAAGTTTCCAATAGACAGAGGAATCCGACCTGTGAACGTGTTGTTAGCAAAAGAGAGTTTAGTAAGAGATCTAAGCTTCCCGATCTCTTCTGGAATGGGACCTGATAGCTGGTTCCCAAAAAGATTTAAATCATTTACCTTTGTCAAGTTTCCAATTTCTTTGGGAATAGGCCCAGAAAGATAATTTTGGGAAAGATACAGCAGAGTCAAGCCACTTAAGTTTCCAATAGACAGAGGAATCGGACCTGTGAGCGTATTGTTAGCCAAAGAGAGTTTCGTCAGAGATTTCAGGTTCCCAATCTCTTCTGGAATCCATCCAGAAAGTTTGTTGCTTCCTAGGGCCAGCACAGATAGGTCGGTCAGATTGCCAATAGAAGTAGGGATTGATCCGGTGAACTCATTCCCTTGCAAAAAGAGAACAACAAGAGACTTAAGAAACGTAAGTTCTTTTGGGATGGAGCCATTGAATGAGTTATTGGAAAGGTACAAGATTCTAAGATTGGTTAGCTGGCTCATTTGAATTGGAATGGCACCAGAAAATTGATTTGCATCCAAGCTAAGATAGGTTAGTCTAGAAATGTTCCCAATGTTGGATGGTACGGTCCCATGGAGTGCATTTTGGGAAAGATCAATCGTAGTGAGATGGGGTAGAGACGAGAAATTGAGATGATCAAGTGTACCTTTGATGCCAGAACTAGTGATGTTAATTACCGATACTCGTCCGGCTTTGTTGCATCGAACTCCATCCCAGGCACTGCAAGGATTTGCAGAAGATGACCAGGATGACAACTGGGATTGGCTATAATTGTCAAGGCTGGCTTTCCATGTTAAAAGAGCTTTCCCTTCAGTTCCAGTACTTGATGCCGCATGCATTTGATCAGAAGCAGCATTAATTCCAGAGCTGGACAGCAAGTGAAGGATGACCAAGCATGCAAAAACTAATGTAATTGGACAGATGGAATAATTCAGGGTTGACATATCTGCTGGATGTATGTCACAGTGAAATTCTTAAGAGAAAACTTTTGCTGTAAAGCTGATGGCTATTTTTGCACTTGTGCAGGTATTTGTAGAGTTGAACATCCAAGAAAACAATTCTGATTGGAGGTGACTGAAATCCTCTGTCTCTCATTACCATCATCAATCATGCAAAAGTCCGGGCAATACAAAATTTTGACATAGACGCTTGTTTGCATTTTATGATTTAAATTTTCTTTCCCAAATTAATCTCACTATGATACTTAAAATTTAATGCCTTGTTTATAATTCTTTAGGCTAGGTATGTAATACGAGTATTGAACTTTTACTTTTGGAATACCCAAGAAAATAAAAATAAATCTTAGTAATTTAATTCAGCTCCAATCCCCATGCCTGTAGTTTGCCCAGAAGATTTAAATCTTTGTTGTAAGTGGGGAATATCAAATTTTGCTTATTGGTGAACATTTTTGTCTTCATTTCGAGACTGTCAGATGGTTGATTCTAAAGTATGACAACACTAATAAATCTGGTCTGCAATTTCTTCCCTTAGTATACATTTTTGGCTTTTTTTTTTTTTGGCCTAACCAGATAAGCACACAAACAAAATCTTTTGAACAATTGGTTTGCTACAATAATAGAGGACATCCAATCTCTGAGTAGGATATGCACACTTAAATCTCTGATGAATCTCTCCATCAGTCGCTATTCCACAGGTAAGCACGCATTTAGTAGCAACCAAATTTCAAAGACTAATAAATTAGATAGCAATCTGGAAGCGGTTGGTGCCTCCATTAAATTGCTGATCGAAACCAGGCAGTGAGGACTACAAACAATTACTGGCGAACAAAATACACCAACTTGATTGTATGCTCATCAGTTTGCATGCAGCTTCCTCTCGTTTTATTTTTTATTTAGGGTAAAATACACTTTATTCCCTGTGATTTTTAGTGATTTTTCATATAACTTTCTTGTGATTTTAAAAACTATACATACATATATAACCTCTAGATTGTTTGAACTAAAGTGTTAAAATGATGGAAATGGACCTCTATAACAAAATCCACAGAAATATCAAGATGATCCTTGTTTAAACACTAAAATAATTGAAGTGACCAAAATATATAAACATAATATACTTTTGACACACACACACACACACACACATATATATATTGGAAAGTTATTGTTTTGACAAAAAAAAAAAAAAAAACCTATGCACACAATATAGAGAGGGTGGGCTTACTAGGGTGAATTCTTAGTTTATGATGGAAAAAAAAAAAGAATTCTACAACGAGGGCGGTTCTTGGAGTGTATTCTGCAAATGGGGGTCTTCGCATCCCGGAAATGCGAGCTCACTGATGTCCTGCTCAGTGATATGTCCTGTGGCTCAATGGAGGTACTGTTGCTAAATGTTGCCAGTTTAACTTTGTTTCTTACGAAATTTAATTAGTTTATCAAGTGCTAGGCATTCCAAGCTCTTTGCAGGTCCCGGTTGTTCTTCTCTTGGAGCCGGAGCATTGACGGAACTTGGGCCAATTTTTTTTAATATAAAAGAAATATGATTTTTTTTAGAGCACATATTTGATGACTTTAGGCACGTGCAAGTTTTAAAATAAATAAAATTTATTCCTCTGCTAATTACAGATTTTTAAATAACATTTCTCTAACATTTCTCCGAAATTTAAGATTTTAGCACAGCTTTTAAAATAAGATTTTATTACCGACAGCATTTTAGTAAAGGCAAATTCTACAAAACAAACAACATTTACAGTTAATTTTACATTTTTTTGGGAGCTCGTAAATTTCATTTTAAATTTTTTTCCTAGCAAGTTTGAATTTAATTTTCTGAAAGTCATACTTATAATAAATCTAAAAGATATGACCCAACTACCAAATTATGGTAATTCTATCACTCAAAAAATTTATGAACTTTAAAAGAATTATTTCAACAATTTCTCAATCAATCCCTAATAAACACCATAAAAAAATATCCTATCACTATAATAAATCAGCATTTTAGGTTACTCATTTAAAACTTTGACCTAAGTCAATGTTATTTTAATGTTTAGTTAAATCAAATCAAGGTAGGCAGGTGTAGTCTTGCAAACCTTATGAGAGCCCAGTGAAATTGTCAAAAATCTTAAGGGAAGTTTCTATAATTATCCTTAAAATGTATGACAAGCAATCTATAGAAGTGTACCTTACCACTAAATTTATAACAAAATATAGCACGGCGGCTGTACATATTTAAAGCAAGCCTTCTAAACCGGAAAATAGTAAAATACAGCTGAATGCGGAAGTTTTAGGGACACCAATGGCACATAGTTTGAAAGACTAATTCATCTATTACTCAAACGACAAACTTGCCTGTCAATTAAACATACAACAAGAGTTGCCAAAATCCTTTTTAACCACGATATCCTGCCTTCTTTGTCATGCACCAGTTGCGTATGCACTAGTCCATTCCTTTGCTGCAAATGCGAAAAAATTTAAATTTGGGAGAGCTCGCATTCGCGGAATGCGAGCTCTATGCCCTCCGAAAAAATAAAAAATAAAAAAATTCTGCTGAGCTCGCATTCTTGAAATGCGAAGACCCCCCTACGGAATACCTCACCGAAATCGCCCCTTTTGTAGAATTTTTTTAAATTTCATCACAAACTTAGAAATTTCTCGGGCTTACTATAAATTCAAACATTATCATCCTTCTCTGAATCACGTAAACTTTTGCCTACAAAATTCAAATTTTTATAGACAACTAAATATTTGGCCCACTTTTATCATGTGCTCATAGAAGAACTCATATTTTTACTTGTGCCTTTATAGCATGGAATAGAAGAACCCATATTTTTATTTTTAGGCTCATCTCATATATACCAAAATATTCAAAAGTTGAATTTAAAGCTGGTCTTTAGTTGACTAGATATATACTTAGCATTTTAGTTAAATCACTAGCCAGCTATAAAAGAAAGCAGAAACGTCTTGATGCCACCAATTACAGCAATCTAGATGCTGATCCAATGTAACGGTGTTGTTGCCCCATGCAGAAGTTTTCCTGATCCTGTAACACAAGATGAGCAAATTAGAAACGATACAATTAAAAAGTTGAATCAACAACTCCTATGGCAATGTAGATGAGTCTTTAACTCTTAATGACAGATGACTTAAGTCCTTCCAGCATTTATGTTTCCCTACATATTACTTGGATTTTCTTTCCCAGCATTTATGTTTCCCACATATGATGTTTACGTAATAAGCTTTATTTCCTGGGACTTTATCCCTACTCCTACGGCAATCCAGTTGAGCCTTAACTCTTAACATAACGTCAAGTTTGGGGTTGATTTTGTAAACTATAGTCTATTCTGAATTTATTTTAGTTAGCAAAGTCTTCTTTGATTCTCAACTTTGTGATATATTCCTTTCTCTCAGAAAGTGTGGATCGATATTGTGCTTACATTATGTTGTGATACATCTCATCAAACAAAGCAGTAGAATCCCTTGTGGTGTAAGAAAGCAGTAGAATCCCTTTCATAAAAATAAGAGAGTTGAAAGAATTATAATAAGCAACTGAAAATTGGAGTGTATAATTTAAGCATTGTTCATCCCACATAAAAATAAGAGAGTTGAAAGAATTATAATAAGCAACTGAAAATTGGAGTGTATAATTTAAGATTAAACTTTTGGATGCCTAAATGAACTGCACATAGTAAGAGTAAATGCACAGTAATTCTCCCAATTCCAATTTTGATCTACCCTACCAACTAAAATGGAAGAGTTCCCTTCGCAACAGTAAATATTAGTCCCTTATTATCACCATCAATAGGTGAATAATTTGGAGATTATATTAGCGTTTTCTTTGGGAAGATCGGTGGAGATTGTTGGCTTCTGTTGTAGGTATGTGTTTTACCCCCTGCATTGTGGATAGTGTAATTAATGTTGGTAGTGGTCTACATTTCTTCCCTGAATGCCTAAGCAGATTCCTATTTCCCCATCGCCCACTTTTTTCTTCCAAACAGGTCTTGGGGGGCAATAATTAGAATTGGAGGTCTTGGGGGCAATAATTAGAATTGGTTAATGAAAGAAATAGACAAGATAGAATGAAGTCAAGTCCTGCATTTCCTTGGCAATTTGATGGTAAGTCACTCTTGACAGGTTGTCGAAGCCTGTGCAATAATAAAACCTGCTCAAACCAAAAGTAATTTCTGTAGATAGCGGTGAGCAGGGTCGAATCCACAGGGACTGGGAGTAATTATTTCTTTTCAAATTCACAGTGACAAGGGGGGTGTTTTTGTGCAGAGGGTGACAATCAAATAAATTCAAATAAAATCGAAACTACTAAAATTAAATAACAAATTACTAAAATCAAATGAGTGATAATTAAGGATCTAGCCAAGGAATGACTTCAGCAATGGTTCACCTAATTGATCATCGATAAGCAAAGGCAATTCCAATTATTTACTAATAAATAGGTTATAACTGCCAAACAAGCGATGACAGTCAACCCCTCCTTACTGTGTCGATGATTAAGGTACGCCCATTAATCACTGCTCTAATTGAGAAATAATCCTAGGTACGCCCATAGAATTTAATTCCCCAATTGCCTTACGTATTAGAGGAGCCCTATTCTAATCAAATAACGCACTACCAGGGTTATTTTAGATTAGCCTGCGTATTCCCCTGACACGAATCTAATCGTGCCAGTTGTCACTATTTTGAGGTAATTAAACAATTACGGATTTAATACCTCAATTGACAATAGATTATCAAATCAATTAATTATCAAGATCCAAGACAATCAATTAATTAAACAACCATAAGCACTGCAACCAGAGAATATGCACATACTAATAAATAAAAGAAAAAGATAAAATTAAATCGATCTCATTGTTTTAGGCGACCCAAAGCATCCGTTGTCCCTTAACTAGACAAAGGGAATTAGTTCATTTTCCGTGAACAAATCCCACGCAAAATTGAAGAGGAAGTCGCAGCCATCAATTGGGAAATGCACAACTTCAATTCGGTCAAAGTTATAAAGCAAAGCAAAGTTGCAGAGTGTGATACAATAATGTCTTCCTAATTGCTCCTGCCATCCGCAGGAGAACTCCACTTGCAAGAAACTAAGAAAAAGTCAACAATTCAAAAAGCTAAGCTAGTGCTCCCCTCCATGCGTAAGAGAAGCTATTCCTAAACTAACAAAAGAAAAGGCAGAGAGCCAAAGCTCTCCCCCGATAGTCCTCCTCTCCCATTCTTATTCTATCTAAAATACTAACTAAGATCCCTGTGCAGCGGCTCCTACCAGCAAGAAGAAGCCCTCCAGCCGTCCTAGCCTTTGCGGTAATTACCAAAATGGGCTCAGGTGTTCCTTTGCCAATAATGCCCCTGGGATAAGCTCTGTCATTTGGGCTCTTTTCTTGTTAAATTGGCACTTATTATCATATTTTCATTCTACTCTCTGAAATAAATGTAAAATATCAAAAGTGAGTAGAATCTAGCGATTAATCCACATTAGGTCAGATAATAGGGGAAATTAATAATAAAATAAATGGTAAAATTGCAACCTATCAACTCTCAATTCAACAATAAACGAAAATTCAAAGTAAATGCAGTCAACAGAAGACTTGGCTTGAGCACCTTCGTTAAAGCCAGAGGATCAACATAATCGCCACTATTTGTTAGAATCTTAACCTTATCTTATCTTAAATGTTATAAAGCGGGGATGAATTATGAACCTTGACTTCCCAATTGTTCTGGTTTCAGTGCAATTTTGACAGATATCTACTGGATATATGTCACAATGAAATTCTTAGGGGAAAACTTTTGCTGTAAAGCCGATGGCTATTTTTGCACTTGTGCAGGTATTTATAGAGTAGAAGATACCAAAAAAAAAAAAAAAAAATCTGATTGGAGATGACTTAAAGTCGTCTGTCTCTCGTTATCATCATCAATCCACGTTCTCACCTGTCTTGCAAAAGTCCGGATTAATAATCAATTACGTGACATAGACACGCATGGTTGCATTTTATGTATCCCTACATATGATTCAGATTTTCTTCCCAAATTAATCTCACTATGATGCTTAAATCTGAATCCCTTGTTTATGATTCTTCAGGCAATGTACGTAACACTAGCATTAAACTTCTACTTTTGGAATATCCAAGAAAAAAAAATCTTAGCAATTTACTTGAGCTCCGATCGCCGTGCCTGTGGTCTGCCTAGATGATTAAAATCTTTGTTGTGAGTAAGGAGTATCTAATTTTGCTCATTGGTGAACATTTTTGTTTTTCTAATTTTTTTTCTTGAAGTAGGTGAACATCATCTTAGACTATTAGATGGTTGATATCAAAAGTGTGATGACACTAATATATCTGGTTGTGCAATTTCTTCCAACAGTATACATTTCTCGGTTTTTTTTTTTTTTTTTGACAAACAAAATATGCACACAATACAGAGAGAGGGCTTACTATAAAATTCAAACATTGTCATCCCTCTTTGAATTGCGTAAGTAGACTTTTGCCTACAAAATTTACACTCTGTTTGAATTGGTCTTTTTTTCAAATACAAAATTTTCAAATATAATGTTATAGTAACATACTCTGAAAATGCTTCAAAAGCACTCTAAATACAATCTCAAATACACCTAACAAAAACACAAAAAAAAAAAAAAAATAAAAATAACAAGTCCTACCATCTATTTTCTTCTACCCACCACCCACAACCACCACTCACCATCGCTACTACCCTTCCCCACCTCCCTTCACTACCATCACTGTCCCTTCCCCTTCCTCTACCTCCCTCGCCTTCCTTCTCTTCCCTCTCACTTTTCCTTGCCTCCCCTCTTTCCTCCTCCTCCCTCCTCTCCGCCTCTCCTCTCCCCTTCTTCTCCCACAACCCCCTCCCCTCTCTCTATCTCTCTAACCCACTTTTGTCATGTGCTTATTGTATATCTCTTTAACCCACTTTTTATTTTTAGGTTTGTATGTAGGTAAATATTCAAAACTTGAATTTAAAGTTAGCTTTTAGTTCACTCGATATGTACTCTACATTTTAGTTAAACAACTAGTCAACTATAAAAGAAAGCAAGGACGTCTTTAAACCTCCAATTTTAACAATCTAGATGTTATCCAATTTTAAGGTGTTGTTGCCCCATGCAGAAGTTTTCCTGATCCTGTAACACATGATGAGCAAATTAGAAATGAAAGAATTCAAAAGTTGAATGAATAAACTTTACAGAATTGGTCCCAATTTCATTAGTTTACCAATAAAAACTACAAAGCGTTTGAGAAAAGTAACAAGCTTTATTTACTAATTTATTTATTTCTTTATGTAATAAGCTTTATTTTTTAGGTCTTTAATCCGTACTCCTATGACAATCTAGATGAGCCTTAACTCTCAAAGATAGATAAACCGGAAGAGCTTCCGGTTTACAGTTCAACTGATTCAATGCTGGTTCAATGGTTTAATCATTTTTAATTTATTTTAATATTAAATACTGTGAATAGAGCTGAAATATTTATTTTAAAATAAAAATTAGTAATTTTGGTTGAACCGCCCTATTTTTATCTGTCCAATTGATTTTTGACTGAATTTGACTGATTCAATTAACCTTTTGGGCCAACTATAAAATCGGACCAAAGACATCGCTAATTTGCAGTTCAACTTATCAAACCAGCTAGTCTGCTTTGGTTTTTAAAACATTGTTATCAACATCAATCCATCTTGCAAAAGTCCATCATCTCAAATATGTTGGCATATGACTTAGATTTTCCTTCCCTGCATTTGTGTGACCTAGATTTTCCTTCACAGCATTTATGTTGCTCTACACATGACTTAGATTTTCCTTCGTGCATTTATGTTTCCCTACACATGACATTTACGTAATAAGCGTTATTTCCTGGGTCTTTCTCCCCACTCTCATGGCAATCTAGTTGTCTTTAACTCTTCACATAAAGTCAAGTTTCGGGTTGATATGTAAACTAAAGTCATGGTTGATCTTGTTTGAAAATTTATTTTAGATAGCAGAGTCTTCTTTGGTTCCCAACATTTTGATTGCTATAATTTCAGAAATCTCCCTTAAGTTTTCTAACAATGTCATTGAGCTACTTCAAAATTTGAAAAATATCACTTACAATGCCTATCAGCTAGATGAGGTCCAATAGTGGACATACTAGTGGCGAGTTGACTATTATACCTTCACTTCTTATTGCTATTGTCAAAATATTTTGACAAAACGGTGTTGGCCCTTATTTCCACAATCTAAAATAGCAAAATTTGATATCATTATCAATAAACATGGGCCTTCGGAAATTTAGTTCCAAGTTAGGTGTGGACTATTATGAAAAGATGAAAAGAAAAGATAAGTTTAGCATCACTGGTTACAAAAACTGCCATACAAATTTGGCGCCAATTAAGCGGTAAATTCTTATGCCAAATCTAAAACAAAGATGATACATCTACAAGATATAAAAGTACCAAGCGTGGGTACTGTTTCAATTGCAATTAATTATGGATCGGTTATTGGTGTAATATTGGCCAATTCAAGGAACTAATCATTCCTAATTAGAATTAGAAATAGAAATATATGATATAGAATCAAATAACATAAATAAATAAATATATATATATATAAGTATAAAAAAGAATTCAAAATGTCATTTGAATTCAAAAAATGAAAAATTTAACTAATTTAACTATACTAAAACTATTTACTATCTAATAGTAGATGATAATTAGAATTTAATCAAGTGATAAAAAAAATCAAAATTCTATACATTAATCATTGTGCTCTAAAATATTTAATAATTTATTTGAAATTCTATTTTATTCTTTTCTCGATCCATATCGATTGTGAATAGACAAGAAGTAATAATAGTCACTAACTAAGATTCTAATAGTTTATGGAATTCCTATCCATATAAAATGGATATTATACGAACCCAAAAAAATTAGGATAACTCATAAAAGAAATTATAACATGTCAAAGGAACAATAAAAAATAAAACAAAATAATCATTACCAAATTATCAGTAAAAACATATCACTGATAATGTTGGCCCATACTAAAACCATTTACTGTCTAATAGTAGATGATAATTCGAACTTAATCAAGTGTTAAAAAATCAAAATTCTATATCGCTATATTAATCGTTGTGCTCTATAATATTCAATAATTTATTTGAAATTCTATTTTATTCTTTTCTAGATCCATATCGATTATGAATAGATAAGAAGTAATAGTTACTAACTAAGAATCTAATAGTTTATGGAATTCTTATCCATAAAAAATGGATATTATATGAGCCCAAAAAAATAGGATAACTCATAAAAGAAATTATAACATGTCAAAGGAACAATAAAAAATAAAACAAAATAATCATTACCAAATTATCAGTAAAAACATATCACTGATAATGTTGGCCCATACTAAAACCATTTACTGTCTAATAGTAGATGATAATTCGAACTTAATCAAGTGTTAAAAAATCAAAATTCTATATCGCTATATTAATCGTTGTGCTCTATAATATTCAATAATTTATTTGAAATTCTATTTTATTCTTTTCTAGATCCATATCGATTATGAATAGACAAGAAGTAATAGTTACTAAATAAGAATCTAATAGTTTATGGAATTCTTATCCATATAAAATGGATATTATATGAGCCCAAAAAAATAGGATAACTCATAAAAGAAATTATAACATATCAAAGGAACAATAAAAAATCAAACAAAATAATCGTTACCAAATTATCAGCAAAAACATATTGTTGATAATGTTGGCCCATATTAACGCCATGATGAACAAGACTCTTCTCAATAAGAACAACCCGGACAACCCAATCGCAAAATCCATCATTCAACGAATTGATAGATGCTAAATCCTGTTCCATAACAATAAACCACAAAGCAAAAAAAAAAAAAAAAAAAAAAAAAACTAACTAACTTCTCCAAACTAAACAGCCCACGCTTTTATTGCAGCAAAAACAAAAACAAAAACTAATTAATATCCATTTAGACATAAACCTAATACAATTAATTATCTCTCTTGTAAGTATATTTACTCCAGATTCAATGACAGATATTTCATTATTACAGACAAATGTTCGCACCACATGCACATGAATTTCCATTTGGAAACCATTACATGCATTGCATTATAAATAGAACCCTAAAATTATACATGCTAAGCTTAAACTTGGCATTGCCATGCCTTTGCGTGGCATCCGAAAACTAGTTCAACTCTAATCGTGATATATTTAATTTTTATTCTTGGGGATATATTTCTTTTTCTCTTTTCTTTTTTACTATGGATATTTGCTTGGACACCTTGAAATAAAAATAGTCTTTTAGCTTGATAAAGCATGAAATGATATTTTAATAAATTAATATTTTGGCACCAATATCTTGAAAATATTTTTATTACTAATTGGCTTAATTTGTTTCCCAACCATTTATTTGTATGTAAAACTTATAGTACAACAAGTAGGATACAGAAGGGCACTTGTGGCATGAAAATTTTTTTCTTTCTCTTGAAACTAGTATTTTAATATTAGTTTTTGTAAGATGGGTTGAAATGTTACAAAAAGGTTAGAATTAGGGGAGGTAGGTGAGATATTTGAAAGTTTAGGGAGCTCAATGATATTGTTAGAAACCTTAGCGGAGATTTCTGAAATTATCCCTAGTTTTTAAACTTGTTCAAATATGGACGATATTGTTTTAGAATTTATTTTAGTCAGCAAGTCTTCTTTGATTCTCAACTTTATGATAGTTTTAAGCTTGCTCAATTATGGCTGGTTTTGTTTCAGAATTTAGTTAAGTCACATTAATATTATTTTTTTCCCCTTTGGTGCTTATTTCTTTTTCGTCTTCTTGTAGTCTACGTTTAATCGTTTGACACTCTCTTCTTATGCAAAAGTAATTCAACAAACAAAAAAAAAAAAAAAACCAGCATTTCTCGTTTCTGAATGAAAAATAAACAATTCTGAATCTAAACTTGTATATCCAGATAAATGATTGATCATAAGATATATGGGGGAAAATAGACTGATTATACAGATTGTAGATGGATTACAAAATAGGAAAAGGAATAAAAAAATGGGTAAGCATATACAACATGAGTATTCAGATTCCAAAAAAAAAACATTTTTTTTCAATCAAACGTAATGAGAAACATTAGCAGGAAATGGAAATATTGGAACGCAACAAAGTTAAAGAAAGATATCTGCAGAAGCTTAAGAATTTGTGACTTCTACTTCCATTAATTATATGTTTGGTTGAAAAAAAAAAGTGGTACAACTAAGATAATTCATGATTTTGTGCCATGAAGAAGAAAGACCAATTCTAGAAACTGCAATTAAAACTTCAAAAAGCAGCTAGTGCAGTCAGCTGCTCCGTCAACAAAATGAAACTTTTCAATTGTGTGCTTTTACAATTGATTGATTTCGCTACTCTAACTTTTAATGGAAAGTGTAAACTTGTCTCAATAAAAACCTTTTTCCCCACTTAGGATTCCTGCGTCCATCCTGCAAATGCATTCCTTTCTCTTCCAGAGTTTAGACAATGTGCTTACATTTTGTCGTGATACAATTCATCAAGCAAAGTAGATAGAATCCCTTTTACTGTAAGAAAGTTACTTTGACTATACCAGATAAAAAAGAAGAAGGATTTGAAAGAATATGTAGTAAAGTCAAGTTATATAATTGTAAACTAAACTTTTTGACGTATAATTGAACTGCACATGATAAGAGTAAATGCACGTTCTCCCAATTCCATTTTTCACCTATATGCACATACAGAAGAATGAAAGCATGTCAAGTTTAATTTAAGTCAGAACCATTTTATGTTTTACTGCTATCGTAAGAGATTTTTTAGACTGAGATCCTGGGACTCAATGAGGTAGTGTCTCTGTCCTCAGCGCTGTTTGGGAGAGACATATACCGATATACATATAATTCGTGCTGCCGGTCAAGCTAGTTATTTGGATTGTAAACCTTAACCATATTAACTTTCGCAGCTAACCTAACACATATTGACTTAGTTAGTCAAAACAAACCACTTTTTTACAAAAAATTATTGTACTATATTAATACATATAAGTAGCTCTATAAACGATCTATAGTTGCGGTGATATGTGCTCTATTTCGTGATGATGTCCAAAATTGAAATCACCCAAACTTTTATTACCAATATATATATATATATATATATATATATATATATATTAACTTTGATGTGAGTTCTGAACTACCAGCATCCATCCCAAAAGTCAAATAAATTAAATATATTATATTAAAATGAGAAACGTTGGACGGGCAATCCTTTGAATGTTTTCTTGTTCACTAGGAATTCTCAATGGAGAAACAGGAGAAAACCAAAACCAAAAACAGAAACAGATAAACTATATTTTCACTAGTATCAGCTTAAAACCGAGAGAGGTAAATTTGTTAAAAAAAACAAAAGAAAAGAAAAAGGATTCTTGATTGGATACTGCTTAACTAAAAATTCCTGCCAAACTAAACGAGCTAGATCATTACAACCGAAATAGGCATTAGTACTATGTTATGTCAAACTACTTAAATGACCGAGAAGAAAGAGTCAAAGAAACTGAAAAAAAAAAGAACAGAATAAAAAGTAAAGAATTTGGAATCGGTTTTTTTGTAAACCTGCACTTGAATGAGGTCATCTGTTTAAGGTTTTTTTTTTATTTGGTACAATAAATAAGAACCTTAAAAAAATAGAAATAGATCAAACTATTGATGTTTTAAATTATCACTCACCCCTAAGTTGTAATACTTTTGCTCAATACCTAAATTCTTTAGTTGCAAACATAATACTAGGTCCACTTCTTATTTACTACCAGACATGAGCATTGTTTCAACCCTACCCAGAAGGCCTTTTTCACAGCCATGAAGCCCACTAGCCCACTGCTAATACCCACTAGTATACCTGGCAATTGGGCGGGTTTTGGACGGGTTAATATTGAGTTTTTACTTAAATGGGTTATACCCAACTCGTCTAACTTTAGATTGGGTTGATTTTGGGTTGGGTTGTATTGGGTTATCTCAAATCCATGACCCAAGAAATTAATTAATACATTTTAACACACAAATTTTTTTTTGACATATATAAACACATTTTCACATACATAAATGTATTTTCACACACACAAACACACACTCACTTCTTAAGTTCCTTGGAAACACATCATAAATAGAATAATATTTTATATTGCTTGTATTGTGAACTTTAGATAATAAATTATACATTTAAATAGATTAGCTAAAAAAATTGTTTACTTTGTACTTTTTTTAATATTACTAATTGATTGAAACTTATTTTTGTCATAACTTATTAACACTTTTACTATTCATATCTGTTTTATTGTAAATTGTAATATTCTATGTATATAAATTATTGAATGCCAGACTATATTATACTTGAAAATGTAAGTAAGAGACATATAATTTGTTGTATAATAATTTTGAAATTATAGAAAATAAGTTAGTACTTTAATCCTTATATTCTCAAAAATTTTGATTCGACGTTGATTCTGCAAGTTAAGTCCTAACTTTACCCATTGATTCAATTAATTTTGTCGAAATTGCCTCTTCCATTAAGTTTAGTTACTTGTGTACACACTTGTTAGAAAACAAGAAAATCCCAAACTTTTTAAGAAATAAATGAGAGGAGAATTCATGAACTATTGACATTTTTACCACCAAAAAAAAAAAGAAAAAAAAAGAGGAGGAAAACAACATACTTTTAAAAGGTATTATAAATTATTATAGAAGTTGAGCAAGTTTAACTACTGTTATAAAAGTAAAATAAGCATGAGTTTTTATTTCAAATTTCTTTTTTATTTTAAATAAAAATTTAAAAATGATTGAAAAAATATATATATGAGAATTTTGAATACAAATTAATTAATGAATTATTAACACATGTCCAAATGTAAATAGTTGGGCATATGTGTATTAAATCTTGTATTTATTATTTTGAATTACTTTTAAACAAGTTGGGTATTGGATACCCAAATAAAAAATCCAACCCGCCCAATGAATAAGTTGGATTGTTCTTACCCAACCCAATAAAACCCATAACCCAATTGACCCAACCCATCATCTAAAATTAATGGGCGGGTTGGGTGGGTTGTTGGGTTTTGAGCTTTTTTGCCACCTCTACCCACTAGTATTGGCTGTCCTCAAGAGACCCAACGGCCATGCACAATGCCCGCTCCTCTGATGATTTGAGCTACTTACATGCTTGTAAATCGAACCAAACAACTTGATATTTGGTTTGAATTCGACTCGAATCAAATTCATTTAAGTTTGTTTGTGTAGATATCAATTCAAGGCTAAACATGATTTCAAGTTTGAAAATATTAACGAATGAATCACGATGTTCACATTGTGCGGCTCGATATGTTCATAAACATATAAAGCAAGTAAATTTCATAAAAATATATCTATAGTTTTAATTGTTCTTTAACTCCACTTCATTCCTTTCCATGTATTGTTCATCCTCTAAAATAGCAAGTATATAGCACACTTGTCTCTTGAATAGGCATAATTGATTTTAATCACGTTCCTGATTCATTGTAATTGATTCTATGTGGTAGAACTTGATACTCTAACAAGCCAAGTATTTGAACTCGATACTTTGACAAGCCAAACCAAAATTTTCATGAACATACATTTGAAATTTCAAGCCAAGTTCGATCAGTTTCTTATAAAAAATTTTCAAACACAAGCCAAATTCAAAACATTCCTTTTAATTTTCAAGCCAAACCTGAATATACCTTTGTCCGCCTTATTGAAACTTGTTTTTAGCCCTATGCTTGCGTATACTGATATCGACTGCTGCCACTTCTTCACCATCTTCTTGGGAGGAGTCCACCCAAAAAATTTATTGCTTTCGGTGTTGCTATAGATTTTGCAAAAACTAATTATTTAGAATTAGTTAAAAAGTCATCTTTTGTAAATTCTAGATTTCACCCTTCTTTTTACCTATTAAAAAATTTTGATGATTTAAATGTAAAACAAAAACAGACAAAAATAACTAATTTTATAAGATTAAAATTTAAAATCAAGTAACTTTTTAGTTCTAACAGCGAGTTGGAATTCCTACCTACTAGACACATAGATAAGTATTTACAATCGTGTATCAGATGTGTGCAGCAAATGTACAGCAAATGATGAACGACACATAATGGTCATAGCAACTGTACCAAAAACTAATTGTACCTGCTCCCATATCCCCTCTACCATATTACCCTATATGTTTTCAAAATCGGACCGGATATTGACTTGATCGAGCTCAGCAGTCAGGGGTCAATGGGTTCAACTGGATTTGATAAGAGTTGAACAAGATGACGTTATAAATAAAATTTATTTAAAAATTAAAATATTATATGTAAAATACTTAATAATATTTTAATATTAATAAAGGTATATTCATATATATTTGATGTTTCAAATATATTTAATAAGAAAATACAAATAAATTAGAGCAATCAAGTAGCAATTTATATTATTTAATAAGCATTAACAAGTTTAGAATTAAAATTATGGACTTAATTGAAAAATAACACCAAACTTTAAGACAACATGAGATATGTTAATAATTTTTAACAACTTACGGATAAAAAACATCATATTAACAATATTCTGATCTTTCAAAAAAATGAAAAAAAAAAGGGAAAAAAAAAAGAGACCGAGTTCATTTTTCCGGTCAAACCGAATCAAAACCCGGTCAAACCCGAATTTTGACCTGGTTTGACCAAGTTTTTTATTTTTTTGTTTTCAGGATTAACTCAAACCAGCCAACTAGCCAGTTTCCGATTCGATCGGTTGAACGGGCTAGTCCGGTCCGAATTTAAAAACAGAGATTACCCTACAAAGGAAACAAAGGAAGAGAATTGAAAGAAAATACTAGAACAACTGCTGCTTCAAGAACTGGTACTCTAATAGCTTTAGAAATTACCTCAAATAGCCAAAGTTGGTATAGAGCTTGCCAGCCATGTTTAGCAGTCACTACAGGACTTGGGGCAGGGATTATGGTTTTGTGCAATTGCATCTAATTTTTGTACTTCTTATAAACTTTTGTGTACTTGTACATATGATTCACATGCATTCGAAATTATGTAAGCACTACGCCAACTGCACATAATTACACAAAACACAAACCGCTGGCTAACGGTATCATGTATATATCACCTCTTTTTATATTGTTGTCATTGCAAAACCTTGAACCACCGTAACCTTAACGAACCTCTCCCCATTGAAATCCTTCCATCCGCAGCTTCACGTAGTTCCGTCTCCCACTCCTCTTCACTATTCAAACTAACAAGGGAGATAAATTTCTTCTTCTTCAGTCTTGCTTTCCTAGCAAAATCTGCTAGAAAAGTCTGAAAATGCATACAATATATATACGCGTGCGCGCACACACATGATGGATATAGTGCAACTATTGTTGTGTTCATGACATAGTTACAATATAGCATAACCATGATGGAGGATAAGAAATTAAACTCAGTACTTCTCACCATGCGATTAATGCGACTAATGGTGAAAGTAAATTCAAAACCAAAAATTGTCTTCTGGTCCATTGCTTTTCAACTTCTACATCTTCCTTCGCTCGAATCCCTCTTAATTGATATCGATCTTAAAGGATTTCATCAAAATGGACTATAATGTATTAATTCGTTAATTGCCAGCTGCCAAGACAAACCTGCATGATAAAAATAACGACAAGGACTCACTAGTCACTACTCGAGGCAAAAGTTGTTAGGTATTACTCGTGGCATTTGATCTCTAACTTCTAAGAATCGTAAGAACTACCAGCTTCTGTGATAAACCTTTTATTGATTCTAGCAGATTATGTTGGTGGCGCAATTGCATCAATCCCTTTTTTTCTTCTGCATCAATGCGAGTTATATTGGACAGTACTACTGGTGGAAATGGTGGGCAGCGTCCCTTCGCCAAACCAATCTTATCATACAGTTTAGCATCAAACACAGAAAGACGACAAAGATCAGCATTAACACCTAGATAACAGAAAATTAATATGCCACTCTACACTAGATGTTGTGATTCTGCATATTCTTTCCAAGCTATCACACACAGATGGTAGTCTTGGCCATTTTGATCAATTTCTACGGCCCAGAGTTTGTTTGAAAGAGCATTTTGAGCATCCATTCTTTGGTGTACTTTTGATGGTAATCCTGACTATTTTGAATGTATTAATCAAATCTAAACTAGAGATGATGAATGATCATCCAAGCCTTTTGATTTCATAGCATCCATTTAACTTATGATAATACTACATTTCTTTGTCTTTGGGGATTCTAGGCATACTGGCTTCCTTCTAATAGAAGTTTTATTGAAAACTCGGTCCTTCAAAAATTGACATGACCATGATACTGCACTAATGACTAATGAGTGCTGAAAAAAGAAAAAATGGCCAATCTCTTTTTGATGGGCTCACGGCAATTAGACGGCCTAGAGATTGCTGAAGTCATCACCATGATTGTTGCTTTCTTTCTTATAGCTTATTGACAATGTGACAATAGTTGTAAATCAACTAATGGCGGTATGCTTCGATGAGCTCATGGCAAAATAGTTGTGTATATAGTTTCAGGAGTACTTTGAGTTGATTCCAGCAACAGGGTAGCTTTAACCTCTTTTTGGATTTTAGATGTTTATGGTGGGAATTTGCTACTTGTCACTTTAACAAGGCAATGTTGTGGACTGGTAGTACTAATTTCAGTTGTAATCATCTAACTTGTTAAGGATTAATGTAGCTTGTTTGTCTCGAAATTTGGTTTTGGTAGTGTGTCTAATTTAACCTCGAGTCTATAAAGAGGATTTTTTCGTTTTTCTTTTTTGTAATCAAATGCATCCTCTGTTCGTTAAAAGGTGACACTAGTTGTAAGATAATTTTATCTGTTTCTGTTTTGGTTTACTTTTAGTAGACAAGATTGCGAGTTACCCGCTGAAAGTTCCTCAATTGAATGTAACATATCAATTTGACGTCTTGGGATAGATGGATGCTGGTGTCACGCCCCATACTCAAACGTAATACTGCTGTAACATGTGATTAGAGGTATCAAAATGGGTGACTTGGACGGGTTTGGGTTAGATAAAATGGGTAATGGGTATAAGTGAGTCAACCATTTATAACTATTTAATTAGATGGGTATAAATGGATAAGTCAAAAAATGAATTGAGTAACTCAATTACCCATTTATAACCCATTCATTTTAACTTTTTGTAAACTCATTTAAATTCATTTTTGCAAACTAAGTTATCAATTTATATCGCTCTTTGTACCCATCATTAGTTTTAAATATTTAATTATAATGCTCAATAAGCCTAATTACCAATTTTTTTTCCATTGATACTCTATGTCGCAAAATTACATATTATTTAATAATTGAATAATAAGGATATAAAAATTTGTATTAAGTACTATAAAAGTTAATATAAAAACTTAATCCAAAAATTTTGAACCCTTACCATTTTTTTCATATATAAATTTAAATTTTCATTTTAGTAGAAAGATAAGAAAGAGGCTAAAACTTATCATAAATTGGTAATGCTGAAAAATGAACAAGTTAACAAACTAAGAGAAAATAAAATAATAAGATAAACCAACAAATAATAATAATAATGAAACAAAAGTAGTTAAAAATAAAATCATGACAAAATGAAAAAATTGAAAAAAAAAAATGGGTGGGGGAAGAGGAGACATGGGGGAAGAGAATTCTAAATGGGTTAATTGGATTTGATGGATTACCCAATAATACCTAAATGGGTATTATTGGATAACCCATTTATACCCATATATAAAAATTAAATGAGTATTATTGGATAACCCATTTATACCCATATACAAAAATTTAAGATACCCATACCTATTTATTCATGGGTGGCTATGGATAAATTTAGTTAAGTGGGTTGGTTTGCCACCTAGACCTGTGATTAACCCGCAAGGCACAAGACATAAAGTTTAATTAATTTCAAATCCACAAAAAAAAAAATCAACATGGTCTACAATCATAGTCAATATTTTCTTTTTCATAATCAAAGTACATATCACTTCACAAGTTCGTCCGGGGATTCAACTTGATACAAAATATAAAAACAACTAATTGCAAATACTTACAAAACTAAACAGAAGTTGATGATTGAATATAAACTTTTATTCCTTATTGCAATCCTCTCTGCATTAGAATCGAGTTATAAACACCCCAAATCCTTGATTTGAACATCATTAAATGTTATAACCTCTGCAAAATATGTTAATGTGGCTTTGTCCCATATTGCTTTTTGTATAAGGGAGTCTCTCCCTTAGTTGCCTATAAATATAGTGGGCCTGTAATGGAATTAAGGGCACCAAACTAACAGAGCATTAGTGAGCTATTTGAACCTTTGGATCATTAAACCTTTTGTTTAGTCAAATATTTTTTGGACTTTCTTGTGTTTTAAGCAATGTTTTGAAAACCGGACCGGACCGGCCGGTTGAACCGCGAAACCGGCCATGGCACCGGTCCCGTTCAATGCCATAGTTGACTTTGTCAGAAAACCGGTCAAGAACCGGTCGAACCGTAAAAACCACGATTGAACCGCTATTGAACCGGTTTTCAACCTTTTTTTTTTTTTTTTTGCAAAATGCAGCTATCAAGATTCGAACTCAAGATCTTTGTAATAGAAGACCAATGTATTAACCGTTACACCATCACATCTTATTAGTTTTTTTTGGTAACTTATTTATATAAAGCAAACACTTATATTTCTTTTTTCCATTTTTCTTACAAAATCTCATCCTCTCATGGCTCTTTCTTTTTAATTTTCAACTCTCTCTCTCTCTCTCTCTCTCTCTATCCTCTTTTTTTTTGTCACTCCCTTTTTAATCAAACCTCTTTATTTTTAATTTATTGATGTTTTCTTCCATCTTTTAATTTGGTTTTTGTCCATTAAATTGAAAAAAGTTAAAAAAGAATTATTTTTTTAACCCAAATTATTTAATGCTACAACCACTCACTTTTATCTCATTTTTTGTTTCTTATCAAGTTTACATTTCTCTTTTCGATTTTCTTGACTTCCTTCGAACTCCAAACTTCCTTTTTTAAATTGCAATCTCTAAAACGTAAATTAAAATTTAAGTTCACAATATCTAAATTCTCATAGACGTGAATTTTGTATAATTTCAAAATATTGTGATATTTTTGGATTGGATTTAGACATAATTGAAATCGAGATGAAATTTATTTGTTTTAACTTATAATTTAAAAAATTTATTTTTAAAAAGTCCAAGTTATTAAAAAATAGTAAACCTTTCATCATATAAAGTATTAAATTAATCCATTACATGTCTTATTTTGTACATATATATATTTATATAAATAATTTTTTAAAAAATTCATTGAACCGAGGTTGAATCGGTCCGACCGGTTGAACCTCGACCCTTTCACTTCACCGATTCAATTAACGGTCCGGTTTTTAAAACATTGGTTTTAAGTATCAGGTGTTTTGGATCTAAGAACACTTTTCTATGTGGTCCAGTGGACTCCCACTCAAAAGGAATAGCCGTAAGCGAATGACTGACTCCTGCATTGGGCATGCACATGCACTAGCAGACATCATCATTGGCCTTCGGGAGCAATTGACCATAAGTAGAAGTGGCTGCCGAAAGATTTGGACCAATGTTTTCAGAACCGGACCGGACCGGCCGGTTCAACCGGTTGGACCGCGAACCGGACAGGCCAACGGTCCGGTCTAGAGCTAAACCCCGAGAGTAATCAAGAACCGCTGGAAACCGGATGACTCGGACGAACCGGAAAAACCCACTTAGACCGTGAACCGGCGGTTTTTGAAACTTTTCAAAATGAATTTCCAAATTGCAGCCGCCAAGAGTCGAACACCAAACCTTGTGTTTGTCATAAGAAACCCTTACCACTAAACCATAGGCAGCGGACAGCGGACACGATTATTTTGTGCAGATATCTACTTAACTTATTAAATGAAAAACTAAAAACACCCTAAACCTAAGATACATCAAACTTATTTCTTTGTATATAAAAAATATATAAATGCAAAGATAGTAATAATTGTTAGTATATGTATATATATAATAAATGGTGTATTAAATGTGTTAGGACAACCGTTAAAAAAATCCTTTAATAAAATAGCTTTTTCAAATTATTTTTAAATTTTTGTAGAAAAATGTACGAGAACAATTTAATATGTGTAGAATAAAAATAATCAAGAAATAAATTTGTGAAAAAATAAAAAAAATTAAAAAAAATGACAATCCAAACAAGGTCTAATTTGGTAACTAAATTGAATTGTTTAGATAAGTTATTGTTTTAAAAAATTTTAATTACATCAGAAACACTTGTGCTTTACATCATAAATATATTGTTGGTATATCTATGTTTGTTAATGTACTCCCCTTGATTATTAATGTAATCCCCTTGATTTTTTAATTTGTGAAAATAAATAAAAATACTTAGACTTTTAATTTCAGGTACAATCTCACAATAAAATAATGGTTGAAATGCAATAATAGATAGAAAGATTGAGTAGGGATATTCTTGCTCAATTGACATTGTAGACAAGTATTTAGGAAAAAAATTGATAAGTAATTATTATTTTAAAAAATATTTATAATTACATTGTACACATTCGTACTTTACATCATGACTCCTTGATTTTTTTTTATTTGTGTGAATAAACAAAATACTTAAAAATTTTAATTTCAATTACAATCTCAAAACAATATCGTAGGTAGTAAGATTGAATAAGGATATTGTTACCTAACTGACTGGTAAATAAATATTAAATAAGGGAATATTGATAAATAATTGGGCGCTAATAACAATTTTCTAGTGGACAAAAAATGTGAATATGGAGAATTTTTTTCTTTCCAATGAATATGGACTGAGTGAGAAAGTCAAATGGCCGAATTGAAAACACAAATTTGAAAAAAATTAAAAAAGAATTATTTTTTTAACCCAAATTATTTAATGCTACAACCACTCACTTTTATCTCATTTTTTGTTTCTTATCAAGTTTGCATTTCTATTTTCGATTCTCTTGACTTCCTTCGAATTCCAAACTTTCTTTTTTAAATTGCAATCTCTAAATCCCAAAGGCATAAATTAAAATATAAGTTTACAATGTCAAATCCTCATAGACGTGAATTTTGTATAATTTCAAAATATTGTGATATTTTTGGGTTAGATTTAAGATTATTTTGGTAGATATAATTGAAATTGAAATGAAATTTATTTGTTTTAACTTATAATTTAAAAATTTTATTTTTGAAAATCCAAGTTATTCAAAAACAGTAAACTTTTCATCATATAAAATTTTAAATTAGTCTATTGCATGTCTTATTTTGTGCATATATATATTTATATAAATTATTTTTTTAAAAATTCATTGAACCGAGGTTGAACCGGTCCGACCGGTTGAACCTCGACCCTTTCACTTCACCGGTTCAATTGACGGTCCGGGTTTTAAAACATTGATTTGGACCTGAAGTTTCCGAACATTCAAGTATACTGGTGTGACAGCTAAAGGCATTGAACTCACAACTATGGCAACACTAGCAGCTAGACGAATATCTGGTAACATCCCAATATACTATACAAAATGCATAGGGGAAAAGGATAGGGTATTACGTGTGTTTAGGAGGAAGAGAGCTACATATAAGATTTAACCCAAAAAACAGAAAGAACTGCTATTTTTGTCATTTCAGGGTCAGTAAAAGTGGCAAACTACTGTTCCGACAAAATTTCAATCATCTGGTGGGAAGTCTTCATCAGAAGCATTATCCAGAAAAGAACCTAGAGTCTTTCTCAGAATGCTAAAAGTTTTGTCATCCTGCAAGGCAAAAAGAGAGAAAGGTCATTATCAACAAGATCACATAAACACGTACAGGCACAAAAAGAGAGGGGGGAATTATATGTTCACCTGTTTCTTCTTCTTCAGCGACTCCTCCAAGTCAGTAATTCTACTTGCACAAGCTTTCTCAAGTTCAGCTATCATACTCTTCTCTTTCTTCCCTGAAAATTTGGGAGTATTTGAGTCAAGTTGTTTCTAAATACAGAACAGGGAATAACTTGAGGTCCTGTTGCTCACTTAATTGTTCATATCGCATGAATAATTTTTCCTTTTCTTCCTCGTACTTGGAAATTGCGTCTGCAGAACAATAAATAACAGTCACTACAAACCTTTTTAGGGCAGTCACTAACAGCCAAGGTCCTTTACCTTCCAGGTAAATGAGTGGAACGAAAATATCATAAAATTAACATGATTTAATGGTTGAAGGTCCGAGTCTGGACCAACTTCACTTAAATGCTATGATTTAATGGCAGCATCTTTCAGAAGAATTGATCCAGTACATGGTTCGCCGTCGTGGATCTCGGTCGCATCGCGGTCTGAGTTGTTCCACATTCGTCGCGGCATATCGGTTGAATATCGGGTGATACACATTATAGTATATAAAAATTTTCAAAAAATCTGAAAAAATTACTAAAAATAGAAAATACCATAAAAAGCACAATTATCAACTTAAATTTACTAAATACCTATATTATCATATATAGTTACTAATTATTAAATAGAATAATGCTGTCATTACCATAAGGGCCTATAGCATTAGCAATAAATGATTTTAGAATAAAGTGTACTTTCTAATTCTATTTTATATGAGATAAAAAAGTATATATAAGAATAAAATCATCATATCTTACATAATACAATACAAATCTCGGTACACAAAGGAAGTAGCTGTGTTTAGTTCAATACAATAAAAAAAAATATCGATCAAATAATATTATGAAATGCAAAAACATAAAGAAGCAAGCATTTTCACCATTTTCAACATAAATTTGCATTATTTCAATAATAATAAATTTTTTTATTATCTAAATATATTAAATTTTTTCTAATCAAGTTTAATTATGCAAGATAATTTATACTTTGACAATTTGCCCAATTCAATTTCTTGTTTATCTAACTGCAACTTGTAAGTAAACTCTTTTTTTTTACTTTTTCTAATTAATTTACCTAAAATCATTTTAACCAACATAATTGAGATACATGAAAATAAATAAATTACATTTATGATCATTAAAATGTATCCAAATAATCACTACATATTTTCTAACTAAAATTTAGATAAGAGACTACTAATACAAATTAATCATATACTTAATAATATGTAAAAAGTGTCAAAATTTATTACTTAAATTTACAAATATCTAAATATCATATCCGAATGCTAAATTAAAAAAACTAAAATTGATAAGTTATTTTGAAAGAAGATGCGGACCTTTTGACTGATGCTTGGGTTTAAGATTAGGAGCCTAATCTCTTAATTACTTGGGCCAAAGCTGGACTTTACGTGCTTCTACTTTTTCCTTCAATTTTTTTCCCTATGGCTGGCTTCGGTACAAAAGCCCATCTTCTGTTTAGTGCAGCCGCACCTCCTAGAGTCTTCTCTGAGTCTTCCCTTCATTTTTAGCCGTATCTTCCTTTGACTCTTCCCTTCATTTTTTTTTTCCAATTTTCGTTTCTCACTTTTTTTCACCTCCTTCACGGCTAGATAATGAAGAAATTGAAGAGCCGGCCGTCACCTTTATTCTTTTTTTTGATTTCCCTTTCCCGCTGTTGTTGTCTTCCTCCAACAGCCTGCCGTCACCTCTGTTTTGAGTCGCAGCCGGACGATGAAGAAATTGAAGAACCGATCGGCTTGTTTTTCCAAATAATCACTCCAGAATCTGTAGTGAAGCTCAAAAAGTAGTGATGGATCACGCAGAAATTGCTAGTATGGTTCTCCCTTTATCCCCACTTTCCGCTAAATCGTGGCTGAAAAAGGAAACAAGAAAGCATGGGAAAAGACTGCAACAGCCGTATAGCTGTGGTGGACCACCTTTTGTAATTGTAGGACAATAATTTACTTATATAATTGCACTTTGTGGCCTTTTGTTCTCTGTTTGAATTTTGATTGATTTTGTAAAAGGCTCTGCAACAGCCGTAGCTAGCTGTGGTGCGATGCCTTTTGTGTCCTTTCGGTGTCTGCTCCTTTTTTGTTTGGTTTGACTTCCCAGTTGCTGTCCAAACTTGTTTACCGGTACATATCCGAGTCGAATCCGAGAATTTGGCCGTTATCTTGCTACACGGTTCTAATTCAGACGATATCGGCTGATTCGGAGTGATTCAAATCGGATATGGTGTAATCAGCATTTCAAGTATCGGTATCAGAACGGCACCTGCCGTTCCGGTTATGACTTGGCCGAGTTGGTGAACCTTGATCCCGTATCTGACTGTTCTTGATAGGAGAAAAGATGTAGCTCAAATTCAGTCAATGATTTTTTTTTAAAAAGTGTTTCTTATAAATAATTGTCGAGAATTTTTCATGAGAAACACAGGTACTGAAATGGAACAGTGCTGCTGTGTGAGGTACAACTGACCATGGAATTGGACATTTTATGCAAAATTCACATGCTCAAAGTGCTTACCTTTCAATCCCTGCATATGTGTAGTTTTCTCCTTGCAGAAATTCTCGTACACTGCTTGAAACTTGGTAGATTCATTCTTCAATAAATTTTCACACTGCAAAGTCATAAGCGTACCCATTCATACCAAAGCATTAAACTCAAGCAAAATTCCACCAATTTGATTTCGCCATTCCAGTGCAAACATCTTTTGAGCTCTTTGATAGTGCTTTAGCAAAAGCTTGCCTGAAAATTCAGTAGAAAAGAGAACAATGAGAGATGGTTTTCCATTCACTTGGAGATGAAATATGCTACTCCAGCAAACTTCTACACAACAAAAGCTTAACATCTTAAGATTTTTGAGGTGGACCATGAATATAATGGATGATTACTTTTCACCTGTCCTTCTCAAGCTTTGTTCTCAACTCATCAAGATTTGACTTGATCTCTGATGCCACACTGTGAACAAAGAGCTAATTAACAGTTGGCAGGGGAATATCAAAAATATATATGAATACAAGCAATAAACTAGTGTACCCAGTCATTAAACGAACCCCATTGGGAACTTGGACAACCCAAACACTAATTTCTTACACACATCAGCAATTTCGAGCTCACGGAAAATAGATAATTTATCAGCTCTAGATTCATATTTACTATACCATCAAATATACTAAAACCAGAAACTACAACTAATGTCAGATTCTGTGAGATAGTGCACGCATCCAAGATCCAACATGATGACTGTATCACCAATTTAGAGTATTTTGGGGAAAAATCTCTCCAAGCAATTCTAAGACAACTCAAATAAGAATCACATGAAATATCAAGAGCTGAAAGGTAGAATATTCTGGAATCCGTATTGTTTAATCTGGTATACGCAAAATAAAAAACAATAAAACAGATGTTTCAATTCAATCCAGAGCAGCTGAATTAGTGGTCTACAAAATCACCAACAAGTTGAAGCAAAATTTCAGAGCTACACAATTATAGTAAGCTCGAAATATCCAAAACCACATGCTTCAATCTCTACGGTACATTTACAAATTCGCATTGTTTCACATCCATTCTAACGAAAACCGGCAGAATACATCTTCACAGCAACATAAACAGCATCCGAGCAAAGATTTGAGACATGAAGTAAAACAGAAAGCTCCTTAACAATTTACTCAGTTCTTAAATCAGCATATACACATTCTCACTCACACACACAGAGACGACAAGCATAACCAAGAATGGACTTTCATGCTTACCACCATACAACTTCAATTACGATTACAAAATAGGTAAAAGTATCATAAACATCAAAATTATGCATAGAAAACTAGGCAAACACAAATTCTGGTTTCGTGAATCCAGATATAAGGAAAAGGTTAAAAGCAGTAGAAAATTAACTTGGAAATAGTTTCTTCGTTCTTCTTCTGGCCGTCCTTTTGAGCTTTCTTCCTAATTTGCTGCAGAGCCATCATAATTCCTTTAATATCACTGCAATTTCAGCATTTTATTCTTAATTAAACCCATATATTCAAGCAAAAATAATAGAAAAAAAGGAATAGAACTTCGACGTACCTGGAGAGATCGGCGTCGAAATCATCTTCTATGACCACTCACTTCAGCTTCTCCGATTTTGAAGCGTCTGATTCACTGACTCACTTCTTCGAGCTTGATTTTCCCGCCATTGTTGCCGACATTTTCAAATGTTTTGGAGAAACCGGTTGTATATCTTCTTGCAGCTCTTTGTTGGCACCCTTATCCGAGACATCGGATAAGTTAGACAGCCTTGAGTTAGTCATATGTATGTGTAAATGTAGGTCGGTAACGGCTGAACGGGACCCTTCGTTGGAACTCTTATTTCAGACCAGTCTTAGAGTGGTCAGGTAAGCTGTGCATCCTTGGGTAGAGGAAGAATTTCCTAACCTATTTACTCGTGACTTGAACTCGTAATATGCTTGAACACCGGAGTGTTAGGTAATGGCTAACGTCTCCAATCGTGACATACTTGAGCGTTGGGTGATAGTCAACGACTCCACTCGTGAATACTTGAATACTTGGGGCTCTAATCCTAGATCATGAGTACTTGAACACTTGGGGCTCTAAACTCAATCCCATGGCTAGTTGGTTGAATCAAACCAACAAAGGGTTTGGTCGAGAAAATTGACGAACCATGGATACTTGTTTGGATTTCAAGTCCAGTAGGGGAATGATCGGTGGATGGAGATTGGCGATTAAGTGATGATCTATGGACATTATAATTCTATAGTTGACGGAGTGTCGGCGGATTCTGGATAAGTTGCTGTGGAACCTGCTCCTGAGAACAGACTATATCTTTTTACCTGAATGTGTTCCTTACTGTACCTTGATACATGATCTATCTGGATATTACATGCTTCCTAACATATGCGCTCATGCCATAATGTGACTCTATCATACCTGATAATTTGCTTGCTTGTTTTTTTGGAATCTTGCAGGATTTTTAGCTTATTCCATAAGTTTGTTTTCCTTACAAGGGGCGAGAATAAGAGAATGGGAGTTAGAGAAGATGAAATTTTTGTCTAAATTTTGTTAGTTGCTCGTGTGAGCACTTCTAAACTCCATTTCGAATTCGCTTGATTTTACTTTGTATGCTTAGAGCCATGGCTATATTTAGGGATAGTTTGGACATTTGATGTCCCTAATTGTATACATCTAGGGTTGGGATTGCTATTGCTCTTATTGTTGAGCTTATTGTTTTGTAAATTTTGTGGTGGAGTCCTGACGAGAGTTGGGCAGACGGTCCATCAAACCCTTGGGTACACCCTGGGGGAGGTGGGGTTGTCTCAGGTAGTATCAGAACCATCTCCTGTGGTCTCTGTATGGGGTGAGTTTGGACCAAATGGTATTATAATCCCAATTACGTGAATGAGAGTAAAGGACTAAGTGCTCTTCTTGAGCGTAAACTGTGAATTGTGAATGTTATAAGTGTAAAACCTTTATCATGATACTTAGGAAAGATAGATATGTACGTCGGGTAGCAATTTTAAATGTAGATGATTTACTCTTGGGACTGGCCGACTCAAATTGTGAATTATTTTATTTTGGATTCTTGTACCCAAGTATCAAAAAGTTGAGAGCTTTAGGATGAAGGTCGATGTCTCGATTGTACTTGAGATAAGTTTCGATGGCAAAGGTCAAGGCATGGAAGATTCAAATATTGGACCTGAGATTGAACCGATCAAGGAGAGTGGATTAATGAGTGTCGTCATGGACTAGTCTCGTACATATCTGGCTAGGGTTTCTATAGATGATGGCTAACTTTGCGATCGTCATGAATGTTTAAGATGCTAGCATCGTAGGCCTGTTTCATTTCTCCTATACCTGTGTGCCTTTATTCTGTGTTTCCTTGATTTTGCTGCGATTTGATTATCGCTACATATGTATTTCTTTTGAGTTCATTTTAACTCTTGTTTGATTACCCTTATCTATTTCCTCTCCTTCTGCGATGTCACATAGGAACCTGGTTTTGATTCTTATTTTTTTGCAAGTTTTGGATTATGTATGGAGATTTTGAGGACAAGAATGTGAGTTCTACACTTGTATACAAATTTTGGCTGAATTACAATGACCACCCTGATGGATGATGGTAAAAGATACTATTGGGGGTAAGAAGTTATGGTTTCTTCTTGAACAAGTTTTGAAGGTGAGTGTGTAATGGAGAGTGAGTTAGGGCGTGGAACTTTTGTTTTAAGGAATATGTTTCCGTATTTAATCATGTGTATAAGCGATGATAGGAATCTTTGTGGGAAGACCCAAGAATAGGAGTAAGTACTTGTGTTTAAATTTCTCATCTACTTCAGAAGGGAATAGCTAAGATTCATGTTTCCTGAATGACTTGTAAGCAAAAGAACGGAAAAGTTATATGGTTAAAGTTTTCAATTGTGATTACTTGCTTATTTTGATCTTTTGATTTGCCTGACAGGCTATCATTTGAGCTTAAATGAAACAGTGAGATGATGAATTTGGCTGATATGCATAAGAAAATAGAGATTTTTCGAAAGGAAGTAGAGTTCCAAAAGAAATTAGTTGAGCATTGGGAAGGACGATGGAAACAAGAATATACAAAGAAAACTAAGTTACTAAACAAGAATATGAAAATGCGAAGGAAATACGAAAGGAGACTGGAGGAGTTGCGAAAGAAGTGTGAATTGGTGCAATCAACCATTCAAGTTACTTCTCAAGACATTCCTAACAACCTAGTTGAAAGTGGTGAAAGAAACTCTCATGATACCAAAGAAAAATGTAAAGAGATTAGTGGAGATGAACTTGCTATGAAGGATAGTAGAAGGAAGAAAAGAACGAATAGACACCGCAAGAGGAAAGATGTAGCTGCTCCGTGTGACATCTGTGACAAAACCCATACCAGAGTGTGTTATCAGATAATTGGTGCATGCTTGAAATGCGGCCAATTTGGACATCAAGTGAAGAACTGCTCAAATACATGGATGAAGCCATAGTGAAGTTGTTGCAATCATCAAAGTTGGCAACTAGTGATATTTCACCTAAAATCAGTGTTTTTGTTGAACTAAGTATTGTAAAAGTTTTATATAGTAAGTTGTATCCCAATTATAAATCTTGAACTTGAAATTTGATGTTTGCATTAGTGGTATTAAATGTCTGTGATAGTGGGCGTTAAATCCTTATCCATGAATCAACTATTATAATTTAGTCTTGAGTTTAAGTGAGGATTCTTCATTTGGGATTAATAAAGAAAGAATTTTGATGAGAAAGAGTGATACATATTTTGCTTGGATAAGTCGAAGGAAACCCTGTAGAATCTAGTTTTATTTTTGTGAGCAAAGTTAGAATTTCAAAGACAAAATTCTTTTAAGGGAGGAAGATTGTGAGGATCCAAAAATTATTTTTTTATATATTTTGTAATTCCAAAAATTAATCTTATATTTTGTATTTTATTCTATTTGCCTTAAATTTTTTGTTATTTTAATGGTTAAGTGATGAGTTTTATCTTTTTATCTTATTTAATTTGATGCATGTTGAATTTCATAGTGCGTTATACTAATGTGACCAATTAGTATGGTATGTGCAATAAATTTGATGGATTAGAGGGAGTTTTGTGCAAAAAGTTTTTTTGAATAGAGGTGTTAAGATATCATTGGTGGAAGAGAGCTATTTCAATTTTTTGATAGAGATTTCTCCTTGATGTGCCACTTGTCGACGATCTAGCTTCCTTTGACCAAGACTATTCTTAATCTTTATCTTGAAAAATTGAACCAAAAATCTCTCCATTTTTTCTTGCTTTTGGCCGAACCATAGAGGAGAGAAAAGAACTTCAAAGTTCATCTCAATTTCCTTGCTTGATTTGTGAAATATTCGAAGATCAACCCTAATCCACTCCAATCAATCTTGAGGGAAGCTTGAAGGGAAGCTTTTGGTGAAGTTTTGGAAGAAGAAAATCTTGCATCCCTTTTGATTTGCTTGTCATTTTTGGGGTTGGAGGTTAAGAGGTAAACTTTGATAGAAAACCTAACTTTCTTGATGTTTATATGATGATCTACTAGTTTTACTTGAGAAACTACTAGATTTTCTTGATATATGATGATTTGCTAAGTTTACTTGATGAACTACTAGATGTTTCTACAAGGTTTTGAGTTTACTTGATGTATGTTGCTTTAGGGTGAAAAAGGCATGACTTTTACGGAAGATTTCATGGTTTTGCTGGAGTAGCTTGTAATTTCTAGCTTTAATGTTCAATTTTCAGCCTTGATATGCATTTTCCAGCCTTGAGATGAATTTTCCTACTTTGATATGGGACTTTTTAGCTTTGATATGAATTTTCCAGTTTCGATATGAGATTTTCCAGTTTTGGTTTGCAATTTTCTGCTTTAGTTAAATTTGCAGCTTGGGTGTAGTTGAGATTGAGCTATGGATATGTTAAAATTTGATAGCTTTTGTGGCCTAGAACTTGTATAACATATATTCTATAATATGTTATTTTGATTGATTACGTTTTGCCATTAAAATAGGGTTGGATTTGGAAGGTTAACCTGGGGAATTTTGGGGAAACATGTTGCTGGAATTTTTCCTCTTATTCATCAAGTGACCAAGAGTGAGAATTGAGGTGTAAATTTAGAGTGAATTGGACCAACTTTGCTTAAATTAATTGCGACCACCTTGCCTTCACACTTAGGTTGGATTTTAGTGAAAGCCAAGTGATTTGAAAGGAGGAAAATGAGTTTTCCCCAAAATATTTTCTTGCTAGAAATTTCCAGTTTTATATCTCGAAAGTATTTTCCTGTTTTCTTCTAAATTGTGACTATAATCGATGCTCTTATGTCCCATATTAGCCTTAAGACATTGATCTAGCATTCATGAGGTTTTTTCCTTTGATTTGAACAAGAAAATCTTGCACTTTAGACAGCTATATGGGGGTTAAACATGCAAATCGCTTTATTGGCTAAGTGAAGTTTTGAAACTCATAGTTATACATTTATATTGGCATGAAATGGTTAGACTCTTGATGTATAACATGACCACAGGACTCGAGAGTGACCAAGAGGAAGAACTATGGTTTGAAGTAAAAAGATTGTGATCAATTGATGAGTGTTCCAATTGCATATTCCATGTTACTTGATCAAATGTGACTTGTTGCTAGAAATTGCTAAGGATTCCGAATTGTTATTTTATAGGTGAATGTGTACTTTATCGCACTCGACCGTTGTAAAGTGAATTATATGATTCCGCATGCAGACTTGAATAAACATGTGCATGAATGTATGCCGGCTATATGTCTTCTGGTAGTAGCTGAGCTGAGCTCTTTGCTGGCACTTTTATCCGACACGTCGGGTAAGTTAGACACCCTTGAGTTATTTATGCATATGCATGAATATAGGTCGGCCACGGCTGAAATGGGCCCTTCATTGGAACTCTTACTTGAGACCAGCCTTAGAGCAGTTGGATAAGCTGTACAGCCTTGGGTAAAAGAAGAATTTTCTAACCTATTTACTTGTGACTTGAACTCATGACTTGAACTCGTGATATGCTTAAATACCAGAGCGTTAGGTGACAGCTAACGTCTCCAATCATAACATGCTTGAGCGTTGGGTGATAGCCAACGACTCCACTCGTGAATACTTGAATACTTGGGATCCTAAGTCTAGACCATGAATACTTGAATTCTTGGGGCTCTAAGTCCAACCCCATGGCTAGTTGGTCGAATTGAGCCAGCAAAGGGTTTGGTCGAGGAAATTGACGAACGGTGGGTACTTGTTTGGATTTCGGGTCCAATAGGGAGATGATCGGTTGATGGAAATTAGCTATTAAGTGGTGATCTACGGACGTTATAATTCCATGGTTGACGGGGTGTCAATAGATCCTGAACAAACTGCTGTGGAATCTGCTCCTAAGAGCAGACTATATCCTTTTACTTGAATGTGTTCCTTACTGTACCTTGATACATGATCTATTTGGATATTACATGCTTCCTGACATATGCGTTCATGTCATAATGTGACTCTATCATGTCTAATAGTTTGCTTGCATGTCTTCTTGGAATCTTGCTGGATTTTTAGCTCATTCCATTAGTTTGTTTTCCTTACAGGGGCGAGAACGTGAGAGTGGGAGTTAGAGAAGATGGAATCTTTGTCTAAATGTTATTAGTTGCTCATGTGAGCACTTCTTAGCTCCATATCAGATTCACTTAGTTTTACTTTGTATGCTTAGAGCCATGGCTATATTTAGGGATGGTTTGGGCATATGATGTCCCTAATTGTATATATCTAAAGTTGGGATTGCTATTGCTCTTGTTGTTGAGGTTATTGTTTTGTAAATTTTGTGGTGTGTGAATGAGTCCTGACGAGAGTTGGACAGACGGTCCGTCAAACCCTTGGGTACATCCTAGGGGGAGGTGTAGTGAATTTTTAGTAATCCAGTTAAAAGTGGTGAAGGAAGTTCCCACAATACTAAAGGAAAACGTAAAATGATTAGTAAAGATGAACTTGCTATGAAGAATAAAGGGAAGGAGAAAAGAAAGAATGGACGCTTCAAGAAGAGATGCGTAGCTGCTAAGTGTGAAATCTGTAACAAAATTCATATTGGATTATGTTATTTGAAAACTAATGCATGTCTTAGATGCGGCCAACTTAAACATCAAGTGAGAAACTGCTCAAGACAAATGAATTTCACGATGGTGAAACCGCTGTAATAGTTAAAGTTAGCAATTAGTGATGTTTTGGCTGAAATAGTTGTATTTATTGGACCATGTGTTATGCAAATTTTATGTAGTAAGTTGTATCACCGTCAGAAACAGTGAACTTGGTGCCTGATGTTTTAGTTAATAACATTAAATTTCTATTGTTGAGCAGCATTGAATCTCTATTCATGAATTAATTATCATAATTTAGTCTTGGATTTAAGTGAGAATTCTTTATTTGTGGTTCGAAGGAAAGAAATTTGGTTAGCGATGGTGATTCGGGTCTAGTGATACAATAATAAAGATGAAAAGGGCCTTACGTTGTCGATGATTTGTCAATGCACAATATATGAGTTTAAGGGCTAGTAAGAGTAGTAACCAAGTTGCGTAATTATGGTTTCTTCTTATCAACGAGTCCTATGTTCCTCTCACCTTGCACCTTTCAATACCTTCATTGATCTTTCTTAGCATGTTAATTTAACTATTACGTTATTAAGATTTTTCCTCTAGATAAGTACGTGGCAGTGGCATGAGTGAGGGGAAGCTCTTGAGAAGTAGAGAAAACCTTATAAAAATCGAGTTCTATGAGCAAAGGTGAGAATTTTGAGGACGAAATTCTTTTAAGAATGAAAGAGTGTAAGGACCCGAAAATTATTTTATATTTTATTTTATTTCTTTGAATGCATTTTCTTTACTTTAATTTATTGGCTTAATTTTCTAGATATTTTTATAAATAAGTCAAGTTTTTAAATCATTTTTCCTTGTATAAGTTAGTACATGTTAAGTTCGTGATGCATTATGGAAGTGGGACCCACTAGTATGTTGCGTAATAAATTTAGTGAATAAAAATGGATACTTTATTAAAGGGTTCATGTGATTAGCAGTGGTAAGAGTGGATTAGAGGAAAACAATATGGATTAGTGAGATAAGACAAAGGAAATACAAGACGATAAGCTTGAAACCCTACGGCAACACTTGTCGGCAATCCAAGGCACCCTTGACTAAAACTAAAACTAGTTTTAGTCTTCATCTTGGAAAAAAATTGACCAAAAATTTCATTCCCTTTCTTACCTCTTGGCCGACTCCTTGGAGAAGAAAAGGAGAAAAAATAAACTCCATTTCCAACATAGAAATTCTTCCTTGAATCTTGAGATTTCACCATAAGCTTGTAATCCAATCCATAGGCAGTAACTTTAAAGAAGGAGGAAGACCTTGGGTGGAGGAATTTGGGGAAAAAAGGAAGTTTTGGTTGCTCTTCTTTGTAGGATTAAAGGTAATCATGGCTTGAAACCATTTCTTCTCTTTTAACTTGCATTTGAGTGGATTTAAGGCTTGATTTTTGGTGGATTCTATGAAAATTACATAGTTTGTGTAGTGGTTTGGAGATTCTATAGTATTTATGCCCTCTCTAACATTTTCCTCTACATGACACGGATTTTTCTCTTTAGGCTTCAATAAATTTCTGGTCTGGGATAGATTCTAAAGTTTGATTATATAATTTAGGAATGTCTCTCAGGCTTCTGAGAAGAGGTATATGTGTACCTCATATACTCCCAAAGAAGTTTCTGAATTACGGGAAAAATATTAGTCAGATGAGTCTATCAGTTTCAATTTTCAAACTACAACTGAACCTGAATTCTCTGTTCCAAAATTTTAAACCTGAAACAGCCTGAATTGACAAGGAACTGCCAAATTTGATCTAAATCAGCTGTCCAAAAACATGGTGGGAAATTTCCATCAGTTATCACCCTTCCATACTGAACAAAAATATTGAGAGAGATGGTCCAAATTGTCAGCTCTTTTGCCTGGTAACTCAATGGGATACATTCATCCACATGGAGTTTCAAGCCTATCCAGAGTTGAGACCACATTCATAAATTTTCAGTGTTGCCCATCTTCCTTTTCTCAATCAAACCATGGAAACACCAAAAGAATACTATTCCACTTAAGCTCCACTTCAACATATTCAGACCACCAGAATTTCTCTCCCGGTTAACCTCTACTTTATATCAGAAGTTGATCTTCTTCATCAAATTTTGGTTGTTTCCAGTGCCTCTTCAACCTCATAGGCTTGTGCTTTCTCCTCAGCTTGTAAAGCACACATATCAATTTGAGTCCTAATTTTCCTAGTGGTGGTGGAGTTGTTGAACTTAGGCAAAATTTGGTTGCTTCCAGTGCCTATTTGATGGCCTCTCTCAATTGGGGAGTTCATGACTTTCTTTCAATCCTTGAATAGGAACTTGGGGCATGGGCAACTTGTTAGATTCATGAGTAAAGGGTTATGTCCCACATTGGTCCGAAAGATAGAGAAAGAGGAGTTAATATGTAAGGGCTCAAGACCTAAAGGCTTAAGCTTTTAGGTCAGAATTGAGTTCCTGATTTACATATTGGATTTTTTGGTGGACTCTTTCGAGATGTTTCTCCCTATCAAATTGGTATCAGAGCTTCTGGTTGCGAGACTAGACTACTCATGGGCAAGTGGATTCTTCTCGGAGTTGGACCAGTGAAAATTCTCTTTTTGGTGGTGGACCAAAGTGCCAAGGAGTTTGGTTGATGTTAGACCAAAGAGCCAAAGGTTGGTAGGGATCCAGAATGCAATAAGAGTGGGTCCATGTTTGGGAGAAGATATGACCTTAAGTGATAAGATGGGTTTGCGTTAAGTATTAAAGTGGGTTCAAAGAAGGACTTATAAATTTGGGTTTAATGTGGGGGTTACTTATGAATGGGGAGATTTGCTAGATTCATGAGTAAAAGGTTATGTCCCACATTTGGTCCGAGAGATGGAGAAAGAGAGATTAATATGTAAATAAGAGCTCAGGACCTAAAGGCTTAAACTTTTGGGTCAGAATTGGATTTCTGACTGATATATTGGACTCTTTGGTGGACTCTCTCAAGATATTTCTCCATATCACTACTGATTCTTACCTGCTGGCTCTGACCGAAATTGGGATAGGCACAATTTGGTTAGGAACTCTTGCTGCCTTTTTTGTAGTTTCCACAAATCATAACGATTTTGGAGATAGACATGTGAAGTAATTTTGGATGCTCCGCAAGACTCCAAGTTGATGATCATCTCGTCATAAGCTGATTTTTGCATCAGAGCAAAAAAACAGATTTGTGGTTTTAAGAGGAATATTATTTATTCTGTGTAGAAGTACCCAGCCATGGAGTATACTTTGTGAAGTCAATTTCCAAGAAGTTGACTCTCATATTTTTGGAAGAAATGAACAATATTTTTCAAACTTTAAATAAAAAATGAAATATTTGCTTAAATAACTCATCTATCAAAAATTAAATATTATTATTTTTTAATTACTATTGAATTGACTAATGATCCCTTCATGATTATAAGCCATTGAAGTCTAGAAAACTTCACATTCTGTCTTGATTCTCATGAATGGCGTGACAGCCCCACCTCTCCTTAGGGCGTACCCAAGGGTTTGGCGGACGGCCTGCCCAACTCTCGTTAGGACTCAGTCACAATTCATGAAAGCTTACAAAAATCAAACCAAACAAGCTGGCTAGATATCTATGAAGTGCACGCTCGAGCAACTAACAATCTTAGAAGAAATCGCGACTTTCCTCAATTCAACCTCTCATGTTCTCATTCCTGTAAGGAAAACAAATGGCGTGGAATGAACTAAAACCCCAGTAAGGTTCCAAGTAACCAAACAAGTAAAGTACAAGACAATATGGCATACCCAAACATCAAGAAACAAGTCAATTCAAATAAATCACGATCCAATATATAGTTAAACAATTAGCCAGATAAATCATGCAAAAGGGTACAAAAAAGAACACACTCAGGGCAAAGAATATAGGTTGCTCTCAGGAGCAAGTTCCACAGTAGCTAGATCAAGGTCCGTTGACTCTTCGTCAACCACGAAAGTATAACGTCCGTAGATCCCCACTTTACACCAGTTTCCGTCCACCGATCACCCCCTACCGGGCCTGAACGTCCAAGAAGTACCCAACGTTCGTCGATCTTCTCGACCAAATTCTTGCCGGCTCGATTCGAGCAACTAGCCCTAGGTTGGACTTATAGTCCAAGATATACAGTAATTTAGGGTATGGCTTATAACCCCCAAGTATTCAGTAATCAAGATTCGAGTCGTTGACCGTTATCCAACGCTCACACAGTAAAGCCTGGAGACGTTAGTTGTCACTTAACGTTTCGTATTCAGAAGTAAATAGTGGTGGTAATATTCGAGCATACCAATTAGTCGAGGAGATAACACTCCACTTGATAAAACAGGATAGAGGTACTGAGACGGGATGAGAGGCAAGTCCCACTTGGATGGAGTGTGGTACATGCTATCGCTCAACACTAGTGTCGATGAGATAACTCTCCAATCGACTTAATCAGAATAAAAGTATTGAGACAGGATGAGAGGTACCTCCCACTCGGATGGAGTGTGGTACATACGGCCACTCAGTACTTACAAGTCAAGTACAAGTACAAACACAAGCACAGGTCAATCAAATTCAAGTGAGTACAAGATCATTCAAGAAAGGCAGGCCGAGCGCGATAAGGACACATTCGCCTAGCTAGAATCAAGTCACAAGTAATGTCCAGCAATTCACATTCTCAAGTATTCCAAGTATTTCAAGTCAATATACAGGTCATATACAAATCAAGTTACTTGTTCATGAGTGAAGGAGATATTAAGTGTTTAGTCAAGTCGGGTCAATTGAGTGCACATAAGAGTACACTCGCCGAAACATGTTCAAGTCACAAATAAGTTTCACATATCATGTTTCAAGCATTTCGAGTATTTCAAGTCCAAACAGTTGAAAATCAGGTGGTTAAGAACCCCGACCAAACATGAAAATCGGAAGAAAGCTCCAGAAATCAAAAACTTTATCAGTAAATCTGACCACAAATCCGGTCAGATGTTGGCCGGATTAAGGGCCGGATTGACAGAGAAAAACTTAAAAATTTTGAAAACTCACCGCCTCACATCCGGCCGCCGGAAATCCGGTCAGAAAGTGGCCGGATTCTGGCCACTTTTCAGTTGTAACAAAACGGTTAATACATGTTTTAACAAAATATCACAAGTTTAGTTGAGTTAAGTCAAGTAAGAGAAAGTACACACTTAGCTATGTGACGAGAAAACAAGTACTTAGCATTGTCTAACAGCGATGAGCGAGTAACACGTAAGTTGGTGGAATAACCACTCGAGTGACCAACAAGTCAAGTGCAAGTCCAACAAGTCAAGCATAAGCAAAGCACTTCATTTCATATTACTATCAAAAAGTAAACTATAAAGGATCGAGTATGATAAAGTACATCCTCATCCTAAAGGTTATCAATTCAAGAACCATTACTTTAACCAAGTAAGCATGTTATTCAAGCAAGAAGACGTTCCACGTAAATATTTTCATGTACTTGAAACACTCATCTGTCAAGCAATGTAGTGTTCAAACGTCCAGTCCCTTGGTTACGTTCACCACCGTTTCCCAATCCTAGGGCAATGAGGGTAATCGTTAACAAACTAGGTTCAATTCCGACCAAAATATGAGCTCATTAGGTGACCAAATGAGTGGTTAAATCTACTCAATTCACCATGCAATTTAGGCCCAAAATATAGTAAAAGGTCATGAGGAAACAAGTTTGACAAGTGCAAGAAAGTTGGACAAAAGAAAAGTTTCATTCAAGCTCAAAGTGTTCTTCGCAGGTAAAACAGTCGCGCTCGCGCAGCTTTGAGAAAACGGCTATACCTCACTGTAGAAAGATCGGAATCAGGTGCCTTCAGTGGCGTTGCAAATTAGACTCAAAGGGCTTTCCAATGGTACAAAAATCACACTCTAGTTCGTCTCCTATAAGTACCAGGGATTCGGGGAATTTGGCTGAATTTTCGGTTTTGATTAGCTCAAACCCTAACAAAACTACTCTAGTTCTTGTTGCTAATTTCACTTGTTTTGGCTCAAATTCATCCAATTCAATCTTCTAGAGTTCATATACAACGGATCAAATTAGCTAATACTATTGGAGCTCAAAATGTAATACAAAACATAATTAAAAGGATCAAAACAGTCTAGCCAACCAAAGGAACCAAAACAGTCCACTACTTGCTCAAAACAACCACTTTTCTTGCTTAATTTCCATTTCAACTCACACCAAACCTTGAAGCAATATTTATCCAAGTTTCTTAGGCTTAATTAAGGTGGAAATTAACCACAAAATCAAGAAAAAACCTCCCACTTCAAAACCGGTCAGCCAAGGGAAGCAAAACAGTCCACTAGTTCTTCATGCAACACCAACCTTCATCCTATCAGTGTTTTTCACTTAAACAACATGTCAAATGTTATCTTTAACTCAAAAAGGGTTGAAAACATGTTAGTACTTCAAGAAAAACCATGAACGAGGATTAGACAAAATATCAAACACATGGTAGGCAAACCAACCAACCCTACTACCACTTGTTTAGTTCAAGAAGTTTCACCACAATATCATCCAAACAACTACTAGTTTGCCATCAAAAGTTAAAACACATGATATAACACAAGAAATCTAGGATTTAAGAGTCATGTACCTCTCTTATGTGAAGCTTTAATCACCAAAACAAACCACCAAAATCAAAGCTCCTTGCTTAAATCACACAGTAGGGTTGAAGATCGTTCATTCACTAACTCAAGTTCTTTCTCTTTTGCGATCAAACTAGGGTTTAAAAAGTAAGAAGATGGAGTTTTCTTCCTTCCCTTGGAAGCCTAAGGAGGTTCAGCCATAAGGAGGATAAAATGGAGCAAAGTTGGCTTAAATTTCCTCTAATCCTTTGGTCAAACAAGATGTGTGGTTAGTGTTTGGCCGCATGGCTCAATCTTGGCCCTTTCTTCCTTTAATCTTTGACTAATAAAGTTTCTATCCACCAAATGTTTCAATACCTATTTAACACCTCTAAACTATCATATAAAGTTCCAACCACAAATAAAAGGACATTTGGCCAAAGTGTGTGTGGTGAAATAAAATAAAACCAACTCAACGAAATGTTACAATTCAAATAAAAATAATAAAGTGCAATGTAAGGAAATGTTATAATACATGTGGAATGCAATGCAAGAACTTGTTATAAGTGATTTAAATCTTAGGGCAAGGCATGTAGTTTAGTAGAATTTATATTTTTAAATGAGGGTTCTCAGAAGAAGAAAGGTTGGAGTCAAAGTCATAGATCCAAAGCTTTGTTGACAAAAGTCCTCAAATGGTTAATCCTTATCTTGTTGTTTTCTAATCACTAAAATATCTAGCCAATCTCTAATTATCTCTTAACACCTTATACAATAATATTCCTTCATACAAAACACCTTTTAATTTTCAAAATTTTATCACACCTACCGCATTAGCGGGTCCCACTTCCATAAAGCATTTCAAACTTAACATGTACTAAGTTATACCAAGAGAACGAGTTAAAACTTGACTCACTTATAATAAAAATATCTAGAAAATTAAGGCAATAAAGTAAAGTAAAGAAAATGTGCTCAAAAAAATAAGATAAAATAAAAATAATTTTCGGGGTTCTCACATACTCTCCCCCTTAACAGAATTTCGTCCTCGATATTCTCGACTTTGCTCACAAACTCGATTCTACAAAGTTTTCTTCCAATTTCAAGAGCATCCCCTCACTTATGTTGCCACCATAATCTTACCTAGAGAGACAATCTTAACAACGCAATGGCTAAATTAACATCCGAAGAAAGATCAATGAATGTATCAAAAGGTGAAAAGTGACGCAAACTTCAAACTTGATAAAAGAAGAGTGAAAACTTGGTTACTATTCTTGCTAACTCTTAAATCCATACACTGTAAATTGACTAATTCACGATAACATAAGGCCTCTTTCATCTTTACCATTGTACCACGAGACCCGTATCACCCTCTCTAATAAAAATTTCTTCCTTTCGAACCACAAATAAAGAATTCTCGCTTAATTTCAAGACTAAATTATAGTAAAAGATTCATGGATAAGGGTCCAATACTGCCCAACCACTAATATTTAATATTACTCATCAACACATCAGGTACCGGTCCACTACTCCTATCGGGGATACACTTACTACATAAAGTTTGCATATACATAGTTCTATAAATACAACTATTTTAGCCAAAACATCACTAATTGCTGACTTTAACTATTACAACAGCTTCACCATCCCAAAATTCATTTGGCTTGGGTAGATCTTCACTTGGTGTCCAAGTTGGCTGCATCTAAAACATACACCAATTTTCAAATAACATATTCCCGTATGAATTTTGTTACATGTTTCATACTTAGCAGTTACGCATCTCTTCTTGAAGTGTCCATTCTTTCTCTCTTTCCTCTCTTTATCCTACATAGTAAATTCATCTCCATACAACTCTTCACGTTTCGCTTTAATATCACGAGAACTTCCTTCACCCCTTTTTTCTTTATTACTAGAAATGTCCTAAGACGCTATTCGACTAGACGAAGGCACTAATTCAAACTTACTCCGTACCTCTTTCGGGATCCCTTCATATATCTTTTTCAGTTCTATATTTGATAGGTTGTAATTTTATCATTTATTTTATTATTAATTTCTCCTATTACCTGACCCGATGTGGATTAATTATTAGATTCTACTCACTTTTTGTAATTTACATTTATTTCAGGGAGTAGAATGAAAATACTGCAACTAATGCCAATTTGACAGTCATCGGGAAAGAGTTCAAATAACAGGCATTCAGGGGCATTTTTGGAACAAAGAGATGTGAGCCCTTTTTGGTAATTTGGCCGAAGATAGCAAGAAAGGAAAAAAGAACCGCAGGGCTGAAGTTTGCCTCTGCTAAAAGCCGCCGCACAATAGCATTAGATAGAAAAAAGATATAGCAGACAAGAGGGGATTACCTTTGGCTTTACTTTGGACTTTTCCGTTTTTCGTCTTTTAGTAGTTGCTCCCTGCGGATGTCAGGGACAATGAGAATCGAGCAATCACTTTTGTAGTTTAGCTTTTGATTTCATGATTCGAATTGAGTTCTCTAAATCGGAGACCATGGTCGCCACTGTTGATTCAATTTTGCGTGGATTTTTCGTATTCGGAATGAACTAAATCCCCTTTTCTAGTCAAGAAACAACGGAGGCTTTGGTACATCTAAAAATTGTGAAATCGATTTAATTTTATCGTTTTCTCTTATTTATTGGTATTTACATATTCTCTGATTGCAGTGCTTATGGTTATTTAATTAATTGATTGTCTTGGATCCGGATAATGAGTTGATTTAATAATCTATTGTCAATTGGGGATTAAATCCGTAATTATTTAACTGCCTCAAAATAGTGACAACTGGCATGATTAGATTTGTGTCAAAGAAATATGCAGGCTAATCTAAACTAAGGCAATTGGGGAATTAAATCTTACAAGCGTATCTAGAATTATTTCCCAATTAGAGCAGTGATTAACGGGCGTACCTTAATCATCGGCACAGTAAGGAGGAGTTGACTGTCATTACTAGTTTGACAGTTATAACCTATTTATTGGTAAATAATTGGAATTGCCTTTGCATGGATGATCAATTAGGTGAACCATTACTGAAATTATTTCTTGGCTAGATCTTTAATTATTATTACTCTAATTTTAGTGAACTGTCATTTAAAATTCACCCCTGTGTTACTTTGGATCTCTAAAGAGACAAATATCTCCAATCCCTGAGGATATGACCCTACTTGCCCTGTTTATAAATTAATAATTATTTGTGAAAAAGTCATCCCATTCGGGTATATCGGATCAAACAAACTCTTCGGGAATAGGGTGAATCAAGTAACCCATTGCACACTTAGAGTCCTAGTACTTGAATTGGGATTTGATTATTTTAATTGGCAACTAGGTTTAATTTTATTATTGCACAGGTATCGATAACTTGTCAATTTTTGGCGCTGTTGCCGGGAACTGGTGTCAGTTATTTGTTTCTTTTTAAATTCACTTTTGTTCTAATTTTTTGGTGCTTTTCGAGTGTATGCCCCGTTCTTCTCGTACAAGTGAATTAATTTTCGACCTTAAGGTAGAGAAGATTGCGCGTAGAACAAGGAAAGAGACCAAACAACTCAGGGAAGAGCACTCCAGTGCTGCCTCTCTGAGTTCTGAGCCAGAAGTTGAACCAACAGATTCACTTAGTGATACTTCGAGTGACTCGGACCAAGAGAAAGTCACCATGGCAAATGCACGAACATTAAGGGAGTTGGCTGCTTCTGATTTAAATCAGCAGCCTTTATGCATTACTTTCCCAAGTTTGAATGATAACACTCCATTTGAATAAAATCTGGTCTAATTCATCTCTTGCCATCTTTCCATGGTTTACCAGGTGAAGAACCTTATAAGCACTTGCAAGACTTTGACGTAGTTTGCAATAGCATAAAGCTCCCGGGAATCACAAAAGAGCAGATAAAAATGAGGGCATTCCCCTTCTCCTTGAAGGATTCTGCTAAAGACTGGTTGTACTACCTACCACTAGGTAGTATCACCACGTGGGACCAACTGAAGAAAAAGTTCTTAGGCAAGTATTTTCCCGCGTCTCGAGCTGCAAGTCTAAGAAAGGAGATCTGTGGTATCAAACAGCACCCAGGAGAGTCGCTTTATGATTATTGGAAGTGATTCAAGAAGTTGTGCATCAAGTGCCCCGAGCACCGAATATTTTTACGAGAGCTATTTTTCAGAGACAGGAGCATAATTGATACTGCAAGTGGAGGAGCACTGGTGAACAAGATCCCTCGAGAAGCGTGGGAGCTAATTGAAGGAATGGCTGAGAATTCGCAGTAGTTTGGTATGAGGGAGGATGTCCTAACACGTAAGGTGAATGAGGTAGAGACATCTTCTATCCAACAGCAGTTGACTGAGTTAACATCATTTGTTAGGCAACTGGCTGTAGGCAATACATCTCAGGCCAAGGTGTGTGGGATTTGCACTGGTATGGGTTATTCTACGGAGATGTGCCCACTGATTCAAGAGGAAAGTATGGAGCAGGTGAACATGGCTGGTCACGCGCCCGCGCCAAGGAAGCAGTATGACCCATATTCAAGTACCTACAATTTTGGTTGGAGGGATCACCCCAACCTCAGTTATGGAGGGAATAGACATTCTAACTTTGTGCCAAATAGACAGCAAGGGCATCAACAGTAGTATCAGCCTCGCCTACCACCACCCCCTGCAAACTCCAGTCCGCCCATGGAAGAGATAATGAAGCAATTACTTGCTAATCAACAAAAGACGGATTCAGACCTGCAAAGTATGAGAAATCAAATGAGCCAGATGCAATTCATGCAAAATCAAATGAATCAAATGGCCATCACAATCAACCGGTTGGAGTCCCAAGTTCAAAGGAAGTTGCCATCTCAACTTGAGTTGAATCCGAAAAATGTAAGCGCAATGATTTTGAGTTTGATTGGCGAAGGCACTAATTCAAACTTACTCCGTACCTCTTTCGGGATCCCTTCATATTTCTTTTTCAATTCTATATTCTTGTGCAGTAGCTCAACTTTCTCTACGTATTCTTGTTCCCATCGTCCTTTCCAGTCGTTTAATTAATCTCTTTTAAAATTCTATTTCTTTTCGAAGAATCTCTATTTCCTTATATATATATAAGCCAAATTTGTCATCTCGCCGATTCGCTTGACTCAAATGATAACATGCTAGGTAAATCAATGGATCAAAATAAGTAACTAAGTACAATTGGAACTCGAACCATATAACTTTTAAGTTCATTCACTCCAATCCAACCACGGAAGATTAAACTTAGATTTTTCTCAAATGAGATGAACGGAAAGTGGAATACAGGTAGGGCAATATCCCAAGACACTATGTCACTTATTTTTATATGGGGATCTTAACACAAGGGTTAACTTATCACTTATGTTTATAACAAAATCTAAAAGCATACTTCGTATATCAAAAGTTCCATACCCTATCTCAAGCTTTTCCATACAGGTATAGAACCCAAATTCTTTTCTCAAATCCCCATACATAATTCCAAAATCCTCGATCTCGACACGATATTAACCAAGCCAAGTTCATACTTTGACATTAATGGATATGTATTAAAGAAGTATAGACAAGGGTAGTTCATCAAGAACCAAGCTACAAGTATCAGATATCATAAGAGGGGTAGAAATACCTATATAGTTGCATTTAAATCGTCTCCAAATCAAATAAACACTTATCAAGTCCTCACGGTCATAGGAGAAGAAAACAAGTCTTCAGTGAATTTCTCGACGTACACTACAATTTGGCCACCGTCTATCGAAACCCTAGCCAGACTATTACTAGATTAGTTCATGATAACACTCCTAGATCCAATCCCCTCAATCAGTCCAATTACTAGGTCAAATGTTGGAATCTTCCGTGCCTTGCCCTTTACTATCAAAACCTAACACAAGTGTAATCAAGATACAGACCCTTATTCTAGTGCTCTCCACTTTTTGTTACTCAGGTACAAGAATCTAAAGTAAGATAATTCACAACTCGAGCCAACCGATCCCAAGAGTAAATCACCCATATCAGAGATTCCTACCTGACGTACACATCTATCTTCCCCAAATATCATGAAAAAGGATTTACACTTATAACAGTCATGATTCAAAGCTTACGCCCAAGAAGAGCACTTAGTCCTTTACACTCATTGACGGGAATTTTATATCAGTGCAAGTTCAATTCCGATTTTACACCCGTTGGACTGCAAGTATACAGGTCGCAATTGTAGTACGAGATGTGTATCGGGTCGATCCCACGAGGAGCAATTTAAACAATTACTAAGCCCTTGTTTTCTCTATTATTTAGACTTACAATTAAATTGAGCAGAGAAAGTCTAAAGCTGTAATCTACAAATCTGATATACAAATCTAGTTTAACAATTGCTTAATGCAAATAGAGAAATTTCACTTAAGGAAGATTCTAGGGATGTAGATTCCACTTATGGCATAAACAATACAAATGAATGGATTTACTTCTTGCTATTATTCTTTTTTAACCAGAGATTCATTTCCAAATTTACCAAATCTCATTTTCATGATTAAATGGCCTAGAGCAATATAGATTTCCCTATTTTCATGGTGAAATACTACTACTACTCCGTTTTACTTCATGAAATGCTAAATAATCCACCTAAGTGTATTTCTATTTCATGAACATACAACTTAAGCTCTATTCATGTGTTTCAATTGTTATTACCAATTCTCATTGAATAATAACACTATAAACATGCTATTGGTGATCAATCAATAACAAGTAATCACAGCTACACAAATAGACAAGTTAATACAAGATATAACAAGTGTAAATCACATTCAATTAGTATTATTTAGCCATAAGTTTCATCTACTCCCTAGATTAAGGGGTTTAGCTACTCATAAATGATTTAACAATCAAACTCACAAGTTTATTAATGCCAAACATCATGAAGTACAAGTACAAGAAAGATAAAAGAAAGCTTAGCCACTTGAAGGTGAAGCTCTCCAATTCCTGCTATGCTCTTGCACAATATGATTACAAGTAAAAACTCCAAGTACTTCTCCAAGAACTCCTATCTAGAGAGAAACTAGATACCAGAAAGAAAACTAGCTACGTATGGTAATGCTAGGCTTCTCCCCTTTCTTTCTGCATAAAAGGTGGTAGAATTTCCATTCCTCTCACTTCATAATTTCCTCCACTCAGATTTTGTAAAAAGAAGTCAAAGATATGATGTTTCCTTTTGTCCACACTCATTTGGTCTTCTCTTTTGTTGCAGAAGCATGTGCCACCGATTTCTGTCCCTCAAAATAGCTGGAAAAGTTGTGAGAAAGGTACAGAAAAACGGCTGTGCCACTTGCTGAAGAGAGAGACAGATCCGAGCCTCGGATCCGAGGGCTGACAAATGGATCCGAGCTCGGATCGTACTGACCTCGGATGCTCTCCGCCAGAAGTACAGACGAGGGCTCGGATCACCCTTGTACACACGGATCCGAGCTCGGATCCGTGTTGAGCATTTTTCCAGTTTTTCACTTCTTCTCTTTTTCTACATTTTTGCTCCCAATTTCTTGTGTCTTTTGTCCTCTGGATGACCCTTACATTTCTTTCAACTTGTGCATGAATTTCATACATCAATTACCTTCACAATTTCACAAAATTAACGCATTAATCCACTCATTTATCAATTTTTGAAATCTTAATCAATATTTAAGCAATTATCACCGAAAGAGTTCAAATATGGCTTAATCTTCTCAAAACATACCAAAAATTAATGCCAAATTCATACAAAATGTACGTTAAATATTCACTTATCAAATTCCCCCACACTTGAATCATTGCTTGTCCTCAAGCAATTTTTTCACAACTTACTTCAAAGCTTCAATAGATAAAACAATATACGTACTTTTGTCAAATTTAATTCCTCAAAAACCTAGAAACCAATCATTATGCCATTTCTCAGATTACACTAAATACTCATAATATTCAATTAAATAAAAATAATTATGCCTTAATTTCAACAAATTTAAATCAATTCTCTCATTCTATCCTAATTCCACAAATAAGTAAATCACATAGTCAATTTTATGGCCTTCCTCATCCCAAAACTTATCAATTTAGAGGGATTTATTCACATAACATTTTATTTAAATAGTGAAAACGTCTTTTTACGCGAAAATCAACACTTTTAGGTGAAAATTCCCGGTTACTCAACATTTCACTTATTTAAATTGCTAAGCATACTCTTAATTCCAATACCTTTTTACGCGAATGTTGACATTTGTAAATGCCAACCCCCGGTTACTCAGTATGTGAATCATTGGAGTAGAAAAATAATAATATTATTCTCTTTTTTTTTTTTTTTTTTAACAATCTCTTTTTCCCTCTAAGTATAATTAAAGGAAGAATTTGGCCTTGTCTTTGACTATATCACTTACTTACTTATAAAATTAAGTAAAAATGATAAATATCATTAATTTTGCAAAATTTTAAGCATAATTTTTCTTATTTAACCAAATATACTTTCTAAAATGTAAATATCCTAATTGCATAATAATTCATTCCAAGCCAAATAAGAACTAAACTTTCCAAAATACACATAGCATTTTATCCAATGGAAGAATTAGACACTTAAAATTTTGACATTTTGGCCATTTAATTGGAAGAATTGCAATGAAATATTGGAAAATTTTTAGAAAAATTTTTACAGAGTTTCCCCATAAAAATGGATGAAACTTCCTGCCAACAACCTCAATTTTCACAAAAATTATCCTCATGACTATCTCCACATATAATTCCAACATTTTTAAGCCATAAACAACTAAAATCATGCATTTCAAAACACAATTACCCATAAGATAAGTAATCCCTCCCCCACACTTAAAATCTACAATGTCCTCATTGTAGAGGAAGGTAAAAGAACTGAAACTTCCCTCTCATAGGTGGTGATGCAATTTGAAGCCTTTACTCATCATGATCATCCATTTTCTGTCCAAAATGAGACAACAAGGGTACCAAATACCATAAGTAACACAAAATGATTTAACTAAAAAAAATAAAATCTACAAGTGTGTCTTAACAAAAGAAAAGAAAGATAAATAAAGACATAAAAGATCAAATCCGCTAAGTAGCATCATGGCTGCTCGGAACGAGGGTCTACTGCCTCCTCGGCTCCATGAGGACCCTGTGAGGTACCAATATGGCCCTCCTCCTGATGAGGTGTCGGAGTAGGGGACCGTCGGATATGGAAATGATCCTCGATCGCACGAAGTTGGCGATCGTGTCGGTCGAGGCGCTCAGTCATTATCCGTTCCGTCTGATCAATGCGCTCGACGACTCGCGTTTCCATACAGCAAATAGCATTGAGAAGCTCTTGCCACTTGGAGCGCGTTTCAGGAGGTGGTCGTGAAACCGGAGGAGGAAGAGTCTGCTGGGCCTCCGTCTCTTGAGTTGCCGCTTGTGGTTCAGTGTGAGGCGGAGGCTGAGTAGAAGTTGATGCTTCTCCTGTGTCTCTGACCAAAGCAGCTCCAAAATCCGTAGAAATACCCAAGGAGCTGAGTATTGAAACATTTACCTCCTCGACCGACCTAGTTACCACAGCTCTCTCGGTTCCAATGGGAATTTTGAGCTTCTCAAAGATGAGGGATAGCAGCCGAGGAAATCCAAAACAAGTCTCGCCGGCCCTCATGCGAGCTGTGGTTCGCATATAGCTGATGATAATGCTGGGTAGAGGAATACCAGTCAACTGCCGACCCACTCCATGTATCATTTTATCCAGAAAATAGAGATCGCTATTTCGGATTTCTCGTTTGCCACTCTTTTTCGGCACCACATTGAAGGCAAAAAGATAGAAAATCAGGTGGTACCGATGCTCGAAGGAGTCGGCATATACCGTGAGTTTTTTCGAACTTCCTCGCTCACGGTATTGCCCCTTTAGACGCCCCACGGCTTCTCCCACTTGCCAAGGGTCTCGAGCTGTGAATTCCTTGGTCAGTTTGACATCTTCGCCTTCGTCCATTAGTTGAACAAATTGTCGCAGTGCATCTCGATTGAGAACCACTCTTTTACCTCGAACCCATGAGACGATGAGGTTACCACTGTGGCTCTGCTTGTTCTCCACATTGGCATAGAATTCCCGAACCAGGTTGGGGTAGTAGTGCTTGGGCAAGTGAAGGATGTTCTCCCATCCAAGTCTCTTGAATACTGTCGAAATGTGGTAGTGCGCATCCACCTCTGGTGCCAAGTGTTTCTCAATTATGATCTCCTTGGCCAGTCCAGCTTCATACCACTCTTGGTTTTCGAGCGATGTGAATCGTGTGGTATCGTAGTCTGGCAGTGGCTCGTCACGGCTAGTGGATGCGGTCTTCCGGCGAGACCGAGGTGGCGGCTCAGGTGAAGGAGATCCCTCCTCAGGTGACTCTTCGTGTGAGGGAGTGTGCTCCTCGCTTGACGATGGTGTCGGAGTACGAATACGAGCCCTTCTTGTACGAGCCATAGTACCTATAAACAAGATGAGTATTTATTAGAAACGATAGAAATTCGCTCATACATGTTAAAGAGGAATTTAAGAAAATTTCGGCAGAGTTTCCCCTTGAAAAAGGGCTAAACTCCCTGCCAAAATGTACCCAAATCTAAACAAATAAACTTCCTAACACATCTCAAATTCAATTCCCACACTTAGAAAGGATATTAGCAGTAAAGGAATCATTTCATGCATATTAAGTGCAAACAATTTTAAATTATATCCATTTACAAGAATGAACACTCAAACATTTGAGAATATCTCCAATCCAATTCATAACGCTCATAACACTCAATTTAAAAACATGAGTTCCAATTCATCCAAACAAATACTAATTATCTCAAATAAAAGTGGTCCAATGTGCTTAACTTAATCAGGAACACACTCTTTTTCCCAATGAGCTATTGCTCTAATGATAGCATATCATTTTCAATTGATATAACAGTGATTTATACCTCTCAGAACAAGTTCATATATCCAATGAAAGTAAAATTCACAAGTCTAAATCACTGAAATGCTCAAGCCCAAAAATTGAGAAAAATCTTTAAAATATCACCAAATCCATAGTTTTCTAAAAAATAAGCATGAAATTAGTTGTAACAATCTATTTAAGCACAATGTGGCACAATTATATCAAGAATTTTCAACAATTAAGCTATTAGCAAAATATATTGAAAAACTAAAAAAATGCAAAAGTGAGAGATATACAATGTCACAGAAATTCGAAATTTGTTACCTCAAATAGATGGAGTGATGATGGAGGATGATAATGATGCAAAAATGGAGAACAACCAAGCCCAAATTCGACCTCAAATTGCAAGATTTCAATTCGGCCCTAATTTGAGTTTTGAAGATCAAAACCCCTCAATTTGATGTTTTTGATTCCAAATTGTTGAGGGTTAATGCTCACAAGAGTATCTGGGATGTTTTTGTTGAGAAAGATCAAAGGATTAATGGGCAAAATGGAAGATTGATGAAGGTGGGTTAGGGTTCGGTGAGAGAGAAAGAGAAAGGAGCTGGAAAATGAGGAACCGAGGCCTCGTTTCCTTTCTTATCGCGAACGGATCCGAGGTCGGATCTGTTCTGGAAGGCCTCGGATCCGTCAAGGCTCGGATCAGTCCCAACAGAAACACAGACGAGCCCTCGGATCTGTCTGGGTTGGAATGGATCCGAGCTCGGATCAATGGATCCGCGGTCGGATCCGTCTGGGCTTTTAGGATCCGAGCTCGGATCTGTATTTCTCTGCACTAATTGCAGAAACTGCAATTTTTTCTAAACTTTTTCTCCCTTTTTCGACCAATTCCAAATTACACATTGGACATCCCTTTTCTCAATTCCAATCTCCCACGCACATGTAATATACCATAAACATAATATCCAACCTCTCAAAACACAACAAACACTTCTACATTGAAAATCGAGGGGTGAGGTTCTTTGATCATTTTTGCATTTTTACACAAAAATGGCATTTTTGGGCATTAAATGTATATCAAATGAGTCTATGAGCCTTTATAACCATGATATCACCAAAACTCACTTAAATATACTTGAAATGCACAATGTATGTGTATGCATGGGAATTTTAAGCACTTAAAACACAATTTGGTAAGAAAAGCTCCCTTTTTACACATATTCTTCAAGTGCACCACCGAGATGGATGATAAAACTCCCGTACCTCCTACAAACAAGTGAAATACATCTAATTAGTCAATTAAATCACACCAAAATGTAAGAAACACATAAAAACACACAAATACATTATTATTATTGGGTTGCCTCCCAACAAGCGCTTTTGTTTATAGTCGTTGGCTCGACTCTCCTATAACTCCTTTAATTCTCCATTGCATTTCCTAAGGAGTAAATTACTCCTTTAGGAACTTTTTCTCCGGCTAAATAGAGCTTCAATCTTTGGCCATTTACTTTGAATGGAGCACCATTTTCTCCTTTTATTTCCACTGCTCCATAAGGAAACATGCGAACCACTTCAAATGGACCGGACCATCGAGACTTAAGCTTTCCAGGGAATAATTTAAGCCTTGAGTTAAACAACAAAACCTTTTGCCCTTCTTCAAAATGCTTAGGGAGGATGTGTTTATCATGCCAAAATTTCACTTTTTCTTTGTAAATCTTGACATTCTCATATGAAATCAACCGCAATTCCTCCAATTCGCTTAACTCAAGCATTCTCTTTTCACCTGCAGATTTAAAATCAAAGTTAATTTCTTTAACGGCCCAATAAGCTCTATGTTCTATTTCCACAGGTAAATGACATGCTTTCCCATAAACAAGCTTATATGGAGACATTCCCAACGGCGTTTTAAATGCCGTTCTATATGCCCATAAAGCATCTTCAAGCTTGTTTGACCAATCCTTTCTTGATCGGTTTACTGTTTTCTCCAAAATGATTTTTATTTCCCGGTTGGCCAACTCCGCTTGTCCATTAGCTTGAGGATGATAGAGGAGTGACTTTTTATGCCTGCACCCATATTTAAGCAACAAAGTGTCAATAGCTTTATTACAAAAATGCTTACCTTCGTCGCTTATTATTGCCTTTGGGACTCCAAACCTACAAAATATGTTCTGTTTCAGGAACTTAAGCACAACTTTAGCATCATCAGTTTGTGAAGGAATGGCCTCCACCCATTTAGAGACATAATCAACTGCTAAAAGGATGTACTTGTTATTATATGAGCTAGGAAATGGTCCCATAAAATCAATGCCCCAAACATCAAATAACTCAATTTCCAAATATGTAGTCAAAGGCATTTCATTCCTTCTTGAGATATTACCGGTTCTTTGGCATTGATCACAACTTTTCACCCAATTTCTAGTGTCTTGGTGCATAGTAGGCCAATAAAATCCAGATTGCCATATCTTTGCTACAGTCTTAGTAGTACTAAAATGACCTCCCGTTTCAAGAGTATGACAATGCATTAAAATGCTATGTATCTCCTCCTCCGGAACACATCTTCTAATTATTCCATCTGCACAATGTTTGTAAAAGAATGGTTCCTCCCAAAAGTAATGTTTAGCATCATTTAAGAATTTTTTTTCTTTGATGAGACTTCAAATCATTTGGTATCACTCCACTAGCTATAAAGTTAACTAGATCAGCATACCATGGTGACTTACAAATTGCCATTAAAAACTCATCTGGAAATTCTTCTTTAATGGACGAATGGTCATCTTGCTGCATGTTCTCCAGTCTAGAAAGATGATCTGCAACTAAATTCTCGGATCCTTTTTTATCTTTGATCTCCAAGTCAAATTCCTGCAACAATAAAATCCATCGAATTAATCGCGGTTTTGCATCTTTCTTGTTTAACAAATACTTGAGTGCTGCATGGTCGGTATAAATGATAACTTTAGATCCTACTAAGTATGATCTAAATTTATCCAATGCAAAAATCACTGCTAGCAACTCCTTCTCTGTTGTTGCATAGTTAACTTGGGCTTCATTTAACATTTTACTTGCATAATAATGACATGAAGTCGCTTATCATGTTTTTGCCCAAGTACAGCCCCAACTGCAAAATCACTTGCGTCACACATTAATTCGAATGGCAAGCTCCAATCCGGTGATGCTATGATGGGTGCGGAGACAAGTTGCTTCTTCAACCTATTAAAAGCAAGTACACACTCATCATTAAAGTGAAAAGGAACATCTTTTGCAAGTAATTCACATAAAGGTTTAGCAATCTTGGAAAAATCCTTAATAAACCGCCGATAGAATCCCACATGTCCAAGAAAGCTACGAATGCCTTTCACATTGGTTGGGTGAGGCATTCTCTCAATAACCTCTATTTTGGCTTGATCAACCTCAATACCTTCTGAGGAAATTTTGTGGCCTAACACAATACCTTCACAAACCATGAAGTGACATTTTTCCCAATTGAGTACAAGGTTTGTTTCTTCACATCTCTGCAAAATTAGATCTAAATTGTTAAGACAATCATCATAAGTAGATCCAAATACAGAAAAATCATCCATGAAGATTTCCATAATTTTCTCATTAAAATCAGAGAAAATTGCCATCATGCATCGTTGGAAAGTGGCCGGTGCATTGCACAGTCCAAAAGGCATCCTTCGGAATGCAAAAGTACCGTAAGGGCAAGTGAATGTAGTTTTCTCTTGATCTTCTGGTGCAATGACTATTTGATTGTATCCTGAAAAACCATCCAAGAAACAATAAAATTCATATCCGGCCAATCTTTCTACCATTTGATCAAGAAAAGGAAGAGGGAAATGATCCTTCCTAGTAGCTGCATTCAATTTTCTGTAATCAATACAGACTCGCCAACCAACCACAACTCTAGAGGGAATCATTTCATCATTTTTACCATGTACTATGGTTATCCCCCCTTTCTTTGGTACTACATGAATAGGAGAAATCCACACACTATCGGAAATTGGAAAAATTATACCTGCATCCAACCATTTAAAGATTTCTACTCTTACCACTTCCTTCATGTTTGGATTTAACCTTCTTTGAGTCTCAACCACTGGTTTAGAATTCTCTTCCAATAAAATCCTGTGCATACAAATAGTTGGACTAATTCCTTTGATATCAGAAATTGTCCATCCTATAGCCTTTAAATGTTTCCTCAAAACACGTAAGAGCTTGTCTAATTGTTCCTTATCTAATGCTGAATTTACAATCACAGGCAATGTCTCTTTTTCTCCAAGAAACGCATATTTGAGGTGCTTAGGCAGCGGCTTTAGCTCAAGCTGCGGTGCTTGCTCACATGATGGTGGAGGTAGCCCTTTGCTCAGTCCTAACGCCTCGTATGCATTTCTCCTTTTATAAGGAATTTGTGCCTGCAAAAATTCAGTCATTTCTTCAATCTGTTCCTCTTGTATACCTATACCATTAAGACAAAGTTCAAGAGAATCATTATCAAGATTTACTTGACTCATTTCTAATGCCAATTCATCACATATGTCAACCGAATACACATGGTCGGTAAAAGAGGGATATTTCTCAACTTTACTCAAATCAAATTCCACTTCCTCTTCACCGATTTGAAACTTAAACTTACCTCATTTGACGTCTATTATTGTACCTGTAGTGGCCAGAAATGGTCTACCAAGTATGATAGGTACATTTACATCTTCCTCCATATCTAAAACAACAAAATCAACAGGAATAATAAATTTCTGCACTTTAATGAGCACATTTTCCAATATGCCCATTGGATGTCTAATAGACCTGTCAGCCAATTGCAAAGAAATGTTAGTACGCTTCAACTCTTTCAACCCCAATTGCCTAGCCACAGTTAAAGGGATCAATGACACACTTGCACCAAGGTCACAAAGTGCTTTAGAAAATTCTACATTACCGATAGTGCAAGGAACTGTAAAACTCCCTGGATCTTTCAACTTGGGTGGCAATTTATTTTGTATGATTGCACTACATTCTTCTGTTAATGCAATTGTCTCACTGTCTACCAACTTCCTTTTCTTGGTCATTATCTCCTTGAGAAACTTCGCGTACGAAGGAATCTGCAAAATAGCATCCACAAAAGGAATGTTAATATGTAATTGTTTAAAAATGTTGACAAATTTCTCAAATTCTTTGTCATTTCTTGAAGGCTTCAATCTTTGAGGGAATGGCACCGGTGGAGGAATTAGTGTTGCATCTTCCATTTGCAGTTCATTTTCCTCTATCTTTTCTTTCCCTTTTTCTTCCTTGCTTCCCTCTTTTAACTCACTCAATTTCTTATTCTCTCTTTTTTCAAACTCTCTTCCACTTCCAACTACTGGCGGCTCAACTAATTCCTTACCACTACGGAGGGTTATAGCCTTCACATGCTCCCTTGGGTTCACTTCAGTTTTGCTAGGTAAATCCCCTTGATTACGATTATTAACTGCATTGGCAATTTGGCCTAATTGGACCTCAACATTTCTGTACATATTAGTGAGTTGGTCCATTCTTCCCTCAATTCTTTCAAACCGTTGAGTAGTGGCACTAGCTAACTTTTCAATTTTATCATTTGATGCATTGGCTAGCTTTTCGATTGCCAATTCCCAAGCTGGTTTGGACTCATGCAGTGGTTGCTTTTGTTGAAAACCTGGTGGATTAACTGGTCTTTGTTGGTTCCCTTGATCTTTCCATCCAAAATTCGGGTGATTACGCCATCCTGGATTATAAGTATTGGAGTATGGATTGTTTTGGGGTGGACGGTTGTAATTGTTGAGATATTGAACTTGTTCACTGCTAGAACACATAAAATCATCATGATCTCTGCCGCAAATGGTACAACTTGCAACAACTACTCCTTGATTAGAACTAGAACCAACTTGCCTATTAAGCATCTTAACCACATTATCCATTTTTGCACTTAACATATTCAAGGTATCTACTTCAAGCATACCTGCGGTTCTCCTTGAATTACCTCGTTCGTTTGCCCATTGGTAGTTGTTAGCAGCCATTTCTTCGATCAATTGCTGAGCTTCCTCAGCTGTCTTTCCCATTAAAGCTCCTCCCGCTGCTGCATCTACATGTGTCTTTGTTGGATAGGTGAGACCATTGTAAAATGTTTGGACTACTAGCCAATCGGGTAGACCATGATGAGGGCATCTTCTTTGCAATTCCCGATAACGCTCCCAAGCTTCATACAATGTCTCTCCTTCCTGTTGAGAGAAACTTGTTATATCCATTCTCAATTTAGCAGTTTTTCCAGGTGGAAAGAATTTATTAAGAAAAGCCTTAGCTAATTCATCCAAAGTAGTAAAAGTATTTGGAGGATGAGATTGTAGCCAAACCTTAGCCTTGTCCCTTAGTGAAAATGGAAACAATCGAAGTTTAATCGCATCTTCACTAACACCATTAAACTTAATTGTATCACAAATTTCAAGAAATGTTGACAAGTGAGAATTTGGATCCTCAGTAGCATTACCTCCATATTGAGATTGTTGTACCATTTGAATCAGTGATGGTTTTATCTCAAAGTTATTAGCGTTTACCGTTGGTCTTACAATGCTAGTTTGAGATCCTTGTGCTCCCGGTAAAGCAAAATCTCGCAGAATTCTCCTATTTGATTCATTTTCTGCCATGTCTTCTTCAAATGGAAGCTCTATTAAGATATCTTCTATTGGCTGCCAAACCTCTTGTTCCTCTTGATGTGATGTACTCCTCCTTTGTCTGTGTAATGTTCTTTCAATTTCAGGATCGAAATGTGCAACTTCTCGATTTGATCGGTTCATACACTACAGACAAAAACAAGAGAAATTTTTGCAGTTTAAGTTCAACAACTTGAAATAAAAAAAAAAATGAAAATATCTAAAGTAATAGAGATGATTAGGCCCTAATATTGCCGCTCCCCGGCAACGGCGCCAAAAACTTGACGGGAATTTTATATCAGTGCAAGTTCAATTCCGATTTTACACCCGTTGGACTGCAAGTATACAGGTCGCAATTGTAGTACGAGATGTGTATCGGGTCGATCCCACGAGGAGCAATTTAAACAATTACTAAGCCCTTGTTTTCTCTATTATTTAGACTTACAATTAAATTGAGCAGAGAAAGTCTAAAGCTGTAATCTACAAATCTGATATACAAATCTAGTTTAACAATTGCTTAATGCAAATAGAGAAATTTCACTTAAGGAAGATTCTAGGGATGTAGATTCCACTTATGGCATAAACAATACAAATGAATGGATTTACTTCTTGCTATTATTCTTTTTTAACCAGAGATTCATTTCCAAATTTACCAAATCTCATTTTCATGATTAAATGGCCTAGAGCAATATAGATTTCCCTATTTTCATGGTGAAATACTACTACTACTCCGTTTTACTTCATGAAATGCTAAATAATCCACCTAAGTGTATTTCTATTTTCATGAACATACAACTTAAGCTCTATTCATGTGTTTCAATTGTTATTACCAATTCTCATTGAATAATAACACTATAAACATGCTATTGGTGATCAATCAATAACAAGTAATCACAGCTACACAAATAGACAAGTTAATACAAGATATAACAAGTGTAAATCACATTCAATTAGTATTATTTAGCCATAAGTTTCATCTACTCCCTAGATTAAGGGGTTTAGCTACTCATAAATGATTTAACAATCAAACTCACAAGTTTATTAATGCCAAACATCATGAAGTACAAGTACAAGAAAGATAAAAGAAAGCTTAGCCACTTGAAGGTGAATCTCTCCAATTCCTGCTATGCTCTTGCACAATATGATTACAAGTAAAAACTCCAAGTACTTCTCCAAGAACTCCTATCTAGAGAGAAACTAGATACCAGAAAGAAAACTAGCTACGTATGGTAATGCTAGGCTTCTCCCCTTTCTTTCTGCATAAAAGGTGGTAGAATTTCCATTCTTCTCACTTCATAATTTCCTCCACTCAGATTTTGTAAAAAGAAGTCAAAGATATGATGTTTCCTTTTGTCCACACTCATTTGGTCTTCTCTTTTGTTGCAGAAGCATGTGCCACCGATTTCTGTCCCTCAAAATAGCTGGAAAAGTTGTGAGAAAGGTACAGAAAAACGGCTGTGCCACTTGCTGAAGAGAGAGACAGATCCGAGCCTCGGATCCGAGGGCTGACAAATGGATCCGAGCTCGGATCGTACTGACCTCGGATGCTCTCCGCCAGAAGTACAGACGAGGGCTCGGATCACCCTTGTACACACGGATCCGAGCTCGGATCCGTGTTGAGCATTTTTCCAGTTTTTCACTTCTTCTCTTTTTCTACATTTTTGCTCCCAATTTCTTGTGTCTTTTGTCCTCTGGATGACCCTTACATTTCTTTCAACTTGTGCATGAATTTCATACATCAATTACCTTCACAATTTCACAAAATTAACGCATTAATCCACTCATTTATCAATTTTTGAAATCTTAATCAATATTTAAGCAATTATCACCGAAAGAGTTCAAATATGGCTTAATCTTCTCAAAACATACCAAAAATTAATGCCAAATTCATACAAAATGTACGTTAAATATTCACTTATCACTCATTCACATAATTGGGACCATATCACCACTTGGCCCAAGCTCACTCCGTGCAGAGACCACACGAAACGGTTCTGATACCACCTGTGATAGCCCTACCTCTCCCTAGGGCGTACCCAAGGGTTTGGCGGACCGCCTGCCCAACTCTCGCCAGGACTCAGTCACAATTCATGAAAACTTACAAAAATCAAACAAACAAACTGGTTAGATATCTATGAAGTGCATGCTCGAGCAACTAACAATCTTAGAAGAAATCGAGGCTTTCCTCAATTCAACCTCTCATGTTCTCATTCCTGTAAAGAAAACAAATGACGTAGAATGACTAAAAGTCCAGTGAGGTTCCAAGTAACCAAACAGGTAAAGTACAAGACAATATGGCATACCCAAACATCAAGAAACAAGTCAACTCAAATAAATCACGATCCAAAATATAGTTAAGCAATTAGTCGGATAAATCATGCAAAAGGGTACAAAAAAGAACACACTCAGGGCAAAGAATATAGGTTGCTCTCAGGAGCAAGTTCCACAGTAGCTAGATCAAGGTCCGTTGACTCTTCGTCAACCACGAAAGTATAACGTCCGTAGATCCCCACTTTACACCAGTTTCCGTCCACCGATCACCCCTTACCGGGCCTGAACGTCCAAGAAGTACCCAAAGTTCATCGATCTCCTCGACCAAACCCTTGCCGGCTCGATTCGAGCAACTAATCTTAGGTTGGACTTATAGTCCAAGATATACAGTAATTCAGGGTATGGCTTATAACCCCCAAGTATTCAGTAATCAAGATTGGAGTCACTGGCCATTATCCAAAGCTCACACAATAAAGTCTGGAGACGTTAGTTGTCACTTAACGCTTCGTATTCAGAAGTAAACAGTGGTGGTAATATTCGAGCATACCAATTAGTCGAGAAGATAACACTTCACTCGATAAAACAGGATAGAGGTACTGAGGCGGGATGAGAGGCATCTCCCATTCGGATAGAGTGTGGTATATGCTACCGCTCAGCACTAGTATCGACGAGATAATTTTCCAATCGACTTAATCAAGATAAAAGTACTGAGACAGGATGAGAGGTACCTCCCACTCGGATGGAGTGTGGTACATACGGCCGCTCAGTACTTACAAGTCAAGTACAAGTACAAACACAAGTACAGGTCAATCAAATTCAAGTGAGTACAAGATCATTCAAGAAAGAGAGGCCGAGCGCGATAAGGACACACTCGCCTAGCTAGAATCAAGTCACAAGTAATGTCTAGCAATTCACATTCTCAAGTATTCCAAGTATTTCAAGTCAATATACAGGTCATATACAAATCAAGTTACTTGTTCATGAGTGAAGGAGATATTAAGTGTTTAGTCAAGTCGGGTCAATTGAGTGTACATAAGAGTACACTCGCCGAAACATGTTCAAGTCACAAATAAGTTCCACATATCATGTTTCAAGCATTTCGAGTATTTCAAGTCCAAACAGTTGAAAATCAGGTGCCTAAGAACCCTGATCAAACAAGAAAATCAGAAGAAAGCTCCAGAAATCAAAAACTTTATCAGCAAATCCAACCGCAAATCCAGTCAGATATTGGCTGGATTAAGGCCCGGATTGACAGGGAAAAACTTAAAAATTTTGAAAACTCACTGCCTCACATCCGGTCGGAAATCCGGTCAGAAAGTGGCCGGATTCTGGCCACTTTTCAGTTGTAACAAAATGGTTAATACATGTTTTAACAAAATATCACAAGTTTAGTTGAGTTAGGTCAAGTGCGAGAAAGTACACACTTGTCTATGAGATGAGAAAACAAGTACTTAGCATTGTCTAACAACGATGAGCGAGTAACACGTAAGTCGGTGGAATAACCACTCGAGTGACCAACAAGTCAAGTGCAAGACCAACAAGTCAAGTATAAGCAAAGCACTTCATTTCATATTACTATCATGAATTAAACTACAAAGGATCAAGTATGATAAAGTATATCCTTGTACCAAAAGTTATCAATTCAAGAACCATTACTTTAACCAAGTAAGCATGTTATTCAAGCAAGAAGACATTCCACGTAAATATTTTCATGTACTTGGAACACTCATTTAACAAGCAATGTAGTGTTCAAATGTCCAGTCCCTTAGTTACGTTCACCACCGTTTCCCAATCCTGGGGCAACGAGGGAAATCATTAACAAACTAGGTTCAATTTCGACCCAAATATGAGCTCATTAGGTGACCAAGTGAGTGGTTAAATCTACTCAATTCACCATGCAATTTAGGCCCAAAATACAATAAAAGGTCATGAGGAAACAAGTTTGAAAAGTTCAAGAAAGTTGGACAAAAGAAAAGTTTCATTCAAGCTCAAAGTGTTTTTTGCAGGTAAAACAGTCCCGCGCAGCCTTGGGAAAATGGCTATACCTCACTGTAGGCAGATCGGAATCAGGTGCCTTCAGTGTCATTACAAATTAGACTCAAAGGGCTTTCCAATGGTATCAAAATCACACTCTAGTTCGTCTCTTATAAGTACCAGTGATTCGGGGAAGTTGGCTGAATTTTCTGTTTTGATCAGCTCAAACCCTAACAAAACTACTCTAGTTCTTATTGCTAACTTCACTTGTTTTGGCTCAAATTCATCCAACTCAATCTTCTAGAGTTCATATACAAGGGATCAAGTTACCTAGTACTATTGGAGCTCAAATGTAATACAAAACATAATTAAAAGGATCAAAACAGTCTAGCCTACCAAAGGAACCAAAACAGTCCACTACTTGCTCAAAACAACCACTTTTCTTGCTTAATTTCCATTTCAACTCACACCAAACCTTGAACCGATGTTTAGCCAAGTTTCTTAGGCTTAATTAAGGTGGAAATGAACCACAAAATCAAGGAAAAACCTCCCACTTCAAAACCGGTCAGCCAAGAGAAGCAAAACAGTCCACTAGTTCTTCATGCAACACTAACCCTCATCCTATCATTGTTTTTCACTTAAACAACATGTCAAATGTTATCTTTAACTCAAAAAGGGTTGAAAACATGTTAGTACTTCAAGAAAAACCATGAACAAGGATTAGACAAAACATCAAACACATGGTAGGCAAACCAACCAACCCTACTACCACTTATTTAGTTCAAGAAGTTTCACCATAATATCATCCAAACAACTACTAGTTTGCCATCAAAAGTTAAAACACATGATATAACACAAGAAATCTAGGATTTAAGAGTCATGTACCTCTCTTATGTGAAGCTTTAATCACCAAAACAAACCACCAAAATCAAAGCTCCCTGCTTGAATCACACACTACGATTGAAGTTTGTTCACTCACTAACTCAAGTTCTTTCTCTTTTGATTTTTGCTCAAGATCAAACTAGGGTTTAAAAAGCAAGAAGATGGAGTTTTCTTCCTTCCCTTGGAAGCCTAAGGAGGTTCGGCCATAAGGAGGATAAAATGGAGCAAAGTTGGCTTAAATTTCCTCTAATCCTTTGGTCAAACAGGATATGTGGTTAGTGTTTGACCATATGGCCCAATCTTGGCCCTTTCCTCCTTTAATCTTTGACTAATAAAGTTTCTATCCTCCAAGTGTTCCAATACCTATTTAACACCTCTAAACTATCATATAAAGTCCCAACCACAAATAAAAGGACATTTGGTCAAAGTGTGTGTGGTGAAAGAAAATAAAACCAATTCAAGGAAATGTTACAATTCAAATAAAAGTAATAAAGTGCAATGTAAGGAAATGTTATAATACATGTAGATTACAATGCAAGGACATGTTATAAGTGATTTAAATCTTAGAGCGAGGCATGTAATTTAGGAGAATTTATATTTTTAAGTGAGGGTTCTCACAAGAAGAAAGGTTGGAGTCAAAGTCATAGATCCAAAGCTTTGTTGACAAAAGTCCTCAAATGGTTAATCCTCATCTTGTTGTCTTCTAATCACTGAAATATCTAGCCAATCTCTAATTATTTCTTAACACGTTATAAAATAATATTCCTTCGTACAAAACTCCTTTTAATCTTCAAAATTTTATCACACCTACAACATTAGTTGGTCCCACTTCCATAATGCATTTCAAATTTAACATGTACTAACTTATACCAAGAGAATGAGTTAAAACTTGACTCACTTATAAAAATATTTAGAAAATTAATGCAATAAAGTAAAGCAAAGAAAATGTGCTCAAAGAAATAAGATAAAATAAAAATAATTTTTGGGGTTCTCACAAATGGTGTGTCAAGGAAATTAGAATCTCCCTATAATTAGTAGGTTTTAAGGTCCTTTGAGAGTCAATTACCAATAACTATGATATAGTGCTGTGAATAGACAGGCATGTAGGATTGTAAAGATCAATCTGAAAAATTTCGGCTAACCTTATGTGTCTAATGGGCTTGATACGATTCTCGGTACATCAAAATGAACCGAGAACGTGAGTCACATGCCCTAAATCTAGATTAAGGTATAATGCTTGGGCATGGATGTCTTAATCTATCTTGGAATGCTCAAAAAAGATTAACACTCGTAGAATGATGCCACATCAAGGTGAATACTTGATTGATAAGTTGACGAAACATCTTAGGTCAACTCTAAGATGTTCAAGAACGACTTTCACAAGTCAAGAGAGCTCTTTCTCAGAAGAAAGAATCTAAAAATTTTCTCAATATTATTCACTTGTGAAAACGTTAAAAACTAAGGCATATTTATAGCATTTTACACGACCCAACTCCTAATCAAACTAGAACTCAATTAACTAAATATTAACTACTAAGAATGGACTCTTAAAATTTGGCCAACCTAGCATTAATATGGCTTACTATGGTCAACATGGCCTTAAGCCATTTATTTCCATCAACTAATGACTCACTAATTCCCAAACTAATCACGGATTAATCTGAAAATTTGCTAACAAAATAACGACACTAACAATTGTAAAGCTAAGCCACACTAACAACTAAAGGAAATGACACTTGACTTGATGATCAACAGCCTGATGATCACAAACTTGGTTCAAACAACTTGAACTACTTCATTGTTGGCAAGATTCCATATCAGGGCTAGGTAGAGATTGGGCTTATATATGAGGCTCAATTTAAATGTGAGCCAAGTTTTGACTTCATTAAATTTGGCCCCAATTAACGCTCAGTCAAAATAATTATATGTAATAGAATATATAATTAATAATCATATTAGTATAGTTATATATAAATATAAATCAAAGTAATAAGATACAATGTGATAATTATATCACATTATATAATGTGATATTTATATCGGTATGTAGACAAAATTATGTGATAATTGTGAGCTAATAGGTCGAAAATCCTAATGTTTTTGCGAACTGAGTGTGCGCCCCACAAGGTAAGTCCAAAGCCTGAAATTTATTACTTTAGCCTTTTTTGGATAAGTTAAGTTTGAACTTGCCAAAACCTAACAAAATCTAACTCAAAAAACCCAGTTGACAACTTTACCGGCATACCTCATAAGTCATACCACAACTAACAAATAGGTTTAAGGCAATTTGAAGTGCTTATAGAAAGCTATGTCTGGGCAAAATATACTTATCTGAATGGAGTCAATGGGTGATTACAAAGATGGCTTAGGTTGGTGACCACATGTCAGCGCCGGTCCATGGTAGGAATGGCAACGGGGCGGGGAACCACTCCCCTGTCCCCTACTCCTCCCCCCCTCCCGTCCTGCTTCCCCCGCGGCTGCCCCTATGGAGTTAATAAAAATTTGTTATTTAATTTCATTATAGTCAAATTTTAGCAAATAATTAAGTACTAAAATATCAATCCATTACCAAATCATTATCCATTGTAATTTCATAATTGAAATTCATAAAAACAATCAAATAAAAATTGTTTGAATACAATCCAACATGATGAAACAAATATAACTAAAATAGTTAAGCTTTCACTTCTGAAATAAATACAATCACTAAGTCATTATTGTATTTTTTGAGAAAAAATGTGTTATTATGTTAGGTGTAATTAGGAATTTAGTATAAATGCATTAGTAAATTAGTATAAGTAATTAATAATTTCTATTAGTAGACATGTATAATTATTAGTATAATTGATAATATCAATCACATTACATATACTAAAATACATTATATAATACTTATAACTAATAATATCATTATTATAAGTTTGTAACTAATAAAATAAAATAATATATATATACATATATATATATTCTAACGGGTGGTAGGGTAGGGGTATACTACCCCTCCGAGATGGAGTGGCTTCCTGCCGTAAGAAGCGGAGAGATGGATCTCAAGAAAGCTTTGAACTACTTCCAAGCAAGTAAAAACTAATTGAAAGTACGTACTACCAATGTCAGGGAAAGCAGACTGAGATACCGGTACCCATACCAAGGGTTTTTTCTTTCTTTTTCCCCTAAATAGCTCAGGCCTCCCGCCTCGTTTCTTAATGGGGGGAAAAAATTCCCCCCTTTCCCTCCCCATTAGTTCCCTGCGGGCATGTGCCCCAATTGTCATTCCTAGTCTATGGTCTCCTCAAGCGGGAGTGCTATAGTCATAATTTTGCTCACAAGGGCTTGTGTGCACATAGCCCTTGCACAATCTTCACGATTTTCAACAGTATCAAGCATGTGTTTTTATGGGAATAATTTATTATTTTGTCATTGAAGGTATATAGTAGGGATGGCAGTGGGTCAAGTACTCTTGAAAATCTTTCTTTCCAAACTCTACTTGCATATCTAAGTATATTACCAAACCGAGTTTTAATTCCTAATCGAGTTTTAATTCCTATTACCAAACCCTCTCACTTGTTGGTTGGATTACCCATTCAATTCCCTCTATCCACTAAACTCAATAGTTTAAAAAATGAAAATTAACCTTTATAAAACTAAAATCAATGCATACATCATGTTAAATTAACACATTATATTGAGTTTTAAATTTGGGTAAAGCCATAAAACTTGTATGAAAAAAATCCAACATTTAATGAAGGGTTAAATCAATAATCTTCTGTTTTTAATCATATTTGTCTTCATTTGTGTTAGGTTAGAGTTGTATCTAATTGGGTTATAAAATTATGAGATGTGTTATCGAATTATAAAATTGCAACCTATACATATTCGATGTGACAACCCCACCTCCCCCTAAGGCGAACAAAAGGGTTCGACGGACCGCCTGCCCAACTCTCGTCGGAACACATTCACTCACTATAGTCCTCAATTAAATTACAATGCACCTCGCAAATATTACATCAAATTCTCCATGAATATACATACCAAAACGAAGGAAATACTAGTTCCCAAGCTTAGCACGTAAACTTACATACATTACAAATCTCAAGTAGTGGTTCAATTCCCCGAATCAGACAAAAGTCCTCAGTTCTCAAATGATTACAATTACAATATCACTCCCAAATATTACACAAGATAAAATTACATTCAAATTGTATAGGAGATATTTCATCCAGTCACATGAAGAACTTAATACAAGCTTCCTTTGCCTCGAGCCCTATGGGGAGAAAATTATTTTGGGGTGAACTAGAAGCTCAGCGAGTGTTCAGTAAAAGCCAAGAATCAAGTACATTTCACAGTAATGCATTTAGATGATGGCATGACTCAGTGATCAAATGAAAGTTTGTTGCTCTTGTGAGCCAGTGAAATCCTCGTACTTAGAACTCCAACGCTCAAACAGATCAATGAACAGTCAAATAGTAATAGGGAGCCATCAATGCTCCAGGTAACCAGGGGTGGAGACGTTGGTTCTAAGCACGTGAATTCCAAGTACTCATTTGAGCCAAAACATTTCATGGTACACATGCAAACACTCATGATATGCAATCGAGTAAACAGTGCAAGAAACAGTTCATGAGTAGCTTTGGAAATAGTTTGGGGATCACTCACCAACCACGGCTCATGAACCTCATCCATCATAAATCACTGCCTTGCTCAAGTCCAAACCCTAGAACACAAATATCATGTCAAACAAAAGGAATTCCAAAAGCATCAAGTTCCTATCACCTTTTGGCATTTTAATCACAATTGAAGCTACACTTATCTGATTGAAATGAATCTTATGGCGTTACGAAGCTAAGACATATACCAACATTTCTTATGAAGACCTCCAAAGCCAAATTATACCATTTCATGGACAAAAACGACATCTCAGAGAAAAATGGAAAACGGTCCGTGAAACAGGGGTTATGGGCAGTCAGGGGTATTTCGGTCATTTCACAAGTTACAGTACTCCAATCGATCTGAAATTTTTCAGGTAGATAGCTAACTCAAATCTCTACAACTTTCATGTTTTGTCCAACAGCTGGTTTGGTCTAAAACATGGATAAATTTGCAGTCCAAGGTGAGTCCAGAAACAAGGTAAAACTGAAATTACACTTCTAAACGAACATTTGTATATAACCACAAGTACACATACGAATCATAAGATATACCACATATTTAATTAGGCCATAATGCCCCTTCAATATGAGCCAATTGATAGCTCCAAAACCAATCGTAATTAAACCCCAATTCGAAACCTTAACATTGATATTGACCTACACAAGCTGGAATTTCCGTAGGCAAGTGAAACTAGCACATGTAATCTCAATATTTCACATAACAAAACTATCAAATGCTCTCAAAGATTGGACAACATTTTCCCTTAATTTCTTTATTTTTCATCCTATAAACAACACCAATACCATCTCAATTCAACCACATTTTCACATACAAATCATAAGCTATAAAACACACCTAATTAGGGCCACAACACCCTTAAATCTTAACCAATTAAGAGCTCAATGACCAACCATAAGAAAGTCCCAAATTTGAAACCCTAAAACTGAAATTTTTCTCACAAATCTGAATTTTCTGCAAACAACCACAATTAACACACAAAGGCTCCATTTGACACCATATCAAGCTATCATTCTATGGCCAACCAACCATTATCATATAAAATAAAAAAATTCACTAATAAATCAGAAATTTATCAAACTCTATTTTAAATCATGAAATCTTCCACAAAACCACATATTTATCTACTATAAGCCACTAATTTACCATTATTAGAAAAAAAATGGAATTTTCCAAGTAAGGTACCTTATAAACTCAAGAAAGATAATAGCTTAGAACTTCTTTTCCAAAAATCACTCCACCAAATCCTCCAAACCTATTTAGATAACACTTTTATGGAGTATTTTGCAAAGTGGTTGGCTAAATCTCAAGATGGAGGAATAATTGAAGAACTTTTTCTCTTCTTTTGCTCCTCAAAGTGCTGGCCAAGAAAGTGAAGAAATGAGGGAAATAGCAGCTAAGAAACAAAATAAGAATGAAGGAAAACAGTCGGTTAAACCTGGCTGCGGAGGTGCCACGTGACAATCGGGCCAAGATCTGGCCGGATTGCCGGCCGGATTGTTGGCCGGATTCAAGGTAGTAGCGAAATCAAATTTTTTTCAAAACTCCAAGCTAATCCGGCCAAGAATCTGGCCAAGAACTGGCCAGATTTCTGGCCGGATTCTCCAAAAACAAAGCTCACCAGAAATTTTTCCTTTTCTTCTTCTTTCGGGTGTCACATTCAAAATATCCCACTTACGCTAATATATATATATATATATGAGGTAATAGGGATCCGGTATCGGATTTTTAGGATCCTTTTAACAAACTCTATCGGGTTACTCATTAGTAACTTCTCGTCAAGACCAAATCCTAATGGATAATCAATTAGTTGTACAATTAGATTAACCATCAGGTTGAATAACGGCTTGGATTAACCATTGGGTCGAATACCCATGGGTGTTGGATTTTACCTGACCCATTGCCATCTCTATATACAGGTAGACATAAATCATATCTTTACAAGAAAAAGCAAGTAACTAATGTAAACTAAAGAACACTTGTTGTGATCTTCGAGTAAATTCCTAAAAAATTCTGTGTAATTTAAAAAACACAGCCTCTAATTTTTTGAATAAATTCCCAAAAAGTGGGACTTTTTAAAAAATATTCTCAATGGGTGGTATTTTTCAGTACTCTTCCTGAAGTGTAAAAAGTGCATTCAGTGAAGCAATATTTCCATAAAATGCACACTTACATTAGGTCTTTTTTTTTAATTTGTCTAGGCATTTATTTCTTAGACACACATCCACTAAATTCGTTTTTCAAACAACTTATTCGCCCAATACGCTTTTTTCAAAACTTTTCACTATCTGTGAGCGTCTAGTTGTAACGGTTATCTGGTAATTGATTTGAAGCTTTGTACGCACACAAGCAAGTTTTGTACACATTCATTGCCATTACGGCTTTCAGCTTTGTACATACACAAAGCAATTTTATACAGCACTTACTGAATTGCAGCACATATTGATTGCAATTAGAGCTTGTAATAAGGGGAGTTGAGTCGGGGTAACTGTTTCGTTTGAGCTTTGTCCAAAATCATATCAAAGCCCTGAATATTCAATTCATTATTTGCTAGTAAAATTTAAATAATTATGCGATTTATTGGAAAGTAGAAATCCGTTAAGTCCTTATCTATTCCGCAGAAAACAACTTAAAACAGTAAAATGATAGAAGTCGTTGGTTTAGTCTTTATTCCATTATTTGTGGTTAGTAGTTGTAACGTTGTATGTTTGTAATCCATAAGTATAGATCCCTCCAATGTTATTACTTGTGATCATATCAAAAAGAAGAAAGGAAAAAAGGAAAATGCTCGAATTTGCCCTTTTTTTAAATTTTTTTAGTGTGTTGTGTACCCTTTTTCTTGTTTTTAATAAAAAAATGCATTTAATATGGATAATACCCAATAAGTAAGGAAAGATCAATCATCCTCTCCAGCATACATAAGAAATTTTTAAATGAGAGGCAAACGACAGAACAAGCACAAGATAATGGCACAAATCGGTCGCGGTCTCGGCGAGATGCAAATTTTTGAAATATTTAAATTCTAAAAATTGTAAAAATATATGATAAAAAAATAATTAAAAAATTAGCAAAAATAATAAAAATTCTAGCCGACTCGAGATGACTCGAAACGACTCAGCCGTTTCTATCCGTCTCAGAGATGTCTCGGCCGAGTTCTCGGCGATTCATTATCTCGAAATCATCTCGTTCTGGTATCAGATCGGGAAGCCCCGTTCCAATGACGACTCGGCCGAGTCTTTGAACCATGATATAGATACTCAGGTTCTGGCAACTAGATACATACTTACCTACACGGGGTGGTAAATTGGGCAAACTAACTCCGGACAAAATCGATAGCATGCTGAATACTCCGCATAGGTGGTGAGCTAGGTGGAATATCATCCAGAATGATGTTTGCAAACTCCTCTAGCAACTTTTGTACTGGTAAAGGAATGACCAATTCAATCTGCTTATCTCCCACTGTCAGCATTCCTTTTATTACTAATGCATGGACTTCCCTCGAACTCCTGCAATCTGCGAGAAACACTCCCTTTGAATGGGTGATGGTTAGAAAATTCTTACCCCCAGTACTGCTAGCTTGACTACTACCAGGATGATCACTAGACTTCAAAGGAAGCAAAGTGATCTTTTTCCCATTTTTTACAAAATTTATAAATATTGTCCCGACCCAAAAGAGTAGCATTAACATCAAAGTGCCAGGCACGTCCCAGTAGTAACTGACAGACATTCATATCAACGACATCACAAATTATTTCATCTCTGTAGTGCTTACCTATAGAGAGAGGAACTCTACACTGCTTAGTGATACATACAGGTTCTACATTCTTAATACATCCCAATTTATAGGGTTCAGGATGATCAATATTCAGCAATTTTAAAGACTCAACTAAAGCATTAGAAACAATATTCTCAATGCTACCACTATCAATAACCAAATCACAAAATTTACCTAAAATAGTGCACCTGATTTCAAACAATTTGTGGCATTGAGAGTCATCTTGGCACCTGGGGGTCAGCAACAACTTCTTGACCATGTAAACCTGATAATCTTGCTCATGTTCCTCTCCATTAGGTCTGCAGATGTACTCCTCTTCATCATTTTTTACCTCTGGTGCATTGTCCACATTTTTAACATTCTCTACTAAATTAATCTGCCTCTGAGGGTTAGGACAATTATTTAACATATGTCCTGGTTGCTTGCACCTCTAACATTTATCACCAATTGGTCTTGCATAGGAATTGTGAGGTTGATTTGAATTAGGTGGAGGAATGGGATTGGTGTTCTGACGTCGAGGCTCCTTAGCTTTTGTAACAGGCCTTTTGTCCTCCCTGAATCTCGGACCACGACTCTCTTGGGTAATAACCTTCTAATTGTCTCGAAAAGAGGTACGAGTAGAATAAAAAATTCTATGGAAAGACTCACTCCGAGTATTTCTTGAGGGACAACCTCAATTCCGCCTTCACAGCTAAATTCTGGGCCTCAAACAAAATAAAGATACTACGACACCCAATCTCATCATTTGTACTAATCTTCAATCCATCCAAGTATCTAGAGACTAATTGATTCTCTGATTCTATCACATTATTTCTAGATAACAACTATAAAAACTCTGAATTGTACTCAAGAATTGAACATTTACCTTGAATGCAATATTAAAACTATGAGAAAAGGTATTGTTTGTAATCAAGGGGAACATCTACTTTCAATTTGAATTCCTCGGCTTGATGATTTTGTTGAACCCTAGGGTTAAGGCTTCTTCCTATATTATCATCATCCAACGAACTCTTGTCATAGGTTTGATTCCTATGAGATAGGTATATCTCGCGTTGATTTTGGTCACAGTCTCGAGCAATTCTCTCAACTCAGTCACCATTATCATTGCGATTATGGTTGTGTTGAATGATCATCCTCTCCATAAGGGCAATAAACATACCCTCCATTCGATCCATACGAGCATGCAAATCCACAACCCTGTTTTTCAAACCCTCAACTTCGTCATTAAGGTTATGATTACGATCTCTATTGTCATCGGCCATCTCAAGAGAAACCTGCTCTGGTACCAACTGATATGGAAGCGTAATCTCAAAGGAAAAGGGACACGAACAATTTTCTGATCCAAATTCAAGATTCAAAAGAACGAGAGAAAACTCTCTACTTTATTGGAATAACCAATAAAAAGTTTGATAAATGTGAATAGATGAATGATTAAGAAAAACCTAGGGTTGGCCTATTTATAGGGTACAATATTGGTGAACCAAAAGAAAAGAAAAATAAATAAAATGTGAAAATAACACGCAATTTTGGGTCATGTCAGGTCATATGTCGGGCTCAATGATTGGCACCCATCTTAGCAAGTTTCTGCAGATTGAATAAAGACCAGAATATGTCGAGCCTTATGATGGGCCTTACGTTGGGGACCCTACTCAGCTAAACTTTGCTTTACACGCGACCCTTCTTCCTTGCGCGATCCATCCTATTCCAAAACGCGTCTTCAAGCTACTCCGCATCAGAATCTTTGTGGCTTTTCTCCATCTAGTACTGCAATGGGTACTTCTTGCTCTAGATATTTGAAAAGCTCATAATACTTAACCAACGGCAATGGGCCGTCCCCCGTAGTTTTGGATCTAGTTCACTTCGAAAAAGGAAGTTCACCCTAGAATTTTTTGCGATCAATAGAAACTGCTGAAGTAATCAACAAAAGAAAGTTTGTGTAGAAGAGTTTTGGAAACGAATAAATGAATTGATTCTAATCAAAAGCAATACTGCAAAGAATTACAATCCCTTCCCCACCACGTACATGCATGAGCGGGGGAATTCTATATACTTGTATTCATACAAATAATTAAAATCTTCAAACAACAAGAACTTCAGTTGAATTGTTGAGGACTGATTAGGATCATTTCTTGCGCTTTGGCACATGCCCAGTAGGTGATCTCAGATCCCGAAGCCGCTTTTCCTTGGAGAGTGTCTCGGCCAGCCTGTGCAAAGATTAAACAAGCAAACTTGTAAGCATATTTAGGTAAAACTCAAGAAATCTAGCGACTAAGAGCTGGTAATTAAGATAAGTGATGTTAAGAACAAGTGGGATTTTCTCGTCTCTTCCAATTTACATAAGAAAAATGTAATTTGTCATGAAAGTTTTAAACAATGAAGTATTTTCAATTTCTATGAACGAAAATTTCTGAGTGCCGCTCTTCTTTGATCAGTTCATTCTTAAATATTTCAACTGACTAAATGGAATGGTAAGAGCATTAACTTCGAAAAAATATATACTTTTAAGTAAAAGAAAATGGGCTTCAGTCGGTTTCTACCTTTTGAGAGCCTCCTCATTTGTGCCTTTATTCAGAGGCTCAAAAACACCAGTCTGCAAATTAATCCTAGAAACTGGCTTCTTCAACAAATTCTCCCCAACTTTGACAAGATTCTGTAGATTTTCCTCCGTTGCAACATCCACGGAAGCCAAGTCTCCTGTTAATGTGTCATCCTGCATCCGTGATGGACAAGAAAAGTCATTAAACAATAGAAGAAGACTGAAAACTAGCAGCAAAAGGTTTTCTCATTTTAATATACGTTAGCAGAAAAAGAAAACCAAAAGAGAGAGAGAGAGAGAAAGGAATGTAGGTACCTGAATTCGTAAATAATTTTCTTTAGACTGAAGTGTTTGAAAAATAGTAGAAAGGTGAAAGTCAACCATATCGCTACTTGCTTGAGAGAATACATCCACTATCGGAGTTGAACCACCACTTGTGAGCCAACCCAGAATTCCCCATTTCGCTGCTTGCTCTGCATCATACTTTCCTTCCTCTTTTGCTGTACCAGTTCCCAAGGATAGAAGAATGAAGCGACTATATTCCTGTGATCTAATCGAGAAGAAGTCGGAATTTCCTTGGCTAACCTCCTTAGTCACATGGTTCATTGCAACTAAAGCCTGAAATTTTATTTCATATTTACCTTAATCGTGAGAAAAAATGATTTTTTTTTTTGCTAAAATATACACAATCCAAGTTTCTCAAAATAACACGACAAAGATGAGAAATTATACCGGATTGTTAGCAGCCACGCCACCATCGATAAGGTTAAATTCTTTGACGCTACCATCAGAATCTTCAGTTTCGAATTTATGGGCAGGAAGATAAGTGGGAGCAGCTGAAGTTCCTATGCATATATCTCTCAATAAGGCGTCTAGGCTTGGATGGTGCTTCAACTGAGCCATGCAAAACATCGGAATATGAGTTCTTTTAGAAGGCAAAATAACAAGGAACATGTAATACAATGATAAAAAAAATGAAAGGGTTTGATTGAGACGAACTGCATAGCTGGAAAAGATGGTGGGCTGGAGCAATTTGATGTCGAAAGTAGGGATGACAACATTAGTCAATGTTTGGTGCAACTTGGTCTCACCCAGCTTTTGCTTGAGCAGATTATGGAGATATTTGCCATCATATTTGGGTCCAGTCACGGCTTTAATTAGCTTTTCAGCTTGTCCCAGCATTAAGTGTCTGGTCATGAACATCAATCATGTTAGTTAATTGGCACTAGCGGGTCGATATACTACTAGCATATAGTAACTTAATTGTTTGGACAATGAAGATGGTATATAGTTAGGCTGATTACGCTTCTTGCGGGAAGATTTGAGGGCAATTGTCAAGGTAAAGTCCTTGATCTCTTTGGCAGCAAAGAGAGGCCGATTCTTGTCATTTGGAGCGGCAAGCATTGCAGTCACAAGACCACCAGTGCTGGTGCCCGATATCACATCAAAGTAGTCAGCGAGTCTTGCATCTTCACCATCCAATTTCTGCACCAAAGACAAATATCACATGAATTATTACACCAAATAAGAGTACTCTATGCAATTTAACTCATGCATGCGAAAGTCACAAACCGGGTTTATTCTCTTCATGAATAACTGGAAAGGAAAATTGATGCTTGACAAACCTGAAGCTCAGACTCTAAAAATCCAAGGATTACTCCAGGGATAATTCCTCTGATCCCTCCGCCATCAATGCTTAAGATGGTGATGCTATTTCCATAGGTTGGTGGCTGTAGAAATGATCCGGGGCTTTCCATAACAGATTGTAATAAGGTTAAATACAATCAAAAGGCAGATGCTTATAAGAGAGCTGAAGATGAAGAGTTAAAGTCGTAAAATACAGCCTTTAGCCAGATGTATAATAACAAAGATACTGAGAAGGCGATGAAAACCCTTTTGAAACTTTGTGTACTAAGATGATGACGAACTTAGGGTATTTATAGTGTTTCAGAAGTATCTGGCACGAATATTGTTATCTTCTTTAGTTGACAGAACCTCCTGTATACGTTTGACCTGAAAGATTTGACCAATTATTATATGACTGTGCCGTAGCTCTGTACGCAAAAGAAAAGTTCAAAATCCTACCCATGCACGGAAGTTTTCCCGATGAATGTTAGCTTTGAGAAAAGAAAATAGTAACTAAAGAGGATTGTAAGTTTTTTAACGGAGTTTATTGAAACTTGAAAGATGATTCTTGGCTTTCTATTGGCACTCTCTCTACTTATTGTTAAAAAAAGATAGAGACGCCCACGTTTAGGATAAAGCATACTTTTAATTGGTTGTGGATGTCTTATTAATTAATTAAGCCATACACCAGTGACAGGGCTTAGAAAAACTTTTTTTTAAAGGCACTGATCTACTAGTCTTAAGTTCTACAGACTAACAAAACTTCTTTTGGTCAAAAAAGGTCTCCACTAGATCAAGTTGTCCGATCAGAATATTTGTGTATAATTTTCCCACGAAACACGATTTTATCGAGACTTGCTGTTTTCAAATTTCAAAGGCTCAGGCTGTTTCCCTGAGCCTGCCTGCATTGAAAAGTTACAGCTTGTTTGGCATGGTTAACGTTTATTAAATGCCCATAAGAGTTAACGAACCAAATTATCCCATGAGGGCGGAAACTTCAAAGGGAAAAAAAAATTGGCTACAGGACAATGATCCGTGGCCTTCCGATCCAGTAATTCTTCTGTTCTGATAGCTACATTAATTAGCAGAATTTGTGAATATTTTTTTTGCCTACCATGTAATGGTAGAAATTAATGAACTTTCTGATTTGAAACTCAATAACATTCCTTCAAAACAAAAAAAAAAAACTCAATAACATTTTTACCATCTTAAAACGAGTCTTGTTTTCTCATCTTAAAGCGAGATTTAGAAATTTGCCATTTCTATGTGTTCCTTCTCCCTTGCGAATAGCCTCTGCGTCCGTCTTTTAGCTTTAAGAAGAAGTAGTAGCCTCCATTGTGCTTTGTATGGCATAGTCAGAGTCTCGTTTGATTAATAGAAAATTTCCCTTTGCCTCAATATCATTTTTTTCTTAATTTTTTCTGTGGATTTTATGTATTTATCAATTTGGGTCCTTCAATTTCTCTAGCGACTAACGAATGTTTTTGTACTTCAACAATCACAACAATGATAGGGATTGACCTATTATTAGTTATGTGCTCTAAACCTAATATGAGGTAGACTTTTTTTTGAGAATAATGAGTTAAAGGATTTCTGACACAATTTACACTTGATTTCGAAATTTCATCTCCATACAACGCTGCCAACGATTTAGAGAACATTTCCAAGAAAATGCTGGTTTGAGTTTGAATATGAAACTTTCGAACTCATAAATTTCACTAGTAAACAACCGAAGCTAATTGCAGGGATGAGAGTCGATTCTTACGGTGACGTTCCACTGCAAACATTGCACTAGTACATGACTGATCATGATGTTGAGAAAACCGAGTTTGCATCATTTCTTCTGAATATCAGCAATCAAGTTACTACTTAAATTACGTCATCGGTGATTCAGATCCATGAATTGTTTCCTTGCTCGCAGCGCCATGGAATTTAATTCCAGTTAAGTCACTTAATTCCACGGGCATGCAAACCAAAGTGCAGGCCCTCATATAATATTTAATCAAATATATATCACAAACAATGGACACAGAAACAAGCCACAAGGCTTGTTGTTGAAAACAAGAAAAGACGAGTAACAACCCGAGGCCAGAAACGTAACTGCAAAGACGGGAAACAGAGGACGAAACTTCGGTGGCTTTTTATTTATTAACCATCTGAATGTTTTCACACTTATATCAATGAACCAAGAAAGGGTCATTGAATGATAAAATCCTGTAAGGATTAGTTACGTAATCGGGAACATAATTGAATAAAAATAACACAAGTAGTTTCCTAAATAGATAAGGATTAAAGTTTTTATCCATTGTCAATGTAATTAATTTTTGTTTTTACACCAACAGCATGTAGATGTCTGCCACTTAGATAAAATTACATGTACTTCAAATTTGAAATTAATTTACATGACATGCATCAATATTCATTTGTATGTACCCTGATAGTGCATAAAAAACTACTCAATAAATATGCTAATACTAAAAAGACTTAGTTTAGAATCCTACATTACCTCCCTGAAACCAATGTCTTCAAATTTTACTATACCAATCATTTTTTTCAACTTGATAAATAGTTACACATTTAATGGCTTCATGAAAATATTTGTCACTTGACTGCACTTGTGATGCTTGAGAGTTCATTTTTAACTGGCGATGGTGGGGGAAAGTTTGTGATCGCTTTGGGTCCTCGGAACCGAATAGCTGCATGATCATAAGGCATTGTAGCTTCTTCTGTTGTATCATAAGTGCCAAGCCACACCTGTTTTTGTTTAACAGGATCTCTTATCTCAGCTACCCAGCTACCCCAACGCCATTGACGCACACCATGAAACTTCTTGCACTTGTTTTCATCTTTCGACTCATCTTTTACTGTGCCTTTGCCTTTTCTCTTGTTCACCACTGCATTTATGTTGCTAGGTTTCTGTTTTACATTCCCATCACCGTTACTATTTTCTTTAGAAGAGAGGCGCTTGAATATGATCTCATTGATGTACTTTTTGACTCTACGGTGATGATCAGTGTGGCCCTCTTCAGCACTGGAAGAATCAGTGTAGTGGGTGTGACGACCCCACCTCCTCCTAGGGCGTATCCCAGGTTTTGATGGATCACTTGCCCAACTCTTGCCAGGTCTCACTCACAAGTCCATTTACAATATAAGAACCTCGATAACAAAAGCAATAGCAACTTTGGCTTAGATATATATAATTTGTGGTCATCAAATTCTCATACAGACCCAAAATATAACAAGAGATTCAAGCTCAAGTCCATCCGTTAAAACTAGAAAAAACACTAGAACAAAAGACAAGGAGTCTAGACCAAAATGCCAACGTTCTCCAACTCACTCGCCCATGATCTCGCCCCTTGTAAGAAAATAAACTAATGAAATGAGCTAACGTCCAGTAAGATACCAAGACAACATGCAAATGAAGCAGTAAGTTGTTGGTTACATATATCATAGGATAAGTCATTAACATTTCAAGTAAACAAATCAGATAAGCAATTAATACTTTCATGCATAAAGATACAGTTTGCTCTTGCGAGCCATTTCGATAGTAGCTTGACCAGGGTCCGTTGACACTCCGTCAACCATGGAAATATAGTAACAAATCCAGTAGAGCACCGCTTATCTCTAATTTCCGTCCACCGTTTAACCCCCTACCGGGTTCGAACTCCAAAAATAACAGTAGAGGCAACCTTGAAGCTGCTGTAAGAGATTTAGTCCCTCAGTGACTAACAAAAAGGGGCTAAATCTCTCTTTAAACTGTAAGTCGAGGGTTTGAATCCCATTTACAGTGAAAAAAATTTGTGGTATTAGAATCAGACCACTCTTTTGGTCTAATTAGATCTGCATATCTGCTAGTCCCTTTCAGAACTTCTTTAGACTCCCTTCCTATAAAATAGGATAGATTAGATTATATAAATGTTATCATTGCGGGAAAAAAAAGGAAGCAGTGGCAATTTTTTTTTCTGATCCCACCAAATGAATTAATGTACTGATAAACCATTAAACAAACAAACAGCTTGAATGAATGGTCAAGATGCTATACATAACGATGCTTTTATTAGAGCAAGATAAGATATAAATTTCGTTATATAATTGTGACCAATTAATCCTTCAAGGGCCATATACACCGACAAAACTAGCGGTCGACGATCCTATGTATAACTTCCCCAAGAATTCTTGTACTTCGCTAATCAAGTTATTTGTAAACAATGCCCAAATTGCCATTGATCCTTTGCCCAACAGACGAAGTTGTCTGAAAAGTTTGCCGATTTAAAATGGTCACAGCTGCAAAAAATGGTTCTTTTAATGTTATCTGGGCTCCCTGAAGATTGACCAATATTTCTGAGAAGCCAGCCTTTGGACCACTCACCCAGTATCTTCGAACTCTCGATGCAATATATTCATCAATCAGAACGTATGCACCACACTTGCTTACAGCAACTCCGAGTGGTCCAGACAGTCCATTTAGTAACAATGACAACGTTTTAGTTCTTGCATCATATTTGTATAACTTTCCTGAAGTGTCATTGCTCTGGATGATTGTGGAAAGATTCCTGCAAAACAATCAATTTTGCCCAGTTTTATTAGGCATGTCAATCTCCAAGAACGCTTAAATAATTTGATGGTATTGAAATTTTCAACGAACCTGGAGAAAAATATTGCGCCAGCATCTGTGAAGTAAACAATTTGATTAGCTTGGTCGATGTCTAATGCATTAGGAAATGCAAAAGTGGTGCCATTGAATCCAGTTGCTAGCTGAGTTGCAAGCCCTCCACCAGGTGAAACCGCTAGGAAACCGAATTTGAAGTCACGTACCCAACAGTGCCATTAACAATTTTGCAAGAACAAGGTGCAGTTACAAGGTAGTCATTTCTGTTGTTGTCAGTGATCGGCCTGATTTGTGATGTATTCACCGAGTAATAAGAAGCAATCTGCTCTTTTTTAAAGCCATCGTGCTGGTAAAGGTAAGAATTGCACGTCTTGATGCTGTTAGAGCAGACAAAAGGATATATACGACTAATCTGAGTTGGGTATGCAGAAGTTCCCATAAACAGCAAGCAGAGAGGGAGGAGAAAAACAAGGTAACCACATTTCCTGGTGCTGGAAGCCTTAAGCAGCCTTGGCTGAGGTTTGTCTTGTGAAAGGAAGGAATTATTATGACAGAATCGCTATGCAGAAATTTCGATGTTAACTACTTCCATTTGTCACTATCTGCTTGAAGCTATTACACGGATTGAATATGTTTTGGTTCATCATTGAAATGAAAATCAACACATCACCTGCAGGTTCCAATTAAAAAAAACGATTGGGATATTGCAGCCTGTAAATATCTTATTGTAGCTAACGAAGTCTCTACCAATAAACAATTGCTTCAAGCTTTTGCTGGCAATATAACCTTTGCCGATCTTTACAATGTACTACTTGTTAGCTTATGTATGTTCCTTTTTGGGTAGGTATGAGCTTATGTATGTTCGTTTCGCAACGGCCAGATGTATGCCCATCGCCTACTGCCTCTCTAGAAAGAACAGCAAGCAATAGATCATCCCAAGATCTATCTATCTCTCTTGTGTAATTGGAAATTCAAAGGTATCAGGCGATACAATTAATTTGCTGCCTAACTCGGAACCAATGCTTGGTATAGCTGTCTTCGACGTTTTTTGAGGCATGCCTTCTTCGAAAGAAGTAGATTCGACTATCACTTTGAGATATAGGTGGCAAATCAACCCATTTAATTAAATTTACCCATACCCGTCCATGAATAGATGGGTATGGGTATCTTAAGTTTTTGCATATAGGTATGTTGAATAATGTGCTAAATCAATGAGCTTGATTAATGAGGTAGTTGGAAAGCTTTCTAGATAGTTGCAATATTCTCTAGAATGATGGAAATTAAGAGAGTTAGTGGGATGGTTGGAACATTTCTCTATGTATCTAGAATGATCATAAATAGACCTTGTAAACTCCAAACCAATATAAGAGAGTGAAAGAAATAAAAAGAAAGAAACAATTGAAGCCACCCTTGTCTCCAAATATTCCTCTCAATTCTTGGCCTAATATCCAACAGATTGGTATCAGAGCTAAGGTTTCATTGCCTTAGCTCATACCCCAAAACCAGAAAATTTTGAGAGATTTCTAACTACAAGATGGCCAATCATATTAGTGATGGTCTTCCAATTCCCATATTCTCCGGTGAGCACTATGATCATTGGTTCGTAAAAATGAGAACAATTTTTAGATCACAAGATTTGTGGGAATATGTAGAGAATGGCTATAGAGAACCAGAAAGTGAAGAAGGTCTCACCAATCAAGAATTAAAGGCACTTAAAGAGCATAGGAAGAAGGATGCAAAGGCTCTTTCACACATCCAGCAAGGTGTGAGTTCAGATATTTTTTCAAGAATTATGGGAGCTGATCATGCCAAGGAAGCATGGGAGATTCTACAAAAGGAGTTTCGAGGAAATCTTAAGGTAAAGAATGTTACTCTTCAAACCCTTAGAAGAGATCTTGAAAATTTGAAGATGTGTGATGATGAAAGTATTCAAAATTACTACACAAAAATCACCACAATTGTAAATGAAATGAAAACCTTTGGTGAAGAAATTAGTGATAGCAGAATTGTTGAAAAAATTCTTGTTAGTTTGCCTCCAAAATTTGATCCAATGGTATCCATAATTGAGGAGACAAAAGATATTTCTTCAATGAGTGTTCAAGAGTTGATGGGATCGTTGAAAGCTCATGAGAGAAGATTGGCTAGACATGCTGAAAAATCTGTTAAAAGCGCATTCCAATCAAAGCTGAATGTCACCCCCAAAACCAATGAACGAGAGCCATCTTGCAACTACCAAAGAGGTGGAGACTCACAAAGAGGAGGTAGATATGGCCGTGGAAGAGGCAGAGGCAAAAATTCAAGAGGAAGAGGAAGAAACAACCTTCAAAGAGGCCTTAATGCTGAAAATTCACAACCTTGCAGCTATTGTGGTAAGACCAACCATCTTGAGAAAGACTGTTGGCATAAAGACAAACCAAAGTGCTACTATTGCAAGAGGTTTGGTCATATTGAGAAGGATTGCAGATTCAAGACCAATCACCAAGCACAATTTTCAGAAGACAAGCAAGGAGAAGGAAACTTATTCTACGCTTGTCACACAGCCACTGAAGTCAAGAACAATATGTGGTACCTTGACAGCAGTTGTAGCAATCATATGACAAGAGATAGATCCATAAGACTGAAGTGAAGATGGGCAATGGAGGCACAGTTCAAGCACAAGGATTGGGAGCAATTGGTGTCCAAACCAGGCAAGGTATGAAGTTCATTTGTGATGTTTTGTTTGTTCCTGATTTAGACCAAAATTTAATGAGTCTTGGACAGCTTCTTGAGCATAAATATGCACTTAACTTTGATGATCATGAGTGCTGCATCTATGACAAAAAGAATGGTAGACAGCTTGTGATGAAAATCCAAATGCAAGCAAATCGAAGCTTTCCAATCAAATTCAATTATAGTGAAAATCAAGCCTTGAAAGTAAATGTCAATGAAGATTCATGGTTGTGGCACAAGAGGTATGGCCATTTGAATTTTCATAGCCTCAAAGTGCTTCAACAAAGAGGGATGGCATATGGTTTACCAAGAATTGAGGAGAAACATGAAGTTTGTGAAGGTTGTGCACTTGGCAAACAACACCGGCAACCATTTCCTAAAGAAGCTGCATGGCGAGCCAAGAAGATCTTGGAGCTGATTCATACGGATATTTGTGGGCCCATGAAGACAACTTCTCATGGAGGTAACAAGTATTTCATCCTTTTCATTGATGATTTTTCAAGAATGACTTGGGTCTATTTCATGAAAGAAAAATCAGAGGTGCTTTCAATTTTCAAGAAGTTTAAAAGTCTTGTTGAGAAACAAAGTGGCTGTTACATCAAGAAGTTGATGAAGTGATCGTGGTAAGGAGTACACGTCAAATGCAGTACAAAAATTTTGTGAAGATGAAGGTTTGGAGAGGTAGCTGACCGTTGGCTATACACCACAACAAAATGGAGTCTCGGAAAGAAAGAACCAAACTGTGATGGAGATGGCAAAATCCATGTTACATGACAAAGGGTTGCCAAAGGAATTTTGGGCTGAAGCCGTTTATACAGCTGTGTATTTGCTCAATAGAAGTCCTACAAAGGCCGTGTGGAATCAAACTCCAATTGAAGCCTGGAGTGGAAGGAAACCATCAGTGAAACACTTGAAGGTTTTTGGGAGCATTTGCTATGCTCAAATTCCAAAAGAAAAGAGGTACAAGCTTGATAAAGTAAGTGAAAAATGTATTCTTGTTGGTTATAGCTCCAAGTCTAAAGGTTATAGATTGTTTAATTTGAAAACTAACAAAATCATTATTGGTCGAGATGTTGTATTTGATGAAAATGCTGCTTGGAATTGGGATGAGAAAAAGATTGTGAAGCAGGGTGTTTGCCATCATAAAGAAGAAGAAAATTCAACAAATGAAGAAGAAAATGGTGATGATTCAACACCAACAAGCAGTCCACCATCATCTCCAAATTCAAGTTTGAGTTGGAGTTCTCCAAACACAACTCCAATGAAAATGAGGAGTTTAAGTGATGTTTATGCAAGATGCAACTTTTGCATTCTTCAACCAGAAAATTTTGAAGAAGCATATGCAGAAAAGGATTGGAGAAAGGCAATGGAAGATGAAATTTATGCAATTGAGAAAAATGAGACTTGGAAGCTAGTTGAAAAGCCTCGAGACAAGGAGGTCATTGGTGTCAAGTGGATTTACAAAGTTAAGATGAATCCAGATGATTCAATCCAAAAGAAGAAGGCAAGACTTGTTGCTAAGGGTTATTCACAACAGCCCAGAATTGACTACAATGAAACATTTGCACCGGTTGCAAGATTTGATACAATTAGAGCTCTCATTGCCATAGCAGCCCAAAAAGGTTGGAATCTCTACCAACTTGATGTTAAATCTGCCTTTTTGAATGGAGAATTGAAGGAAGAGGTGTATGTTCAACAACCTCAAGGTTTTGTCAAAGAAGGACAAGAAGACAAAGTGTATAAGTTGAAGAAAGCATTATATGGATTGAAACAAGCTCCAAGGGCTTGGTATAGTCAAATTGATTCTTACTTCATGGAGCAAGAATTCAAGAAGAGTAAAAGTGAGCCAACCTTATATGTGAAAACTCAAGGTAACTCAAACATTCTCATTGTTGCTTTATACGTTGATGATTTGCTTTACACTAGTAACAATGAGAAGATAATTGCTGATTTTAAGAAAGACATGATGAAAAGATATGAAATGAATGATATGGGACTGCTACATCATTTTCTTGGTATGGAGATTTATCAACATGGTGATGGAGCTTTTATTTGTCAAAAGAAATATGCTGAAAATATTCTTGTGAAATTTGGCATGGCTGATTGTAAACCTATGGCTACACCACTTGTTGTAAGTGAAAAGCTTGTCAAGGAAGATGGTGAAAAGAAAGTTGATTCCATTTTGTATAGAAGTTTGGTGGGAAATTTGCTTTATCTCACAGCTACAAGGCCAGATATCATGTTTGCTTCAAGTTTATTATCAAGGTTTATGCACAATCCCAGTCAATTACATCTTGGAGCAGCCAAGAGAGTGTTAAGATACATCAAAGGGACACTCGATTATGGCATCAAATTCAGCAAAAACACTACTTTAAATCTGCATGGTTATTGTGATAGTGATTGGGGTGGATGCCTTGATGATATGAAGAGCACCTCAGGCTATTGTTTTTCGCTTGGTTCTGGAGTATTTTCTTGGGCATCAAAGAAGCAACAAAGCGTGGCACAATCATCAGTTGAAACTGAATATGTATCCGCAAGTTTGGCAACATCACAAACCATTTGGCTTAGGAGAATTCTTGAAGATATTGGTGAGAAGCAAAAGGAAACTACGGTGATGTTCTGTGACAACAAATCAGCAATTGACATTGCCAAAAATCCAGTTTATCATAGCAGAACTCGCCATATTGCAATCAAGCACCATTTTATTCGAGATGCAATTGAAGATGGTGAAGTTGAACTAAAATTTTGCAAGAGTGAAGACCAAGTTGCAGACATCTTTACCAAGGCACTTCCAAAAGACAAGTTCAACTATTTTCGAGAGATGTTTGGAGTTGAAGGATAGCACATTATGGGGGGAATATGTTGAATAATGTGCTAAATCAATTAGCTTGATTAATGAGGTAGTTGGAAAGCTTTCTAGATAGTTGCAATATTCTCTAGAATGATGGAAATTAAGAGAGTTGGTGGGATGGTTGGAACATTTCTCTATGTATCTAGAATGATCAGAAATAGACCTTGTAAACTCCAAACCAATATAAGAGAGTGAAAGAAATAAAAAGAAAGAAACAATTGAAGCCACCCTTGTCTCCAAATATTCCTCTCAATTCTTGGCCTAATATCCAACAAGGTATAAATGAGTTACCCAATAATACCCATCATACCCAATTAACCCATTTAGAATTGTTTTCCCCCAATCTTCTCTCTTCCCCCGCCCATTTTTTTTTCAGATTTTTTTATTTTGTTATAATGTTAACTACTTTTGTTTCACTATTATTATTATTTGTTGGTTTTATTTTATCATTTTATTTTCTCTTAATTTGTTAACTTACTCACTTTTTAGCATTACCAATTTATGATAAGTTTTAGCCTCTTTTCCTAAATTTCCAAAATGAAATTTTAAATTTACATATGAAAAAAATATTAAGGATTCAAAATTTTTGGATTAAGTTTTTATGTTAATTTGTATAGTACTTAATTTAAATTTTTATATTCTTATTATTCAATTATTAAATAGTATGTAATTTTGCGACTGTCGCGCCCCATTTTTCGCGATGAAAATAAAAATAAAGTGCAAGGTTTATAAAAGATGTGATTTTATTTTAAAACAAGTTAAAAGGGACCTAAAATGGGACTTTAAAAAGTGCGACAATTTGGGTCCAAAAAATTAGTCTAAAATGGCTTTTTAGAAAAAATAGGAGTCGCCACTTGGTATGGAGTTTTGGTGTACCAAGTCATCCAAAAAATATTTTTTTTTGACAAAAATAAAATAAATCAAAACCCTTTTTGACAACTCCAGGTCTTTGAAAACAAGAGAAAATGAATTCGGGAGTCACGATTGAAGAAAGGGAAGGCAAAGGTTCAATTGACTCAAACCTAAGGCACCCTTCCAACCTAGTCTAAGCTAGTTGCGAGGTTTAGTCAAAATTTTCCTAATCTAACCCTTAATTTTATCATATTTGGATGTTTCCTACATGGAAGCAAATCTAAATTTATAAAAAATATCGAAAGGGACAAAATGTTCATTCAAGGGTTTAATTGAACCAATCGCATTAATTGCGAATGCCAAAATAATTCCTTGAAGGTGTCACGAGTATGCAAATAATGAAATTAAAAAGTAAAGAAAAGACATTAAATTATATACATAGATATAAGTGATCAAAGAAAAATGGAATGCAACATAAAGGGTACGGGAGGCAAAAACTCGTGACATAATTTTCTTATATAGGGATTAATGGAATATTTAAACTAAAAAGTTATAATCACCCATTTTCCATGTTTGAAAAATAATTCTCCTAATATGACCAAGAAAATAAACTTACTTATCATATAATTTCTTAAATAAAATGCAATTCTAAGTGATATGATTAACACATATAGAGGATAGGGGATAATATAATAGGGAATATCATGCAAATGAGAAAAGATCCTAAAAATGAAAATATGCATGAAAATGTAGTGAATTATCACACAAAGATGAATCTAGCGCAGGACGGCCTAAAGGGTCTAGCATTGGACTAGCCCATTTCTAAAAATCTTTACTAGCGTTGGACTAGCAAGTAAACGGAGGGAGAAACCATAACTAGTGTTGGACTAGTGTGGTGACGTCATGCATTAATAATTCATAGTAAAACAAATAAGGTATAAATTAAAATAAATAACCATGTAAGAGCACGTAGCACATAACACATAAGTATAATATCTAAATGCAAAAGTCTTAAGGAAAGCGAGTAAAACATATAACACATATAACACATAAGCCACATAAGCACACAACTTACCTATTACATCGGGGAGCCTAACTACAATCTAAAACGGGAAAATATAATCAAAACAAATCTAATTATCCTATCTATTACATTTATGAGGTAATTAAATGCCTCTCGAATAATTATAAGAATTAACTAAACAAATATAAGAAAATTCGAATGAACATTTAAATCAAATAAACAAAACATATGAAAATATATAAACACATAGGAACACGTAGGAGCACATAAGAGCACGTAATTGACATTGAATTAATAATAATGGGGTACTTCCCTTTTGAAGTGGTGACTAAACGGAGTCAAATTGCCCTATTTATACTCAAAATGAACAAAAGAATCATGGCACCAATTTAATTGAAAAAATAATAATAATAATGAAAATTCACCTTAATATGTCAAACGTAAATAAATTTAAGAATATCTAAAAATTACAAGTTAAACATACTCAAAAGTAACATAATTAGCTATTAAAGCAAAGAAGCAATCATAATAAAGAGAGTCAAAATTCACCAGAGACTCAATTGAAAAAATCGAAAAACTTTTGGGGATAAAAATTATATTTTTCCAAAGTTCAGAGGTCAAAATTAAATAAAAGATAAAATTCAGGGACCAAAGTGCAATTAATTTAAGGACCTACATGAAAGAAATTTAAAATGTTATGGGCCATAGTGAAACTACTCCAAAGATCAGGGGGTAAAGTGCAATTCATAATCAGATCTTCTTAAGAAAACAGGCCATTGGGCCGAAAACTACCTAAGTCCAGCCGAAAGCCCAAGCCAAAACACTAAGCCAGCCCGTCTTCTATCACTCAAACCCAACCAAAAATAAGCATGGGTCTGACTTTCTAGCCCAACCGAAAATAAGAACAAGCCCACTAAAAAAAAAAATTAGCCCAAACCACTTTTCTTTTTCTTTTTCTTTTCTTTTTCTTCTTCACTTTTCTTTCTTTTTTCTTCCTCCACTTCCAGCCGTTTCCTTCCCTTCATCTTCGGCCAGCTGAAGAAGCTCCATGGCCGCCGCCGGCGCCCCCGCCGGACCGCCGGTTGCCGGCAATCTCTCCGATCGCCAAAATTTCTCAAAATACACCTCCCCACTCCATTTTTCGGGTAGATTCCATTTCCAAAATTAGTTTTAACAAAAAATGACCCGAAGGTGGCCAAAATGCCAAGAAACAGCCACGATTTTTTATTTTTCAATCACCCTATCTTTCACCAAAAATCATAAAAAATATATTACAATACTCCTTATAATCTCTACATTACAACTATAATCTTAGCTAACCAGAAAACAACAACAAAAGACTACATTAAGGTAAAACAGTCCCTAAAATTCTTTTTGACATTTTTTCAAACAATTAACATGCATGCATAAGAAACATTTCCTTTTCCTCAATCTAGGTCATGCCATTTCCCAATTTTTTAACAATACAACAACAACAATGCAAAGCAGCAAAAACAGGAGAAAATAAGTAACTAAATATGAATTTAACGTGAAAAACAAAACTGAAAAAAAAAAGAAAAAATACCTCTAGGATATTGCAGTCACTTGGTTGAGCTTTGTGGTGAAATTCCTAAATTCCAATGGTCTGACCGCTAGTTCCCTTGCTTCTTTTATGGCTTTGTCTGTTGGGAGCAAAGAAAAGTCCGAGAGATGTATTGGCTTGGAGTGTTTGGTTCTCTTTTTCTTTTCTTGCCTTTTTGAGGGAGAGAGCCGAGAGTTTTTTTTGGTCTAGAGTTGAGAAAGAGTGGAGTGTTTTTGTGTGTGTTGTCTGTTCCGTTTCTGAGACTAGAGAGAGCCGAGAGAGTCAGTATTGGGAGAGAAAAAGAGGAGTTTGTGTGTTGGATCTTCCAAAATGATGATTTCTTAGCTAATAAAAGAAAAGTCCATGGCCATTGAGTGTGAAATGGGTTAATAGTTAATTTGGTGAAATGACAGGTTGTCGAAACCTGTGCAATAATAAAAACCTACTCAAACTAAAAATAATTTCTGTAGATAGCAGTGAGCAGGGTCGAATCCACAGGGATTGGGAGTAATTATTTCTTTTCAAGTTCACAGTGACAAGGGGTTGTTTTGTGCAGAAGGTGACAATCAAAGAAATTCAACTAAAATCTAAGAAGCTACTAAAAATTAAATAACAAATTACTAAAATCAAATGGGTGATAATTGAGGATCTAGCCAAGAAATAACTTTAGCAATGGTTCATCTAATTGATCATTGATGCAGAGCCAATTCCAATTATTTATCAATAAATAGGTTATAACTACTGATAGGATGCATTTTAGTGGGTATTTTGGGTATTATTGCGCAATAAATTGACTAAATATTTTCCTTAATTGGGTGGATTCTACTGATATTTTGTTTTGGGTGCTAATTGCAGGAATGGGTGCTGAAAAGTGCTTAAATTCAACTTTTAGAAGATTCATCGGACGTGGGGCCCGTTTGAGAAGCTGAAGAAACCTAATTGTAATAGATTTTATTTTAATATATTTCTAGGGAGTCTGGCTGCAAATTTTGAAGAAGTAACAATTTTTCGGCTATTGTGGGAGATTGTATTTATCTCTCGCGCGGCTTAGGTCAGGGGGAGTCTTTTTCTTTTGTTTTTGAAGGAGCTGAGGGGGCCGCAGCTTTGCAAGGCGGCGAGGACAAAAGTTTTTCTGGCTGGACTCTTGTATTGCTTTGGATCTTTTTGGTTGACTTAGGAATTGGAGGCTTTGAAATTGCATTGACCCAATGGATACATCAAGCAATTGAAACCTTTTCTCTCGTAGCTTTTGTTGAGCAATCAGAAGGGAGGCCATTATTGTTGACTTTTGGGACTCAATGCTTTACAAATGGCTTTGACCGAAATCATCAATGGAAAAAACCTTTCTCTCGTGTGTCTTGCATAGAAATTAAGGGAACAAAGCCAAAAGCTAGCCGCCGTTGTTGACTTCTGGCTCTGGTTCTTTTACTTTGTTTTAATACAATCGGGGAGAGCAATCAAGATCATCCGCACTTCTTGGTTTGGAAACAATTGAGAGGCCCGATTCAACGACTTTCCCCAATTCTCCACGCGCGCTTGGTCCTCCATTAATGGAGGGCTAATACTCTAATTCTAGCCGAGGGGTCAACTGACGAATTGGTTCAACGATTACTGTGAGATCTAAACCGTTTTTAATTATTTCCCTCATTTATTAGTATTCATATGTTCCTTGATCTTCATTGTTATAGCCTTGTGTATGATTGATTAGTGCGCAATAATTAATTATTCACATAGGCTATTTTGCTATATAGGGGTAATTGAATCCGTAATTGTTCGTTATCCCTATCTTAGTAGCAACTGGCGTAATTGGGTTTATGTCAGGGGAATATATGATCTAATTTGAATAAACTCTCGTAGCGTGTTTATCGGTTAGGTTTGGGCCTTTTTAATTATTAATGCAATCTGGAAATTAAATCCTACGGTCGTACCTATGGTTGTTTTTGGGTTAGAGAAATAACTAACGGTCGTACCTTAGCTATCGATAAATTAAGAAGAGGTTGGTTGTTTAGCGCATGCGAGGCAACTATAACCAATCTATTAGTAAATGTTGGAATTACCTCTGAATCAATGATCAGTTGCTTGAACCATTTCTAAAGTGTACCCTTGGCTAAAGTTTCTCTTAATTATTTCTTTAAATTAATTATTTTCTGCAGTTACTTTATTTTTAGCATTTAATCGTGAAAACCCCCATTTGTCTCGATTCAAAAAGGAACAAATTCCTCTCCAGTCCCTGAGGAGACGACCCTGCTTACCACTATCTACTAGTTAGTGAATTCAGTTAAATAATTAATTCAGGTATATCGGATTAAGCAAACTCTTCGGGAACAGGGTGAATCAAGTAACCCATTGCACACCTAGAGTCCCTGCTCCAGTACTCGAATTGATTATTGACTGCTTTAGGTGGTAGTTAGGTTTTATTTATTATTATTACACAGGTTCGGCACCTGTCAATTTTTGGCACCGTTGCCGGGGACTGGCGTTTGGATTATTTGCTTCTTTTTGAATTCAGTTTTTATTTTGTTTTATTTTATTTTTCTTTTTCTTGGTATTTTTGCTAGTTTATGCCCCGTTCTTCTCGCACAGGTGACTTGGTATACGATCCTGAAGTTGAGAAGGCAGCGCGTAGGCGAAGGCAAGAAACCAAGAGACGGAAAGAAGGGCACTTATTTTCTGAAAATGAGTCAGTAGAAAACGAATTTAGCATGGCCAACACCCAGACATTAAGGGAGTTGGCTACCCCAGACCTGACTCATCAGCCCTTGTGCATCACGTTCCCAACTCTGGCTGAAAATACCTCTTTTGAGCTGAAATCGGGGTTGATTCAGCTCCTGCCTTCGTTCCATGGTCTTTCTGGTGAAGAACCCCACAAACATGTCAAGGAATTCGAAGTAGTTTGCTCTAGCATGAAACCTCCTGGGGTCACTGAGGAGCAAATAAGACTGAGAGCCTTCCCCTTCTCTCTCAAGGATGCAGCGAAGGATTGGCTATACTACCTACCTGCAAGTAGTATCACCACGTGGGCACAATTGAAGAAGAAATTCCTGGAGAAATTTTTCCCCGCATCCCGGGCTGCAAGTTTGAGAAAGGAGATTTGCAGTATCAAGCAGTACTCCGGGGAGTCATTATACGATTTTTGGGAAAGGTTCAACAAGTTGTGCGCTAGATGCCCACAGCATCAGATTAGTGAACAACTGTTGATCCAGTACTTCTATGAGGGACTCCAGTCAACTGACAGGAGTATTATTGACGCTGCGAGTGGAGGAGCCCTGGCGAACAAGACACCGAGGGAAGCGTGGGACCTTATTGAAGCCATGGCAGAAAACTCTCAGCAGTTCGGCTTCCGTGAGAGCAATCCTACCCGTAGAGTCAATGAGGCAGAGACGTCATCCATCCAGCAGCAACTGTCAGAGTTGACGTCTGCTGTCAGGCAATTGGCCATGAGAGACACACCGCGAGCAAAGATGTGTGGAATCTGTACTAGCATGGATCACTGCACGGATTCGTGCCCCATTCTACAAGAGGACGGGGCGGAACAGGTAAATATGGCCGGAGGCGTGCCCGCGCCCCGCAGGCAGTATGACCTGTATTCCAACACATACAACCCCGGTTGGAGACACCATCCCAATCTCAGTTATGGGAACAGGCAACAGGGTTCATTCCCGAATCGTCCACCAGGGTTCCACCAGCCTTGGCAACCAAAATCTCAACCCTCATCCTCCAATTCAGAAAGCTCCTTGGAGGACCTAGTCAAGAATCTGGCCACGACTACTACCAACCTGGCCACGACTACTACACAGCTTCAACAGGAGATCAGATCCTTGGCCGCGAAAAACGCGCAGCTCCAGCAGGACACCAAAGCTGACAAGAAGGACCAAGATGTTCGAATAAGTCAACTGGCAACTGCCATCAACCGCTTGGAGTCTCACGTTTATGGGAAACTGCCATCGCAACCCGAGGTAAATTCCAGGAATGTAAGTGCCATGACGCTGAGGAGTGGCAAGGAGTTGGAAGGGCCTAAAGTGAAAAATTCAAAAAGCAAAAGCGAGGAGGAGATAGAAAAGGAAATTGAGGAGGAAGGACGTGTTCGTGAGGATCCTAAGGTAACCTCCACCTCTCCACTCACTATTAGCTCTAACTTACCTCCTTTTCCGTGCAGGTTGGAAAAGACAAAGAAGGTAGAGAAGGAAAAAGAGCTCTTGGATGTGTTTCGGAAAGTGGAGATCAACATCCCCCTGTTGGATGCAATCAAGCAGATACCGAAGTATGCTAAATTTTTGAAGGACTTGTGCACCCACAAGAGGAAGTTAAGGGGAGATGAACGAGTGGCGGTGGGAGAAAACGTGTCAGCTATACTCCAGAGAAAACTCCCACCAAAATGTGGAGACCCAAGTATGTTCACCATTCCCTGCAAGATAGGAGGTACTCCAATTAGGAAAGCAATGCTGGATTTAGGGGCGTCAATTAATGTTATGCCTAAGATAATCTATGCTTCTCTGAATCTTGGCCCGTTAAAAGGCACAGGCATTATAATCCAACTTGCAGACCGTACCAATGCTTACCCGGAAGGGTTAGTTGAAGATGTTTTGGTACAGGTCAATGAGTTAGTTTTTCCTGCAGATTTCTATGTCCTAGACATGGGGGACGAAAGGGCACTAAATCCATCTCCTATTTTGTTAGGTAGGCCATTTTTAAGCACTGCTAGGACGAAAATATATGTAAATGAGGGTACTTTGTCGATGGAGTTTGATGGGAAAATTGTAAAGTTTAATATTTTTGATGCGATGAAGTACCCAAATGAGTCTAACTCTGTTTATGCTGTAAGTGTTGTTGAGCCCCTTGTGCAGGAAATATTTGAATTGGATGGGGTTGATGCACTAGCAGTGGCATTAGCCAAACATCTTGAGTTGGGAGCAACTTCTGATGTGGGACTGAGCGATGAGTTATACTGTGCAGTTGGAGCACTGCATTCGCTCCCACCAATCACCCCGAGGTATGAGCTCACGTCTGTCTTCGTACCAGAAACTCAAACGAAATTGTTGCCTTCAATTGTTCAGGCACCTGAGTTGGAGCTCAAGCCTCTTCCGAAGCACCTGAAGTATGCATTTCTCGGAGATAATGAGACGTTACCAGTTATCATATCTGCACACCTGTCACCAGGGCAAGAAGACAACTTGATTCGCCTTCTTCGAGATCATAAGGAGGCGATTGGGTGGAGTGTAGCAGATATCAAACGAATTAACCCCTCCTTATGCATGCATCGGATCCGGCTTGAGGATGATGCAAAGCAAGTTAGACAAGGGCAACAGAGATTGAACCCACTAATGATGGAAGTGATCAAGAAGGAGATACTTAAACTCCTAGAGGTGGGGATCATCTTCGCCATCTCAGATAGTCCTTGGGTGAGTCCCGTGCAAGTAGTCCCGAAAAAAGCGGGAGTAACTGTTGAGGAAAACCAAGAGGGTGAGATGGTCCCGGTGAGGAAACCCACAGGATGGCGCCAGTGCATTGATTACCGGCGTCTGAATGCTGTGACAAAGAAGGACCACTTCCCTCTACCTTTTATTGATCAGATGATAGAAAGGTTAGCTGGCCGTGTCTATTATTGTTTTCTTGATGGTTTCTCTGGTTATTTTCAGATAGCAATAGCACCAGAGGACCAGGAGAAAACTACCTTCACCTGCCCCTTCGGTACTTTTGCATACCGGAGGATGCCTTTCGGCCTCTGCAATGCTCCAGCCACTTTCCAGAGGTGTATGGTAAGTATATTCTCTGAATACGTAGAAAAGATTATTGAGGTGTTTATGGATGATTTTAGCGTGTATGGAGATAGTTTTGATGAATGCCTTGATAATTTAGCTTTAATTTTGAAAAGATGCATTGAGACAAATTTGGTTCTGAATTGGGAAAAATGTCATTTCATGGTGGATCATGGCATTGTTTTAGGGCATGTAGTTTCGGCCAGGGGTATAGAAGTAGATAAAGCAAAGGTTGATATTATTTCTGCTTTGCCTTACCCCGTAAGTGTACGGGAGGTGCGTTCCTTTTTTGGTCATGCAGGTTTCTACAGGAGATTCATAAAAGACTTCTCGAAAATTGGAGCGCCCCTGTTCAAACTGTTGCAAAAAGATGTAGCATATGATTTCACCGAAGAGTGCAAGGTGGCATTTGACAGGTTGAGGGACTCATTGACATCACCACCTGTTATCCAACCTCCAGACTGGAACCTCCCATTTGAGATAATGTGTGACGCGAGCGACTATGCAGTGGGAGCGGTATTGGGACAACGGATTGGCAGAGCTGCTCATGCAATCTACTATGCATCCAAAGCGTTAAATGGAGCTCAACTCAACTACTCTACAACAGAAAAAGAATTGCTAGCTGTGGTTTTTGCATTAGAAAAATTTAGACCTTATTTGTTAGGTGCAAAAATAACAGTTTTCTCTGATCATGCAGCCTTGAGATACTTGATGACGAAGAAGGATGCTAAACCAAGGCTCATCAGATGGATCCTGCTCCTTCAGGAGTTCAACTTGGAGATTAAGGATAAAAGTGGGGCAGAAAATTTAGTTGCTGATCACTTGAGCCGCTTACTTGCTCATAAGGAGGAGCCACCATTGAGGGAGGCATTTCCAGAGGAACAACTACTTACTGTGAACGCGTCTGTACCCTGGTATGCCGATTTAGTAAATTTCTTAGTGACTAATCAAGTGCCTGCAGGGTGGCCGAAGGCTAAGAGAGACAAGTTGAAAAGTGATGCTAAATATTACATTTGGGACGACTCGTACCTTTGGAGATAATGTTCGGATCAAGTTCTAAGAAGATGTGTGAGTGCAGGTGAGTTCCACTCTATTTTAAATTTCTGTCATTCATTTGCATGTGGAGGGCATTTTGGGCCCAAGCGAACAGCTCGCAAAGTGTTAGAGAGTGGCTTTTACTGGCCTACCCTGTTCAAAGATGCTTATTTGTTCTGTAAATCCTGTGATAGGTGTCAAAGGGTGGGGAATATTTTTCGTAGGGACCAAATGCTTCAAACCCCCATGTTGTTTGTTGAAATTTTTGATGTCTGGGGGATAGATTTTATGGGTCCTTTTCCCTCATCTTTTGGTTTCCTATACATTTTACTTGCTGTAGATTATGTCTCTAAATGGGTGGAAGCCAAAGCCACCCGTACTAATGATTCTAGAGTGGTTGCAGAATTCTTAAAGTCTAATATCTTCGTCCGTTTTGGAATGCCAAGAGCTGTAATTAGTGATAGAGGGACACATTTCTGCAACAAGACTATCATTGCCTTGTTTCGAAAATACGGTGTACTCCATAAGGTATCCACACCGTATCACCCGCAGGCAAACGGTCAGGCCGAAGTGTCAAACAGGGAAATCAAGTCGATCTTGGAGAAGATGGTGCGTCCGGATAGGAAGGATTGGAGTTTAAAGCTTGAAGACGCACTATGGGCGTATAAAACCGTGTATAAGACGCCAATTGGGATGTCTCCTTATAGACTTGTTTTCGGTAAGGCTTGCCATCTCCCCGTGGAGTTCGAACACAAGGCGTTTTGGGCAGTGAAGCAGTGTAACATGGGATTAGATGAAGCAGAGGTCCAAAGGAAATTGCAGCTACAAGAGTTAGAGGAAATAAGAAATGAAACGTATGAGAATGCCACGATCTATAAGGAAAAGAGTAAAATCTTTCATGATCAGCAGGTTTCTAGGAAAACTTTTGTAGTGGGGCAAAAAGTCCTCTTGTATCACTCAAGGCTTAAACTTTTTCCCGGTAAGTTGCGTTCTCGCTGGATTGGTCCATTTGTCGTTTCTAATGTGTTCCATTATGGTGCAGTGGAGATCCAAAGTTTAAAAACGGAGAAAAAGTTCATGGTGAATGGCCATCGTCTCAAACCTTATTATGAGGGTTTCTATGTTGAAGAAGTAGAAGTTGAACACCTCCAAGATCCACTTTATCATGCTTGAGGGTTTTGGCCATGTCTAGCCAAAGACATTAAAGAAAGGCGCTACTTGGGAGGCAACCCAAGACTATTTGTTTTAGTTTTCATGCATTTTTTAAGTTTGAGTTAAGTGTTAGTGTCAATTAATGGTTTGATGTTTGGTGGCAGGGAATTAGCGGTTAGGCGTGCCCACGCCAGGTGGTCATGCCTGAAGAAAAGGAATTTTCGCTCAGGTTCTGCGAACTCCATAGTAGATAGACGTGCCCACGCCAGATGGTCACGCCTGAAGAAAAGGAATTTTCGCTCAGGTTCTGCGAACTCCATAGTAGATAGACGTGCCCACGCCAGGTGGTCACGCCTGACGGAGGAAATTTTCGTTCAGGTTCTGCGGGCTTCATAGCAGTTAAGCGTGCCCACGCCAGGTGGTCACGTTTCAAAAAAAAAAAAAAAAAAGTTAAAAAGACCAAATTGCCTTTGAAAAAAAATGAAGAAAGGAAAATTTTCAAAGGACCCGTAGCCCTACTCCTTCTTTCTTCTTCTTTCTTTTCTTTTTCTTTCTTCTTCTTCCTTCTTTTCTTTCTTTTCTTCTTTCCCCTCTATTGCCCTGTCCGCCGCCGCAACCCTGCAAGCCGTCGGATCGCGACTCAGCCCAGCGCGCCGCCCATCACTCCAGCTGCCCAGCTGCGCGCCGCCACTTGCAGCGCCGCACGCCACCAGGCGCACGCGAGCTCCAGCAGCCTCGCGCCTCCTCCGCCCTCTGCTCGGCCGCCTCCTCCGCCAGCGCAGCCCAGCCCGCGCGCAGCGAGCAGCGACGCCGCTGCACTCACCGCCGCCTGGCCGCACGAAGCAGGCGCCCACTGTGCGCGCAGCTTCACCAGCCACCAGCTGCCTACGCACGGCCAGCTCGCGCGAGCAACGCCCCACCGCGCGCACGGATCAAGCCAGCTGCGCACGGTGCGCAGTCATCAGCCCAGCACGCCCGCTGCCCAGCCGTGTCTCGCCACCAGCAGTTCCTCTGCGCGCAGCTTCCTCTGCAGCCTCAGCACCAGTCCAGCCTTCGCGCGCAAAGCAGCAGGCAGCCAGTCCACCAGCAGCTTGCTTTGCGAGCAGCCAGCGCGCCACGTCCCTCTCCCTCTCTGAGCAGCAGTGCGCACGGACCAGCAACCATCAGCAGTTTCCTGCGCAGATCCAGCTCCTCAGCGGACCAAGCCCAGCAGTTCGTGCCTTCAGCTCCTCTCCAGGCGCGCAACCCCAGCGCGTAGTCAAACCCAGACCGCGCGCCTCCTCCGCGCGCGTACATAGCCCGCCTTGCACCAGGGCGCAAACAGCGCGCGCCTGCCCTCGCGCACCAGCTGACACCTCCAGACCACCTCTGCTCCATACTTCACCAAACCCACTGCCTACTCCAACACCTCTGGTGATTTCTTTCTTTAATTTTCCGTTATTCAGTAGCTGAGGCCAGATTATTAGTTCGTTATTAGCTGATGCCAGAATTTTACTTTCTTAGCTGAGGCCAGATTGTTAATTTCTTGCTGTTGGGGTGCTGTGATATATCTATGGTGGATTGTTGATTGTTTGAAAAATTCTGTGCTCAACCAGTGGTATTTGGTGAAAATTTTGCTCTAGTTGCCTGTTTATTTAGGTTTTGAGGGGGTTTTTGCTCTGTTTATGTGATTAATTACTTTTTGGGTTGATTTGGGTAGTGTTGGAAAGTATTCACAGGATTAATTAGTTTTTGGGTGGGATTATTGTCTGTTTTTGCACTCGTCTGTGGTTGGGAGCTGTGACTGGGAATCCCTTGCTTTGTTGGCTGTTTGTGGACATATTTTTGAACACCTTTACCTAGCCTTTGCCCTGCCCTTTGATCTCAAATGACAAAACCCAAAACCAAAGGAAAGAACAAGCCTTCCACTTCAACCCCTCAGCCTACGGTCCCCTTAGAGGGACCTGCACCATCGACTGGGCCTGGAGGGCCCCGTACCCGTCTTGGGCGGAATAGGGAGGTTCATATCTCCTCTCCTACCCACTTTGGCGGCAATTTGACCTTCACCCGGGCTGCCGACAAGGAGCGGTATGCCTCGACTTGCACGAGGAAGATAATTCCTTGTAAATATATCCATGGCCCTACACTTGATATGCTAAACCTTAGGGATGAGGTCACGCAGCACTTGACTAACGTAGGCTGGACCCGCTATGCTTCTATCAATCAACCCGCTTTTACTGAACTCACATGGGAATTCTATGCTACCTTTGAATTTAATATTCCTGATGAATTCTCCGTTACCACTCCTGAGGTAGTGAGGTTTCGATTAATGGGTAGAGAGTTCAACCTATCTATCATTGAGTTCAATTTGGCTCTTGGGTTTATTGATATTCCCTACTCCCAGAGTGAGGAGTATATGCGCAGTGTGTGCGAGTACTCGGAGCCATTCTTCTCTCATTACCTTGATTATTGGAGCGGTTTGTCGGTGGACCGACAAGTCTATGACCCCAGTCAGTCTAAGGCTTCTTATCTTAAGAGCGCCGCCTATCGTTATTTACATAGATTCATGGCCTATAGTTTCTCAGGTAGGAAGGATAGCTCGGGTACTCTGACCAAGCCCGAGTTCTTTTTCGTTTGGTGCATGGTCACTCGGATTAGGGTCAATTTGGGTAGCTGGTTTGCCCTCCACCTCCGAACTGTGCTAAGTCAGAAAAATAAACCATTGATCTTAGGCTCATTTATCACTCAGTTGGCTGTCAATCTTGGGGTTTTGGACTTAAATAATCATAACTTGCATCGTGCTTGTATTATGGAGCCCCTTGATTTGGTTTGTTTGGAGAAAATGGGTCTTGCGAGACAGGTGAATGGCGCTTTCCAGTTTGCCCCCCCGGGGCCAATCTCTGTTCCTCCGAAGCGCAACGCTTCCAAATCTACTGCCCCGGGGGCGGGAGGTCCTTCCACGGATGCTCCCGGACCATCCTCTTCGGCACCTCCACCATCTTCGTCCGTCGATAGTCAGCTTGCAGCCCTCCGGTTCCAGATGCAGCACATGGACACTCGTATGGATCGGATGGAGCGTCAAATGGGCGGGATGGCCCAGAATATAGCGCAGTATCTCCATCACGTGGGCTTCCGCCCGCCTTTTCCCCCGCAGCCGTGATTCATTTCTGCCTTCCTCCGTTTAAGGGAAGTGTTGTTGCCCCGATACCTTTGTTTTGATCTTTTTTTTGCTTACATTGGGGGCAATGTAAGGTTTAGGTGTGGGGGAGGGTTGATTATGCTTTGGACTATGCTCTGGTTGTGTTTTTAGTTGAACGATGATGAATGCAAATTTAGATATGAGCGTACATAGTAAGTTCATGCCATGGGGTGTTCTACTTTCCTTGATGACAAATTGATTGATGAATACGCTGAACTTGACATAAGTTTGACCACTTGTGCGATTTTTGGGCCTAATTTTTTCGTTTGTTTGAGTGGTTATTGCACATGGTTTGTCATTCTAGAACTTGCTCGGTTATGCATGTCAAGACCACATTTAAATGAATTTAATGCATTGAAATGATAGGGCACCTAGGAATGAGCCATTTTTGGACTTTCTTAAAACCAGCCCTTGGATTATTTACTACCATTAGAGAGCCAAGTTGAGCCTTAACCCCTATTCTTTGCTTGAGACCCTAGTTTTTTGCCGAAAAGCCTCTCTTTAGACTTTCTTTTGAACCTCGTGTGAAGAAATGTTTTGATTTCATTATACAGAATTTTGAAATATTACTTGAGGGGCATCGTACCTATTTATGAAAAAGAAAAAAAAAGAAAAAGAAAGGTGCAAAGAAGACGAAGTGCAGGAAATCAGTAAGGTTGATTCTTATGGTGCTGGTTGGGAGTTATTGTACAAAAGTTGTATTCAAAAAAAAAAAAAAAAAAAAAGAAGAGCAAAAAAAAAAAAAAAAAAAAGGCGTGCCAAGAAAGAGTCGAAGGTTGTGGCAAGTGCTAATTCACTTCACTTGTGTGATGGTTGAGATGCCTTTAAATTTCAAATGTGCAAGAATCTGTGTAATGAATTTCTGAGCACTTTCTTTATACTTTTGCACCCGTTTGACTCCTTTTTATCCTACCTTCTCACCCTAGCCCCATTACAACGTTTTGAAGTCCCTTGATTGCTGCATTTAAATTGATAAGTAAGTGGTGGAGATATGATATAAGAGCAAGCTTATGGTAGTGTCATTCTATTGTGTTGATTTGAGAGTCATCTTATATATATTTCATATACACTTTGGAGTGAATGAGTGCACTTTGAACTGCGAGCATTGTTGATTTGGTATATTCTGATTTCGATGAGTTTATTGGGAAATTTGGGAATGCCGTTTTTGGGTATGAACTGCTGTGATTAGCTTCGTATCCTGATTGTACTTCTGAGTTAGTTATGCTTGAGGGCAAGCATAGTTCAGGTGTGGGGGAGATTGATAGGATGCATTTTAGTGGGTATTTTGGGTATTATTGCGCAATAAATTGACTAAATATTTTCCTTAATTAGGTGGATTCTACTGATATTTTGTTTTGGGTGCTAATTGCAGGAATGGGTGCTGAAAAGTGCTTAAATTCAACTTTTAGAAGATTCATCGGACGTGGGGCCCGTTTGAGAAGCTGAAGAAACCTAATTGTAATAGATTTTATTTTAATATATTTCTAGGGAGTCTGGCTGCAAATTTTGAAGAAGTAACAATTTTTCGGCTATTGTGGGAGATTGTATTTATCTCTCGCGCGGCTTAGGTCAGGGGTAGTCTTTTTCTTTTGTTTTTGAAGGAGCTGAGGGGGCCGCAGCTTTGCAAGGCGGCGAGGACAAAAGTTTTTCTGGCTGGACTCTTGTATTGCTTTGGATCTTTTTGGTTGACTTAGGAATTGGAGGCTTTGAAATTGCATTGACCCAATGGATACATCAAGCAATTGAAACCTTTTCTCTCGTAGCTTTTGTTGAGCAATCAGAAGGGAGGCCATTATTGTTGACTTTTGGGACTCAATGCTTTACAAATGGCTTTGACCAAAATCATCAATGGAAAAAACCTTTCTCTCGTGTGTCTTGCATAGAAATTAAGGGAACAAAGCCAAAAGCTAGCCGCCGTTGTTGACTTCTGGCTCTGGTTCTTTTACTTTGTTTTAATACAATCGGGGAGAGCAATCAAGATCATCCGCACTTCTTGGTTTGGAAACAATTGAGAGGCCCGATTCAACGACTTTCCCCAATTCTCCACGCTCGCTTGGTCCTCCATTAATGGAGGGCTAATACTCTAATTCTAGCCGAGGGGTCAACTGACGAATTGGTTCAACGATTACTGTGAGATCTAAACCGTTTTTAATTATTTCCCTCATTTATTAGTATTCATATGTTCCTTGATCTTCATTGTTATAGCCTTGTGTATGATTGATTAGTGCGCAATAATTAATTATTCACATAGGCTATTTTGCTATATAGGGGTAATTGAATCCGTAATTGTTCGTTATCCCTATCTTAGTAGCAACTGGCGTAATTGGGTTTATGTCAGGGGAATATATGATCTAATTTGAATAAACCCTCGTAGCGTGTTTATTGGTTAGGTTTGGGTCTTTCAAATTATTAATGCAATCTGGAAATTAAATCCTACGGTCGTACCTAGGGTTGTTTTTGGGTTAGAGAAATAACTAACGGTCGTACCTTAGCTATCGATAAATTAAGGAGGGGTTGGTTGTTTAGCGCGTGCGAGGCAACTATAACCAATCTATTAGTAAATGTTGGAATTACCTCTGAATCAATGATCAGTTGCATGAACCATTTCTGAAGTGTACCCTTGGCTAGAGTTTCTCTTAATTATTTCTTTAAATTAATTATTTTCTGCAGTTACTTTATTTTTAGCATTTAATCGTGAAAACCCCCATTTGTCTCGATTCAAAAAGGAACAAATTCCTCTCCAGTCCCCGAGGAGACGACCCTGCTTACCACTATCTACTAGTTAGTGAATTCAGTTAAATAATTAATTCAGGTATATCGGATTAAGCAAACTCTTCGAGAACAGGGTGAATCAAGTAACCCATTGCACACCTAGAGTCCCTGCTCCAGTACTCGAATTGATTATTGACTGTTTTAGGTGGTAGTTAGGTTTTATTTATTATTATTGCACAGGTTCGGCACCTGTCAACTACCAAACAAGCGATGGCAGTCAACTCCTCCTTACTGTGTCAGTGATTAAGGTACGCCCGTTAATCACTGCTCTAATTGAGAAATAATCCTAGATACGCCCGTAAGATTTAATTTTCCAATTACCTTACGTATTAGAGGAGCCCTATTCTAACCAAATAACGCACTACTAGGGTTATTTTAGATTAGCCCGCGTATTCCCCTGACACAAATCTAATCATGCCAGTTGTCACTATTTTGAGGTAATTAAACAATTACGGATTTAACACCTTAATTGACAATAGATTATTAAATTAACTAATTATCCGGATCCAAGACAATCAATTAATTAAATAACCATAAGTACTGAAATCAAAGAATATGCGAATACCAATAAATAAAAGAAAAAGATAAAATTAAATCGATCTCACAATTTTTAGGCGAATCAAAACCTCCGTTGTTCCTTAACTAGACAAAGGGATTTAGTTCATCTCGAATGAAAAGAACCCACAAGAAATTGTAAAGAGAGCCGCGGCCATTGTCCCTTGAATTTGGGGAAATTCAATTCGGTTCCAATGTTTGAAAAGATAGCAAAGCTACAGCAATTGATTCTATGGTTTCTACTTGTCCAATCATACGAGAAGGAAAAGGAAAAGCTACTTGAGCCCACAAGGAAAAGTCAAAAGACTAAGCCAAAAAGTTGTCTGCCATTATTTGCTCTATTCCTCTCTAATGTCCTCAAGGCTGTGCGGCGGCTCTCCTTCCGGAGAGGAAGAAGCCTCCCTCGAGGTTTGCTTTCTTTTCCCTTTTTTCTAGTTGCTGTCTTCGGTCAAAATTACCAAAAAGGTCCTGTATCTCCTTGTTCCAAGAATGCCCTTGATTGCCTGCTATTTGAACTCTTTTCCGATAACTGTCAAATTGGCACTTATTATGGTATTTTCATTCTACTCCCTGAAATATATGCCAAATACAAAAAGTGAGTAGAATCCAGCAATTAATCCACATCGGGTCAAGTAATAGGGAAAATTAATATTAAAATAAATGATAAAATTGCAACCTATCAATCCCCCCCACACCTAAACCATGCTTGTGCTCAAGCATGAGAACAGCAAACAAACACCAATATTTGATAGTGACTATTGCTCTATCTAATAAATTGCCAAGATACCAAGAAAAACAATAATCAAGCATCAGTGATCAAGATCCAAGAAATATCACTTTGGTTAGCTTCTAAACCACAAACTCCTCTAATTTCAGGTTAACTAATCTAAGAAAAAAGAATGACGCATGACATTTATCAGTAAATGGTCCAACTATTAACCAAAATCTCAACATTAAATCCATAAATCGGCAAGCTGACTTTTATTATACACTAACACAACCTTCACTTTTTATCACATTTTTCTACTTTTCTCTTTTTTTTATTCTTTTTTTTTTTTTTTGCTTTTCTCAATAGCAACAAAAGACTTAGTCGCTGGCCATGTGAGCTTTTTGACGCGAACTCTGACATTTGTTAGATGAAAGAGTCCGGTTACTCAGCTTCTATCGCCACGTGATCACGTACTCATAGCAATTACTACTTTTTGACGCGAGAATCGACACTTTTAAGTGCAGATTCCCGGTTACTCAGTAGTAACTAATAGCGGAGTACAGTCAAGTTTATTTATAGCTAAAAATCAAAAACTCAATATAACACAAGAACCAAAAGAAAACTTGCATCAGCTAGCTTCATTTTCAAACATGGAGAACTAAAGTTAATAACCGGACCACTTCACATGAAAAATGCCAACAATCATTCCCTATACCTAAAAAAGTTAACCAAAAATTAGAAAAATCAATCAATTACTGATATTCACCAGAGGGATATTCCTGAACTCAACCACATTAACCTGATACCCTTTTATTACTAAAACTCGGCAATAGCAGAAATAGAGGCAACAATCCAACATCAAACTTTGGCACCACTTATGAGCTAATCACTAAAAAGGAAGAAAGAAATTGAACGAGAGGTGGACAAATAGCAAATTAAAAAGAAAGCAAAAACATCTAAAAAACTAAAAAGCAGAAAAAATAGCACAGCTACCCCCCCACACCTAGATCCTACATTGTCCTCAATGGAGGAAATAAAGCAATTAAAGTGAAAAGGACAACGAAACTTCCCTCTCGAGTGACTAAGGGGTCGGCGGGAACGGCGGAGGGGAATCGATGTGGTGAGACATCAATTCAACCAGCAAATGCAAAACTCTGTCCACCCAAAATCTCAACAAAGTCTCCAATAATGTGCTAAATCCAGCAATATCAGTTCAGGACTTTAGTAATAGCAGTGCAGTCACAAGCCCTTGGCAGTCAATCAGATCTCTAACCAAATATAGTTAACAAGTACTCGCACCCTTACCATTGGTGCAAATCGCAATTCAAAATTAATGAGATTTCTATAGCAGAGCAGATCAGTAGTAAAGCAATAGCCCCAAGTGTTAATCTAGTCACAAGAAAGATTCTAAACCTCTAAAGAAGAGCAACAGGCGACTAGAATTCCAATGAATAGAGCAAGTAGAGGAACCGTAGGTGGGAACCCAGTCCACCGAAGTCAATAAACAAACCCAAGAAACAAATAAGTCCGCAAATGAGTCAACAAATTGCACAAATGATCAGATCAAAATCACAGACACTGTTCCTCCAAATCAGCAATATAAACCAATATCCAAAATGCCCTCAAAAACTCGATTAAAAACTACTAATGCCAACAAGGAATGCAGTTGCCAAATTAAATCAACCAAAATTTCAACAAGCACAACACTGGCCGAGATTCTTCCCAAAATATCACAGACAATTGTTAAAATTCCAGCCCACCCAAGAACTTCAACAATTGCACCCAAAAGCTCAACAATTGCCCCCAGCAGTCAACAAGTCAGGCAACAGTAGTGCAGTAATTCGGCAATAACGACTCAATATATACCCTCAACTGGCAATCAAGCATCTACCCACAAAAGCAAGTGAAATTATCTCAACGACCTAATGGTTCACCACACAGAATTCACTTCCACCCAACGAAATAGTTGAAGTCACTAAGATGAACACGTTAGTCAATCGTCACAGAAAATTCTAACAAGCAAACCAGCTCCTAACAGGGCAAATTAAGCGGCACAAGCTCCTGATTCAATAGGCAATATTAGAAATAACTCAACCAGAATCCCAAAAGAAACCTCAACGAACTTAGTAGTTGAAAGCAATGGTCAGAATATTTCTCAGCAATTCAATTAGATGCACCCAACTGGAGGAAGCAATGTAAATGGCATAGAAACTTCCCAATTTAACAAACAAGTGCAATATTTCAGCTTACCCAAAATTTCAACAAATGGCTCCAGTTGGCCAGTCAAAATCTTAATTCAAAATCTGCAATTTCAATGAAAACGGCTTAGATATTGGACACTACAAACGCAGCCAACCAGATAGAGGTACCAAATTAAGGTCCAGTTACTCCACCAGTACCACAGGTATAGCAAAATAGCACAATAATACGAAGGAAAATAGCACAATTGCTAGCACTGGTGCACCGCACAGTTAAGGCTGAAAACCCAATTGCCACTCCAATCTACTGACAAACCCCCAAGTGAATCCAATACATACCAAAAATTGGGGATTCAGTAGCAAATACCTCTCCTAGTGGCCGAATGAAGAAACTGGGGCGGTAGTGGCTAAGAAAAAGAGGCGCGGCAGTGGAGGAGAGCTGGTGGAGCGCGCGGGGTCGCAGCTGAAGGGAGAGCCGTGGGGTGGCCTGCGTGTGGTTGGTGAGCAGCGGCGGCGTACGAGCTGGTCGTCGCTGGCGGAGGCGCGAGGTAGGTGCTGCTGGCGGTAGCTCGTGGTGGAGGCATTGAGCAGCGGCGGTGTCGACGCTCCTCGTGGCCACGATGGATCGACGGCGAAGAGAAAGCTGGTGAGGGGAGAGCCGCGGCTGGGGTGGGTTGAGGGAGGAGGCGGCGGAGAAGAAAGAAGAAAGAAAAAGAAGAAGAAAGAAAGAAAAAGAAAGAAAAGAAAGGAAAAAGAAAAAGAAAAAGAATTTTATTTTTGTTTTTTTGTTTTTTTTTTAAATTTGGAAACTTAAGCTACGGTGATGAGAAAAAGAAAAAAAAAATTTTTTGTTTTTTTTTTAAATCAATTTTTTTTTTTTTTTTTACAAAACTCAACTTTGAAATGCAAAATTAGAAACTGACTAACCGGTTTTGAGTTTTTCTTTTGAATGCTTGCCTTTCCCGCGAACGTGATGTGGCACGTGACAAAGGTACGGGATAAGGAGCTCTTCAGGTCGCTTGACGTGGGCACGTCATGAGATCAAGAGAGCTTTCTGACCATGAACTCTTCATGGGTCATGACGTGGGCGCGTCATGAGGATCGAAACTCTTTCTAACGATTCTGATTGTGAGCTCTCTATACGTCACGACGCGGGCGCGTCATAAGGGCAGGAACCCCTTCTGACGATTCTGACCATGAGCACTCCAAGCCTCATCACGCGGACGCGTCATGACAGAAGAACACCTACAAATCAGCAAAAACGAAAATTAAAACCCGAAATCAGTCAAATTCAAGGAAAACATATTTAAACTATCACACAAAATCAAACAAACAATTAGAAAAAATAGTTGGGTTGCCTCCCAATGAGCGCCTTTCTTTAATGTCTTTGGCTAGACATTATCATGTTTTGTTCATGGAGGATAAAATCTTGTGGCTCATCTTATTACTTCATCCTCTATATAGTCCTGATAACCCTCGTAAATAGAGTAATTCTTGGACACACGAGGTACGGGCTTCCATGGATTAGTGAATGGCGCTAAACAAGTCAACAATGATCTGCATTCTCCACTCACTCCTCCCTCACTTGCATTTATTGGTTCAAGATATCTTGCCATCGCCACTCTTAATTTATTCCTGTCATAAAATTCAAAATTTTCTGGTATAATAAAGTTAATTTCATTAACAAGAATTGAAGAATAAGAGTTGGGAGAATATTGATGAAAGAGTGGAGAAGATGTCACCGCATTTGGAGATTGTTCACTGGATTCATTCACTTGAATGAGTTGATCCTGGAGTCTTATTTCTTGCACTTCAACTTTCTTTTCAACTGCATCTTTAAATCCGTTTTCTTGAAACTCCTGCAATTCCATGTCATTTGGCGGGATAACTGCACTCTCATCCTCTTCAAGGTTGATATTGGTTTGTGAGGGCAATTCTTCAAGGTGAGAAGCTAGTCGCGTTATCTTAGATGATAAAAGATGTATTTGATCCGCCATCCCGGATGTCAATAGTTGAACTTGATCCGCCATCGCTTGTGTCTCCTGCTGAATTCGATATGCATTAGCAGCTAGTAATTCCATCATCTCTTCAAGAGACATACCTGACACGGATGATGGTTGTTGAGACTCTTGCTGTTGAAAATTCATCGGCCCAGTCGCATAATTAAAATTGGAATTGTCCCACTATCCTTGATCATACCCGTTTGAATAACGGTTATACCACGCTTTATATTGAGGTGAGAAATCTCCAAAGGTATCGATTGGGGCACTTAGATTATCTTGAAATGCGGGACATGTGTCGGTTGAATAACCTGAGGCAAAATAAGTTCCACCATTTGCAACAGCCCATTGATCATTAGGAAAAGCATGAGTCTCATAATCTTATTCAGGAATAAAGTCCAGTCTATCATCAAAATATGGAATGTTAGCAGCCATAAACTATATAAAAAAATAAGAGAAAAATAAATAAAAAAAAATGAAAACAAGATGAACTCAAAAAGAAACAAATAACTAGCGCCAGTCCCCGGCAACGGCGCCAAAAATTGACAGGTTGTCGAAGCCTGTGCAATAATAAAAACCTACTCAAACTAAAAATAATTTCTGTAGATAGCAGTGAGCAGGGTCGAATCCACAGGGATTGGGAGTAATTATTTCTTTTCAAGTTCACAGTGACAAGGGGATGTTTTGTGCAGAAGGTGACAATCAAAGAAATTCAACTAAAATCTAAGAAGTTACTAAAAGTTAAATATATTAAATAACAAATTACTAAAATCAAATGGGTGATAATTGAGGATCTAGCCAAGAAATAACTTTAGCAATGGTTCACCTAATTGATCATCGATGCAGAGCCAATTCCAATTATTTATCAATAAATAGGTTATAACTACCAAACAAGCGATGGCAGTCAACTCCTCCTTACTATGTCGGTGATTAAGGTACGCCCGTTAATCACTGCTCTAATTGAGAAATAATCCTAAGTACGCCCGTAAGATTTAATTTCCCAATTGTCTTACGTATTAGAGGAGACCTATTCTAACCAAATAACGCACTATCAGGGTTATTTTAGATTAGCCCGCGTATTCCCCTGACACAAATCTAATCATGCCAGTTGTCACTATTTTAAGGTAATTAAACAATTACGGATTTAACACCTTAATTGACAATAGATTATTAAATTAACTAATTATCCGGATCCAAGACAATCAATTAATTAAATAACCATAAGTACTGAAATCAAAGAATATGCGAATACCAATAAATAAAAGAAAAAGATAAAATTAAATCGATCTCACAATTTTTAGGCGAATCAAAGCCTCCGTTGTTCCTTGACTAGACAAAGGGATTTAGTTCATCCCGAATGAAAAGAACCCACAAGAAATTGTAAAGAGAGCCGCGGCCATTGTCCCTTGAAATTGGGAAAATTCAATTCGGTTCCAATGTTTGAAAAGATAGCAAAGCTACAGCAATTGATTCTATGGTTTCTACTTGTCCAATCATACGAGAAGGAAAAGGAAAAGCTACTTGAGCCCACAAGGAAAAGTCAAAAGACTAAGCCAAAAAGTTGTCTGCCATTATTTGCTCTATTCCTCTCTAATGTCCTCAAGGCTGTGCGGCGGCTCTCCTTCCGGAGAGGAAGAAGCCTCCCTCGAGGTTTGCTTTCTTTTCCTTTTTTTCTAGTTGCTGTCTTCGGTCAAAATTACCAAAAAGGTCCTGTATCTCCTTGTTCCAAGAATGCTCTTGATTGCCTGCTATTTGAACTCTTTTCCGATAACTGTCAAATTGACACTTATTATGGTATTTTCGTTCTACTCCCTGAAATATATGCCAAATACAAAAAGTGAGTAGAATCCAGCAATTAATCCACATCGGGTCAGGTGATAGGGAAAATTAATAATAAAATAAATGATAAAATTGCAACCTATCATGAAACAAAATGATTAAAATGATTAAAATGATTTTTTTGATTTTTTTTAGTTTTCTTTCTTTTTTTAGTTTTTGTTGTTTTTTTTTTTCTTTTCCTAAAGCAAACCTGCAAAAATGAGAAAAATGCACATTAAAATGTAAGAAAATAAATAACTCATTAAATAGAAAATCTTGAGAAAATATTAAAAATTGACAAAAATTTGGTGTCTATAGCGACATAGAGTACGGATAGGAAAAAAACTGATAATTAGGCTTATTGAACATTATAAATAAATATTTAAAACTAATGATGGGTGCAAAGAGTGGTATAAATTGATAACTTAGTTTGCAAAAATAAATTTAAATGAGTTTACAAAAAGTTAAAATAAATAGATAATTGGGTTATCCAATTCATTTTTTGACTTACCCATTTATATCCATCTAATTAAATGGGTATAAATGAGTTGACTCACTTATACCCATTATCCATTTTATCCAATCCAAACCCGTCTAAATCACAAATTTTGATACCTCTACTTTGAGAGCACAGGTTGCATTAATGCATTACCAATAGCATATAATTGAAACTGTAAGAGATGAAACCAATAGCATTTATGCCCTCGTTCCCGGAATTTGACTTGGTATTAACCACCCACCAGGCTGAAAGGAAAAAGTTAAGTGCATTAAATCTGAGAAGGCCATCCAATTCTTGAACTCAATGGTGGTGGAAACATTTTTCAGCCGAGTATTGCCCGCTGTTGCTCACGCCTTTCCTTCGACGGGATGAATGAATGTTTAGCATCAAACCGTCTTGAATTTTTGTGCATGCATGTGTAATTTTTGTTTATTTTCCGGTGGAACTTGGGTATACAGTATCGAAATCTTTGTGCATACACGCAGGAAACTGTCTTGAAAAGACAAAGCCTAAATTTCAGTTAATCAAATCAGGAACATGCAAATGCATATAAATCAATTACTATCAATTTGCTGAGATGAAGTTAAAGCAAAACCCGGATCGTGAAATTGGCAAATGCGGAGACTTTTGCCTTTTCTTCTCTTTTTTTTAAGTTTTGATGAGAAAAACCGCCGCCAGAGGCAAAATGCCAAACTAACTAACAAACTAACGTACGTGTGTGAGTGTGACGGATGCAAATGCATATGTCTGTATGTATGTGGCATAATCTAATTACGCAATTTGCTATTGCTATCTGAATATTGGTCAAAGACTCCAAAACAAAAACAAAAAAAAAAAAAGAAGAAAGAAAAGGGTAGGCAGTGGCGGATCAATTTAGTGCCTAAAATTTCATTTCATTTTTTTATGCTTAAAATTCTCAATATATACATATTTTTGCCTCACTAATTTATCAATTAGCCCCCATTGATTGACAAAAGAAAATATATATTTGAGCATTGGGTTGTCAAATCCCAATATAAACATGTGGCCGTGAATGATTTGCTAAAAATTTCTAATAAGACAATCTAGTAATGAATCCATCACTCCAATGATACCTTAAAACATTGGGTTTAGTTTATTGGTTTAGAGATAATTTACAAGGTAATGAGTTGTAAAACATTAGTGGATCCCTTTCCTCTTGCCTTATTTATCAATTATATACGTCACTGCTGCATTTAATTACTTACTATATGTATATCATTATTGCCAAATACTCACCATTTATCGAACTCAAAGAGCTTTCATTCTGAAGCTGCGTGTACGGCATCTAACTTCTGAGTGTAATTTGCCGAACCGTTTGACCACTTAAGAGCATAGAAAAAGTCAAGAAGGACAAAAACCTTAAAAGGGAAAAAAAAAACTACATCGAGTAGTCAAGAAAGAACATCATTTCAAATAACCAAACGAAAGATAGTACTGGATCCATTAATTGAAGGTAAATCACACTTTTATTTCATTGGTTACAACTTTGAATAAAAACAAATAGAATTTGTAATTAACCTCTATCCTGCATTAAGCTATGAGAATTTCGATACAGATTCTCAAGCTTTTTAAACAAGGTGATGCATCGACCAAGGATTTGCGTGCCACACTAAAAATTTGTACATCTTTGAAATTAAGAAGTACCAATATTTAATGCAGAATCAATTTTCATTATTTAAGAATTTAATAGTACTAATCAAATATGACCCCATCAAGAGCCAATACTCTCAGAGAAGGGATGACGAATGATGATGGCCATGCTGCTTTGCATGATGAAGCAGTGCTCTGCGCGAAGGATGACGATGATTCATCAATCTTGGGTGAGCCTGACCGCGGGCGTGGCTGTGGGCATCGTCAGCTCCGGCGAGCAAATGGGACAGAGCACTCATGGCATGGGCTTGTCTGGACATGATTGCGGTGGTTGAAGGATTCCGGCCTAAGACAACAGCGTATCCGTCGTCGTACGAATCCATTCCTTGGGCCATGAGCTGCCATATTAAGCTTCCGCTCATGGTTCCTCCGCTTCTTGCAAAGCTGTATGTTATTCTGTACACGTTGCTCATGTAATCGTCTCTCGCACTCAAGCTGTACCCTGGATCTCTGCTGGACTTGCCAAATTCCGCTATGACTAGCGGCTTTTTCAGTATGGTCCTCGAGTCTTCCCAGTGGCTTGACACCCACCTCTGCATAAATACCAATTGTGCTTTGTCATCTTTTCCAGATAACCTGCCACCCAATGCATTAATATGTGAGGTCATGATGATCATGTCGGTTTTTTAGGATGCGATTGGCAACTAAACTGAAATTAAAAGATTAACTTTATGTTCAAATTAATAAGGAATTAATTATATCATGTTTGCTTTCACGTTTTGATTGCTAAAACCATGGGATTATTGATTAATATAATTTTTTTTCTTTTTTAGCTTACCATTGATCTGGATATGCATGGATGGTGGCGAAATCAACGTCCCTGAGGAGATTGCTCCTTATGAAATCTGTTCCAACTTGGTAACCAGGATTAAATTGTTTCTTTTCGGGCATTGTGTCTCCATAAAATCCTTCCATGCCAATCTCCAGCAAGTGCTTCCGGTCCAATGACTTCACGAAACTTGCCATCTCTTGAGTCCATTCCTATCAACAACATTTCAACTCATTCATTCATTTATTTTAGCCCCAAAAATGCACTAAAAAACTTGAGGGATGCTAAAAAGCAGCGGCAACGAGTCCTCACATTGACCGTCCTTCCGGAGTAATCAGCTTGGCAGCGGGGCTCGTTCATGAGTTCCCATGCCATGATTGTGGGATCATCCCTGTACGAAATTCTTGTAATTGTGTTGAACCTTGTCACCACTCTCTGCAAAGACGAACCATATGCATGTTTCCAAAAAAAAAAAAATGCATTATTCGTCGAGATTAGCGAAATAAATTTGGAAGACGTACTTGGAAACATAATAACCGACTCTTAATTGCAGCTTTCTCTTAGTCTTACCCTGATGTGATCTTTGTAGTAACCTTGGATGGTGGGATGCGTGTAGAAATCATCGTCACTGTTGACGTGTGCTCCTGCATTTCGAGCCCACTGAGTATACTGCCCTCTACCCCCAAAGTCATTGTAATTGTTCACAAAACTCAATATCAAACGAATTCCATGCTTGTTTGCCTCAGAAATCACAAAATCCAGCGCCTGTATAGTGGTATACCACGTACACCAGTATTATGATTAAGCTAACTAGTTGCAATACGAAAATAGACGTGCTTGGAAAAGAAAAAAAAAACAATAATGAACCTGAAAAACACGTTCATCATAACTTCCAGGTGATATTTGAAGTGCACGGTCGCCTCCATCGCCGAAAGCCCAGGTTCTGCATACCGAGAGACCGGCAGCGGAGGCATCTCTCAACACTTCAGACACTTTATACCTCTGGCCAGGGTCGGCGGCTACGTGCATCAGCCAATAGGAATTGAATCCATTGAAGAGAAATGGTGAGCCATTCAGAACAAAACGGGGACCCTGAGTCCTAACAAATCCTGCACCATTTCTTGGAACCGTACTACCGCTAGCTTCACAAGCAAGAACTAGTGACAGCAGCGCTACTAGTGCAGCAGCTAGTCCAAAAAGATGGCTTATTCTTCTACTACAACTTGCCATTGATTGCTGCATACAATGGAATGATGTGTGTTGCTATAATGCTGGAGACTGTTAATTTGACTGGTTGATGACTGACGAGGGGGATATGATGAATTGTGGGAGGGGGGAGCTATTTATAAGGTGCCGATGATAAGAAGTGTTGCTAAAAATAGAAAACCTAGCGGAAGTTAAGTAGGTTTTCCGGTGACGGTGGTTTGCTAAATTGATTTAACTATGGAGATTCGTTCGATGATGCATCATGCATGCAGGGGTGGGGTATCACTATCACGTAAACTGGGGTGATGAGAAAGAGTATGAGAAACATAGAGACAGAGAGAGGGTTGGTTGGTTGAAAGCCGAACGTCAGCCGAAGAATTCATGGGATTGAGGTAAAACAAAGAAAGGCTGGGAGGGGCTGCTAAATATAGCTGATGCGCTTATCCCATGTGGTTGGTTTAATTTGATCCTTGAATTATGGATGGTAAGAGTTGTTACCCTACCGAATTTTTAACGAATACTACCATACCTACAAATTAAAGAGATCGATCATACTCATTCATGTTGAAGAAGAGCGCATAGCTTTTGCCACCAAAAAATGGGGAAAAAAGAAACAAGAAAGGTGGCACATAGATATGAAGTTGATCATCATGATATATGTGGATGAACGTGCTTTACCATCTTTGCTTCAGGGAGTGACCATAGATAGTACCATCTGATTCTGATCTTAGACGGGGAATTCAAGAAACTCGTCTTTCTTTTTTGCTATATCTGTTTTAGTTTGTTTTGTGCACGCATTGTACTTGTAGCAGCAGGTTGATCATGTGGGAAAATCTGAATAACTTCCCGCTTTAGGTTGATCACGCACCCATCACATGTAATTTGAGTTTGAGGGCAACATCACAGATTAATTTAACCATTGCATTCCTGGCAAAAGACTAATAATTACTCATCATTTTATATGGGTTGCTGATTCCAGAGAAACTCTTACGCGCTTCTCCTTTTTAGGATAACGATTAGATGTTTATTGATGGAGAGAAGACCAAAGATAAAATCAGCGACATTCATGAGTAGCAGATAGCACTACTAGATTTCTTTTACTAATTTTCTTTATTATTTCGGTGTAGCTAGCAAATAGCAATAATTAATGGGACCAAGAAAAGAAGAACTTGTATCCACATTTGCATTTGGCGGCTGGGCTGATAGTCCATATATAGCCATCCTCTCTTCATTGCCGACAAGGCACTGTAAAACGTTTACTATAATTAATGCAGATAGACATGGAGGTAAGTCTAGCTACTAGCGCAGAAAACCAAGGAGAATTTGACAGGTACAAGAAACAGAACTGGAGGCTGGTATTGGGAAAAGAACGTAAAGTTGAATAACCCGTTAAAAAGAGAGAACCAATGTTTTAAAAATCGGACCGTTAATTGAACCGGTGATGTGAAAGGGTCGAGATTCAATCGGTCGGACCAGTTCAACCTCGGTTCAATGAATTTTTAAAAAAATAATTTATATAAATATTTATGCACAAAATAAGACATGTAATGGACTAATTTAATACATTATATGATGAAAAGTTTACTATTTTTGAATAACTTGATTTTTTAAAAATAAAATTTTTAAATTATAAGTTAAAACAAATCAATTTCATTTCAATTTCAATTATATCTACCAAAAAAATCTTAGATCTAACCCAAAAATATCAGAATATTTTAAAATTATACAAAATTCATGTCTATGAGAATTTAGATTTTGTGAATTTTAATTTTAATTTACGTTTTGGGATTTAGAGATTGCAATTTAAAAAAGGAATTTTGGAGTTCGAAAGAAGTCAAGAGAATCGAAAATAGAAATGCAAACTTGATAAGAAATAAAAAATGAGATAAAAGTGAGTGGTTGTGGCATTAAATAATTTGGGTTAAAGAAAAATAATTCTTTTTTAACCTTTTTCAATTTAATGGACAAAAATAAAATTAAAAGATGGAATAAAACATCAATAAATTAAAAATAAAGTAATTTGATTAAAAAGAGAGTGACAAAAAAAAGAGGAGAGAGAGAGAGAGAGTGTGTGTGTGTGTGTGTTGAAGATTAAAAAGAAAGAGCCATGAGATGATTAGATTTTGTAAAAAAAATGAAAAAAAGAAATATGAGTTTTTGTTTTATATAAATAAGTTATCAAAATAAAACTAATAAGATGTGATGGTGCAATGGTTACTACATTGGTCTTTTATTACAAAGGTCTTGAGTTCGAATCTTGATAGTTGCATTTTGCAAAATGTTAAAAAAAAAAAAAAAAGGGAAATCTCGAAAACCGGAAACCGCCGGTTCAATCCGGTCCGACGGTTTCCATGGTTTAACCAGTTTTTGACCGGTTTTATAACCTGGTCAACTATAGCATAGAACCGGACCGGAGCCATGGCTGGTTCGCGGTCCAACCGGTCGAACCGGCCAGTCCGGTCCGATTTTCAAAACACTGGAGAGAACCCCGGCCGGTAGTATAGCACCGGCAAGCATGCAGAAATTAGGGACCCATGGACGCATCGTATCATTGTATACTGTAACAACTTGAGTTGGTCCGTGTTTCGCTCTCTCTCTCTCTCTCTCTCTCTCTCTCTCTCTCTCTCCGTGGACAGGTCAGAGGGTGCTGTCGTATGCTTCTTCTTCCAAATTCCACGGTTCTCCGACGCAAAGGGCTGTAAACGAATCCATCCGTTCGCGAGCGGTTCGAATCTTATTCCGACTCGAGTTCGATCGACATTGAAATCGAGTCGAGTTTGAACTGACTAAATCGAACTCGAGCTCAAAAATGCTAAATTCATTAGCTCATGAGTCAGTTCAAATTCGATTTTATAAATATAGATACATTTTTATTTGTTATTTTAATAGTAAAATTACATATATATATATATATATAATATTTTATTATTTATTAAGAAAAATTATTATTTTATTTATTTTTTTAAAATAAAAAATATTTATTTTTTATTTTTTTTAACCTCGAACTCGAATTTTGACATTTTGAATTCGTCGAGTTCGATTTCGAGTTCAAATTTTATAAAATTATGCTAAAGTTCGACTTAATTAAATCAAAACTCGACTTGACCCGATTTGTTTGCACTCCTACTTCGGTTTCACCAACAAAGACTTCAATTGAAAATCAGAAGCATATCATCGTTCAAACTTCAAAGTACAATTGCACTCTGTACTGGTATAATTACATTCAGGATTCTCATAGGAGATAGATGTATCGTTTGATAGAAGCATCGTGTTTTTTTTTCCCTTTTCTTTTTATGGGTTAGAAAAGGATCAACATCCATATAAAAAGTTGAAAAGGAACTCTTTTAAGTAAGACTATCATTATTGGCCAACCAAGGCTCAAATCACAATTATAGACAACGTGATTTTATCTTTTTTTGGCCATATTGTATACTATAAAGCTATTTATCCTTCTGTTGGTGTTATTACTATTCTAGTATAAAACTTTCATCGAAAGTCTTATCATTCTTTTACACAAACACCATTTGATTAAACATGTCAAATCATCAGTTGGTTGATTCTATTAGCATCTTCTGTGTGTGCACATTACTTGGTTAAGCAGTTCGAGCCCTATTTGGATTTATACAGTAATTTTTGTTGTAGATGTGATTTAAGTAGCATCATTTTATATATTTCTCATGTCAAATTAAATGATCTTTCTATGCACGGTTAATATCTTAGTGATATTCACCACGTCTCCCTCAAGCACAATTGCTTTATCGGAAAATCATTCTAGATGCCAAATTAATGCCTCTTATCATAGCCATCATCTCTGCAACCTCAAGTCTCACAATTCTCAGGTATTAGACCTCAATACTTTGATATGAGAAATTTAAACAGATAGGAAGAGGTTTTTGCGAAGAAGAATTATTGTGGATAAGAAGCAGCTAGCAAATGTTAGTTAAAGCAAAAGCAAGAATATATTACTTTCTTTAGCTTAACGTTTTAAAGTCTATTTTGATGTCATTCTGCTGTTAATTGTTAGCTAATTCAACAAGTACTGGAAGAAAGAATAAAAATCAAAAGTTCCTAGAAATGAAGATCCTATTTTATCAATGTTCGCCAAAAACAATAATGATTGCCAAACTTTTATACAGTTAAGCATAGATGGAATTCACGAGAAGCAAATATGATATTATGGATCGGTTAATTTTAAAGGAAGTGAGTGTAAGTGAGAAATTTCGAATTTGAGTCCCTCCACTCACACTATAAAAAAAAATACTAGTTGTTTTATTGTAAACTGGTTCATTGTTAGTACTTTATGCTAATAACAAAGGAAGAAAAGTGTAATTGTAATCCAAAGACAAAATGTTGCCTTAGGTTTAATTAAATTTATATCCAATCAAGATGACTTCTCCACATGTGCATTGTGCTGGTAAGGTTTTTTATTATTTTGCTAAAGAACAAGAAATGTTTTGATTCTCAAAATTGGTCTGTTAAATTAATCAATTTATATTAACTGAGTAAATACTCAATACAAGTCTCTGTTAAATTTTATTTTAAAATAATGTGCAATGCACATGTAGCTCCGGGCATCGCAAAACTTTATCGCAATGTTGACATTATTTTGGACCAGGCCAATGTAGTCGTAGATTTGTTTCCTCTTCTTAGATACAATAGCCCAATACCGCTTCCTTGGGCCCCGAGATCAACCTATCATAACAAAGAGAATTGTACGTGAAAAATTTCCCTTATACTTGATTATTTCAATTCCTTTTGTACATCAAAAAAAAAAATAAATAGTCCCCCATAGTTTTGCATATTGGCACATGATTTTTTTAACATTTCAAAATATCCACATAACCTTCTATAGCTTTATGTAAAGTGAAAAATGGAGAGAAAGTATCTCATGTTATAGAAATTGATCCGATCCTCACACACTCTAAAAACTTATATGGTGAAATTATAATATCCATTTAAACTCCTTGTAGTTTTTTTTTAATAAAAATTCACTTAATTCTCCTATAGTTTTTCATATATCTATACTATTCCCCCCATGATTTTATACAAAGTGGTTAGACTCTCATTTGGATTGGCACTTAAGTAAGAGAAATAATGATATTTCAACTAACAACCTTGTCTAGGTTACTTTTTCTATCAAATATCCACTTTACATAAAGTTACAAGGGATTATGTGAATATTTTAAACATTAGGGAGGTCATGTGATAATGTGTTAAACCATAGGGAAGTTACTAGTAATTTACACACAAAAAATGGCGTGGATTAGTGGTTTCATAATTGTTTAATATACATCTATTAGGATGTGTGATACAACAATATCACGTACAAAAAATGCTCATCTTTGAATTTAAGGTCGATTTTGTTTGGTAGCAATGATTCTCGAGAATTTCCAAATATGATCATAATCAAGTTGGAGCACAGCGGTTTTAAGGTTTTTACATTTTTGCTATTCTCAACACATTTACAAAAGTAATTTATCATTTGGATTTACAGTTATTTGAAATATCTTTTCTACTTTTTACCTGTATATATATACATTTATTTTTTATAATTTGACATATGTGAGATAGAAAAATGAAAAGTTGGTTAGAAAACGTACATTGTGATTAATAAGAACTTTTTTCCAATAATTGGCTTTCCAAATTGCCAAATGCTAATCACAGGAATATAGGCCTCGCAATTTTAAATATGTAATATGCTGCTTCAAGTTGCCAGTAAAGATGGGATATGTATCCCTTCAAAAAAAAAAAAAAAAAAAGAAGAAGATGGATCTGTATGTAATGTATTTGTTCAGGTCAACTTGGCAGCAGTACCCCTAATAATGTACTATTACTATTTCTTTTTGGGATCCTTTTGCCTTCTTATTGGCGAATAATATTGTTTTGGAATTTGTTTTTTTTCCTAAGTAGCAAATTTTAGTTGTTTTAGTCAACTTAGTTGGACTTACTACCAAAACAAAAGAAAAAAGGAAAAGAAAATCAACTTCCTTTAGGGTCCGTTTGTTTCGGGTGAAAATGTTTTTCAGGAAAATATTTTCCTAATTTCCCGTGTTTGGTTGCACAAAAGTTACTGAAAACATTTTCCTATGTAAAATATTTTCACTCATCTTATGGAAAACAACTTCCCTTCCCAACTTCCTGAAGTTGTTTTCCGAAATGCATGCATCTTGCCTGTAGTATGTTCCAAACTTACTGAAATCATCTTGCAGTATGTTCTTCTTTTTTTTTTAGTGTAAACAGGAAGACTCGAACCCAAGACCTCTTCGTTACACTCCCTCCCCCGTACCCACCCAACCCTCCCCCTAGTATATTCAAAATTAAAAAAAAACCTCATCCTGCTCATCCTATGCTAGTAATTAATTATGTATAATAGGGATATTCTTTTCTAGAGAAACTTTCAGCAGTGAGAGTGCAAGATATATGTCACAATAAGTATTGCATGTAATTGATATTTGACACTAAATGGCCAGCAATTTATTTATTTTCTTAAGGAGATATTTTTTATTCATATATACCTTTCTCCAAGATTTTTTAAAGTTAAACAATGAGATAAATTTTCTTATTTTGCATGGGAAGAAGTATGTAGTTATAATGTGTAGAAAGTAAAGATAGAGATAAAAGTGAAAATATTTCAAAAGTTAAACAAACACCAGAAAAATGAAGTAAGAAAATATTTTCAATAAGCTAACCAAACACCTGAAAATGATGAAAGGAAAATGATTTCCATGGAAAATTACTTCCACGGAAAATATTTTCCCAAGGAAAACATTTTACTTCCAACCAAACAGACCCTTAATGCTAGATGGTGTGAGTCATCCTGGAATCTGCAAATTTCACTTCATTTATAGGTTTTTTCTTTGTAAATTTTTTTCCAACAGAAGAGGGATGGGACTAAAGGAGCGGGGAGGGGACGGGGGAATTTAATTTATAGATTGGTTAAAAATAAAGAAATTATTGTGAATTTAAAAATGAAGTAAACTGACATCTTTATAATTGCATCAAGCTGGAATTGTTTATAAAGATAAAGAAGATGCCAATGCCCGCCCAAGTTCGAAGATGCAGGTTTGAAAAGGTCAAGGTAGAAGAGCATGTTTCAATTACTATTTTTTGTGAAAGAATTTTCTTACACATTTTACTTCACATATATCACATTGTTACAATTTATTCTTCTAAAAAACTTCAAAAACTTTTACATTTTAGTTATATGGCAGAAATTTTAGAATGCCTTTAGAATGTCAATCATTTTGTCCTAGTGCTTGTTGCCGCCGTTTGATTTTATTTGGTCATGATATGTTGCTTTTGAAGTTGTATATACCAAATCGGGGCTGGTAGAGACTTTTGGTTGGTTTAAGTAAAATTTATCCACTGATGTTATTCAGACAAGAGCTAGTATTTCTTATATAAAATTTGATGTAATTATCATATTTGGAGATTTAGGAGGAGAAAGTTAACTAAAAAAATACCATATTGAAAATTTTACAACCTTTTAGAAATTCTATTTTTTTACTATACAATTAGTGTCAACGTGGTCAAAGAAGACCTGAGCTCAGGCCATCTTGGCTGGTTCTCTATTTTAGATTAAGATAATGCATAACGATGGATTAGTTGTTAGTTGCTATTTATCCTTTTTTTTTTTTTTGGAGGGGCAATTGTGGAGATAGATTGAATATTATGAAAATTCAGGGGGCAAGAGCGAGACAATAATAAAAAAATATAGACCTTTTTAAAGTTAATCTATAATTTTTCATAAGTCAGGGGGTACAATTGCAATCCTTGAAGTCAACATATCCCCGCCCGGCTCAAACTAGAACTTCACCCCTGCACGCTTTGACACTAATATTGCTATTTTTTCTTACAAGAGATCATAGCAAAATTTTCCCCAAATTTAGAGTTGCAGACAACAAAATTTGACAATTTTGGATAGAGGAAGGAAAGATACTTGCACAGAGAAGCTCAAACATTTGTCATTTGCAGGTCCAAAAGTTGTCCAATTGTAACTATTGGGAATACGTTGAATTGAGATGGTATTTCCTTTAACAGTTGGACACACACTTGCTTCATTGTTGGCCTCAGCAGAGGATTGGGTTCTATGCATGATAATGCCAGCTTTGCCACCAAGGTCACTTGTTTTGACTCTTGCTTACTTGGAGATGAAAGTCGAGGATCCACAATGTCTTTCAACAGTATATCATATGCTGTTGAAGTGGATGATGATGCCGACAATGTGGACAATATGAAATCACCTGGATGCTTACCCATAATCACTTCTAAAACCAATACTCCAAAACTATAAACATCACATTTTTCATTTACTTCCATGGTAAAAGCAAGTTCTGCAATTCACAAAAAAATAATCACTTTAGACTATGGTGCAGATGAATCCCTTTAGAGTATTGAATCATAATCCAAAAGCATAAATTGCTTTGCTCATGCTAGCATTATGTAATTATGGATTAGTTGAAAAAGAGAAGGTAAAGCGAAAATTGGATTTGTTTGAGCAAAGAAGAGCATACCTGGAGCAGCATATCCATAAGTTCCAGCAAATGAAGTCCAATGAGATGAATCAGACCTCAAGATTCTTGCAGTACCAAAATCAGAAATATGGGCTTGATACTCAGAGTCTAACAAAATATTTTTGCTAGATATATCTCGATGAATTATGGAAGGCGAACAATTCTGGTGCATGTAAGATAATGCATTTGCCACATCCTTAACAATACTTACCCTCTTGATCCATTCGCACTTGGCTGCTGTTTCATCATTGCTGAACAAGTGCATCAAGCTTCCCCCTTCCAAGAATTCATAAACCAAGAAAGTGTGTTGTACATTTGAACAGAATCCATACAGCTTCACAATGTTGCGATGCCTTATATTTGTCAGTGCACGGATCTCATTGGCGAAATCTTTTGGTCTCCTCAAGGCACCACCATCCGTTTCATGAAGTTTCTTGACAGCAACCACTTGACCATTTGGCAACTCTGCTCTAAATACACTTCCAAATGCTCCCACTCCGATGCAATACTTGGGGTCGAAATTCTCTATTGCATCAATGATGCTTTCATAGACCATTTTCCCATCAAAGCTCCAGGCAGAGAACATATTTCTAGTAAATTCCTGAGGCTTATTCTCCAGGCTTCTCGTATGTGGCCTTGCACGAATGAAGATGCCCACAACCACAACCAAAAGAAATATGGTTGCTAGTATTGGAGCAACAATTAGAAAGATCATTCTTTTAGTTGTCCTTCTACTAGTGTTCTTTTGAGTTGATTGAGAGCAAGGTTTCAATCCAGTAACACTGCCACATAAACCTTTATTGTTTCTCAAGGAATCAAATGGGGCTTTTTGAAATGCACTAATGTTGGGGAGAGGACCTTCCAACTGATTGTAGGATATATCAATGGAAATCAAACTGAAGCAATGATCAAAGCTTTTCGGGATGGAACCTGATATCCTATTATGCGAAAGATTCATCGTCTCAATGCTTTTCATCTCGCCTAGCTCTAGTGGCAATTTTGATTCCAGCATGTTTTGGCTGAGATCAAGAGTTGCGAGTGAGGGAAGACTTCCTATTTGAGAAGGAATATTTCCAACGAGTGCATTTTGGCTCAAGTTTAAATCCAGCAGTTGTGTGCAATTGCCTATTTGTTCCGGAATTGAGCCACTAAGATTATTGGCCGACAAACTAAGATTTAAAAGCCTAGACATCTGACCAATTTCTGTTGGTATATTGCCTGAGAGATTGTTGTTGTGCAGCTTAAGCTCAAGCAACAAGGTCAACTTCCCTAAACTGCTAGGGATCTTCCCATGCAAATGATTTGAAGAGAGATGAAGTTTTTGAAGACGAGATATCATTCCAAGCCCAGTTGGTATTCTGCCAGTAAGATAATTTTTCGAGATTCCCAACTCTGTCAAAGCCAGATAGCCACTCCAATTCCAAGACAGCTGACCAAAAAAATTATTCATGGTTAAATAAATATTCTCCGCATATGGATAGACGCCAAGTTCTTCAGAGATATTTCCCGATAGTTGGTTTCCATCGACAGCAATACTTCTTAAACTAGAACAGTTTTTCAAGCTCCTTGGCATGGCACCGAGAAAATTATTTACAGATACTATGAACCTTGTCAGTGAGCTACCAATGCAAATATTTTGGGGTAAACCACCAGTAAGATAGTTTTTGTCCAGCTGTAGCACATTTAAATGTGTAAGATTGTTGAATCCTTCCGGAAGAGCACCACTTAGCTGGTTTTCAAAAATACGAATATAAGCTAGTAACTTCAATGTTCCCAATTCGAGAGGGATTGCCCCATACAAGTTGTTTTGGGAAAGTTGCAAGTCAGTGAGCTTGGTTAAATTTCCTATGGCCGAAGGAATGTGTCCGGAGAGCTTGTTTCCAAAAAGGGATAATCTAGTGATCTTTTCCAAATTACCAATAGAATTGGGAATCTTGCTGGTGAGATTGTTATTTCCAAATTCAAGATCTTCAAGGGATAAGAGGTTCCCAATTTCTTCTGGAATGGGTCCGGAAAGAAAATTATTGAAAAGAAACAACAATATCAGGTTCCCTAAGTTTCCAATAGACTGCGGGATGGACCCCGTGAGCAAGTTCTGCCCAAAAGAGCATTCAATAAGAGATCTGAGTTTCCCAATTTCTTCTGGAATGGGTCCAGAAAGAAAATTTTGGAACAGATACAGCAGAGTCAAGTCACTTAAGTTTCCAAAAGACAGAGGAATCCGACCTGTGAGCGTATTGTCACCTAAAGAGAGTTTCGTCAGAGATTTGAGCTTCCCAATCTCTTCTGGAATCCATCCAGAAAGTTTATTGCTTCCTAGGTGTAGCTCGGCTAGGCCTGTCAGATTGCCAATTGAAGTAGGGATTGATCCATTGAATGAGTTATCGAAAAGGTACAAGAACCTAAGATTGGTTAGTTGGCTGATTTCAATAGGAATGGCACCAGACAATTGATTTGACCAGAAGGCAAGATAGGTTAGTCTGGAAAGGTTCCCAATGTTGGATGGTATGGTCCCATGGAGTGCATTTTGAGAAAGCTCAATTGTAGTTAGATGGGGTAGAGACGAGAAATTGAGATGATCAAGTGTACCTTTGATGCCAGAACCAGTGATGTTAATTACCGATACTCGTCCGGCTTTGTTGCATCGAACTCCATCCCAGGCACTGCAAGGATTTGCAGAAGATGACCAGGATGACAACTTAGATTGGCTATAATTGTCAAGGCTGGCTTTCCATCTTAAAAGAGCTTTCCCTTCACTTCCAGTACTTGATGCCGCATGCATTTGATCAGAAGCAGCATTAATTCCAGAATTGGAGAGCAAGTGAAGGATGACCAAGCATGCAAAAACTAATGTAATTGGACAGATGGAATAATTCAGGGTTGACATATCTGCTGGATATATGTCACAATGAAATTCTTAAGAGTAACTTTCGCTGTAAAGCTGATGGCTATTTTCGCACTTGTATTTATAGAGTAGAAGATCCAGAAAAACAATTCTGATTGGAGATGAGTCTTTAACTCTTAATGAGAAATGACTTGAGTCGTCTCTCGGCATCAACATCAATCCATCTTCTCACCTATCATGCAAAAGTCCTTCCCTACATTTATGTTTCCCACATATGATGTTTACGTAATAAGCTTTATTTCCTAGGACTTTACCTCTACTCCTACGGCAATCCAGTTGAGCCTTAACTCTTAAGATAACGTCAAGTTTGGGGTTGATTTTGTGAACAAAAGTCTATTCTGAATTTATTTTAGTTACCAAAGTCTTCTTTGATCCTCAACTTTATGATATTTTTTGAGCTTGTTCAAATATGGCTGGTATTGTTTCAAAATTTTTTCCCCTTTGGTGCTCATTTCTTTTTCTTCTTCTTGTAGACTATTTTTACTAGTTAACATTCTTTTCCCATGCAAAATTAATTAAAAAATCAAAAAGAAAGTAGCATGTCTTGTTTCTTAATTGAACAAAAAACTGTTCCTAAGCTAAACTTTTGTTGTTAGATAAATGATTGATTTTTGAATAATCATTTTTTTAAATATTTTTTAAGGGAGTAATCATTTATCAGTTTAAGAGTTTTTAATTTATGGAGTTCATCACTTTCATTTTCTTATTCTTAGGATCTCTTAATTTCTTCAGCATCTTCTTACCCGGCCAAAGACATATTAAAGTTCCCACTTCAACATAACTCCTTTCTCAATCAACCATTAAAAGAAGTTGTGTACCTAAGATAGTTCATGATTTTGTAGCATCAAGAAGAAAGACCAATTCTAGAAATTACAAATAAAACTTCAAAAAGTAGCTAGTGCAGGCAATTTCTCCCAGAACAATTGAAATTTATAGTATTTCCCTGTCAACAAAATTAATAATTTCAATTGAGTCCTTTCAAAATTGATTTCCCTTGTCTAAATTTTAATGGAAAGTGTAAACTTGTCTCCAAAATATGCATAAATCAGACTTTCTCCCCAAATCCTAATTTCTGCATTCATCCAGCAAAAATATTCCTTTCTCTCAGAAAGTGTGGATTGATATTGTGCTTACATTTTTTTACGATACATCTCATCAAACAAAGAAGTAGAATCCCTTGTGGTATAAGAAGCTACATTGTTGATCCCGCATAAAAATAAGAGAGTTGAAAGAATTATAATGAGCAGTAAAGCAACCGAAAATTGGAGTGTATAATTTAAGATTAAACTTTTGGATACCTAAATAAACTGCACATTTTTTTTTGATAGAAAATTAGAAAATTTCCTTAAGGTGAGGATAGGTCCGCCGAAATTGCGGAAGAAAGAAAAGGTGATGGAGAATAACTCCAACTACAAATATCCGAAATAGAACTAGCATTCCTAGCTAATAAATGTGCAGGCACATTAACCTTCCTAGGGACCCAATTAGCCTCCCATGCGACGAAATTCTGTAAGCTAACAAGGATATCATCTAACAGCACCCCGTAGGCTGAGTCATCAGATTCCATAAGCTTAAGCATGTTGATGATTGATAAGAATCCTCATCCTCCACAAACTAATACTAGATAGAAGGTAGAACTCTAGCTGCTGATTACATATAGAACTCTGTCTAGTGTAGGTTCCTATCTCTGGTGTAACTCTCCCACCTTTGTGCTGCCATACGTGTATATATATTGGGTTACAATGAATGAGATAATATATATAAAATTGCTCCAACCAATGCCTCTCTGTTTCAGCTTCTTCATGGTATCAGAGCCATACCGGGCTCTTTAAACATTCGGCCACACCCCTCCATCTCAAGCAAATTCTTCCTCTTCTCTATATTTCAATGGCTGCAGAAAATACTCAAGTCGTCATTCCAAACACTCAGGAGCCCACCAATCCCTTAACCATGATCACCATCCACAACTTAATCAAACTTACCCCAACCAACTATCTGTCATGGAAAACACAACTGGAAGCAATCCTCATTGGATATGACCTACAGAAATTCATTGATGGCTCCTATTCTCCCCCTCCTCCCACCATCAACATCAATGATACAGTTTCTGTAAGTCCCAAAGACAACCAAGAGGGGGGGTGAATTGGGTTATTCAAAATCTTAATCAGATTTAGGCAATTTTTGCTAAATGAAAATTTATCTTCTTTTCTAGTAATGATCAACCAAGTAGATTAGAAGTCAAGAGCAATATTGATCAGAAACACAAGTATAGACAAGCAATGAGAATTTTATTAAACAGAAAAGTAAATTGGGGAATCAAACCAAGTGTCTACCAAGCTATCCTCAAACTTGAAGACCACACACTAGGAAGAGCAACTTCTCTTTGATGGAAGACGATCAACTAGATGTACAATGGAGGGAGCACTTCCTCCTTGCCCTAAGCCTCACTTAGTCAAGCTAAGAAGTTTTACAATCACTCAGAAAAGCCTCAACAAAGCTACACTAAAGATCCTTTCAATCACAAAAGAAATGCTCACCAGAAATTCACACCACTTTAAAAACAAATCTACTTTGGAGACTATTTTCTAGCTAAAATATCTCTTGAGAACTTGTAAACAAAGTGTGCAAAAGTTCTTCCTTCGTTCAGAACAGTTTGTTTTTAAAGGGGAACAGAAATGATCTTCATTAAAGCTTCCAACGGATAGAAGGCAGATGAAGGGTCAGCTAGCCGTTGGGGCTTTCGGACGTCCGACGATCAAATCATCGTCCGAACCAATCGTCCGAAAATAGCCAAGTTGAAGTTCGGACGTCCGATGGAATTTTATTGTCCGAGCTTCTGTGTCCGAACGTCGTCCAGAGAGTTCTCAAATCTCCGAGGAATTTTTAGGACGTCCGATGATATTGATGTTCGTCCGAAGCATGCGTCCGATCCTTTAGGACGTCCGATGCCTCCTTGCGAGCGTCCGACAGTGTCTTGGCAGAGAGTCATCAAAGCTTTGTGGAATTTTTAGGACGTCCGACACGATCGATGTGCGTCCGATAGAAACTCCTTCCAGATGTTCTTCATCCCTTCGGACGTCCGACAGATTCCTTTCGGCCGTCCGACATGAGTGTCCTGTTTTTTCTTCTTCTTTTGGTTGATTTGCGTTTCATGACATTTTAGTACCTGATTCTTTGATAGGCAAAAACACTTATATTTGAAGAAGGTTAGATAGATATTTCAAAGAACTTTTGTGATCATCAAAACCAAGAATAACATTCTCCCCCTTTTTGATGATGACAAAACAAAAGTTCGAAATGAGATTTGATAATTGCAGTAAAAACTCCCCCTTTCTCAATAGACAAGAACTCCCCCTTACTTGATGAATCGTAAAAAATTGAAAAGCTCCCCCTCACTTGGCTGCCCAACCGAATTAAACAATTTTCCAAAAATATGACAATTAAGCCAATCAATCCACCACAATCATTAACTGAATTTAAACACTCAATCCAATCATATCCAACATCACCAATTATCAATCATCAATCAATACCAATCCTCTCCCCCTTTTTGTCATCACAAAAGGGTAACCAATCACATCAACACATCCACAAACATAGTTATCAATGAAAACCAAATTCATTGCATTCACACAATCAGAATAGACAAACAAACATCCATTAAAATACTTAGACATCCATCAAAACAGTACTTAAACAACCATCAAAACATACCACAAGAAACTTAAAATATCCATTACATTACATATTCATTGTTGAATACCACAAACACATAAACAGGACATAACCCAACACAATGCAAATGTCCTAAGTGATGAACTATGTGGATCCAGGTGTCCTCCGAGAGAGCTGATATTGGTCGAGATTCTCCTCTTCAGTTTCTTCATCATTTTCAGCAGCCTCTTCAACTGGTGCCTTGCCTTTATCTGATGTAGAAGTGCCATGAGGAGTCACAGGGGTTGATGAACCAGGGTCTGGAATTGATGAACTCGGATCAGTGGGGTGTGACTCTTTGTCGTGGGGAACTTCCTCAACCACAGGGGGGGAAACAGGAGGTTCTTTTTGTCTAGGAAGGCAGTTTGTTGCTCAGAGGACATGGTGAGCATTAGGCCATGTTCTAGAAGAAGAACATGCTGTTTGAGTTCATGAAGAAGCTCAATCACTCCATCATTGGAGGAGGAAGATGCCTTAGTGGCAGATTTCCTAGGATGAATGGGAGTGAGTGGAATAGATGAAGGATCATGTGCAGTCTTAGACCTCTGTTCACTAGATGATGCCCCCTTATAAGCCCACAGATTATCTTTAAAAACAAGATTTTTCCTTTCAAAATATTCTTTGGTAAAGGCATAAGAAGATGCTTCTTTGGGACAAACACCTAGAATAGGGACTTTGTAAAACTCAAAAATCTTTTGAAGAAACTTTCCATAAGATAATTTTCTGCGAGAATCAGTGGCATAGCGAAGTAAAAACTTGCACATGACAAAACCAAAATCAATACGAATTTTTTCTTGAAAACAATAAAAGAGGTACAACTCCATTTTGTTTGCATCAGTTCTATGGCCATCAGTAGGCACAAGCAGGTTTGAAATGATAGAAAAAGCAATTAAATTCACAGGGGCAAGATCATTCAGTTTGGCATCAGCAGGGGAGGAAAAACTTCTTTTAAAATAGGTCATCATTTTAGCCCCATCAAAATGATTATCAGCATTAGGGTGCTCTTCATAGGAAAAGAAATTTGTAATTTTATCCTTGCACCCACGTTCAATGGTAGTATTTAAAATAGCATTCACAATCTCAGGATCAAACAATAAATCTACCCCATTTACCCTGGACATAATTTCAGTGTGATCAGTGCCTTTCCTAAGATTAGCAAAAAATTGATGCAGCATTTCAGGATAGTAAACATTTGGGATAGAAATGATATGCGACCATTTCTGAAAGGCAAACAACTTCAGAATGGGTTCTAAACCTATGAGACGAAATTCAGAAGGGTTTACAGTGCGCTGAGAGATGACACCTTTCTGGGATATCAAGGAGTGTTTGTCTCTTGCTGTATCATCAAAGAATGTAGGAGGAGGGGCTGATTTTGGAGGCGGTTGAGAAGAAGTCCCCTGTCCAGATTCAGGCTGAGAGGAGGGTTGTGGTGTAGGCCGTGACATTTGACCCTTGATAGCTCCCCTTTTGAAGCGTTTGGATGTCCGTTTGACAGTAGGAAGATCCTCATCCTCATCCCTGAGTGGATGCTTGCGTCCGGCAGTAACTTTTCCTCCCCTTAGATTCACCATTGTGCGAAATGTGTGGAATGAAGGATGCAAATGATGCACACAGCAGTAGGGAAGTGAAACGCACAGAAATTTTGGGACACAAAGTCCTTGAACAAGATTTGACAGAGCGGTTATGAGAAAGTAGGGTTTTGAGGGAAATTTGGGAATTTACGAAATGTTTTGCGATTCGATGAAATAATTAGGAGAAATGAATCGCAATCAATCAGGAAAAGTTTTGTTTGAGTCAATTTGGGAATGAGAGCTTCAGAATGGTATGAATTTGAGAGTGAGAAATGAGAGGGTTTTCGTCCGAGAGGAAATAGAAAAGAAGAGTTTGAAGCAAATGAGGGAGAAAGTTAATTTAAAAAGTGAGTCGTTGCACTGTCGGACGGCCGAACGAAGTTGTGCGTCCGACAGTTGCGTCCGAACAGGCGCAATTCTGGAAAATGGCTGAAGAACATCATCGGACGTCCGTTCATCTTCTTTCGGACGTCCGAAGACTTTGAAAAATTTTAGGATGATTTTTCGATTATTCCTAATTTTGATCTTAGATGAATGAACTGATCTAAGGGCAGAGCTTTGGTAAAAATATCAGCAAATTGATCTTTAGAACAAACATAATTTACACATATTTCACCTTTTTGAACAAGATCACGAATAAAGTGATGCTTTATATCTATGTGCTTTGTCCTAGAATGATGAATAGGATTTTTGATCAAATTTATAGCACTAGTATTATCACAGAATACAGGCATGCAGTCATACAACAATCCAAAATCATTCAAAGTGTGCTTCATCCACAAAAGTTGAGCACAACATGCACTAGCGGCAATATATTCCGCTTCGGTTGTAGACAAAGATATTGCATTTTGCTTTTTGCTAAACCAAGAGACTAAACAATTTCCAAGAAAATGACAAGTTCCACTAGTACTCTTTCTATCCACACGACAACCTCCAAAATCAGCATCCGAATAACCATATAGTGCAAACTCATTAGATCTAGCATACCAAAGACCATAGTCAAATGTACCTTTCAAATACCTAAAAATCCTTTTTACAGCATTCAAATGTGATTCTTTTGGACAAGATTGAAATCTAGCACACAAGCAAACAGCAAACATAATATCAGGTCTACTTGCGGTTAAATAGAGTAGGCTTCCGATCATACCTCTATATTGCTTTTTATCCACATGATTACCTTCTTCATCTTTGTCAAGCTTTGTAGAAGTGCACATTGGAGTTCCAACTTGCTTTGAGTCCTCCATGCCAAACCTTTTCAGCAACTCCTTGGTATATTTTGCTTGATTTATAAAAATTCCCTCAAGAGCTTGATGTATTTGAAGTCCAAGGAAGAAATTTAATTCTCCCATCATACTCATTTCAAATTCACTTTGCATAGTGGTGGAAAAATCCTTGCATAGATACTCATTAGTAGCACCAAAAATAATATCATCAACATATATTTGCACAATAAGAAGGTCATTCAACACTTGCTTAGTGAAAAGTGTGGTGTCCACAACACCCCTTTTGAAACCATTTTCGATCAAAAAACCACTTAGTCTTTCATACCAAGCTCTTGGAGCCTGTTTTAGACCATATAAAGCTTTAGATAGTTTAAACACATGACTTGGAAATTTTGTATTTTCAAAACCGGGGGGTTGATCCACATATACTTCTTGATCAATAAAACCATTTAAAAAAGCACTTTTAATATCCATTTGAAACAATTTGAAGCCTTTAAAGCATGCAAATGCAAGAAGCATTCTAATAGATTCTAATCTTGCTACGGGAGCAAATGTTTCATCAAAATCAATTCCTTCTTCTTGTGCATATCTTTTAGCAACTAATCTGGCTTTATTTCTTACAACAACACCTTGATCATCTAACTTATTTCTAAAAATCCATTTTTGGGTTCAAAAAGAGACACTAAAGCAAAATTGTCAATCAATTTTCTAGATGTGGAACGAGTGTTTACCTTCTCGGATGGATCACCAATTATAAGCTCTTTTGGATGATTTTGGCTGAATTTCCAAGCCTTGGGAAGATCTTTGAGTGGATCATCATTTTTGTCTTCATCTTCCTCTTCTTGATCATTATGAACTTCATTTTCCATTTCAGTTGCTGCTGGTTTAGAACTTCCTTCATTTCCAATTGACAGCTTTTCCATTCCTGCTCGAACACCTACATCATCATCCTCACACGGACTTTTGGAATTATCATCATTGGTTTCATCAAATGTTATATGTATAGCTTCTTCAATCACAAGAGTCCTTCTATTAAAAACTCTATATCCTCTTTTATTCTCACAATACCCCAAAAATATTCCTTCATCAAATTTTTTATCAAACTTACCAAGATGTTCCTTTAGATTCAAAATAAAACATTTACAACCAAATACTTTGAAATAACCAACTGTAGGTTTCTTATCAAAAATTAGCTCATAAGGAGTTTTCTTTAAGATAGGTCTCAAGAGAATTCTATTCATCACATAACATGCAGTGTTTACCGCTTCAGCCCAAAGATATTTAGGCAACCTACATTCATTTAACATAGTTCTAGCAGCCTCTTGGAGAGTCCTGTTTTTCCTTTCTACAACACCATTTTGCTGTGGAGTTCTTGCAATAGAAAACTCATGAGTTATGCCATTATGATCACAAAATTCTGGAAAACCACAATACTTGAATTCTGTTCCATTATCACTTCTAATTCTAACAATTTTTAATCCAAGCAGATTTTGCACTTTAGCAAACAATGAAGTGAAATTCTTGAATGCATCATCCTTATGAGCAAGAAATATTATCCAGGTGTATCTAGAATAATCATCTACAATCACAAAACAGTATTTCTTACCACCCAAGCTAGAGATTTGAGTAGGGCCAAATAAGTCAAGATGCAAGAGTTCTAAAGGTTTGGAAGTAGATACACACTTCTTTGGTTTAAAAGAAACTTTTGTTTGCTTTCCAAATTGACATGCATCACATATTTTATCCTTTTCAAAACTGATTTTTGGCAAGCCTCTAACTAGCTCCTTTTTCGAAATTTCCTTTAGTAACTTCATGTTAAAATGACAAAGTCTTCTATGCCACAACCAAGGATCTTCATTTGAAGCTTTAAGACATTTTAAGCTAGAAGAATCAATTTTATCAAGAACCACAATATATATGTCGTTGAACCTCTTACCTTTGAACACAACATTGTATTTGGAATCAAGCACAATGCATTCATGCTTTCTAAACAACACATTCAAGTCTTTATCACACAATTGACTAACACTAAGCAAATTATAACTCAAGTTATCAACTAAGAGCACATTATGAACAAAAGTTTCACCATCCTTACCAACATCACCTATTCCAATTGTTTTAGCTTTCACATCATCACCAAATGTCACTTTTCCACTTGATCTTGATTTCAGCTTTATGAACAAAGAGGGATCACCGGTCATATGCCTTGAACAACCGCTATCAATGAACCATTTGGACTTGTGTGAGCATTTTTCCTGAAAAGAGAAAGTGTTTGGTACCCATTTTAATTTTTGGGTCCATAATAGTTAGCATTATATCTAACTAACCACATGCATTTCATCCCTTTGTTCAGATTTCTTTTCACATAGCAATCACTTTTCAAATGCCCTCTTTGACAACAAAAACCACACATAATGGAAGAGTCCTTAACATGTACTGGTTTGACATATCTCAATCCACCTTTTCTATATGTTGTGAAACCATGTGCATTTTTGTTGTGTGCAAATGTTCTTTGAAAAATAGTAGGATGTGTAGGTGACATGTTCCTTTTGATAAACTCCTGCGTTCTTGCTTTCAAAGTTTCATCCAAGTTGTCCATTCTCTTTTTTAAATCACCATGTCTTTCCTTCAGCAATTTACAAATATCTGTCTTTCTATCAAGCTCATTCTGAACATCAAATCCGGCTCTTACAAGACATTCATTGTCAGTCTTTAGTTGTTTATTTTGTTGAAGGAGACAAGCATTTTCATGAATGAGAAAAGCAATTTTCTGTTTTAGCTGCTTGTTCTTATCATAAGATTCCTTCAAAGCATTATGCAGTTTTTCAACAAAGGATTCAAGATCATCATCTTCTTCATCATCACTTTCAGATTGAGAGTGTATGGAAGTTACCTCATTATCTCCAATAGCCATGAAGGCCATTTGAGCTGATTCTTCCTCTTCTTCAACTTCCCCTTCAGAGTTGCATTCATTCCAAGTGATCTGGAAGTTGTTGAATCTTGGCTTTCGATCAGCTTTTCCATCTTTCTTTTTCTTCATGGGGCATTCGTTTGCATAGTGTCCAGGCTGTCCACATTCATAGCATTTGTCCATTTGCTTCTTGTTGAATTCTTGTTTTCCTTTGTTCCTTGCATTTGATGAATAATTTTGGAATTGATTGCTAGGTCCTCCCTTTCTGAACTTCCTTTTATTCAAGATTCTTTTGAAACCTCTTGTGATGAGAGCAAGATCATTATCATCACCATCCGAATCTTCATCATCCAAGTGAGCTGGATCATCTTCACTTTGAGTAGTTTTTAGAGCAATATTTCTTTTTGCTCTAGCATCCTCTTCCTCCTGCACTTTAGATTTCAGTTTTAACTCATAAGAGATTAGTGAGTTAATGATAGATTCAATAGGCACAGAACTTAAGTCCTTAGCCTCCTCTATTGCAGTCACTTTATTTTTCCATTCTTTGCCCAATGCATTGAGAATTTTTCTGTTCTTCTCTCCCAAGGTGTACTCTTTGCCCAACACCTCGAGATCTTTGATCAAGTCAGTGAACCTGCAAAACATTTTGTCAATATCCTCAAGAGGTTCAATCTTAAAAGATTCATACTTTGTGACCAAGATGGCCTTTCTCTGTTCTCTCACATTGTCACCACCCTCATGGATTTCTCTTAACTTATCCCACATTTCTTTGGTTGATTTACAGCCTTTCACTCTAATTGATTCATTTGAATCTAAGGCACTATAAAGAACATTCATGGCCTTGGCATTCAATGTGAGGTTAGTCCTGTCTTGAGCATTCATTTCAGCTCTCATTTTTGGCCGAAGCAGCCCTGTATCTGCATCAAGAAAGTTAGCTTCATGCGGTCCTTCACTCACAATAAACCACAGTTCAATATCAATAGATTGTAAAAAGATAATCATCCGTTCTTTCCAGCTAACATAGTTAGAGCCACTGAACATGGGAGGCCTAGTAACAGATTGCCCCTCAACAAACATAGCATGACTGGTTGTCATCTTTACTCCAAGCCGTTAGAGCTTAATCTCAAGGAGACCAAGCTCTGATACCAATTGTAAGTCCCAAAGACAACCAAGAGGGGGGGTGAATTGGGTTATTCAAAATCTTAATCAGATTTAGGCAATTTTTGCTAAATGAAAATTTACCTTCTTTTCTAGTAATGATCAACCAAGTAGATTAGAAGTCAAGAGCAATATTGATCAGAAACACAAGTATAGACAAGCAATGAGAATTTTATTAAACAGAAAAGTAAATTGGGGAATCAAACCAAGTGTCTACCAAGCTATCCTCAAACTTGAAGACCACACACTAGGAAGAGCAACTTCTCTTTGATGGAAGACGATCAACTAGATGTACAATGGAGGGAGCACTTCCTCCTTGCCCTAAACCTCACTTAGTCAAGCTAAGAAGTTTTACAATCACTCAGAAAAGCCTCAACAAAGCTACACTAAAGATCCTTTCAATCACAAAAGAAATGCTCACCAGAAATTCACACCACTTTAAAACAAATCTACTTTGGAGACTATTTTCTAGCTAAAATATCTCTTGAGAACTTGTAAACAAAGTGTGCAAAAGTTCTTCCTTCGTTCAGAACAGTTTGTTTTTAAAGGGGAACAGAAATGAGCTTCATTAAAGCTTCCAACGGATAGAAGGCAGATGAAGGGTCAGCTAGCCGTTGGGGCTTTCGGACGTCCGACGATCAAATCATCGTCCGAACCAATCGTCCGAAAATAGCCAAGTTGAAGTTCGGACGTCCGATGAAATTTTATTGTTCGAGCTTCTGTGTCCGAACGTCGTCCAGAGAGTTCTCAAATCTCCGAGGAATTTTTAGGACGTCCGATGATATTGATGTTCGTTCGAAACATGCGTCCGATCCTTTAGGACGTCCGATGCCTCCTTGCGAGCGTCCGACAGTGTCTTGGCAGAGAGTCATCAAAGCTTTGTGGAATTTTTAGGACGTCCGACACGATCGATGTGCGTCCGACAGAAACTCCTTCCAGATGTTCTTCATCCCTTCGGACGTCCGACAGATTCCTTTCGGCCGTCCGACATGAGTGTCCTGTTTTTGCTTCTTCTTTTGGTTGATTTGCATTTCATGACATTTTAGTACCTGATTCTTTGATAGGCAAAAACACTTATATTTGAAGAAGGTTAGATAGATATTTCAAAGAACTTTTGTGATCATCAAAACCAAGAATAACAGTTTCATCCAATCCTGCATACCAAACTTGGTTACGTCAGGACAAGCTATTGTTTGGTACCCTCGTAGGCACCCTTTCACCCTCTCTTGTCCCTCTTATCACTCAATCCCAATCCTCTCTTGAAGCCTGACAGACTCTAGCCAACACATATGCTCACCCATCCCGCGGTCACATCAAGCAACTTAGAGACAAACTGAAACATATCACCAAAGGCGCTTAGTCCGTCACAGAATATATGCAATCCATCAAAACCCAGGCTGATGAACTTGCTGCACTTGGGAAGCCACTTGATCATGAAGATTTGGTTGAAAAAGTGCTGGATGGCCTTGACGAAAACTATCAGTCCATCATTGATGCTGTCAATGGTCGAGACTCCACCATTTCATTCGATGAACTTCATGAAAAACTCTTAAACAAGGAGCTGTCTTTACGTAACCTGTACCGGCATCCACTCATGCTACCGCTGTCCATTCCACTCCGTGGTATGGTACCAAACGACCTCCCTGGTCTGTTAACAATCAGTCTTCTCAATTGCCTACACCAGCGCCTGCCCAGCCTCAAGGCCCGCCAAACTCTCAGACCAGTCGTGCTGCTCGCCCATTCCTTGGCTGATGCCAATGGTGCAGCACCCACGGCCATGTTGTCTCCCGCTGCCCTCTATTTTGCCAACAGTTTCCTCATGCGCAACCACCTTCTCGTCACACTGCTTCACCCTCCGCTGTCATATCTCCTCCTTGGCAAGCACAGGCCCATGTAGCAACCCGTCCCACATCCGCCACTCCCAACACACCTTGGCTGCTTGACAGTGGGGCTACTCATCATGTCACCACTGACCTCCACAACCTCGCTCTCCATAGTCCTTACAATGGCACTGATGAAATCATGATTGGAGATGGCTCTGGTCTTCCCATATCCCATACGGGTTCCATCTCTTTCAACACTCCCTCCTCCTCCTTTACTCTCTCTAATGTCCTATGCGTTCCAACCATGAAACGAAATTTAATTTCTATTTCCCAATTCTGCAAAACTAACAACACTTCCATTGAATTCTTACCCTCTTCATTTTTTGTGAAGGATCTCCGCACGGGGGCACTCCTTTTGGAAGGCCAGACCAAGAATGGGGTCTATGAATGGCCGACCTCTCTTTCGAAGTCACCATTGCTTGCTTTTTCTAGTGTCATGGCTCCCCTGCCTGCTTGGCATCATCGATTCGGGCATCTCTCTTCGTCCACCTTCAAGCATATTCTATCAATGTCTCCTTTGGATGTTTCCTCTCCACCTGATCTCCATTTTAATTGTAATTCCTGTCAGTGCAATAAGAGCCATAAATTACCGTTTTCTTCCTCTTCACTCTCTACCTCCTCCCCTCTTGAGGTTGTCTTCACTGATGTCTGGACATCACCCATTATTTCTGTCAATAACTACAAATACTACATCATCTTTGTTGATCACTTCACCAAATATATTTGACTATATCCCCTCAAACGCAAATTTGACACACGGGACGTTTTTATCAAATTTAAGGCTCTCGTTGAAAAATTCTTTGCTCGCCCAATCATCACCCTTTACTCTGACAATGGGGGGGGAATATCAAGTTCTTTCTTCCTTTTTAACCATTAACGGAGTCTCTCATCTTACAACTCCACCCCACACACCTGAACACAATGGGTACTCTGAACGCCGTCATCGTCACATTGTTGAAACCGGTCTCTCTCTGCTCTCTCATGCTTCCATGCCTCTATCATATTGGCCCTTTGTCTTCTCCACCACTGTCTACCTCATCAACCGCCTTCCCACGCCTACTCTACAAAATGGTCTGCTACGTGTGTCCCACGTCTCTGCCTCTGATCAACTCGCCGTTGTTCTCACCAAACCCCTTGCTCGCTCTCAATTTGATTCCATAAAGCTCAAGATAAGACTTGCCTCACCGCCGTCCATCTTGCGGGGGCATGATAAGAATCCTCATCCTCCACAAACTAATACTAGATAGAAGGTAGAACTCTAGCTGCTGATTACATATAGAACTCTGTCTAGTGTAGGTTCCTATCTCTGGTGTAACTAGGTTCCTATCTCTGGTGTAACTCTCCCACCTTTGTGCTGCCATACGTGTATATATATTGGGTTACAATGAATGAGATAATATATATAAAATTGCTCCAGCCAATGCCTCTCTGTTTCAGCTTCTTCAATGATCTTCAAGGAGTCGCCCTCCAAAATAATCTTGGGCACCTTCCACTGAAGCAGTAAGGAAATTGCAGTTCTTGCAGCATAGGCTTCGATGACCTCAGGGGAAAAGATACCAAAGATTTTGTGGGAAGAACCTGCAACAAAATTGCCCCACTCATCCCTCACAACTACTCCAACACCAGAGTAGCCATATTCAGAGAATACTGCACCAGAGTAGCATGTTTTGGCTGAGATCCAGAGTTGCAAGTGAGGGAAGATATCCTATTTGAGAAGGAATGCTATCGATGAGTGCATTTTGGCTCAAGTTTAAGTCCAGCAATTGTGTGCAATTGCCTATTTGTTCTGGAATTGAACCGCTAAGATTATTGGCCGACAAACTAAGGTTTAAAAGTCTAGACATCTGACCAATTTCTGAGGGTATATTGCCTGAGAGATTGTTGTTGTGCAGCTTAAGGTAAAGCAACAAAGTCGGCTTCCCCAAACTTCTAGGGATCTTTCCATGCAAGTGATTTGAGGAGAGAGAAAGTTTTTGCAGACAAGATAACTCTCCAAGCCCAGTTGGTATTCTGCCAGAAAGATTATTGTTCGAGATCTCCAATGCTACCAAATTTAGATAGGCACTCCATTTCGAATATGCACTCCAATTCGAAGATAACTCACCAAAAAATTTATTTTTCCTTAAACTAATAAATTCTGCATTTGCATATACACCAAATTCTTCAGAGATATTTCCTGATAGTTGGTTCTCACCAACACCAATAGTTGTTAAACTAGAACAGTTTTTTAAGCTCCTTGGCATAGCACCGACAAAGTTATTTATAGATACTATGAACATCGTCAGTGAGCCACCAATACAAATATTTGCGGGTAAATGACCTGTAAGATAGTTTTTTGGGCCAGTGTTAACACATTTAAATGTGTAAGATTGTTAAATCCATCTGGAAGAGCACCACTTAGCTGGTTTTGAAAAATATGAATATAAGCTAATAACTTCAATGTACCCAATTCGGGAGGAATTGCCCCATATAAGTTGTTTCGAGAAAGTTCCAAGTAATAGAGATTGGTTAGATTTCCTATGGCAGAAGGAATCTGTCCGGAGAGCTTGTTTCCAAAAAGGGATAATGTAGTTAACTTTTCCAAATCACCAATAGAATTGGGAACATTGCTGGTGAGATTGTTCTCATCAAGTGCAAGCGTTTCAATGGATAAGAGGTTCCCAATTTCTTCTGGAATGGGGCCGGAAGAAGATTTTTGGAAAGATGCAACAATGTCAGGTTACCTAAGTTTCCAATAGACCGCGGAATGGAAGCCATGAGTATGTTTTCAAATAAAATGAGTTTGGTAAGAGATCTGAGCTTCCCAATCTCTTCTGGAATGGATCCAGAAAGATGATTTTGGAAAAGATACAGCCGAGTCAAGTCACTTAAGTTTCCAATAGACAAAGGAATCAGACCTGTGAGCATGTTTTTAGCTAAGGAGAGTCCAGTCAGGGATCCAAAAAGCAGTTCTGATTGAAGATGACTCAAGTTGTCTGTCGTTATCAACATCGATCCATGTTCTCACCTATCATCCAAAAGTCCGGGTTAATGATCAATAACTATGATACTTCAAATTGAATGCCTTGTTTATAATTCTCGAGGCTATGTATGTAATACTAGTATTGAGCTTTTATTTTTGGAATACCCAAGAGAATAAATCTTAGTAATCTAAGACAGCTCCAATCCCTGTGGTCTACCTAGAAGATTAAAATCTTTGTTGTAAGTAAGTAGGGAGTATCAGATTTTGCTCATTGGTGAACATTTTTGTCTTTTTAATTTTTTTCCCTTGAAAGATAGTGAACATCATTTTCATTCTCCATAAAACCATGCATTTTTCAGCTTTCCTTTTTTTTTTGGTGCCAAACAAGATAAGCACACAATATAGAGAAGATGGACTTGCTATAAAATTCAAACATTATCATCCACTACTCTTTAAATTGCATGAACTTTTGCCTACAACATCTAGATTTTAATGGACAACTAAATATTTGGCCTACTTTTGTCTCGTGCCTCCCTTATATCCTGTGCCTTTAAGACATGGAATAGATCCCATATTTTTATTTTTGGGCTTATGCTCACAAAAATACTCAAAAGTTGAGAAAATTGGCACTTAATTCATTAGTTTACCAAATAAAAACTACTATCCAAAATTGTCCCCAGTCTCATTAGTTTATCAAATAAAAACTACAGTATTTGAGAAAAATAACAAATTTAATTTACTTATTTATTTATTTATTTCTTTACGTGACAAGCCTTATTTTTTAGGTCTTTACCCCTACTCTGACGGCAATTAAGATGAGTTTTAACCTTTAACATAACGTCCGAGGTCTTAACGTGCACGACATGGTCAAGTGAACAATATTCTCAGCCTTCATGCTGGAGGAGCAAAATCTTCTTATTTTGTTTCAGAATTTAGTTTAGTCACTTGTTTATTATTATTATTATTATTATTATTATTATTATTAGTTTAGTCCTCCTCCTAATAAGCACATAAGCACATAATATAGATAGATAGCACATACTATAAAATTCAAATTCTTTCATCCCTCCCTAAATCGCGTAAACGTTTGCCTACAAAATTTAAATTTTTATACACTATTAAACATTTAGCCCACTTTTGTTATCTATAAAAGAAAGCAGAAAAGCCTTTAAATCTCCAAGTACAGCAATCCAATTTAAAGGATTCGTTGCCCCATGCAGACGTTTTCCATGACTTAAATTCTCTTTCCTATATAGGTCTTTACCTCAACTCCTACGGCAATCTAGTTGACCTTTAACTCGGAACGTCATGTTTGGGCTGATCTTGTAAACTGAAGCCCATTCCGAGTCTTCGCGCCGAAAGAGCCTAGTGTTCTTTGATTCTCAACTTCTTGATAGTTTTTAAAGCTTGTTTAAATATGGCTAGTTTTGTTTCAGAATTTTAGTGTGGTTACTTTATTATTTTCTCCCTTTGGTGCTCATTTTTTCTTCTTCCTCTTGTAGGCTACTTTTAGTCCTTTAACATCTTCCCATGCAAAAGTAGTTAAAAAAAAACCAGCATATCTTTCTTGTTAATTTAAGAAAAAAAAAACTATTCTGAAGTTCTAAACAGCAGTAGAATTCCTTTTACTAAAAGAAATCTAATTTGTAGGCCCAAACTCTATAACCGATTCATACCTACCACAAGACGAAATTCTTCTTTCAAATGATTTTCCATTTGCCACTTCCTACTCTCAAGGAGAGATCGTCCAAAATATAAACTCAAAGATTTGGAAAGTTTAATTTTGCAAAAAATAAAAATAAAAATAAAGAAAAATATTTGGAAAGTTTTATTTGTTGGATATATTGATGTAGTTTGTATTATTGTGATTCACAATTTGTCCCCTCCCAAATCATAACTGCAACCAGTTAAATAATTGGGTAGCGCAGGTTTTCACCGAATTGGTGCGTCCCTCTTTGCATTGTGTGGTTAATACTTAATAATGGCTGAAATAATCAGTAAAATTTTTCCCCTTTTATAATGAATATTTGAGAATGTGAAGTACAAGCAGCTGTGTTTCCTCATATTGACAAATTCAACTTACTGTGACGTGATGTTATGCAATGTCATTTTCATTTATTTGTTTTGATTTTAATGTTTTAGAGAGAATAATAATTTTTCATTTACAGGAGAAAATTGACAACATAATTGGTCAAGGTCGGAACCGAGACTGCAGAAGTAACGGTCACGACACAAACATCCCTTGAGGATTGAGCAGCAAAAAATGTCAATTTTGATAAGCATAAAATAAGAGAGTTGAAAGAATTATAAGCAGCAAAGCAACTGAAAATTGGAGTATATAATTATAAATTAAACTTTTGGATGCCTAAATGAAAATGCACATTCTACCGATCCCAATTTTGATCTATCCTATCCTACCAACAAAGAAGGGAGAGTTCCTCCCTTAGCTACAGTAAATGTTAGTCCCACGTTAACATCATCAGGCGGGGAATTTCGAGATTATATTACTGTTTACTTTGGGGAGACCAGTGGGGATTTTTTATTTCTGTGGTATATGATGCAGTTGCGGGTATGTGTTTTTTCTTTTTTCTTTTTTTTTTTTTAAAAAAAAAACTTAAAAAGAGATTTTATTGAATAGAACATGAATGTACACAAGAGCAGAGAAATCTGCTATACAAAAAGTACTACTATAATCAATTAAGCTATCCAAAAGTACTGCTACAATTAACTAAGTTATGGCTATGCTATCAATATTTAAGGAAAATCTCATAACGAAAATTCCCAATAAAACAAAATAGCTAGTTGTCTCTTGTACTTGATACATTCATCCATTCTACCATATAGCTGTGAACCTGCTTTAGCACTCTGCCCGTGTTTTACTATATTATCCCTCATCTTTGAATATGCCCCTGCAGTGTGGATAGTGTTATTAATGTTGGGAATGGTATTATTGTCTTTTGGAGTATTGAACAGCTTTGGAGATGTGAATTATTCAGTGGTCTTCCCACTAACAAGGCCTTTTACTTCTCTTCTTCTCCCCTTCCCTAAACACTTAGATCTTGTTTGGATTATAATTTTTCAAATTTTTTTAAAAATAAAATTAGTGTAGTGCTTTTTTAGGATATAATGTAAATATGTAAAAGAAATATTCACAAAAAAATAAAAAATTTTCCCTCAAAACTGCAATACAAACAGGGCCTTAAATAGAACCCCGTCTCCACTTCGGCCACTTTTTTCTTCCAAACGGGTCATGGGGGCAATAGTAATTAAATTGGCTAAAGGAAGAAAGAGACAGGATAGAATGAAGTCAACTCGTGCATTTCCCTAGCAATTTGATAGCAAGTCACTTTCAATTCAACAATAAACGAAAATTCAAAGTAAATGCAGTCAACAGAATCTTGAAGCCAGAGGACTAACACAATCGCCACTAGTTGCTAGAACAATTACATAAAGACACTCAATTGATCATGAAGTAGATTTTGTTAAGAAGAAACTATAACCATGTTTCCAGTCCACATCTTTGAACTTACTTTTCCTCACCGTTGTCTGTCTCATAGGTCTCGAGAAAAAATTTCCAGTCCACATCTTTGAACTTACTTTTCCTATCCATTGTCAGTCTCATAGGCCTCGACAAATTTTTTTTTCTTTTTCTCGATCAATCTAGTATGCTATTGTCACGCCCCAAACACGAGTCCTCGGATTGGATTTGCAATGTATCACATTGTATTTGTGAGACCTTACTCCAAATATAAGATGTCATGATCATCATTTATACAAATCATGAAATTTAAAACTTACATTACTAATGAAATACATACTATATTCAAACCAATACAGCTGCTATATCCTTACTATATACCAGTAGAGTGAAAACGTCTATCTATCTATCTTTCTCTTATATTCTAACTGTATATTATACTGCTTTGTTGATCTACAAGAAAAATAAAGAAAACGTGCGTTGAGCAACGTATACCTAGTAGATAATACTTACTCTTTTGTCGGATCATGTAAATAAGTACATATTATATATATTTATAAATTTGGTCACACAATACTATATGCATAGAGCAAATAAAGACATTTGGCAATTTTTTGCATATTACAAATACATATTTCATTGAGAGTAAGTGGCATACACATAAATGGGCTAAGTCCGGCATCGCACTTAATCCTGTAGGTTCTAGAGGTGGCCTCCTCGAATGTGACATGAAAATACCTAACATGATATGATCATGTTCATGAAAATTTCTTGCAAATCATAAAGCATGTCAATCATGCCATCTCATTTCATAAAGTATAGCTCATAAACGAGTACATGCAATATTCGGTTTCTGACTACTCAATATAGAGATTAGTCCCTTCCAGAAGGACGGTAAATCAAGTATTTTCTTTGGATTTCACTTGATATACCTATACATGAGTCAATCGATCAGGTACAATGGCTACCATGACCATTCATAAACTGTTCAAGCATTTTTCCTGATTTTTACTTGATTGTCATACAAGACAAGATTACAATCCCTACTATCTATTTCATGATCATTCAGAACTTTCATAACATAATGCATCACATGCATTTTTCTTTCATGAAAGTATGCCAATCAACTCATATTTTATAGCATTACAAATATGCCAATCAACTCATATTTTATAGCATTACAAAGTACTTTTTTTTTTTTTGGCAAAAACCCCGTACACGGGGGAAAGACGCCACACCTAACTTTATTATAAGATTTCCAGAACTAAAGCAGTTTATACAAAAAGGAAAGCATCAGGAGTACCACTCCCTTACATGGACTCGTCTAATTCCTGCATACATCGAAAGATCTAGTGAAGCCAATGCTCAAATATGCTTAGGCAGCTTCGTTACAGAGTTGAACAGAAAAAAGCCCCAATTTTGGAGTCTAGCCAAAGCATCTGCCACCCCATTCGCTTCCCTATAAATGTGTTGCACACTTCCACTTACAATGCTCAACAAGCACTTAATTTTCTGGAGCACATTGCAAAGCGGCCAGGTAGCCAACTTATCGGATTGTACCAGCAGGAAAAGAACCTATGAATTTGTTAGAAAATTGGCTTAATTTCTTTTAGATAAGATTCTTGTTTTGTGTGAAAGTAACAGTTTCCTAATTGGTTTTAGTTACTTGAAGTTGTAGCCAAAGAATATTCTATTTTGTTTAGGATTAGAAGTTATTTCCTATTCTGTATCAGTCTAGAAATTAGAATTGATTTCCTATTGTTATTTGGATTTTTTGACCAAATAATGTTCCCTATAAATAGATGGGTTGGCATACTATACAGGAGACACACAAGGAGACACAAGGGCATCAAGTAGCTTTATACATGGGGTGTGAGAGAGGGTTCTTGGGAGATGAGAGATTGTATACAAGGGTTGGGTTTGGGTTTAAATTGTATTCTTGTATAGGATTTTTCTTTCATAATAAAGAACGGGTTTCTCTCCGTGGATGTAGGCTCAATGGTGGAGCCGAATCACGTTAAATATTGTGTGTTGTCTAACTTTCATGCTTGTGGTATCAGAGCATGGTTACGAGACTGGGTTGCTCTCAGGCACTTGGATCCCAACAAACTGAATGGTTGGATCAAGAGTTTGGTTGTTCAAGATTGAATACTAGTTAACTATTGAGATCAAGTGGATTGATAGTTGTTATTAATTGAACAATTTAATGATGGTATTCTTGTTTTAATGGATTGGCAAAAAACATTGATAGTGAAGGATGAAAAATCGAAAAGCATGAAGATACTTGACAGTGAATTTAGGCAGGATATTCAAGGGTCAAGGAAAATATGGAATCCAATATTGATTTTGGACATAAATCGGTGGAGATTTTTTCACACCACCAACGGTTGATACTTCATCCTAGAGGATTTTTAAATTTTGGTTATGTTTTTTGGGTGGTGAGGCATGTGTCCCAAAAAAACAAAGAGATCTAATTTCCAAACGCCAGAAGACTCTAACAGTTACGAGTTTTTCGTTTTAGGTTGAGTCTTGGAAACCATACGTGGTGAGACAGTTCTGAGGATGGGAAGAAGTATGGTAATTTTACCACTTGGTTGCCTCAATAATTAGGATTAGAGCTCACAGAAGGGGATCCCGAATTGCAAGTGGTGGTGAGGAAAAATCCTGCAAAGGGAGATGATAAATTGAAACACCTTCTTGCGACTCAACAGGAGGTTAGACTCGGGACAATTATACATGTTCATTTGCCGATTGAATCAATTTGGTATCAGGACTATATTGACTCGAGTGTGTAGTTTGGTACCATATTATTTGGTAGTTGAAGGAAAATGGTTGCTAAAATAAATTTTCGCCAAGGTGGAGATTTTGTTAGGAAATTGGCTTAATTTCTTTTAGATAAGATTCTTATTTTGTGTGAAAGTAACTAGTTTTCTAATTGGTTTTAGTTACTTGAAATAGTAGCCAAAAAATATTCTATTCTGTTTAGGATTAGAAGTTATTTCCTATTCTGTCTAAAGTTAGGAATTAGAATTGGTTTCCTATTATTATTTTGGTTTTTTGACCAAATAATATTCCCTATAAATAGATGGGTTAGCACACTATACAGGAGACACACAAGGAGACACAAGAGTATCATATAGCCTTATATATGGGGTGTGAGAGAGGGTTTTTGGAAGATGAGAGATGGTATATAAGGGTTGGGTTTGGATTCAAATTGTATTCTTGTATAGGATTTTCCTCTCATAATAAATAACGGGTTTCTCTCCGTGGATGTAGGTTCAATGGTGGAATTGAACTACGTTAAATATTGTGTGTCGTCAAACTTTCATGCTTGCGGCTTGTTCCTCATTAAATTGTTGTGCACTTGATATTTCAATGGTTGTTTATTCCATGTTAGGATCCTAACAAGTGGTATCAGAGCCTGGCTACGAGACTGGGTTACTCTCAAGCACTTGGATCCCAACAAATTGAATGGTTGGATCAAGAGTTTGGTTGTTCAAGATTGGATCCTGGTTAACTATTGAGATCAAGTGGATTGATAGTTGTTACTAATTGAACAATTTAATGAATGGTATTCTTATTTCAATGGATTGGCAAAAAGTATTGATAGTGAAGGATGGAAAATCGAAAACCATGAAGATACTTGACAGTGAATTTAGGCAGGTGTTTCAAGGTCAAGGAAAATGTGACGCCCCCACTTCTCCCTAAGGCGAATCAAAGGGTATCCGCGGGATGTCTGCCCAACTCTCGCCAGGACTCAAACAATTTTCGTCCAAACTTAATACAATACTAGACGTTACGATTAAATATCATAAATACAATCAGTGCGTAAGCATTCAAGCTTATCAATAGTCAACATCTGCCCAATGATTACATCGGGATCTCGAAATATATCAATATTCAAAATATACATCAATCACAAGTCTAGCCCCAAAGTGCAACGGAAACCCTAAAATAAGAGTACGCCAAGAGGGGTTTCTACAACATTTCTCCAAGTCCAATCCTGTTAAGGAAAACAAATCTACAGGGTGAGCAAAACGCTCGTGAGGCCAAGAACACACATGCAAGCACGTTGTTCAGGTAACAAGCCAAAATAATAGTTCAAGTGATAAATTACAAGTAATTCATAAAACCAACGAAATATAAACAGAAACAATTCAAGGATATGGTAGCTCTCAGGAGCTAAGTTCCACTTGCTTTGCCAGTTCATTCGTATATCTTCCCGCGATGACTCTCCGTCAACCGGGTTGATATTTCCAAACCGTAGATCACCACTTACTTCTCATCCGTCCATCCTACACCGCTTTGGGCCCGCACGACATTTATAAGGCTATGCTCCACGAGTATGTCAAGCAAGATCTCTCAAATAGATCAAACTTATCATGTGATTCTCATGGCTCCCCAAGGTTTCCGACCAAACCCATGACGGCTCGAGTCCCAAGGTCGGCCTACGAGTTTTGGCGTCCCCCATGTATCATGTAAGTGTCGAGGAGATTCACTCCAACGACGTATGCAGCCATAGCACACCATGTCATGTAATAAAGCATTCGACAGGTCTAAGCAGGTATTTCGAGCCATGTAAATTAGGTAAATCATGTTAAGCATGAGTCAATTGTTTCAAATGAGAACGAGTGCGATAAAATACACACTCGACTCCATTTTTCAAAACCAAGTAGGCTAAACATGTAATCAGGTAAGCCAAGCATGAATCAAGTCCATAGAGTTCAAGTAGACATGCACTTGACACTCACCAAGTAGAAGTAGTCTCAACGGAAATTTAAGCGTTCACCGTGGGATCCTCTTGAGGGTCCTCCTATGCGCCTGAGCAAATAATAGTGAAGTATCACTCATATATCCCAATTATCAAGGAAGATTGTACACTAGAACAATCTAAGGAAATTTCATGAAAACGAACCTCAATTACTCGTAAATCGAGGTTTAAATGGAGTTTCTTAAAGTACACGGTAATCGAGTTTTCATTTTGGAAAATCAAGTATAAAACATTCAAGAAATATTGAAGGAATAAGGAGTACTTGAAAACTCCCTTCCCTTGGAATTTGGGAAAAAAATTCAGGTTTGATACGATATTTTGAAAAATCGTATCTCCTATTCTAAATGTCAGAAATTGGAAAATTGGGTGCCGTTGGAAACCTCTTTGAAAGTACTAAAAGTTCTTAGAATACACTTTTCTAAGATTCCAAATGGAAAACATTCAAAAATGAGTTCAAAGTTGCTGTTTTGGTTCATAAGGCAGATTTAAGTTGGTTTTTGGCCAACTTTGAAAATTTGGCAAAATTCACTTGAGTGAAACTAGCCTTTGAAATTTCCAACTCGAATAGTGTTGTAATCCAAGTTTACAACAAAACAAGCGGAACAAGAAACGGAGTTTCGAGCACCGAGATACGGCAGCTCAAATTTTGAGAAAATTCGAAACTGCTGAACAAATTTCCAGATTTGAGTTTCCGACTTTGGGACCTTAGTTGGGTATCGAAATGGACTTGGATTAGTACAAAATTTGGCAGTATAATACTCCTATATAAAGAACATTCCTCTATCAACTTTCATGGAAAAAGACCTCCGGGAAGGTAGTCAACCAAACACCCAAAGTTTCAAAAATCCTAAAGCAGAACTGGCTTGAGCTTTTTTTTTTATTTTCCATTCCAAACATTTGGTCAAGGAAAATCCTCCAAACATAGTTCATTAGTGTAGGCAAAGCCTAAGGAACATTCATGGTACATTTGGTAAGTGTTTAACACCCAAAAAATTCAATTAATAAGTCTACACCAAGCCTTGCATCAAATCTGTCCAAAAGTTAGGGTTTTCAAGAGCAGGGCAGGTTCCGTATTTTGATCACAAATCACTCAAATTAACTTGGAATTGAGCATGGTTTATGGCATTGGAAAAGACATTCATAGAGCTATAATTTCACAGAAGAAATCATTTTAAAATTCCGTACACAACTAGCTCGAATTCGAGCCACAAGTTGCAGCCTCAGCATTTCGTTCCAGGAAAAAGGAGAAACAGAACTGCCGACTTTAAATGGTTGGTTCGGCTCACATACATGGAATCAGAACATGAATTTTATACCGTCGGAAAGGTGAGAATGTCCAATTTCAAATGCCACTGATGGCACTCGATTTTGACGTTGGAACACAGAGTTATGGACGAAACAAGAAAGCTGGTCTGAGCATTACGGGAACAGTTTCCAGGTCTGCTACCTTTACGAAAATAATTCATTTGACCAACCAAACCTCAATATTTTTCAATAAAATTTTGTACACCATCTATACAACATATAAACATCATATACAAGCCATTAAACCCCCAAAATTCAGCAGAAATAGGTACGTTCAAAGTAGGGGCAGAATCGGAACTTTTTACTCCATGCACCACTTGAAGTTTCTACTAATAATACACCATTAATCTACCATTTTGAGCACTAAACCAATATTAAATCCATCATCAAGCATGAGATCAGTCCCCAAGACAAAGGTGGGAGTTCATAGAGCCCACCCATTTCATTTTACACCATAAACAAGCTAACCAAAGGCATGCTAGAGCTTAATCATGCCATATGACTTCCAAAAGACAAGATTCTATGAGTTGATCATCACTTACTTTGGTTTGTTGTTCAAGCAGAATTTCGGCCCCGTTTACTCCAGCAAAACCGTGATTTTTAGCTCCCCTTTGCAGCTCAAAATGATCCTTAAGTGTAGAGCTAAGTGCTGTGAAAATTTGGTAGGATTTGAGTGAAGTTTGATGATGATTTTGGTGAAGAGAGTTTTGAAAGAACTTGGTGTTCTTGTTGCTCTCCTTGGCCGGCTGACATGAGAGGGAAGAGAGAGGGAAATTTGATCAATTTTCAGCTTCCTTGAGAAGCTTCAAACGTGTGGCCCATGTTGATGCAAAAGTCAACTCTTGTACACGCGCGCGTTTCGTGCTCGATTCCTCTCGCATTTGTTTCACTAGTGCACTAAACCTCTAGTACACTTATATTCATACAAATATTATTCACTCTTAATTGTCCCAAAATAAGGGTCTAAAGTCCCTCAATTGATCGCGCGCGTGAAAACGCGTATTTCCAATTTAGGCGCGATAGAGTGAAACCTTCGAGAAATTCTTATAACGATCGTACCACTAACTATCACTTGAGTACTTAAACCTAAAATTACCTATTTTAGGACCATTGCATAAGTCTCCAATTTTTCAAACTTATTGTACTCTCAATCGGTTAAAATTTTCCAAATACTATTCACTGTTCTCACTAAACGCGCTCCCGAAAATTAATTTTTGAAACAAGTCACTTTAAAAATATAATGAAGCTATATTTCCACGTAATTAGGTTCAATAGGTCTAGAAAATAATATTCGGAATAAATGAACAAATAAATAATTAAATAAGCTCAAAATAGGGTTTTAAAAGGAGTTTTACGAGTCCTCACATGAGTCGAGTATTAACTTCTCAAATCTCCAATAAATTTGTATCCATGCGTCTTTTGGAAAACTATCCACGCGTGAGTAGTATATGCTCACTTAGAACTTATTCATCTTTAATTCTCGATTAACTTTTCTTAATCTGCTATTGTCCGTCCTTAATTTCCCCAGGATAATCATACTCTCGAATATAATATCACCTTGAAACACTCGTGTTCATTATTTCTCACCTAAACAATCCTCTGAAAATTGAAGTTGTTAACGGAACGTTTTAAAAGTATAATGAAGACATTATTCCATACGAATGGATTTAAAATGGTCGTAATAAATTATTTGGGGAAAACAGGTGGATAAATACTTAATTAAACCATTAATATTCGATAAAAATAAGAAATTTTTCGGGTCCTCACATCCTCCCCTCCTTAACAGAATTTCGTTCTCGAAATTCACACCTGAGAAAATATCATTCCCTTTATAGTTAAACCTATCAGATCGATCACCAACTTACGTTTTTCCAATTTATACTTGACAATTTCCATTCATTCGACTAGCAATCAAACCTTGATTTTTTTTCTTCAATAGGCATTTTAACTTCCGAGTCATAGAGCAACTTAATCGGCCTCATGTCTACCTCATATAGGCAATATCTTCACTTCTTTAAGGCAAATATTGTAGTTATTTACTCCCAATCAGGAGTTGGCTACTTCTTCTCGTAATATTTTAACTTCCTAGAGGCATATACAATCACCTTACCATGTTTTATTAATATACATTCTAAACCATCCTTTGAATCATCTGTGTAAATCACAAAATTATCTCCTACACATGTACACCGATTAACATTCTTCATCTCAAGATTTTCCCTTACATTTAGAACCTCAAATGGTTTGCCAAGTCTTGCACTCTTACAAAAATCCTTGATAAACTAAAGGTAGTATTTGGCTAACTCCGAGAATTCCAAATTTCAATATGCTTTTCTGGTCGTTTCCTCTTATACAATCTTTCATTTTAGCTGAGTCAATAATAATTCCTTCCTTAGATACTGTATAACCTAGAAAGGCTATTTCTTCCAATCGAACTCACAGTTATTGAACTTAACAAAAGTTGGCGTTCTCTCGAGATTCGTAAAACTATCATCAAGTGTCTTTCATGATCTTCTCAAACACTAGAGTATATCGATATATCATCAATAAATGCCTCCACCGATTTGTCCAAATACGGTTTAACTCCGATACCTTGGGTCCATAAATGCTTCTAGTGCATCTGTCAACTCGAAGGGTGTATCGAAAATTTTAGAGTGTCCATGTCTTAATTTGAAAGCGGTATTAACCACATTAGTTCCTAGGGTTCCCAAATGGGTAATATCTCTACTTTAAATCCAACTTAAATAGGATCACGGCTTCTTACAAATTATCGAATTCTTATCCATGTAAGACAAAAGGGTAGTTGTTCTTAATGGTCACATCGCTCTAGACTCCATAATCTATAAATACATAGCTTGTAGCCTTCATTCCAAATACGATATCTAGTCCTTAATCGTTAGGCACATTGAATCCATTAATTATTTCCTTTCACTAACTCAAATCCACCGATTTTAATATCTCAAATTGGCATTTCAAACATTGAATCCCATTTCAACGCTAAGTCCTCACTTCGGTCCCGATTTCTAGTCACTATCAAGACCTCAGGTGGTCTATATTCTCAAGCAAAATCTCGATCACATCCAATACCATTCGTGTCTTATTATAATTCTAAGGGCGTGGGACAGGATTTAAACATACGTGTAAGTCATAAAAACAATTAAAAGCGAAGTAAATTTTCATGAGTCATAAAGATCATAATAATTACATCCAGTTGGAAGAGGTTTATCAAATTCTCTCAAAAGGAAAAGGAGAAACGACAGGATTGTAGCAAAACATGTCAAGTTGCCAGGATACAAAACAACAAAAGACTTTTCTCTTTTTCAAAAGATCACAACCTCCAAAGGTGCTAGCCTAGTTTAGGGTAAAACTACAACCTCTATTCCTCGAGTGATGTCAAACCATCTCAATCTGTGAAACCTTCACTACTAGGACCCCGTTCATAGCCATTAGTACTAATTACTCCCATCTGGCACTTGATCGCTTTGCGGTAGATCTAGTTGGTTATTGAGTACTTCCTCTTTTTAAAAGTTCTAGGGCAATCCGAAATCTTATGCTTGGTACTACCGCACCCCAGACACTTTTCTTGCTTCATCCAGCACTCGGCCTCAACATGGTTAATCTTGCCGCAGTATCCACAATTTGCATAAGAAGTGGTGGCTTGGCCAGTTCAAGGATTTTCTTTGCATTTCTTCTCTAATTCTACATTCTAGCATAGTAATTCAATTTTCTCTGCATATTCTTGTTTCCATCGTCCTTCCCAGTAGTCAACCAATTTTCTTTGAAATTCTACCTCATTTCGAAGAAGGTCCAATTCTTTACGCATTTCTTCCAAAGTTGTCATCTTACCAGTTGCCTTAAATCAAATGCTAACCTGCCAGGCAAATCAAAGGATCAAAAAAGTAGCTATGCATAATGGAAATTCGAGCCAGATTACTCTTTCATTCTTTTGTTTATAGGTCACCCCGAAATATAAATCTTAGCTATTCTCTGCCGAACATGGGTGAGTTCTTAAGTCTCCATAAAATCACTACCATTAATTCCACTTACAACCAGATACGGGGACTCTACTCCTTGATATAAAATTTTTCATGTCTTACTTCAATCTTCGATACTTGTCTATGAAGTTGTTCGAAAAGAGATCAAAATCTCGTAGTCCCATTAGTGCCTTATTGTATCCTTTCAAATCAATTTTACTGTTTCAAGGTTAGGTCCCCCGTGAAACCTAGATAGACGACCTTCAAGAATCATTTCATTTTCACACCTCTCCGGGTTCTTAGGTTGACTTATTGGTCCAGAGCTTTGGTACTCAACCAACCATTCTAGGATATCAGTCGTATAGTCAATAGTGGGAGCTATGTAGGTGTTTTCCTTCATTTCTAGGGTTTCGGTTCAATCCAGCAATCGTTCCCTAATTATCCCCTGGAGGTTGGGGTGACCTAACCCCTCGCCCTCGGTCTCTTTTTACTTATTTGGCCACTCATAACTTTAATAGTCATATAAACATGACATGAAATGAATGCACCTAAACGAAGTTTGAAAAGTGAGACTTTGATCACGCTAAACAAATATGAGAATAAAAGGGAAGACGCTGAGATAATCGCAAATACGTATAACCCCAATCATGGATTTGAAATTATAAAGCAGTAAGGTCAAACATGTCATGAGAAATGTTTAATTGCCTCAAAAGATAGGAAACATATTGAAACAAGACACAAAATACAACGGCTTTTAAGCGAGCGTCACCCTGTCTATTTTTGACAAAACTATTAAAATAGTTTAAATCACTAAATTAGTGATTGGCAGAACCCAAAAGTCTTCACTACCTCCATAGGATCAATTTTATTTTCAGCACTAGGAGTTTTAGATCTCATGTCCCTTATCGAATATCTTGTCATTCTCTACTCATTCAACCAAGGTAACACACCCAGTCACCGACTCATCCATCCCGTCTTTAATTTCGGGCACTATCCTAACAAGTCGGTTCTTAACTTTTGAAACTTCTCACTAGGAGCCTTTGTCTCCCTCGCTCCTTAAGTATTTCAATTTCAATTTCAGGAATTCTAGTAGTCTAGGCATCCGCAATTGTTCTCAATTCTCGATCATCCCTTCGAATCACTCTAGTTTCTTCGGATAGCCACTTCCAATGATCGACCACTATTAACACCTCACTATTTGGGCTCGAGGAAGTCCTTTGAAATTCACATGAAGTCGTAGTCCAGCAAATCAGACCATTTCTCCAATGCTCTCTTAGGTCACTCTCTCGATAGTGGACCACCGGAAGGCGCCCCCGAGACAATTTAGTATCACCATTACCTTCTATAGTTTACACTTAAGAGTAAAAGCTCAGGTAGGTCCAGATACACTAAATAAACAAGATTTGATCACTTCATACTATCCCACATGTATCACACCATATCAAGACTTCTTGTCATCCACTAATTCGAACCTAGGTTCTAATTTTCATTTTCATAAGCAGTCACTTAACTTCAATCCAATTCCACAGTCCGACATCCTAAACGTTTAAACCTAGGATATACTACAGAGATCTAAATCCTAAGCTCTGATACCAACTGTGACGCCCCCACTTCTCCCTAAGGCGAACCAAAGGGTATTCGCGGGACACCTGCCCAACTCTCGCCAGGACTCAAGCAAATTCCGTCCAAACTTAATACAATACTAGACGTTACGATTAAATATCATAAATACAATCAGTGCGTAAGCATTCAAGTTTATCAATATTCAACATCTGTTCAATGATTACATCGGGATCTCGAAATACATCAATATTCAAAATATACATCAATCACAAGTCTAGCCACAAAGTGCAACGAAAATCCTAAAACAAGAGTACGCCAAGAGGGGTTTCTCCAACATTTCTCCAAGTCCAATCCTGTTAAGGAAAACAAATCTACAGGGTGAGCAAAACGCTCGTGAGGCCAAGAACACACATGCAAGCACGTTGTTCAGGTAACAAGCCAAAATAACAGTTCAAGTGAAAAATTACAAGTAATTCATAAAGCCAACGAAATGTAAACAAAAACAATTCAATGATATGGTAGCTCTCAGGAGTTAAGTTCCACTTGCTCTGCTAGTTCATTCGTATATCTTACCACGATGACTCTCCATCAATCGGATTGATATTTTCAAATCGTAGATCACCACTTACTTCTCATCCGTCCATCCTACACCGCTTCGGGCCCCCACGACATTTATAAGACTATACTTCACGAGTATGCTAAGTAAGATCTCTTAAATAGATCAAACTTATCATGTGATTCTCATGGCTCCGCAAGATTTCCGACCAAATCCATGCCGGCTCGAGTCCCAAGGTCGGCCTATGAGTTTGGGCGTCCCCCATGTATCATGTAAGTGTCGAGGAGATTCACTCCAACGACGTATGCAGCCATAGCACACCATGTCATGTAATAAAGCATTCGACAGGTCTAAGCAGGTATTTCGAGCCATGTAAACCAGATAAATCATGTTAAGCATGAGTCAATTGTTTCAAATGAGAACGAGTGCGATAAAGTACACACTTGACTCCATTTTTCAAAACCAAGTAGGTTAAGCATGTAATCAGGTAAGCCAAGCATGAATCAAGTCCATAGAGTTCAAGTAGACATGCACTTGACACTTACCAAGTAGAAGTAGTCTCAACCGAAATTTAAGCGTTCACCGTGGGATTCTCTTGAGGGTCCTCATATGCGCCTGAGTAAATAATAGTGAAGTATCACTCATATATCCCAATTATCAAGGAAGATTGTACACTAGTACAATCTAAGGAAATTTCATGAAAACGAACCTCAATTACTAATAAATCGAGATTTAAATGGAGTTTCTTAAAGTACACGGTAATCGAGTTATCATTTTGGAAAATCAAGTATAAAACGTTCAAGAAATATTGAAGGAATAAGGAGTACTTGAAAACTCCCTTCCCTTGGAATTTGGGAAAAAAATTCAGATTTGATACGATACTTTGAAAAATCGTATCTCCCATTCTACATGTCAGAAATTGGAAAACTGGGTGCCGTTGGAAACCTCTTTGAAAGTACTAAAAGTTCTTAGAATACACTTTTCTAAGATTCCAAATGGAAAACATTCAAAAATGAGTTCAAAGTTGCTGTTAAGGCAGATTTAAGTTGGTTTTTGGCCAACTTTGAAAATTTGGCAAAATTCACTTGAGTGAAACTAGCCTTTGAAATTTACAACTCGAATAGTGTTGTAATCCAAGTTTACAACAAAACAAGCGGAACAAGAAACGAAGTTTCGAGTACCGAGATACGGCAGCTCAAATTTTGGGAAAATTCGAAACTGCTGAACAAATTTCCAGATTTGAGTTTCCAACTTTGGGACCTTAGTTGGGTATCGAAATGGATTTGGATTGGTACAAAATTTGGCAGTATAATACTCCTATATAAAGGGCATTCCTCTATCAACTTTCATGGAAAAAGACCTTCGGGAAGGTAGTCAACCAAACACCCAAAGTTTCGAAAATCCTAAGGCAGAACTGCCTTGAGCTTTTTTTTTTGGTTTTCCATTCCAAACATTTGGTCAAGGAAAATCCTCCAAACATAGTTCATTAGTATAGGTAAAGCCTAAGGAACATTCATGGTACATTTGGTTAGTGTTTAACACCCAAAAAATGTAATTAGCAAGTCTACACCAAGCCTTGCATCAAATCTGTCCAAAAGTTAGGGTTTTCAAGAGCAGGGCAGGTTCCGTATTTTGATCACAAATCACTCAATTTAACTCGGAATTGAGCATGGTTTATGGCGTTGGAAAATAACTTTATAGAGCTATAATTTCACAGAAGAAATCATTTTAAAATTCCACACACAACTAGCTCGAATTCGAGCCAAAAGTTGCAGCCTCAGCATTTCGTTCCAGGAAAACAGAGAAACAGAACAGCCAACTTGAAATGGTTGGTTCGGCTCACATACATGGAATCAGAACATTTATTGTATACCGTCGGAAAGGTGAGAATGTCCAGTTTCAAATGCCACTGACGGCACTCGATTTCGACGTCGGAACACCGAGTTATGGACGAAACAAGAAAGCTGGTCTGAGCATTACGGGAACACTTTCCAGGTCTGCTACCTTTTTGAAAATAATTCATTTGACCAACCAAACCTCAATATTTTTCAATAAAATTTTGTACACCATCTATACAACATATAAACATCATATACAAGCCATTAAACCCCCAAAATTCCGCAGAAATAGGTACGTTCAAAGTAGGGGCAGAATCGGAACTTTTTACTCCATGCACCACTTGAAGTTTCTACTAATAATACACCATTAATCTACCATTTCGAGCACTAAACCAACATTAAATCCATCATCAAGCAGGAGATCAGTCCCCAAGACAAAGGTGGGAGTTCATAGAGCCCACCCATTTCATTTTACACCATAAACAAGCTAACCAAAGGCATGCTAGAGCTTAATCATGCCATATGACTTCCAAAAGACAAGATTCTTTGAGTTGATCATCACTTACTTTAGTTTAATGTTCAAGCGGAATTTTGGCCCTCTTTACTCCAGCAAAACCTTGATTTTCAGCTCCCCTTTGCAGCTCAAAATGATCCTTAAGTGTAGAGCTAAGTGCTGTGAAAATTTGGTAGGATTTGAGTGAAGTTTGATGATGATTTTGGTGAAGAGAGTTTTGAAAGAACTTGGTGTTCTTGTTGCTCTCCTTGGCCGGCTGACATGAGAGGGAAGAGAGAGGGAAATTTGATCAATTTTCAGCTTCCTTGAGAAGCTTCAAACGTGTGGCTCATGTTGATGCAAAAGTCAACTCTTCTACACGCGCGCGTTTCGTGCTCGATTCCTCTCGCATTTGTTTCACTAGTGCACTAAACCTCTAGTACACTTATATTCATACAAATATTATTCACTCTTAATTGTCCCAAAATAAGGGTCTAAAGTCCCTTAATTGATCGCGCGCGTGAAAACGCGTATTTCCAATTTAGGCGCGATAGAGTGAAACCTTCGAGAAATTCTTATAACGATCGTACCACTAACTATCACTTGAGTACTTAAACCTAAAATTACCTATTTTAGGACCATTGCATAAGTCTCCAATTTTTCAAACTTATTGTACTCTCAATCGGTTAAAATTTTCCAAACATTATTCACTGTTCTCACTGAACGCGCTCCCGAAAATTAATTTTTGAAACAAGTCACGTTAAAAATATAATGAAACTATATTTCCACGTAATTAGGTTCAATAGATCTAGAAAATAATACTCGGAATAAATGAACAAGTAAATAATTAAATAAACTCAAAATAGAGTTTTAAAAGGAGTTCTACGAGTCCTCACATGAGTCGAGTATTAACTCCTCAAATCTCCAATAAATTTGTATCCATGCGTCTTTTGGAAAACTATCCACGCGTGAGTAGTATATGCTCACTTAGAACTTATTCACCTTTAATTCTCGATTAACTTTTCTTAATCTGCTATTGTCCGTCCTTAATTTTCTCAGGATAATCATACTCTCGAATATAATATCACCTTGAAACACTCGTGTTCATTATTTCTCACCTAAACAATCCTCCGAAAGTTGAAGTTGTTAACGGGACGTTTTAAAAGTATAATGAAGACATTATTCCATACGAATGGATTTAAAATGATCGTAATAAATTATTTGGGTAAAACAGGTGGATAAATACTTAATTAAACCATTAATATTCAATAAAAATAAGAAATTTTTTGGGTCCTTACAGAAAATGTGGAATCCAATATTGATTTTGGACGTAAATCGGTGGAGATTTTTTCACACCACCAACGGTTGATACTTCATCCTGGAGGATTTTTAGATTTTGGTTATGTTTTTTGGGTGGTGAGGCATGTGTCCCAAAAAAATAAAGAGATCTAATTTCCAAATGCCAGAAGACTCTGACAGTTACGAGTTTTTCGTTTTAGGTTGAGTCTTGGAAACCATATGTGGTGAGACAGTTCTGAGGATGGGAAGAAATATGGTAATTTTACCACTTGGTTGCCTCAATGATTAAGATTAGAGCTCACAGAAGGGGATCCCGAATTGCAAGTGGTGGTGAGAAAAAATCCTGTAAAGGGAGATGGTGAATTGAGACACCTTCTCGCGACTCAACTGGAGGTTAGACTCGGGACAATTATACATGTTCATTTGCCGATTGAATCAATTTGGTATCAGGACTGTATTGACTCGAGTGTGTAGTTTGGTACCATATTATTTGGTAGTTGAAGGCAAATGGTTGCTAAAAGAAATTTTCGCCAAGGTGAAAATTTTGTTAGGAAATTGGCTTAATTTCTTTTGGATAAGATTCTTATTTTCTGTGAAAGTAACTAATTTTCTAATTGGTTTTAGTTACTTGAAATAGTAGCCAAAAAATATTCTATTTTATTTAGGATTAGAAGTTATTTCCTATTCTGTCTAAAACTAGGAATTAGAATTGGTTTCCTATTGTTATTTTGGTTTTTTGACCAAATAATGTTCCCTATAAATAGATGGGTTGGCACACTACACAGGAGACACAAGGGCATCATGTAGCCTTATATATGGGGTGTGAGAGAGCGTTCTTGGAAGATGAGAGATGGTATATAAGGGTTGGGTTTGGGTTCAAGTTGTATTCTGTATAGGATTTTCCTCTCTTAATAAATAACGGGTTTCTCTCCGTGGATGTAGGCTCGATGGTGGAGTTGAACCATGTTAAATATTATGTGTCGTCAAACTTTCATACTTGCGGCTTGTTCCTCATTAAATTGTTGTGCACTTGATATCTCAATGGTTGTTTATTCCGCGTTTGGATCCTAACAAGTGGTATCAGAGTCTGGTTACGAGACTGGGTTACTTTCAAGCACTTGGATCCCAACAAACTGAATGGTTGGATCAAGAGTTTGGTTGTTCAAGATTGGATCCTGGTTAACTATTGAGATCAAGTGGATTGATAGTTGTTACTAATTGAACAATTTAATGAATGGTATTCTTGTTTCAATGGATTGGCAAAAAGCATTGATAGTGAAGGATGAAAAATCGAAAAGCATGAAGATACTTGACATTGAATTTAGGCAGGTGATTCAAGGGTCAAGGAAAATATGGAATCCAATATTGATTTTAGACGTAAATCGGTGGAGATTTTTTCACACCATCAACGGTTGATACTTCATCCTGGAGGAGTTTTAGATTTTGGTTATGTTTTTTGGGTGGTAAGGCATGTGTCCCAAAAAAAACAAAGAGATCTAATTTCCAAACGCCAGAAGATTCTGACAGTTACGAGTTTTTCGTTTTAGGTTGAGTCTTGAAAACCATACGTGGCGAGACAGTTCTGAGGATGGGAAGAAGTATGGTGATTTTACCACTTGGTTGCCTCAATGATAAGGGTTAGAGCTCACAGAAGGGATCCCGGATTGCAAGTGGTGGTAAGAAGAAATTCAGCAAAAGAAGATGATGAATTGAGACATTCTTGCGACTCAACAGGAAGTTAGACTTGGGACAACTGTACATGTTCATTTGCCGATTGAATCAATTTGGTATCAGGACTGTATTGATTCGCGTGTGTAGTTTGGTACCATATTATTTGGTAGTTGCAGGCAAATGGTTGTTAAAAGAAATTTTCGCCAAGGTGGAGATTTTGTTTGAAAATTGGCTTAATTTCTTTTAGATAAGATTCTTATTTTGTGTGAAAATAACTAGTTTTCTAATTGGTTTTAGTTACTTGAAATAGTGGCCAAAAAAATTCTATTTTGCTTAGAATTAGAAGTTACTTCCTATTCTGTCTAAAGTTAGGAATTAGAATTGATTTTCTATTGTTATTTCGATTTTTTGACCAAATAATTTTTCCTATAAATAGATGGGTTGGCATACTACACAGGAGACACAAGGGCATAATGTAGCCTTATATATGGGGTGTGAAAGAGGGTTCTTGGAAGATGAGAGATGGTATATAAGGGTTGGGTTTGGGTTCAAGTTGTATTCTTGTATAGGATTTTTCTCTCATAATAAAGAACGGATTTCTCTTTGTAGATGTAGACTCAATGGTGGAGTCGAACCACGTTAAATATTGTGTGTCATCTAACTTTCACACTTGTGACTTGTTTCTCATTAAATTGTTGTGCACTTGATATCTCAATAGTTGGTTATTCCGCGTCTGAATTCTAACAAGTGGTATCAAAGTCTGGTTGCGAGACTGGGTAGCTCTCTGGCACTTAGATTCCAACAAACTCAATGGTTAGATCAAGCGTTTGGTTGTTAAAGATTGGATCCTGGTTAACTATTGAGATCAAGTGGATTGATAGTTGTTACTAATTGAACAATTTAATGAATGGTATTCTTATTTCAATGGATTGGCAAAAAGCATTGATAGTGAAGGATGAAAAATCGAAAAGCATGAAGAAACTTGACAGTGAATTTAGGTAGGTGATTCAAGGGTCAAAAAAAAGATGAAATCCAATATTGATTTTGGACGTAAATCGGTGGAGATTTTTTCACACCTCTAACAGTTGATACTTCATCCAGGTGAATTTTTAGATTTTGGTTATATTTTTTGGGTGGTGTGGCATGTGTCCCAAAGAAACAAAGGGATCTAATTTCCATGTGCCAGAAGACTCTGACAGTTACGAGTTTTTCATTTTAGGTTGTGTCTTGAAAATCACACATAGCGAGATAGTTCTGAGGATGGGAAGAAGTATGGTGATTTTACCACTTGGTTGCCTCAATGATAAGGGTTAGAGCTTATAATAGGGGATCCCGGATTGCAAGTGGTGGTGAGAAGAAATTCTACAAAGAAAGATGATGAATTGAGACATCTTTTCAAGACTCAACAGGAGGTTAGAATCGGGACAACTATACATGTTCATTTGCTGATTGAATCAATTTGGTATCAGGACTATAATGATTCGGATGTGTAGTTTGGTACCATATTATTTGGTAGTTAAAGGCAAATGGTTGCTAAAAAAAATTTTAGCCAAGATGGAGATTTGTTAGGAAAATGGTAGATTCTTGGTTCGTATGAAAGTAACTAGTTTTCCAATTGGTTTTAGTTACTTGAAATAGTAACCAAAGAATATTTTATTTTATTTAGAATTAGAAGTTATTTTCTATTCTGTATAAGTCTAGGAATTAGAATTGGTTTTCTATTGTTATTTGGATTTTTTGATCAAATAATGTTCCCTATAAATAGATGGGTTGGCATACTACACAGGAGACACAAGGGCATCATGTAGCCTTATACGTGGGATGTAAGAGAGGGTTCTTAAGAGATGAAAGATGGTATATAAGGGTTGGATTTGGGTTCAAATTGTATTCTTGTTTAGGGTTTTTCTCTCATAATAAAGAACGGATTTTTTTTCGTGGATGTAGAATCAATGGTGGAGCCAAACTACGTTAACTATTGTGTGTCATCTAACTTTCATACTTGTGGCTTGTTCCTCATTAAATTGTTGTGTACTTGATATTTCAATAGTTGTTTATTCCGCATTTGGATCCTAACAAATGGTATCAGAATCTAGTTACGAGATTGGGTTGCTCTCTGGTACTTAGATTCCAGCAAACTGAATGGTTGGATCAAGCGTTTAGTTGTTAAAGATTGGATCCTGGTTAACTATTGAGATCAAGTGGATTGATAGTTGTTACTAATTGAACAATTTAATGAATGGTATCCTTATTTCAATGGATTGACAAAAAGCATTGATACTGAAGGATGGAAAATCAAAAATCATGAAGAAACTTGACAGTGAATTTAGGCAGGTGATTCAAGGGTCAAGGAAAAGGTGGAGTTCAATATTGATTTTGGACTTAAATCGGTGGAGATTTTTTCACACCTCCAACAGTTGATATTTCATCCAGGTGGATTTTTAGATTTTGGTTATGTTTTTTGGGTGGTGTGGCATGTATTCCAAAGAAACAAAGATATCTAATTTCCATGCGCCAGAAAACTTTGACAGTCACGAGTTTTTCATTTTAGGTGGAGTCTTGAAAATCACACGTGGCGAGACAGTCTTGAGGATGGGAAGAAATATGGTAATTTACCACTTGGTTGCCTCAATGATTAGGGTTAGAGCTCACGGAAGGGGATCCCGAATTGCAAGTGGTGTTGAGAAGAAATCATGCAAAGGGAGATGATGAATTGAGGCACCTTCTCACGACTCAACAGGAGGTTATACTCGGGACAACTATACATGTTCATTTGTTGATTGAATCAATTTGGTATCTGAACTGTATTGATTCTGGTGTGTAGTTTGGTACCATATTATTTGTTAGTTGAAGGCAAATGGTTGTTAAAAGAAATTTTCGCCAAGGTGAAGATTTGTTAGAAAATTTGGCTTAATTTCTTTTAGATAAATTTCTTGTTTTGTGTGAAAGTAACTAGTTTTCTAATTAGTTTTAGTTACTTGAAGTAGTGACCAAAGAATATGCTATTTTGTTTAGGATTAGAAGTTATTTACTTTTTTGTCAAAAGAGTAGCGATTCTTGATCCTGTTCTTCAAAGATTTCTAGTCTTACTTTCAATTTTTCCAGATGTATAAATAAAAAAAACAAGAGGGGTTTTATTGATTAAATAGAACTTTTTATAAAAATTTTCAAATTGGATGAGATATTAAAATAAATAGAATAAAGTTCTATTAGTATAGAAAGTATTTGCAAATATCTAATCTACAAAAAAATATATTCTATCATCCAAGAAATTGAGTGATTCCTTTTTTCTTCTAACTTTGTAATGAAAATACCGATAGATACTGTCAAGGGGCGAGTGTTCTGAATCACTTAATGAAGTTTATTTTTCAAAAGCATCATCAGAAAAAAAAATGAGGTTTTTTGAAACAGCAGAAAGAGAAATCTATTTTGTCCTTTAGACGAAAAAAAGTATGATTCTTAAGAACTCAACGGCTCCTCCCCCTTCGAATCAGCCAAAGAAAGAAGGGAATCCCGCCAAGTTCTTACGCTTTCATGTCTACAACTTAATTCATTCGATTACTACAGGGATGAACCCAATCTGGAATATGAACCATAAAAGAAAACACCTATTAAACCGATCACAAGAATACCAGTTACAGTACCTACTATCCAAAGAGGAATTCTTCTAGTAGTATCGGCCATTTAACCCACTTCCCTCCAAAAAAATAATTTATAAAATAGGATTTATTTGTATCAATTCCAACTAAATATTGAACTTAAAAAGAAGATTAATTTCTTTATACCAAAATAGTTTGATATATGAGATGAATATATTATTTCGATTTGTTACTTGTTTAATTTTAGTTGCGTGGATTTGAATACGTATAAAAAGCCACAAAAATAGTTTCCGTTTATGGTTGTTCCGCCCGCTTTAGCTTGAATAAACCTTCTGATGAAACTTCACACTTAAGTTATGTTATAGGAAAAAGATTCTTGCATTTTTCCCTCTTGTTGAAAAAGCATCTATTTTTTCACGCATTTCTCAAAATACTTCAATTGGTACACGCAAGAAATAGGCCAATTCAGCAGCCTTTTGTTCAATTTCTCGTGAAGTCAAATTTTCATCAATACGAGTTAAGGGAATGGTCCCCTGGCCTCGAATTTCCATATAAAGGACACGGCGTGCAAAAATACCCTCTTTAACTTCTATTTGAATGGACTGAATATCTTTTATAAGGAATCGAAGGAATATGCGACGATTTTTTCTAGGAAATCCGCTCTGCATCATATCTAAGGGATTCCTCAGTTCGGGCCGAAGAAGCAATGTCACTCGATCATTATCAAACTGACTGCAATCTTTTTCTATCCGTGAAGATCCCACCAGAGCGCCTTCTACTTCTAATAGGCCATGAACTAGATCCGAATCGTTCTCAACGAGTCCATAAGAAGTGATCCCATTTTTTTCATTGGATCCGGATAGAGACCAAAGATCTTGGGTGACCGATCTGGCAGAACAACTCAAAAGATAAAGAAGTATTGTTAATTTCTTCATGCTCGTTCCAAGTTTGAAGTACCATTTGTACAAATAAAAATTCCCGTCATTACATGATTTCTTTTTCATATAGATAGATATAGGATCTATGGGGCAATTACTTAGAAATACTTTTTGTGCTACAGTCCTTCCTATCTGATAGAAAAGGATCCCATGATCCTGAACCGATCTTACCTGGGATCGCAAATACCAAGTTTGTCTATAAAGAGCGGATCGAATTGTATTAGTGTCTATAATTGATTTCTTCTGTATAATACTAATCGATAGGGTCTCATTGGTAAGTGCTATAAGATCTCGTGCCTTGGAACCCATAGTTATGGACCCGAATCCATTGGTGTGGAACATTTTCTTTTCCAAGCGAAATCCCCTAGTATATGAAAGAGTGAAAAGGTGCTTTCGTTATTTCGGAATAACAATGTTATTTGGGTTTTTTGATCAAATAATATTCCCTATAAATAGATGGGTTGGTATACTACACAGGAGACACGTAAGGAGACAAAAGGGCATCATGTTGCCTTATACATGGGGTGTGAGAGTGGGTTCTTGGGAAATGAGAGATGGTATACAAGAGTTGGGTTTGGGTTCAAGTTGTATTCTTGTATAGGAGTTTCCTCTCATAATAAAGAACGGGTTTCTTTCTGTGGATGTAGGGTCAATGGTGGATTTGAACCACGTTAAATATTGTGTGTCGTCTAACTTTCATGCTTGTGGCTTGCTCCTCATTAAATTGTTATGCACTTGATATCTCAATAGTTGTTTATTCCGCGTTTGGATCCTAACAAGTGGTATCAGAGTCTGGTTACGAGACTTGGTTGCTCTTAGGCACGTGGATCCCAACAAGTTGAATGGTTGGATCAAGAGTTTGGTTGTTCAAGATTGGATCCTGGTTAACTATTGAGATCAAATGAATTGATAGTTGATACTAATTGAATAATTTAATTAATGATATCCTTGTTTCAATGGATTGACAAAAAGCATTGATAATGAAGGATGAAAAATCGAAAAGCATGAAGATACTTGACAGAAAATTTAGACAGGCGATTCAAGGGTTAAGGAAAAGGTGGAGTCCAATATTGATTTTGGACGTAAATCGGTGGAGATTTTTTCACACTTTCAACGGTTGATACTTCATCCTGGTGAATTTTTAGATTTTGGTTAAAATTTTTGGGTGGTATGGCATGTGTCTCAAAGAAACAAAGATATCTAATTTCCAAGTTCCAGAAGGCTCTGACAGTTACAAGTTTTCGTTTTAGGTGGAGTCTTGAAAATCACACGTGGCAAGACAGTCTTGAGAATGGGAAGAAGTATGGTGATTTTACCACTTGGTTGCCTCAATGATTAGGGTTAGAGCTCACAGAAGGGGATCCCGGATTGCAAGTGGTGGTGAGAAGAAATTTTGCAAAGGAAAATGATGAATTGAGGCACTTTCTCGCGACTCACCAAGTGGTTAAACTCGGGACAACTATACATGTTCATTTGCCGATTGAATCAATTTGGTATTAGGATTGTATTGATTTGGGTGTGTAGTTTGGTACCACATTATTCGGTAGTTGAAGGCAAATGGTTGCTAAAAGAAATTTTTGTCAAAGTGGAGATTTGTTAGAAAATTGGCTTAATTTCTTTTAGGTAAGATTCTTGTTTTACGTGAAAGTAACTATTTTTCTAATTGGTTTTAGTTACTTAAAGTAGTAGCCAAAAAATATTCTATTTTATTTAGAATTAGAAGTTATTTCCTATTCTATATAAATCTAGGAATTAGAATTGGTTTCCTATTGTTAATTAGGTTTTTTGACCAAATAATGTTTTCTATAAATAGATGGGTTGGCATACTACACAGGAGACACAAAAACATCATGTAACATTATACATGGGGTGTGAGAGAGGCTTCTTGGAAGATGAGAAATGGTATACAAGGGTTGGGCATGGGTTCAAGTTGTATTCTTATATAGGATTTTCCGCTCATAATAAAGAACGGGTTTCTTTCTGTGGATGTAGGGTCAATGGTGGATCTGAACCACGTTAAATATTGTGTGTCGTCTAACTTTCATACTTGTGGCTTGTTCCTCATTAAATTGTTATGCACTTAATATCTCAATAGTTATTTATTCCGCGTTTGGATCCTAACAAGTGGTATCAGAGTCTGGTTGCTAGACTTGGTTGCTCTTAGACACGTGGATCCCAACAAGTTGACTGGTTGGATCAAGAGTTTGGTTGTTCAAAATTGGATTCTGGTTAACTATTGAGATCAAATGAATTGATAGTTGATACTAATTGAATAATTTAATTAATGGTATCCTTGTTTCAATGGATTGACAAAAAGCATTGATAATGAAGGATGGAAAATCGAAAAGTATGAAGATATTTGATAGTGAATTTAGAAAGGTGATTCAAGAGTCAAGCAAAACGTGGAGTCCAATGTTGATTTTGAACGTAAATCGGTGGAGATTTTTTCACACCTCTTATGAGGACCCGAAAATTTTTTTATTTTATTTTATTTTATTTTACTGGCTTAATTAATTACTTAATTCGACTATTTAAAATTCATTTATATGGAAAAACGCCTCTCTTATGTTTTTAAAGCGTTTTGTTAGAAAATTACTTTTCGAAAACTCATTTAGTTCGAAACAATGAGTACACGTTTTTCGAGACTATATTTGAATTGAGAGTGTATTAATTTTGGAAAAGTAAGAATGATCAATAGTAAATTAAGAAAAAGTCATGAGGACTCGCAAAAATTTATTTATTTTTAAACTCTTGTTACGAGTTTATTAAAATATTTAATTGCCTGTTTACCCCGAATATTATTTTCTAGTCTCTTGAGACCTAATTATATTGATCTATGACTTATTTATATTTTTAGAGTGGCTCGTTTCAAAAATTAATTTCTCGAAACCCGTTAAATGAAAATAGTGAATACGCAATTGGAGTAAATAATTGATTCGAGGATACAATAAGTTTGAAAAATTGGAAACTTGTACATTAGTCTTAAATTAGGTATTTTTATATTCAAATACTTAAGTATTAGTTAGCAATACAATCGTTATAAAAATTTCTTGAAAGTTAAGCGTTATCGCGCAAAATTGAAAATACGCATTTTTACACGTGCGATCAATTAATGGACTTAAGGCATTTATTTTTTGACCATTAAGAGTGAATACTAATAGTATGAATATAAGTGCATTAGAGAGTTAGTGCACAAGTGAAACAAACCCGAGAGAAAATGAGCACGAAATGCGCGCGTACGCGCACTCTCCTTAGTTGACTTTTGGAGCATTTTGGGCCACACATTCTTAGGCTTCTCAAGGGAGCATCACACCAGATTAAAACCCTTCTCTTCTCACCTCAAGTGCCGGCCAAACACTCTCTTTTCCTTCCCAAAACAGCCGACCAAACAGCAAAGGAAAGAAAGGAAGAAAAGCTTCTTCATTCTTGCACCAATCTTCCTCCATTTCATCTCAAAACTTGCATGTAACTCACAAACCACTTGGAGATTCACTTAGGCAAGGAGAAGAGCTTCATTTCCACGGTTTCTTGGAGCTTTCTTGTGGCCAAAAATCTGACCTTTAGCATCTAAGAAGGTATATGATGATCAAACCCTTAAATCTTGTCTTATGGAAGTAGTAAAGCATATATAAGCTCATGCATGCTTGTGGGTAGCTTGTTTATGTTGAAAAAATTGTTGTGTGGGATCTATGAACTCTCACTTTGGTTGGATGAACTGATTTGGTGAATGATGATGCTAATAATGTTGGTTTAGTGCTTCAAGTAGTGGAATAACGTTGTATTGTTGGTAGGAACTCAAAGGGGAGCGAAGGTGAAAATTTTCCAATTTTACCCCTATATTGTCCGTGACCCTTAGGATGATTTTTAGTGGTTCTAATGGTTTGATTATGATGTATACATGTTATATGATTGGTGTAGAAAGTTTCATTGAAAAATAACATGATTTGGTTAGTCAAATGTGGTGATTTCAAAGGTTTAGCAAATCTGGAAAATGGTTCCCGTAATTGCCTGGCAGTCTGTTTCTTTTGGCTATAACTTTTTAGTCCGATGTCAAAATTCAGTGCTGTTTGTGGTACTAGAAACTAGACATTTCTACCTTTCCAACGGTATACAATGCACATCCTGATTCCACATGAGTAATCCGTACCAACCATTTGAACTTGGCTGCCTTGTTTCGTTAGTTCTCTGGAAGGCAGAACATGAACTACAACTTGAGGCTCCAATGTGGACCAGTTGTGGACAGATTTTGAAAATTGTTTCTTCTGAGAAATTTTAGATTTATGAATGTGTTTTCCAACGCCACCAACCACGTCCAATTTTGAGTTGAATTGAGTGATTTGTGGCCATATTTCGAAACTGACTTCTTGAAGGAAACCCTCATTTTGGGCAGAATTGTTACTCAAATTGATTGAGACTTGTTAATTCGATATTCTTGGTGTTAATCACCTACCAAACCTATCTTGGATGTTTATTAGACCTTGTCTACATCAATGAACCATGTTTGAGGAATTTTCCTTCGCTAAATGCTTGAAAACGGAAAAATAGAAGTCCAAGGCAGATTTGCCTTGGAACTCCTTGGAATTCTAATTGTTTCGTTAACCATCTTTCCGTATGTATTTTTGTACGAAATTTTACAGAGAAATAGTCCCTATATGGTAGTATTATACTGCTAAATTTGGTACCATTCCGAGTCCGTTTCGCTGCTCAACTAAACTTCCAAAGTTCATGAGTTGAGTTGGGAAAACCCTTGATTAACAAGGAAATCTTAGTAATTTTGAGCTACCATATCTTGGGGCTCAAAACTCTGAATCTTGTTCCATTTATTTTGTTTTAAACTTGGATTGCAACTCTAATAGAGTTCCATTTCAGAGGTTAGTTCGGATCAAGTGAATTTTACCGAATTTTCAAAGTTGGCCAAAAACCAACCTAAACCTGTCTTCAATGCCCCAAAACAGCAATTTTGAGCTAATTTTTGGATACCTTCCGTCTAGAATCATGGAAAATTGTCTTCTAATAACTTTTAGTACTTTCTAAGAGGTTTCCAACGGTACCAAGTTTTCCAATTTTGGACTTGTAAGGAGTTAGATACAATTTTCCAAAGATCTCGTATCAAAACTGAAATTTCCGAATCTTAAGAAAATGGAGTTTTTCGAATCCTCCGTATTCCTTCGATATTACTTGAATGTTTTACACTTGATTTCAAAGATGAAAACTCGATTTCTCTTGTATTTTAAAACCCCCCTTTTGAGCCTTAATTCCCGAGTAATTTAGACTCATTTTAGCGAGATCTTCTAAGATTGTACAAGCATGCAATCTTTCTTGATAATTGGGGTTTATAAGTAATTGTTCACTATTAATTGCTCAAACTCGCACGAGAACCTTTAAGAGGATTCCACGGTGGACGCCTGAACGTCAAGTGACATTTCTTCTTTATTTATTTGGTGAGTGTCAAGTATGTGTTAAATGCTTATGTGATTGAGATATTAGTTGTACAAGTGTTATACATGATACATAAACTTGCCGAGCCGAGTGTGTACTTTATCGCACTCGTTCTCATTTGAAATAAATGACTCATGCTTGACCTGACATGACTTGACTTGGAAAATATGCTATGGATGCATAAGTCAATTAGAGCGATGTCTCATCGACCTCTGGACGATAGTAAGTACCACACCAATCCGGATGGGAGGTACCTCTTGAATCGTCCCAGAACTATAAACTGAACGATAGTAAGTACCACACCGATTTGGGTGGGAGGTACCTCTCGAGTCGTCTCAGAAACATACATGGAATACGTGAAAAGCTATGAACTCAATTACCTATCCGAGGGACGGGGTGTCGTCCCGAAAAGGTATTAAAAATTGAACTTGGGCAAAATAAGAAATCATTAGCTCCGGAGAGCTTCTGCATCCTACTCAAGGGTGTTTATTATAAATTGTGAAATTTCTTGAATGTTATAGTTTCACTAGTGTGTAAGTGCTATTATTATTGAAATAATTGTCTTGCATGTTTTCTTGGCCTCACGAGCATCCGCTCACCCCGTAAGACTTATTTTCTTTAACAGGAGTTGGAATGGAAGGAATGATGGAGAGGTCGACTTGATGGCCTTTTATTAGAATTTTGAATGTATTCATTTAGTTAACTTTTGGAAGCTGTATATTTTGGGATTGTAAGATATTTTGGTAACTTATGATGTAAGATTTAATCGATTATTAAAGAATTGACCTTCCTTTATATTTTCGACTTTTAGTACTTATTGGTTATTCTTAAGTTTGAATTGAATTTATACCGAGTTCTGGCGAGAGTTGGGCAGGCGTCCCGCAGACACCCTAGGGTTCGCCCTTGGAAGAAGTGGGGGCGTCACAGTTGGTATCAGAGCTTAGGTTTTAGATCTTTGTAGTGTATCTTAGCCCTAAAAGTTTAGGATGCTGGACTGTGGAGTTTGATTGTGTATTAAGTGCAACGTGATTTTTGCTACTTGAGGTTGTAGCACTATTTTGCTCACAAAACACTATGAGGCTTTACTCTTCAAGTTAGGTTGGAAGTGTGTCAAGATTAGAAAATCTAAATAGCTATCTAGTGAGTTTAAGGGTTAGAAACCTTGCTTTCCCCACTCTTTTGCTTATCGAACAGTTCAAAAAAAGAGTTGAACCATTTGAATAATTTTGGGCTCCACTTTGAACTTGAAAATAAGACATCTTTACATTTCGTTTGGTTTGACTTATTACTCTAGCTTGTACAAGAACTTGTACCTTGAATCTGGCGAGAAGGCTAAGAATTTAGGAAGTAGCTCAGGCTTTTGGATGCAATTTGGAGGTTATAATTGTTTGAATGATGTGGTTTGGTATCGTGGATTCCTCTAATTTTGTCCCTAACTACGCTTATGGTTTTCTTTTGACCCTGCCTAGCATAGTAGGGGCAGTGCTCGCCGTGAGGCCTTTTGTATTTTGCCTGCAAGTACTATATTTGTGGCGCTTAGTTGCCTATGACCTGTATTTGACACTATTAACTTGTTGTATGCACATCGACATGTGACATAAATTTTAACTTGTGCAAATAGTTATGCTTTGATTTAAAGTGATCTTGCAATATGTACTTGTTTTTCGATTCACATGCTTATATTTTCTACTACTATTATGCGTTTAGAAGCTTGCTAAATGAATCGGCGAGGACGTGGACGGGTGCGTGGGCGTGGGTTTCGGCAACTCCACACTCCCGAGAGAGGTGAGGGATCCGCGACTGGACCAAACCAAAACCCTAGAAATGAAGAGGGTGACCAAGTGGCTACGACCATTAACCGCATGACCGATATTCTCGAGTGCTTAGCTGAGCGTCAGGAACCTGAACTAGTCGACCAACCTAGGAACCAAGAGTGGGGTGAGGATAGAGCCCTCGAGCGATTCTTGAAGTTCCCCCTAAGTTCCATGGAGGGTCTGATCTCGAAATAGCGAAAAATTGGTTTGAAAGGATGATTGATATTTTTGCTGCTTTAGATTATACCGAGGAAAGGCAAGTGAATTTTGTTGTTTTCCAACTTGAAGGGGCGGCACGCTCGTGGTGGAATGTTGTTAGTGCAAAGTGGAAAAGAGAACAAATCTCTTGGATTTGGGTAAATTTTGAGAGGGAGTTTAATGTCAAGTTCCGCCCGCCAATTATACAAGAAAAGAGGGAGGATGATTTTATTAAGTTAAAACAAGGGTTATTAAGTGTGGCCGAGTATGAGGAGCAGTTTACCAAACTTTTCAAATTTGCCCCTGAGTTTGTACTCACCGAACGGAAAAGGATAAGGAGGTCTATTCAGGGGTTAAATGTAGAAATTCAAGAATCCCTAGCAGCTGCCCAGATTACCACTTTTACGGATGCCTTGAATAAGGCACAGAGGGTAGAGAATGTTAAGTTTCAATCTAAAACTTTTCATGCTAGAAAGAGGGGTAACCCAAGTGATATCCCTAAACCGTACGAGAAGTCTACCCAACCCCTTAATATGAAAAAAGGGGTTGGAGGAGTGAAGATGTATGCAAAATCTGGAGAAACTCCATCAAGCAAAGCCCCACCAAAAGGAAATAGGGATAGACGAGGTCAACAAAAAGGAAAATCTCAAACTAGCCAAGCCGTGACTCCTCACGTAACTTGTGGATACTGTGGCCAGATTAACCACACTGAAACTGAGTGTTGGAGAAAGCAAGGGAAATGTCTGAGTTGTGGTAGTGCTGAGTATAAGTTTTCGAATTGCCCTAAAGCTTCTAAAGGAAAAGGAAATTCTCAACAACCTGCTAAATCCACTGCAAATCAGTTGAGTGCCAGAAGAAGTGATTAATGCTAATGATTATAAGAGGGACCCAAGTAGTAGAAACCCTATGAGTAGGGGTAAATCTGACTCCACTCGACAAATAGAATTGTAGTTTTATCCTAACATGGACTGGCACTTTTAGAGGTTGTAATCTTTTGTATAGGGGATGACATCCTTTTGTTGTATATTGCAACTTAGTACATTTTGATCTTGTTGTTTCCCATTTCTTTTGAAATGGTTTGAGGAACTTATTATAATTTAGTATAACCATTATGATCTTTTATGGCATATAAAAATTTACCTTACTTTTAATTGATTTTACGATTTATATGTATATGTACTCTATTGCTCCATGCCTCTAGACCTGTAATAAGATCATGAATGACACCTGAGAATAGTTAAGTTCTATAAGTGTGAGTTTTGAAACGGAGAATTAAAAATGATGAAAATTGATCACGGGAGGAAAAAGTATTTGGGGTTATTCATAAATCAGAGTATGAATTTCGAGAACGAAATTCTTTTAAGGAGGGAAGGTTGTGAGGACCCGAAAATTTTCTTATTTTATTTTATTTTACTGGCTTAATTAATTAATTAATTCGACTATTTAAAATTCATTTATATGGAAAAACGCCTCTCTTATGTTTTTAAAGTGTTTTGTTAGAAAATTACTTTTCGAAAACTCATTTAGTTCGAAACAATGAGTACACGTTTTGTGAGACTATATTTGAATTGAGAGTGTATTAATTTTGGAAAAGTAAGAATGATCAATAGTAAATTAAGAAAAAGTCATGAGGACTCGCAAAAATTTATTTATTTTTAAACTCTTGTTACGAGTTTATTAAAATATTTAATTGCCTGTTTGCCCCGAATATTATTTTCTAGTCTCTGGAGATCTAATTACATTGATTTATGACTTACTTATATTTTTAGAGTGGCTCGTTTCAAAAATTAATTTCTCGAAACCCGTTAAGTGAAAATAGTGAATACGCAATTGGAGTAAATAATTGATTCGAGAATACAATAAGTTTGAAAAATTGAAAACTTGTACATTAGTTTTAAATTAGGTATTTTTATGTTTAAGTGCTCAAGTATTAGTTAGTAATACAATCATTATAAGAATTTCTTGAAAGTTAAGCGTTATCGCGCAAAATTGGAAGTACGCGTTTTTACGCGCGTAATCAATTAAGGGACTTAAGACCTTTATTTTTTGACCATTAAAAGTGAATAATAATAGTATGAATATAAGTGCATTAGAGATTTAGTGCACAAGTGAAACAAATCCGAGAGGAAACGAGCACGAAACGCGCACGTACGCGCACTCTCCTTAGTTGACTTTTGGAGCATTTTGGGCCACACATTCTTAGGCTTCTCAAGGGAGCATCACACCAGATCAAAACCCTTCTCTTCTCACCTTAAGTGCCGGCCAAACACTCTCTTTTCCCTCCCAAAACAGCCGACCAAACAGCAAAGGAAAGAAAGGAAGAAAAGCTTCTTCATTCTTGCACCAATCGTCCTCCATTTCATCTCAAAATTTGCATCCAACTCACAAACCACTTGGAGATTCACTAAGGTAAGAAGAAGAGCTTCATTTCCACGGTTTCTTGGAGCTTTCTTGTGGCCAAAAATCTGACCTTTAACATCTAAGAAGGTATATGACGATCAAATCCTTAAATCTTGTCTTATGGAAGTAGTAAAGCATATAAGATCATGCATGCTTGTGGGTAGCTTGTTTTTGTTGGAAAAATTGTTGTGTGGGCTTTATGAACTCCCACTTTGGTTGGATGAACTGATTTGGTGAATGATGATGCTAATAATGTTGATTTAGTGCTTAAAGTAGTGGAATAACGTTATATTGTTGGTAGGAACTCAAAGGGGAGCGAAGGTGAAAATTTTTCAATTCTGCCCCTATATTGTCTGTGATACTTAGGATGATTTTTAGTGGTTCTAATAGCTTGATTATGATGTAAATATGTTATATAAATGGTGTAGAAAGTTTCATTGAAAAATAACATGATTTGGTTAGTCAAATGTGGTGATTTCAAAGGTTTAGTAAATCTGGAAAATGGTTCTCGTAATTGCCTAGCAGTCTGTTTCTTTTGGCCATAACTTTTTAGTCCGATGTCAAAATTGAGTGCCGTTTGTGGTACTGGAAACTAGACATTTCTAGCTTTCCAACGGTATAAAATGCACATCCTGTTTCCATATGAGTATTCCGTACCAACCATTTGAACTTGGCTGCCTTGTTTCGTTAGTTCTCTGGAAGGCAGAACATGAACTACAACTTGAGGCTCCAATGTGGACCAGTTGTGGACAGATTTTGAAAATAGTTTCTTCTGAGAAATTTTAGATTTATGAATGTGTTTTCCAACGCCACCAACCACTTCCAATTCTAAGTTGAATTGAGTGATTTGTGGCCGTATTTCGAAACTGACTTCTTAAAGGAAACCCTCCTTTTGGGCATAATTGTTACTCAACTTGATTGAGACTTGTTAATTCAAGATTCTTGGTGTTAATCACCTACCAAACCTATCTTGGATGTTTATTAGACCTTTTCTACATCAATGAACCATGTTTGAGGAATTGTCCTTGGCTAAATGCTTGAAAACGGAAACACGGAAGTCCAAGGCAGATTTGCCTTGGAACTCCTTGGAACTCTAGTGGTTTCGTTAACCATCTTTCCGTATGTATTTTTATACGAAATTTTACAGAGAAATAGTCCCTATATGGTAGTATTGCACTGCTAAATTTGGTACCATTCTGAGTCCGTTTCATTGCTCAACTAAACTTCCAAAGTTCATGAGTTGAGTTGGAAAAACCCTTGATTAACCAGGAAATCTTAGTAAATTTGAGCTACCATATCCTGGTGCTCAAAACTCTGAATCTTGTTCAGTTTATTTTGTTTTAAACTTGGATTGGAACTCTAATAGAGTTCCAAATTTCAGGGATTAGTTCGGATCAAGTGAATTTTACCAAATTTTCAAAATTGGTCAAAAACCAACCTAAACCTGTCTTCAATGCCCCAGAACAGCAATTTTGAGCTAATTTTTGGATACCTTCCGTTTGGAATCATGAAAAATTGTCTTCCAAGAACTTTTAGTACTTTCTAAGAGGTTTCCAATGGTACCAAATTTTCCAATTTTGGACTTGTAAAGAGTGAGATACGATTTTCCAAAGATCTCGTATTCAAACTGAAATTTTCGAATTTTAAGGAAATGGAGTTTTTCGAATTCTCCTTATTCCTTCGATATTACTTGAACATTTTACACTTGATTTCAAAGATGAAAACTCGATTTCTCTTGCACTTTAAAACTCCCCTTTTGAGTCTTAATTTGCGAGTAATTTAGGTTCATTTTATCGAGATCTTCTAAGATTGTACAAGCGTGCAAACTTCCTTGATAATTGGGGTTTATAAGTAATTGTTCACTATTAATTGTTCAGGATCGCACGAGTACTTTCAAGAGGATTCCACGGTGGACGCCTGAACGTCAAGTGACATTTCTTCTTTGTTTATTTGGTGAGTGTCAAGTATGTGTTAAATGCTTATGTGATTGAGATATTAATTGTAGAAGTGTTATACATGATACGTAAACTTGCCGAGCCGAGTGTGTACTTTATCGCACTCGTTCTCATTTGAAATAAATGACTCATGCTTGACCTGACATGACTTGACTTGAAAAATATGCTATGGCTGCATAAGTCGATTAGAGCGATGTCTCATCAACCTCTGAACGATAGCAAGTCACATACCGATTTGGTGGGAGGTACCTCTCGAATCGTCTCAGACCTATTAACTGAACGATAGCAAGTACCACACCGATTTGGTGGGAGGTACCTCTCAAATCGTCTCAGTGCCCTAGACCTCTGAACGATAGTAAGTACCACACCGATTTGGATGGGAGGTACCTCTCGAATCGTCTCAGAATCCTAAAACCTTCTAAGTCGATTAGAGCGATGTCTCATCGACCTTTGGACGATAGTAAGTACCACACCGATCCGGGTGGGAGGTAATTCTCGAATTGTCCCAAAAATATAAACTGAATGATAGTAAGTACCACACCGATTTGGGTGGGTGGTACCTCTCGAGTCGTCTCAGAAACATACATGGACTACGTGAAAGGCTACGAACTCAATTACCTACCCGGGGGACGGGGTGTCGTCCCGAAAGGGTATTAAAAATTGAACTTGGGCAAAATAAGAAATCATTAGCTCCGGAGAGTTTTTGCATCCTACTGAAGGGTGTTTATTATAAATTGTGAAATTCCTTGAATGTTATAGTTTCACTAGTGTGTAAGTGCTATTATTATTGAAATAATTGTCTTGCATGTTTTCTTGGCCTCGCGAGCATTCACTGACCCCGTTAGACTTACTTTCATTAACAGGAGTTGAAATGGAAGGAATGATGAAGAGGTCGACTTGATGGCCTTTTATTAGAATTTTAAATGTATTCATTTAGTCAACTTTTGGAAGCTGTATATTTTGGGATTGTAAGATGTTTTGGTAACTTATGATGTAAGATTTAATCGATTATTAAGGAATTGACCTTCCTTTATATTTTTGACATTTAGTACTGATTGGTTATTCTTAAGTTTGAATTGAATTTGTATCGAATCCTGGCGAGAGTTGGACAAGCGTCCCGCAGACACCTTAGGGTTCGTCCTTGGGAGAAGTGGGGGCGTCACACCTCCAACGGTTGATACTTCATTCTGGTGAATTTTTAGATTTTGGTTATGTTTTTTAGGTGATGTGGCATCTGTCCCAAAGAAACAAAGATGTCTAATTTTTCAGCGCCAAATGACTCTGACAGTTACGAGTTTTTCGTTTTAGGTGGAATCTTGGAAACCACACGTGGCGAGAAAATGCTCAGAATAGGAAGAAATATGGTGATTTTACCACTTGGTTGCCTCAATGATTAGGGTTAGAGCCTACAGAAGGAAATCACGAAGAGTAAGTAGTAGTGAGAAGAAATCCTACAAAGGGAGATGATGAATTGAGACACCTTCTCGCGACTCAACAAGAGATTAGACTCGGGACAACTATACATGTTCATTTGCCGATTGAATCAATTTGGTATCAGGACTGTATTGATTCGGGTGTGTTGTTTGGTATCATATTATTTGGTAGTTGAAGGTAAATGGTTGCTAAAAGAAATTTTCGCCAAAGTGGAGATTTGTTAGAAAATTAGCTTAATTTCTTTTAGGTAAGATTTTTATTCTGTGTGAAAGTAACTAGTTTCCTAATTAGTTTTAGTTACTCGAAATAGTAGCCAAAAAATATTCTATTTTGTTTAGAATTAGAAGTAATTTCCAATTCTGTTTAAGTTTCTTAGTTAGAATTGGTTTCCTAATACTATTTGGATTTTTTGATCAAATAATGTTCTCTTTAAATAGATGAGTTGCCATACTATACAGGAGACACGCAAGGAGACAAAAGGGTATCATGTAACTTTTTACATGGGGTATGAGAGAGGGTTATTGGGAGATGAGAGATGGTATACAAGGGTTGGATTTGAGTTCAATTTGTATTATTGTATAGGATTTTTCTTTCATAAAAAAGAACGGATTTCTCTCCGTGGATGTAGATTCATTGATGGAGCCGAACCACGTTAAATATTGTGTGTCATTTAACTTTCATGTTCGTGGTTTGTTACTCATTAAATTGTTGTACACTTGATATCTCAATATTTGTTTATTCCGCGTTTGGATCCTAACAAGTGGTATCAGAGCCTGATTGCAAGACTGGGTTGCTCTCAGGCACTTGGATCCCGACAAGCTGAATGGTTGGATCAAAAGTTTGGTTGTTCAAGATTGGATCCTGCTTAACTATTGAGATCAAGTGGATTAATAGTTGTCACTAATTGAACAATTTAATGAATGGTATTCTTATTTCATTGGATTGGTAAAAAGCATTAATAATGAAGGATGAAAAATCGAAAAGTATGAAAATACTTGACCGTGAATTTAGGCAGGTGATTCAAGGGTCAAGAAAAAGGTGGAGCCCCATATTGATTTTGGACGAAAAACGGTGGCGATTTTTTCACACCTCAAACGGTTGATATTTCATCCTGGTGAATTTTTGGATTTTGGTTATATTTTTTGGGTGGTTTTGCATGTGTCCCAAAGAAACAAAGAGATCAAATTTCCAAACGCCAGATGACTCTGACAGTTACGAGTTTTTTTTTTAGGTTGAGTCTTGTAAACCAGACGTGGCGAGACAGTTCGGAGGATAGGAAGATGTATGGTCATTTTACCACTTGGTTGCCTCAATGATTAAGGTTAGAACTCACAGAAAGGGATCCCGGATTGCAAGTGGTAGTGAGAAGAAATTCTGCAAAGGGAGATGATGAATTGAGACACCTTCTTTCGACTCAACGGGAGGTTAGACTCGGGACAACTATACATGTTCATTTGCCGATTGAATTAATTTGGTATCAAGACTGTAATTATTCGAATGTGTAGTTTGGTACTATATTACTTGGTTGTTGAACGCAAATGGTTGTTAAAAGAAATTTTCGCCAAGGTGGAGATTTGTTAAGAATTAGCTTAATTTCTTTTAGGTAAGATTCTTGTTTTATCTGAAAGTAACTAGTTTTCTAATTGATTTTAGTTACTTAAAATAGTAATCAAAGAATATTCTATTTTGTTTAGAATTAGAAGTTTTTTCCTATTCTGTGTAAATCTAGGAATTAGAATTTGTTTCCTATTGTTAATTAGGTTTTTTGACCAAATAATGTTTCCTATAAATAGATGGGTTGGCATACTACGCAGGAGACATAAAAGCATCATGTAACCTTATACATGGGGTGTGAGAGAGGGTTCTTGGAAGATGAGAAATGGTATACAAGGGTTGGGCATGGGTTCAAGTTGTATTCTTATATAGGGTTTTCCTCTCATAATAAAAAAGAGATTTCTCTCCGTGGATGTAGGATCAATGGTGGAGTCGAACCACGTTAAATATTGTGTGTCATCTAATTTCACGTTTGTGGCTTGTTTCTCATTAAATTGTTGTGCACTTGATATTTCAATTGTTGTTTATTCCGCGTTTGGATCCTAACAAGTGGTATCAGAACCTGGTTGCAAGACTGGGTTGCTCTCAGGCACTTGGATCCCAACATTGGATTCTGGTTAACTATTGAGATCAAGTGGATTGATAGTTGTTACTAATTGAACAATTTAATGAATGGTATCCTTGTTTCATTGGATTGGTGAAAAGCATTGATAGTGAAGGATGAAAAATCGAAAAGTATGAAGATACTTGATAGCGAATTTAGAAAGGTGATTCAATAGTCAAGGAAAACATGGAGTCCAATGTTGATTTTGGACGTAAATCGGTAGAAATTTTTTCACATTTCCAACGGTTGATACTTCGTTCTGGTAAATTTTTAGATTTTGGATATATTTTTTGGGTGGTGTGGCATGTGTCCCAAAGAAACAAAGATATCTAATTTTTCAATGCCAAATGGCTCTGACAGTTACGAGTATTTCGTTTTAGGTGGAGTCTTGGAAACCATATGTGGCGAGATAGTCCTGAGAATAGGAAGAAATATGGTGATTTTACCACTTGGTTGCCTCAATGATTAGGGTTAGAGCCTACAGATGGGGATTCCGAATTGCAAGTGGTGGTGAAAAAAAATCCTGCAAAGGGAGATGATGAATTAAGACACCTTCTCGCGATTCAACAAAAGGTTAGACTCGGGACAACTATACATGGTCATTTGCCGATTGAATCAATTTGGTATTAGGACTGTATTGATTCGGGTGTGTTGTTTGGTACCATATTATTTGTTAGTTGAAGAAAAATGGTTGCTAAAAGAAATTTTCGCCAAGGTGAAGATTTGTTAGGAAATTGGCTTAATTTCTTTTAGGTAAGATTCTTGTTTTGTGTGAAAGTAACTAGTTTCCTAATTAATTTTAGTTACTTGAAGTAGTAGCAGAAGAATATTTTATTTTGTTTAGAATTAGAAGTTATTTCCTATTCTGTCTAAGTTTCGAAATTAGAATTGGTTTCCTAATAATATTTGAATTTTTTGATCAAATAATGTTCCCTTTAAATAGATGGGTTAGCATACTACACAGGAGACACGCAAGGAGACAAAAGGGTATCATGTAACCTTTTACATGGGGTGTGAGAGAGGGTTCTTGGGAGATGAGAAATGGTATATAAGAGTTGGGTTTGGGTTCAATTTGTATTCTTGTATAGGATTTTTCTCACATAATAAAGAAGGGATTTCTCTCCGTGGATGTAGATTCAATGGTGGAGTTGAACCACGTTAAATATTGTGTGTCATCTAACTTCCATGTTCGTGGCTTGTTACTCATTAAATTGTTGTGCACGTGATATCTCAATAGTTGTTTATTTCACTTTTGGATCCTAACAAGTGGTATCAGCGCCTGGTTGCGAGACTGGGTTGCTCTCCGGCACTTGGATCCCAACAAGGTGAATGGTTGGATCAAGGGTTTGATTGTTCAAAATTGGATCCTGCTTAACTATTGAGATCAAGTGGATTAATAGTTATTAGTAATTGAACAATTTAATGAATGGTATCCTTGTTTCATTGTATTGGCAAAAAGCATTGATAGTGAAGGATGAAAAATCGAAAAGTATGAAGATACTTGACCGTGAATTTAGGCAAGTGATTCAAGGATCAAGATAAAGGTGGAGTCCAATATTGATTTTGGAAGAAAATCGGTAGAGCTTTTTTCACACCTCCAACGGTTGATGCTTCATCCTGGTGAATTTTTGGATTTTGGTTATGTTTTTTGGGTGGTTTTGCATGTGTCCCAAAGAAACAAAGAGATCTAATTTCCAAGCGCCAGATGACTCTGACAGTTACGAGTTTTTTGTTTTAGGTTGAGTCTTGTAAACCACACGTGGCGAGACAGTTCGGAGGATAGGAAGAAATATGGTGGTTTTACCACTTGGTTGCCTCAATGATTAAGGTTCGAACTCACAGAAGGGGATCTCGGATTGCAAGTGGTAGTGAGAAGAAATTCTGCAAAGGGAGATGATGAATTGAGACACCTTCTCGGGACTCAACGGGAGGTTAGACTCGGGACAACTATACATGTTCATTTGCCGATTGAATCAATTTGTTATCAGGACTGTAATGATTCGAATGTGTAGTTTGGTACCATATTATTTGGTAGTTGAGGGCAAATAGTTTCTAAAAGAAATTTTCGTCAAGGTGGAGATTTGAAAGAAAATTGGCTTAATTTCTTTTAGATAAGATTCTTGTTTTGTGTGAAAGTAACTAATTTCCTAATTAGTTTTAGTTACCTGAAATAGTAGCCAAAGAATATTCTATTTTGTTTAGCATTAGAAGTTATTTCCAATTCTGTATAAGTTTAGGAATTAGAATTGATTTCCTAATGTTATTCGAATTTTTTGATCAAATAATGTTCCCTATAAATAGATGGGTTGGCTACTACACAGGAGACATGCAAGGAGGCAAACGGGCATCATGTAACCTTATACATGAGTGAGAGAGAGGGTTTTTGGAAGATGAGAGATGATATATAAGGGTTGGATTTTGGTTCAAATTGTATTCTTATATAGGATTTTTTTGCTCTCATAATAAAAAACGAGTTTCTATCCGTGAATGTAGGATCAATGGTGGAGGCGAACCGCGTTAAATATTGTGTGTCGTCTAACTTTCATGCTTGTGACTTGTTTCTAATTTAATTGTTATGCACTTGGTATCTGAATGGTTGTTTATTCCGCGTTCGGATCCTAAAAAGTGGTATCAGAGATTGGATGCGAGACTGGGTTGCTCTCTGGCACTTGGATCCCAACAAGCTGAATGGTTGGATCAAGAGTTTGGTTGTTCATAATTGGATCCTGGTTAACTATTGAGATCAAATGGATTGATAGTTGTTACTAATTGAATAATTTAATGAATGGTATCCTTGTTTCACGGGATTGGCAAAAAAATATTGATAGTGAGGGATGGAAAATCGAAAAATATGAAGATGTTTGACCGTAAATTTAGGCAGGTAATTCAAGGGTAAAAAAAAAAGGTGTAATTCAATATTGATTTTGGACGTAAATCAGTGGAGATTTTTTAACACCTCCAACGGTTGATACTTCATCCTGGTGAATTTTTAGATTTTGGTTATGTTTTTTAGGTGGTATGGCATGTGTTCCAAAGAAACAAAGATATCTAATTTCCAAGTGCCAGATGGTTCTGACAGTTACAAGTTTTTCGTTTTAGGTGGAATCTTGGAAACCGTACGTGGCGAGACAGTCTTGAGAATGGGAAGAAGTATTGTAATTTTACCACTTGGTTGCCTCAATGATTAGAGTTGGAACTCACAGAAGGGGATCTCGAATTGCAAGTGGTGGTGAGAAAAAATCTTGCAAAGGGAGGTGATGAATTGAGACACCTTCTCGCGACTCAATAGGAGGTTAGACTTGGGACAACTATATATGTTCATTTGACGATTGAATCAATTTGGTATCAGGACTGTATTGATTCGGATGTGTTGTTTGGTAGCATATTATTTGGTAGATCGAGGCAAATGGTTGCTAAAAGAAATTTTCGCCAAGGTGGAGATTTGTTAGGAAATTGGCTTAATTTCTTAAAGATAATTTTCTTGTTTTGTGTGAAAGTAAATAGTTTCCTAACTAGTTTAAGTTACTTGAATTAGTAGCCGAAGAATATTCTATTTTGTTTAGAATTAGAAGCCAAGAAAAGAGAAAGAATGAGCGAGAGTAAAAAGAAGACACTTTTTCAATTCAACAACCTATCCAATCAGTGCTTTACATTTAGGATTTTATAACTACCTGGGATAACTTTTGCTTCAAAAAACTAAATGGAATGACACCGTTTCACTAATTGCCTGTACACATTGATCAAATGATCTAATTCCTCTAAATGGTGTCGTAAGGCTATTGATTAACAAAAGGGAAAATCGTTCAAAACGTCCCTCACATTTTGTAAAATGATTTTTTTGTCCATCGCTTTTAAAAATATAATTTTACATCCCTTACAAATTCATATTGATAAAATTTGATCCTTACCTAAGTTTTCGACTATTTTTTGGTCGAAATTCATCATGTATCTTGCATGTGATTATTTTTTGGAGCAAAATTGTCAAATCAAAATTTACATAATCCGATCTATAGTCTCTTATATTTCACAAAATGAATTTTTTCGTCCCTCACATTTCACAAAATGAAATTTTTCATACCTCATTGATCATGTATATGATTAATTTTTTTAATCCATTTATATATCTATTTGATTTCACCTGAACAGTATGAATAGCATGTAATATATCTCTATTTGATTTCATCTAAACAGACTAAGTGTAGTTGATACGAGCAATGGGACAATCACTAGTTCGTGCCAAGATACTTAAGGGTCTTTTTCAATTCAATCCATGATGTTCGAGACTCTATTAAAATACATGAAGTCGTGAAAGATGATGGTGCGCTAGCTATTTGATTTTCATGTTTTTAGTTTTTTTGTTTTGTTTGATTTTTCTTGTTTAGTTGGTTAGGTAGTTATTATTATGAATAAATATGGCCAGTAATGTGAGCTATTTGAACCATTTAAAAGTACTTAAAAAATAAGTGACTAAATCCTTATCCAAATTGGATTAGTCTTAGTGGTTTAGTTTTTAGCTATAAATAGGTCTTTTCTATTCTATTGTCAGACAATTATGAGATGAATAAAAATTGAGAGTTTTTCTCTTTTCTTGTTCTTTGGAAACATCCCTTGATACAAAGTGAATTATGTTTCTTTTGTTCAAGTTTTGGTTTATCAATTCAAGACTACGTTGAATTGTGGCGCCATTCTACTAACAAATCTTTGTTCGCTAATTCGTTAGGTTGTGGGTTGAGATTAAATTCAAGATTCACACATCAAGGGTTAGAGGGGTCGAGATTTTTTCATCTATTGTATCCATGAGGTATTCTATTATCATATTACCTATTTTGAGTCTGTTGGGATAAAACATGAGGTGACTGCTCCTTATACACCACAGCAAAATGGTGTAGCCGAAAGGAAAAATCGTGTCTTGACAGAAATGGTTAATGCACTTTTGTCAAAATTTGGACTAAGTCAAGGATTTTGGGGTGAAGCCTTGTTAACGGCTTGTCATATCCTAAATAGAGTTCCTAATAAAAGGAGCTCTATAACCCCTTATGAATTTTGGAATAAAAGGAAGCCCAACCTAAACTATTTAAAAGTTTGGGATTGTAGGGCTGTTGTAAAACTCCCAGAACCTAAAAAAAGAAAATTGGGAGAAAGAGGTGTGGAGTATATTTTTAGGATATGCACAAAATAGCAAAGCATATAGGTTCATGGTAATTGAACCTAACGATTCAATTTCAGTTAATACCATAATTGAATCTAGAGATGCTATTTTGAAGAGAATAGGTTCACCTCTATAAAAGATGTCATTCCAAAATCAAGTGAATTGATAAAAGATGGTGAAAATGAAACCATTGAATTGAGAAAGAGCAAAAGAGCTAGAAAGTCAAAAGACTTCGATTCGGACTTTTATATATATCTAGTTTAAGGAATTAGAGATACAGTGAGCAGCCAAATTTCATATTGCTTCAATACAGAGGCTGATCCCAAGACCTATGAAGAAGCAATGAACTCACAAGATGCTCCCTTTTGGAAGGAAGCTATTAATGATGAGATGGACTCAATCATGGGTAATAAAACCTGGAAATTAGTAGACTTACTACCTGGTTCAAAACCAATTGGTTGTAAGTGGATATTCAAGAAGAAAATGAAGATTGATGGAACGATTGATAAGTTCAAGGCCAGGTTGCTTGCCAAAGAGTTTACACAAAAGTATGGTGTGGACTATTTTGACACATATTCTCCAGTAGTTAGAATTGCTACAATTAGAGTGCTACTTGCTATAGTTTCTATCCAAAATCTAGTCATTCACCAAATGGATGTTAAAACAGCATTCTTGAATGGTGATTTGGATGAAGAAGTATATATGGAACAACCCGAAGGGTTTGTGATACCTGGTCAAGAGCATAAGGTGTGTAAACTTGTAAAGTCTTTATATGGACTAAAACAAGCACCGAAGCAATGACACCAGAAATTTGATCAAGTTATTCTTGCTAGTGGATTCAAAATAAATGAATCTGATAAATGCATTTATAGCAAGTTTAATGATGGCAAAGGTGTCATAATTTGTTTATATGTTGATGACATGTTAATTTTTGGTACTGACTTGGAACAAGTTGAAGTCACAAAAACTTTGCTTTCAAGCAAATTTGACATGAAAGACATGGGTGAGGCAGATGTCATTCTTGGTATAAGAATCTTCAAATATGATAACAATATAATGTTGTCCCAATCATATTATATTGAAAAGATTCTTAATAAATTCAATCAAAGTGATTGTATTCCAGCCTCAACACCATTGGATCCCAAAATAAATTTTGTGAAAAATGAGAGGGACCCGAAATCTCAAATGGAATATGCCAATGTTATAGGGTGCTTAATGTATGCAATGACTTGTACTAGACCTGATATTGCATATGCAGTTGGTATATTGAGCAGATATACAAGCAACCCTAGTAGGTTACATTGGCAAGGTGTAACCAAAATTTTAAAGTATTTAAAAGCCACTAAGGACTATGGTATATGTTATACCGGTTATCCTTCAATTTTAGAAGGATTTTCAGATGCTAGTTGGATCACCAATAAAGATGATCACTCGTTGACAAGTGGTTGGATCTTTATGCTCGGTGGAGATGCAATTTCTTGGGGTTCTAAGAAACAGACATATATCACCGATTCAACAATGGCAGCAGAATTGTAGCACTTGCTTCGGCTTGTAAAGAAACTGAGTGGCTATGTAATTTACTCTGTGATATATCGTTGTGGCCAACACCTTTGTCGCCTATCTCAATTCATTGTGATAGTGCAGCTACACTTGCTAAAGCATATAGTCAAGTGTATAATGGTAAGTCAAGACATATCGGTTTAAGACATAGTTATGTCAAAGATTTGATCACAAATGGAGTCATATCAATTGATTTTGTGAGATCAAATGGAAATTTGAGTGATCCTTTGACAAAAGGATTATCAAGGAATTTGGTGTCAAGGACATCAAAGGGGATGGGTTTAAAGTCCGAAGTTCTTGATCACTAATGGTGGAACCTCAATTCAACGCTAGATACAACGTCTAGTCTTGAATTCAATGAGTGAAAGTACACCATCCTAGTGGTTGGTGCACTATGTGAAGTTTAGACATCCCAATGTTTAATACTGCATGTTATTCTCGCTAGTGCAAATGTAAGGATGAGTCATTGGACTCTTAACAAATCTTAAAAGTGCTATCTATGGCGGGGGCACTAAGATGTCGCCTATATGAATGTTGGTTTTCGGCAAACCACAAAGTTAAGGACTTTACTTTGTAACATTCATGAAAGGATAGTGATACAAGGCCGTAAAACGTATCGTTGAAGAACTTATGGTTGTGCATTGCTCAGTGTGTGATGTGTTTATGTGGTTGGTCCAATGTCCAAGTGGTTCAAAGCTTGTCTACCATCTTGAAGGATTGATTTCAAAGAACCTTCACTAAGATAGTGGTTCAATCGAAAGACACCATTATTTATGCATATGAGTGTCAGATTATTCGGTGACCTTTTAGAAATCAATTTTCTAAATTTTGAAAATGGCGGGGGATTGTTGGAAACTTTTCAAAATTTGTATGATGTACATACATGTAATTAATGTAGATTCATGGTTTTTGGTACATGTATAGTATTGTGAATGTTTCTATTATGTACATTCATTTATGAATGTGTTCATGTATATGGAAATCCTTAAATGAAAGGATAGATTCATGTTTTGATCTTAAGATCATGAGATGCATGAATTAAAGTGCATGAATTTGTACACAATACTTTGAATCTATTCATACAAGTATTTAATGAATTCTTTTGTTTCTCAAACAATCTTCCTATATAAAGAGGTCAAGTAGAGAGTGATTTGCTGCAGAAAATCACTTTCCTACTATTGTATACTCTCCCAAAAGCACTCCTTAGTTCAAAAGGGTTTGTCTTGCTTTGTGTAAGAGTGTAAGACAAACAAATTTCATCTTATCCTAAAGGATATTTGTCCAAGATCTTTGCACGTCATACTGGACAAATAAAGCCTAAAGGAAAGTGATCTTTTATCACGATTTGAAGCCAATTCTTGTCACGATATTCGCCTGTTCATTGCAAGATTCTAACACCTTCTTCCTTGAGCGATCCATCCTACTCCAAAACGCATCTTCAAGCTACTCCACATTAGTCCCCCCACCTGAAAGGAACTAGTCCTCGAGTGAATAGATACATTTGGATGCCAAGGTATGTTCAATGGATGATAAAAGGATAAATCAACAACATTGAAGGTTCGGGAAATGCCAAACGACTCAGGCAAGTCCACCATGTAGCATTAGGATTAATGCGCCGCAAGATCTTGTATGGACCATACTTCCATGGCTGTAACTTTCCATAAGTACCAACTGGAAATCGTTCATGCCCAGGATATACCATCACCATATCTCCTTCTTCAAACATAGTCACTCGACAATGCTTATCAGCTGCTGCCTTGAACTTAGCATTCGTTGACTCAAGCTTCTGCCTAACAACTTCTTGAATATTTTGAACATCTTTGGCCATATTACCGGCTATGTTGACCTTGGTCGATCAATCCTTGGTTTTGATGATTAACAAACCAAAATGTAGATTTGGACTAATGTTTTTATGTGAGTAATTTGTTAGAACAGATTCTTGTGGCATAAAAGAAGAAGCAAAAACAGGGCACTCATGTCGGACGCTATCGGACGTTCGAAAGGATGAAGAACATCAAGAAGGAAACTCTGTCGGACGCTCGTGAGGAAGCATCGGACGTCCGGAAGGATCGGACGCACGCCTCGGACGCACATCGATCGCATCGGACGTCCGAGAAATTTCGCAAAGATTTGATGACTCTCTGCCTACGTTCGGACGCAGGGTTCGGACGTCCGACAGGTGGTTCGGACGTCTGACAGGCACCTGTCGGACGTCTGACAGGCCAACGGCTAGTTTTGACAGCATTTAATATTTGACCGTTGGAGAGCCTTTTGGAGCCATTTCTCACCTTCTATAAACACCCCAAAGCACAAGAAGACAAGAGACTTTTGCCAACACAAAATACAAGCTTACAAGTGAGATTTTTTAATAGAAAGATTCTTTGTTGGTTGTATAAGGGGTTGGGAAAGTTGGGTTGTGAGGTTGCTCAAGTGAAGGTTACTCTCTAGTAGGAGTAAAACCTTGGTGAAGGTGAACCTATCACTTGGAGTGGTAAAACCTTGGTGAAGGTTGCCTCATTTGTATAAAATAGTTCTTATTTGGGTGAGTGATCTTTCAAGTGTAGGTTGTTGAGGGTTAACTAGAATAGTTGTAAAACTCCTTGGCTCAACCAAAGTGTGTTTGGGGTGAGGAAGGAGTGAGCCTTCACTTGTACATCTTGGTTAGCATCGCCATCAATTGAAGAGGCTATTGGATTGATATTTGGTTTGCATTTCTTATCTTTTCTCTTTAATTAAGTTTTCTTTATTGTGCTTAAATTTGATATATCTTTGTGCATCATTGTGAAATTGTTTGTACTCATTGGGTTGCACCGGGCACTTACAATTGGTATCAGAGCTTGGTCTCTTTTGATCAAGCTTAACCGCTTAGAGTAAAGATCATGACAACCATAAAAGTTTCTTTTTTAGAAGGGCAATCTATTGACAGACCACCTATGTTTAATGGTTCTTATTTTAGCATGTGGAAACAAAGAATGATGATTTTCTTACAATCCGTTTATATTGAATTATGGTATGTGGTAGAAGATGGTCCTTATGAAGCCAGAATAATTGACTCTATCACCAATTTGAGTAGATTAAAGACCAGACAAGAATTGAATGAAAAAGACAAGAGATACCTTTCTTTGAATGCCAAGGCCATGTGTATATTGTACAATTCATTAGATGTAAATGAATCTAGTAGGATTAAAGGTTGTAAATCAGCTAAAGATATTTGGGATAAATTGTGTGTATTTCATGAAGGTAACCAAGATATTAAAGAACAAAAGAAATCTTTGCTTGTTTCTCAATATGAATTTTTCAAAATGCATCCTCTTGAAAATGTTGATAAGATGTGTAGTAGATTTTGTGACATTATTCAAGATCTTAAATTGTTTGGAAAAGAATATTCTTTGGGTGAGAAAAATAGAAAGATTTTGAATGCCTTGCCAAAAGAATGGGAAAAAAAAATAAATGCTATAGAAGAGGCAAAGGATTTAAATTCTATATCTATTGAATCTCTTGTGGATACCCTAACCTCTTATGAATTAAAACTGGAATTCAAAGTGCAAGAGGAAGAAAATGCAAGAATGTATAAGAGAGGCATAGCTTTTAAAGCATTTCAAGTGGGGGATAACCCATCCTTCATGGGTAATGAAATCATGGAAGTGGACAATGATATAACTCCTCACATCAAAAATTTCAAGAAGATCTTCAACAAGAGATGTTCAAGAGGAGATTGCAAAATTACATGGGATGAATGCAATTCAAAAAGAGAAAAAGAAGAGTTGGCCCAAATGGCACTAATGGCCGTTGGAGAAGATGAGGTAAGTTCTTATCACTCTTCTTGTGATGAAGATAATGAAAATGATGATGTGAAAATTCTTATGATTAAAATGCATAAAAGTTTGAGAAAATCTTATGCTAAAAATAAAGATTTGAAAACAAAAATAAATGATTTGTTGGAAGAAAACTCCAAACTGTTTCAAGAAAACAAATGTTTGAGAATGGAAAATGATGATTTAAAAAATCAAAAAAGTGTTTTTGATTGCAAAAATAATTTGAAAAGGAAGTTAGAAGAGAAAACAAAGTTTTATGAAAAAATGTTGGAGGAACAAAATGTGTTAAAGAAAAGAATTAATGACTTGAACGAGTTTCTCCAAAATGAAAAACAAAAGTTTTTTCAAACAAAAGGAAGCAAATCTTTTCAAGGCACAAATAAGTTTGCTATGATAAGAAGTAAGAAAATTAGTTGCATTAAATCCACCTATGTGCAAAATACTTCTATCATGTGTAACTTTTGTTGCAAATTTGGACATATGCAAAATGATTGCTATGTAAAGAAAAATATGAGAAAAGGCATGAAATTCATGTAGATTGCTAGATCATGTCGTATTAACTCCCAAGGACCCTATAAAGAAAGGGTACCAAATGAAATTTCTCATATTTAGGCACATCATGATGATTTGATCCAAGAAGTGCTATATGGTTGTAAGTACAATTGAAAATTTTGATATTCAATATGGTCTTGATTTGAAAAATAAAGGGGGAGTTTGTTTTTGATTGATGCCAAAAGGGGGAGTAGGATTTATTGAAATTTCTTTGTATGTTGGCACTTTCTAAGGGGGAGCTTTATTTGAACTTATTTGATAAAAGAAATCTTCATTTTGTTTGTCATCATCAAAAAGGGGGAGATTGTTGACCTTGGTCGATCAATCCTTGGTTTTGATGATTAACAAACCAAAATGTAGATTTGGGCTAATGTTTTTATGTGAGTAATTTGTTAGAACAGATTCTTGTGGCATAAAAGAAGAAGCAAAAACGGGCACTCATGTCGGACGCTATCGGACGTCCGAAAGGATGAAGAACATCAAGAAGGAAACTCTGTCGGACGCTCGTGAGGAAGCATCGGACGTCCGGAAGGATCGGACGCACGCCTCGGACGCACATCGATCGCATCGGACGTCCGAGAAATTTCGCAAAGATTTGATGACTCTCTGCCTACGTTCGGACGCAGGGTTCGGACGTCCGACAGGTGGTTCGGACGTCTGACAGGCACCTGTCGGACGTCCGACAGGCCAACGGCTAGTTTTGACAGCATTTAATATTTGACCGTTGGAGAGCCTTTTGGAGCCATTTCTCACCTTCTATAAACACCCCAAAGCACAAGAAGACAAGAGACTTTTGCCAACACAAAATACAAGCTTACAAGTGAGATTTTTTAATAGAAAGATTCTTTGTTGGTTGTATAAGGGGTTGGGAAAGTTGGGTTGTGAGGTTGCTCAAGTGAAGGTTACTCTCTAGTAGGAGTAAAACCTTGGTGAAGGTAAACCTATCACTTGGAGTGGTAAAACCTTGGTGAAGGTTGCCTCATTTGTATAAAATAGTTCTTATTTGGATGAGTGATCTTTCAAGTGTAGGTTGTTGAGGGTTAACTAGAATAGTTGTAAAACTCCTTGGCTCAACCAAAGTGTGTTTGGGGTGAGGAAGGAGTGAGCCTTCACTTGTACATCTTGGTTAGCATCGCCATCAATTGAAGAGGCTATTGGATTGATATTTGGTTTGCATTTCTTATCTTTTCTCTTTAATTAAGTTTTCTTTATTGTGCTTAAATTTGATATATCTTTGTGCATCATTGTGAAATTGTTTGTACTCATTGGGTTGCACCGGGCACTTACAGGCTACAACACTATATCCAAGGATATTGGATAACTTGACCAAGTCAACTGCATGATGCGGAGGCTTCACATAGACCAATAAAAATAGTAACCTTTCAATGGAACTACCCACTGCATTGTTGAAAGCAAACTCTGCTTGGGGCAAGGCATGATCCCAAAGCTTAGGTCGCTCTTCACAGATGCAACGAATTAGGTACCCAAATGTTCGGTTGGCCACCTCTATCTATCCATCTGTTTGTGGATAAGCAGTACTGCTGAACTTAAGGGATGTGTCAAACATTTTGCCTAAGAGTTAGCCAAAAATGACTGAGAAACTTTGTATCTTGATCGGACCTGATTGACTTTGGCACCCCATGCAAGCGAACTACCTCTCGAAAAAATAGACGAGCAATATGGGAAGCATCAGAAGCCTTTCTTGAACGAAATGAAATGCCCATCTCCGAAAACTTGTCAACAACAATAAAAACTGAACTGACTCCATGCTGAGTCTTGGGCAAACCCAAGACAAAATCCGTTGAGAAATCCTCCCAAATTGTCTCTGGAACAAGTAGAGGAGTATACAAACCTATATTCTGAGTTTACACCTTAGCCTTCTGACAAGCGTAATATTTATGAACAAAGTTCCAAACATCCTTTCTCAACTGGGGTCAGTAATACCTCTCTTCCAAACTAGAAGTTGTTTTTTCAATTCCCAAGTGACCACCAAGTCCATCGCCATGCAAATCCTTAATCAACAAGTCATGTAAAGAAATACAGGAAATGCAGAGACGATTACCTCGAAAGAGATACCAATCAAATATATGAAAGTCTTCCTTGAGACTTCCTCCTTAACACACCACCCATATATCCTTAAAGTCACCGTCTTCTTTATACACATCTTTAAGCATCTCAAATCCAATAATTTCGTGACTTAAGGTAACTATCAATGTCGCTCAGTGGCTCAAGTCATCTACTGCTCTATTTTGCTGTCTAGCCTTGTGCTTTAAAGCAAAAGGGAATTGTTGTAGATATGACATTCCGTGAGCATGCATTTTACTTACTGTCTTTTGACTCTTCAAATACTTTAATGCTTGGTGATCAGTGTACAAGAAGAATTGATTTTGAATCAGGTAATGCTCTTATTGCTTTAAACCTCGAACCATAGTGTAAAATTCCTGATCATAAGTAGACCATTTTTGGTGCGCCTCATTGAGTTTTTCACTGAAATAAGTTATGGGTCTTCCCTTTTGAGATAAGACTACACCAATGCCTAACCTTGAAGCGTCACACTCAACCACGAGCAACTTGTTGAAATTCGATAATGCCAATACTAGGGCAGTTGATAGCTTCTCTTTGATCAGATTAAAACTTTTCTCCTATTCTAGCCCCCCACTGAAATTTGCCCTTCTTCAAACAATCAGTCAAAGGAGCTACGATAGTGCTAAAATTTCGAATGAGTCTCCTGTAAAAGGTTGTAAGGTCATGAAAGTTTCTATTGTCAATGACAGCTTTGGGGGTAGGCCAATCACGTATAGTTCTTACCTTCTCCTCATCCACACATATCTCGTCTTCACTAATGACAAAAACCAAAATGGTAAGGCTCTTCACCATAAAGTAGCACTTCTTCAAATTAATGTAGAGTATGTTCTCTTGCAATGCAGTCAACACTTGGCAAAGGTGCTCCAAATGCTCCTCCTTGTTAGCACTGTATATAAGATTATCATCGAAATATACAACCACAAACTTTTCGATAAATGGCTTGAGTACCTCATTCATTAGTCTCATGAAAGTACTTAAGACATTAGAAAGCCCAAATGGCATGACCAACTATTCATAAAGACCGTCCTTAGTTTTGAAGGCTGTCTTCCACTCATCTCCTACTCGAATGCATATCTAGTAATAACCACTCCAAAGATCAATCTTCGAATAGACCTTATCCAACATATCTTCCAACCTTGGGATGGGAAATCTGTAACATATAGTGATTTTATTGATTGCTCTACCATCGAGACACATCTTCCAACTGCCATTTTTCTTTGGGGTCAGCAAGGCAGCGACTACATGCGAATTCATACTCATTTGAATTGATCCCTTCTTAAGTAAGCCGTCCACTATTTGCTTCGGTGCTTCATTCTCTTTTGGACTCATTCTATAGTGCAGTAAGTTGGGCAAACTAACTCTGGGGACAAAATTAATAGCATGATGAATACTTCCCATAGGTGGCGAAACAGGTGGAATATTATCTAGCATGATGTCTGCAAACTCTTATAGCAACTTTTGTCCTGGTAAAGGAATGACCACTTCAATCTACTTGTCTCCCACCGTCTACACTCATTTTACTACTAATGCATGGGCTTCCCTTAAACTTCTACAATCTGCAAGAAACACTCCCTTCGAATAGGTGATGGTTAGAAAACTCTTACCCCTACTATTACTAGCTTGACTACTGCCAGGATGATCACTAAACTTCAAAGTAAGCAAAGTGATTTTTTTCCTATTTCTTACAAATTTGTAAATGTTGTCTCAACCCAAAAGAGTAACATTAACATCAAAATGCCAGGAACGTCCTGGTAGTAACTGACAGACCTTCATATCAACTACATCACAAATTACCTCATTCTTATAGTGCTTACCTATAGAGAAAGGAACTCTACACTGCTTAGTGACACATACAGGTTTCACATTCTTAATCCATCCTAACTTATAGGGTTCAGGGTGATCAATAACCGACAATTTCAAAGACTCAACTAAAGCAGTAGAGACAATATTCTTAGTGCTACCACTATCGATAATCAAATAATAGAGCTTACCCAAAACAGTGCACCGATTTCAAACAATTTGTGGCGTTAAGAGTCATCTTCATGCTTGGGGGTCAGCAGCAACTTTTTGACCATGTAAACCTGATAATTTGCTCATGTTCCTCTCCATCAAGTCCGCATATGTACTTCTCTTTATCATTTTCCATCTTTGGCGTATCGTCCGCATTTTCAACATTTTCTATTAAATTAATCTACCTCTGAGGGTTAGGACAATTATTTGACATATATCCTGATTGCCTACACCTCCAACATTTATCGCCAACTAGCCTCGCATAGGGATTGTAGGGCTGATTTGAATTAGGTGGAGGAATGGGATTGGTGTTCTGACGTTGAGGCTCCTTAGCTTTTGTAACAGGCCTTTTTTCCTCCTTGACTGCGAGACCATGACCCTCTTGGATAATAGCCTTCTGATTGTGTCTCGAATAGGGGTACAGGTAGAATCACAAGTCCTACGGGAAGACTCACTCCGAGTATTATTCGTGAGGGACAACCTTAGTTCTGCCTTCACAGCTAAGTTCTGGGTCTCAAACAAAGTAAAGATACTATGACACCCAATCTCATTATTTATACTATCCTTCAATAAATCCAAGTATCTAGAGACTAATTGATTCTCTGATTCAATCACATTATTTCTAGATAACAACCATAAAAACTCTGAATTGTACTAAAAAACTGAACGGTTACCTTGAATGCAGTGTTGAAACTGTGAGAAAAGTTATTGTTCGTAATTTGGGAGAAAGAAATAAGCCAACAGCAACCATTTCATTTATAACTAAGACCGTACCAGCTGTTTTCCTTGCCTTCTCCTTGTCACTTGCAACTACTCTCACTAGGAAGAAACACCACTCTTAAGCCTATAAGCGACAAGCTTCACTTGCTTCTCCTTCGAAATTTTCATATAATCAAAAAATCATTCAATTGCTACTAGCCAATCAAGAAAGTCTTCGATCCCAAGATTCTCACTAAACGCTGGAACATCTACTTTCAATTTGAATTCCTCAACTTGATGATTTTGTTGAACCCTATGGTTAGGGTTTCTACCTATATTATCATCATCTGATGAACTCTCATCATAGGTTTGATTCCTATGAGGTAGGTATATTTCGCGTTGATTTTCGTCATGGTCTTGAGCAATTCTCTCAACTCGATTACCATGATTATTGCGTTTTGATTGTCTTGAATGTTCATCCTCTTCATTCATCCATAAGAGCATTCAAATCCACAACCTTGTTTCGCAAACCCTTGACTTCGCCATTAGGATTAGGGTTAAGATTTCTATTATCATCAGTCATCTCAGGAGAAACCTGCTCTGGTACCAAGTGATACGAAAGCATAATCCCAAAGGAAAAGTTACACGAACAATTTTCTGAATTCGAATTCAAGATTCGAAAGAACGAGAGAAAATTCTCTACCCATTGGAATAACCAATAAAAAGTTCATAAATATTAATAGATGAATCCATAAGAAAGACCCAGGGTTGGTCTATTCATAGGCCACAATATTGGTGAACAAAAGAAAAGGAAAAATAAAGAAAACATGAAAATAAAAGTGCAACTTCGGATCATGTCGGATCATATGTCGGGCTCAATGATTGGCATCCATCTTAGGAAATCTCTATAGATTGAATGAATATGTCGGGTCTTATGAAGGGTCTTACGCTGGGTGCTCGACTCGGCTAAACTCTGCTTCATCGGCAACCCTTTTTCTTGCGCTATCCATCCTACTCCAAAACACATCTTCATGCTGCTCCGCATCAACTCTTGATTTGGCCTGAAATCAATCATCCATTTAGAGAGCACCATTGGAAAATTCTGTGTATACCATAAGTGAGTGAAGTTATCATTAGTCGTTGGCCGTAAGAGAACATGGCGTGAGTCCAAAAGCCCAATGAGACAATCTCCTTTCAAACCAAGTAAGATAATAAACTTGCGAATGGCATCTATATTCGGTCTTCTAGTAGCAAATTTGCCTACCAAAGAATTTTGATAGGGTTTAGCAATCAAAAGCATTTCTTGTCTTGAGATACGAAGCGTGGGCTCAACTTTGAAGGAGAAGAGTTCTCCATAATTTGGAGTGGAAGAGGATAACGCTCCAATCAGGATAGATGCAAAAGTCTTTGCTGGTGGATGATCCTGATCAGATGGATGCCCTTCAAGCAGCTGGAGGGCAGCCATGGAGGATGGCTGAAAACCTAAATTTAAATTTTCAAATCAACGACAAAAGTGAGAGAGAAGAAGCGAGGTCAGTTAATACATTACTTTTATACCATTAGCATGTTCTCGTGCTTAACCTTTTCTTTTTTTTTTTTTTGGTAATTATTGGTATGGTTTGATTGCGTAGATGAACATTTGATAACTTAATCTTCCCTATTTCATGTAAACTATTTTACATTTATCTGCTTACTTATTCGTTCAAAGAGGAATAATTATCATAAACTATAAAAGGTTGACCTTGATTAATATTATATCATAAAGTACAAAAGGATGACATTGATTAATATTATAGTAGGTGGTAAACTACTTGTTAGTCTATTGTAATATTCTTTCTATCCTATTGAAATTGTTATATTTTTCTTTTTTATTTATTCCAAAATTTGTGTTACTAACCTGAAATGTCAAATGAGTTTTTCTCCTCCTAATCTTACTTTCCGAACAACAACCATTACATATGTGGGCCAAACGCAAGGTGTCAAAACAATGGAATGCACTTTTTAAGTGTGTGACTAGTACGGATCCACTGAAATTACACCGGGCACAACACAATGGCAAACGCAAGTTGTCAAAACAATGGAATGCACATTTTTAAGAGCGTGACTAGTATCCACTAAAGTTACACCATGCACTACACAATGACAAAAGAAAAGGTTACTTTTTTCTTTGTTACAATAGAGGGGTTTAGGTCCCTAAACACCTAAACGTGGGGTTGTCACCCCCAAAATATCTGCCCCAAGGAGTTCTCTAAGACCTGTTGGTGGAACTTCCAATGGATTGTAAACAAACATATTTTGAACTACTACCTTCGCAAGCCAATCTGCGCTTTTGTTTCCTTCTCTCCATGTATGTTGGAGCATGCAAAGCCAATCCCTGTTCCACAGTTCTCTGATTTGCTTGATTACATTAAAGTACGGAGCCGTAGGCTCAATTTCCTAGATTAATTCCAGTCCCACTTTGGAATATGTCTCCGGAACTTCTTTCCTCTATCCACAGTCCCAAGCCAACTATAAACCTTTAACCATGCCCTAAAGTTCAGCTAATATGTTACTGGTAATGCCAATGTTTACTGAGAATCCTCCTTTCCATCTTCCTATATTACCTCTGATTAGACCCCCTACACCTGCTTTCGCTGGATTGCCACCAGCTGCCCCATCAACATTAACTTTGACCCAGTCGTCATCTAGTGGAATCCATCTTATGAAACGCTCCTCCCTTACAGATCCACCCTTTTTTGTAATGGGCACTTGTTTGCTTGTTCCGTTCTCTGGATTAGCATTTTTAAAGGTGTGTTGAGCAATTTATCATCACCTTCACGCATATATCTATTCCGTGCTTTCCAAGTATGATAACCTGTTTGCTGAAACAAGAGATGCCAATTCAATATTCCTCCAGCTCCTATTCGTTCCTGCTTTGGATTCCAATCCGGCGACTCTTCCCTTTGTTTGATGAAGAAGTCTTCCCAGTAGTATCGGTTTACCAATCACCTCCAAATTGACTTGATCTAGTCACAATCTCTTACTGCATGCATCATTGTTTCTAGGCTGTTTTTGCAAAGTGGGCATAGATCATCCTATATTAGATATCCTTCTTCTTCTCCGATTGAGTGAGTAGTTTAATATGCCTCAGGATCCATAGCAGGAATTTCCACCTTTCAGGTCCCTTTAGCTTCCAAATCCTATCCTACCCCGCATGCTTTGGTTCTAGTTCCTCTGATCCCCAAGTGAGCTCATAAGCAGTACTAGTCGAGAACGTTCCTTTTGAATCAGATTCCAGCTTAAGGTACCTGGATTGTCATCTCCTGGTACCACACAGCTAGTTTCCAACTGCAACAAAATGTGCCATGGGAGAACGCCTACCAGTTCCCTCCATTTCTATCCTAATCTTGGCCTCCAGTAATCTTTCACTTTCTTTTATAGGGTCTCTTGGGATAGCTTATGTGCTATTTCCTCTATTAGCATCCTATCTGTTAGCCATATGTCTGTCCAGAAGCACACTGACTCTCCATTCCCAATTCGCCATTGTAATCCCTTCTGTAGTAGTTGACTACCTTCCCTGATACTCATCCATATATGGGATTCACCCGCCTTCCTTGGAAATACCCCTCTCTGTCCCCCACAATATTTCTTTTTCAATACCTCTTTTCAAAGAGATTCCTCTCCGGTAACAAGTCTGCAACTCGTTCTTGCTAATTGGGCTATATTTACTTTCTTCAATCTCCTAATTCTTAGCCTCCCTCTACACTTTGGTTATGTGACCATGTCCCATTTTACATGGCGGATCTTCTTGGCTTTTGGTGTATTTCCCCACAGAAATCCTCTCGCCATTTTTTCAATTTCTTCCACAATCGAAGTTGGTGACAAGCTAGTCTGCATAGAGTATGAAGGTATTGCAGCTATCACTGACTTGATTAATGTGGCCCTACCCGCGAAAGACAGGTGCTTCCTTTGCCAGCCCACTAACCTATGCCTCACTTTATTTAACAGATCTGCATATGTACTCCTTGTCACTTTATGATGCAAGATTGGCATGAATAAATACTTATCTAGTGACAGGTTGTCCAGCATGTGCAATAATAAACACCTGTTCTAATAAAAAATAATTTCTGTAGATAGTGATAAGTAGGGTCGAATCCACAGGGAGCGGGGATATTTGTTTCTTTTGAAATTCAAACAAACAAAACGATTTTTTTTTTATAAAAATGGCAATAATTAAACGATTCAAATAAAAATAAATAGCCAACTCAAAATTAAAAGACAAATTATTAAAACCAAATTAATAATAATTAAGTTCTAGTCAAGAAATAATTTCGGCAATGGTTCACCTAATTGATCATCGATGCAAATGTAATTCTAATTATTAACTAATAAATAAGTTATAACTACCAAACAAGTCATGACAGTCAACTCCTCCTTACTGTGTCGGTAATTAAGGTACACATATTAATCACTACTCTAATAGAGAAATAATCCTAGATACGCCCGTAAGATTTAATTCTCCAATTGTCTTACGTATTAGAGGAGCCCTATTCTAATCAAATAACACACTACCAGGGTTATTTTAGATTAGCCTGCGGATTCCTCTGACACAAACTCAATCATGCCAGTTGCCACTATTTTAGAGCAATTCAACAATTACAGATTCAATACTCCAATTGACATTAGATTGCTAAATTAATTCAATGTCCGGACCCAGGATACTCAATTCATAAAACAACCGTAAGCACTATAATCAGACAATATGCAAATACCAGTAAATAAGAGAAATAAATAAAATTAATTCGATATTACAATTTTTAGATGAACCAAAACCTCCGTTGTTCCTTGACTAAAAAATAGAGATTTAGCTATGTATCCTAGAAGAAATTCTGCCAGACTCCATGGAATTTGGCTGCAATTGGTTTTCCTTTAAAACTAATGAAAGCAAGACGAATTGAGAGGCCAAGCGGTCATCCTCTCCAAGGAGTCACGGTTCTCCCCCAAGTATTAATCATGCAGGATCCGGTTTTCTTTCCTTTTCGTTTCCTACTTTTAAGCTTCCCAAATAAAATAAAACTTCCTAATTTCCCTAAGAAAAAGATATTCCCTAATAATCTAATTTGTCTCCCAATACAATTTGGAAACATGCCCCTTAGGACTTTGACTTGAATTGGAAAACTGCAATGCACGAATACCGTGTCTCTAGACTTGACAGCAATTCTTGGAAAATCACCTCTTTTTATTACTTTTTACTCCAACATCCTACAATTAACATAAAACACCAAATATAAGTAGAATCCGACAAAACAATATTTGGCTAAAATCAAGGAAAAAATAATTATAAATTTAGCAACAAATTATGACCTATTAATTTCCCTACACCTAAACCATGCTTGTTCTCAAGCATGAGAACAACAATTCATCAAGTAATCAAATTCAAACAATGACTATTACTCAAATCTTCTATTGCCAAGATACAATTAAAACACATATCAAGTATTAGTGGCAATTTTCAAAAAAATATCTCTCCAGTTAACTTTCAAGATCAATGACTTTCAATTTATGACTGAGTAATCTAAGAATATAAAATATTCAATCAGCATCCATCAGCAAAAAAAATCTCTCCAGGGAAAATGCCTGCGCTGTGGGAGCGCCGATGATCGGATTGCTAACTGTCCAGCTCGACTGTGCGAAGGGAAACGGATCCAGCAACCAACTAAGACTAACCCTGGATAATCGAAAGGGGAAGAGACTAGATCGAACGTACCGGCTCGGGTGTATTCTCTAACGCACCATCAAGTCCCTGACTCGTCTGAGGACGTAGAAGGTATGATCTGTTGGTTACCTTAGATCTTGATACATCCCGTTGATAAGAAAATTTCGAGGACGAAATTTCTTTAATGGGGAGAGAGTGTGAGGACCCGTAAAATTTCCTTAGTTCATATTATTTTGTTTTCTTTTATTTCACATGCATTTTCTTTACTTTACTTTACTATATTAATTTTTCAAAGATTTTTATAAGTGAGTATAGGTTTTAAATCATTTTCATAGTATAAGTTAGTTCATGATATGTTTGAAGTGCATTGTAGACGTGGGACCTGCTAGTGCGCTAAGTGCGATAAATTTTCGGCGAATAATTGAAGTTTTGTATTAAGTGATATTATTTTGCAAGGTGTTAGGAGACAATTAGAGGTTAACTAGATAGCTTAACCATTGGAAGATAAGAGGATTAGATCAAAACCTAATAGGGCCAAGTGTCATGAAACCAATGGAGGGTGGACTTTGACTTACTATTCATCACCTTTACCAAATACCAAAATTGACCAAAATAATCTTCATTTCTCTTGCATGTTGGCCGGCCATTGTGAGAAGAAAAACCAAGAGAGAGCCTTCACTTTGTCCTTCCATTTCTTGACAAAATTTGGAGTTTCAACCGTTGAATTATCAAATTACTCCATCAAAGTTGCTTACTAAGGAGGATTAAAGCTTCTAGTGGAGGGATTTGTGAAAGAAAAACCCTAAACTATCATCTTTCTTGAAGTGTCAAGGTACCTTGCTTGGAAACCTCCTCTTTGTTCTTGCTAATGTCAAATTAGTGTGTTTTAGAGGCTAAATATGCTATTTTATGGAAGATTTTATGGTTTGAGGTAGAGTTAGCTAAATTTCAGATTTATTGGTGAATTTTCTGCCTTTATATGATAATTATTGGTTGGCCATGGAATGATGACTTGATATGGTGTAAAATGAAGCTTTTATATGTTAGTTGTGGTTGTTTGCGGAAAATTTCAGTTTGTACGAAAATTTCAGTATAGGGTTTCCAATCTGCCCTGTTCTGATCAACTTTATTCGTGTATGTTAGAGGCCGAATCAGGCTTAGATTAAAACATAAAAGTTTTAGCAAATGGTGTTAACTAGTCTCCTGAAAAATTTCAACTCAATCGGATCACTGTAGCATGTGAAATAATGGAAATACCCTTGACTGCCTATAAGCCCTGTTTCGCGGACAGTTTTCCATTTTCTTTGACCATGAAAATGCATGATTTGGCTTTGGAGGTCTTCATAAGAAATGTAGGTATATGTCTTGGCTTCGAAACGCCATAAGATTTGTCTCAATCTGATAAGTGTAGCTTTAGTTATGGTTATTATGCCGAAGTGTTTGTGGAACTTGATAATTATAGAATTTCTTTGCTTGACATGATATTCGTAACCTAAGGCTTGGACTTGAGCAAGGAAACTATCTTTGATGGATGTGGAGCTTAATTGTGATTGGTTTTGGAGCTATCAATTGGCTCAAATTGAAGGGTATTGTGGCCCTAATTAGATATGTTTTATAGCCTATGATTTGTGTATGGAACTGTAGTTGATTTGAGATGAGTTTGGTGTTGATTGTAGGATGGAAAAATAAAGAATTTAAGGGGAGGTGCTGTACAATTGTTAAGTCGTTTGGTTCCTTCAAGTGTCAGTTAATTTTGATAGAAATGTAGGGTTTTGAGGGTTGCTCATGTTGTAGAACCAACCACTATCGTTTTACTTCGAAACCACACCTTTATTTCTTTGTATTTGTAGTCATTTGAATAGGCATACGACTAGTAGTCGAGTCTCACCTGTGCATTCCATTTACTCAGTTTTGAATGTGGAAACTTCACTTGATTTACTTTAATTTTTCTTAGGGTTTCACAGTGATCAAAACCCTACTTTGGGGTGAAAATGTTTAAAGTGGTTTGTTAAAACTGGTAAGTGTACCACTCCCCTTATTGTTGTTTATTTGGTTTCTGTACATGAAATCTGTGACTTGAATGATTGTACTATCTGTTTATTCTGTTTGAAACGAGGGTGTACTTTATCACACTCGTTCTCTTATCTGTCTGCCTAATTACTGTGCACATTTGACTCAGTTATCTGTTCTTAATTTGATGTCGGTTGGAGACTTGTATCCAACGATCTTTCTGTGACCTCTGAGCTCAAAACTTGTGGCTAGTTAGTCAAGTCGAACCGGCAAGGGTCAGGTCAATTAGGTAACGAACCACAGTAGTCTGTTTCTGAGAATCTTTGGGTATTGAGACTCTTGATTTCAGTATACTCGAGTATTACCACTTCTATTTCTGTTGAGCTGTTCGGGCTCGGTAAGGGGTATGTTTGGTGGACGGAATTTGGTGTAAAGTGGGGTCTATGGACATGGTTGTTCTTTATACGTTGACGGAAAGTCAACGAGTTTGGTTCAAGTACGACAATGGAAATTTTGGCTCTTGAGAGCCACTTGTATCCTTTCTATCTAAGGGGTTGTTCATTCGTCTATTTGATATGCCTATGTGACTAATTGAACATGAAGTTCCATGATTCTTGACTGCTATTATTTTGGTACCTCATTGAGCGTAAGCTCACCCCCTTTTCGTTATCTTTGTTTTCCTTTCAGGGGTATATTTTGAATCCATGATTTTGGACGAAAGGGTCGAGCTAGTGTAAATCTTATTTTGTTAAGCTCTTTTGCAACCAAAACCCTAATTGTATTTTTAATTGTATAAATACTTTGGTTTGTACTTTAGTTTAGTTAATTTGTTCAAGACTCCAATGTAAATATATGTATAAGTGTTTAACCTTGTTTATTAAGTGTACGCATTTGAGATGTTAAGATTTTATGGTTTGGTAAATATGTTCTCACCTTAGTAGTCTCCGATTGTTCATTTTCTTTGGGTTCTATCACGTGTACTATAGGGTTTGTGAGATTCGACTCCGTAGTCCTGACGAGAGTTGGGCAGGCGGTCCGCCGAATTCTTTGGTTCGCCTTAGTGGGAGGTGGGGCTGTCACAAATTGAAGAATAAGAGTTAGAAGAATGTTGATTAAGGAATGGAGGAGATATCACCATATTTGGAGATTGTTCACTGGATTCAATCACTTGAATGATTTTATGTTGGGGTTTCATTTCTTGCACTTCAATTTTCTTTTCAACTACATCTTTAAATCCTTCTTCTTGAGACTTTTGCAACTCCATGTCACTTGTTAGAATGATTGCATTCTCATCTTCCTTAAGGTCGATGATGGTCTATAAGGGTAATTCTTCATAAATTGGAGAAATCAATTTGCTTATTGTAGATGCCTATTCACGCCTTTCATCTTCCGTCTCTTTTTGAATTTGATCTTGACTCTTATCTTTAAGAACCGTAGGCCCTTTAATTTCTTTTCCACTTCTGAGGGTTATAGCACTCACGTTCTTTGGATTAACTTTCGGCTGAGATGGAAGTCTTTCTTTCTCTTGAAACTTCAAACGATGTAGTGTAGAGGCCATTTGACTCAACTGATTTTCTATGTTTTTTATACTCGTGTCCATCCTTTGCTGGTATTGAATGGCATTTTGCTGGAATTGCATGGTGTTGGCAACCAATGTCTTAACCATATCCTCCAAAGACATGTCATCATTTGATGAATGAGATTTGGAGAGGTATTGCGACTGAAAACCTTGCTGCCTATTAAAAAAAGAATATTGCTGCTTGTTGCCTCCATAGTTAAAATTCGGATGGTCTCTCCAATTTGGATTATATGTGTTGGAGTAAGAGTCATATTGCCTACGAGGCACGGGCACGTTGCCAGCCATGGTCACTTGTTTAATTCCTTCATCTTGTAACATTGGGTACCAATTTGTGGGATGACTTGTATCCTTACAAATACCACATGCTTTGCCCTGCTGTAAATTTCCTACAGCCAACTGTCGAATAGCCAAAGTTAATTTAGATATTTGTTGTTGAATGGATGAGACATTTACCTCATTTACTTGACGAGTATGGACATCCTTCCTTGTGCCAAATTGTTGAGAATTTCCTGCCATTCTTTCTATCAATTGCCAAGCATTTTGGGGGGTTTTATTCACCAAAGCACCTCCACTGGCAGCATCTATAAGACTTCTATCTGTATATAGCAAACCTTTGTAAAACTATTGAATCAAAAGCTGCTTGCTAATCTGGTGCTAGGGGCATCTAGTACACAGTTTCTTGAATCTCTTCCAATAGTCATAGAGAGACTCTCTTAGATGTTGTGTAATACCACATATTTCCTTCCTCAAACTGGCGACTCTGGATGCAGGAAAATATTTTTCCAAAAATTTCTTCTTTAACTGGTTCCAAGTTGGTATACTACCTGGTGGTAGATAATACAACCAATCTTTTGCTGCGTCATTGAGGGAAAAGAGAAATGCTTGCATTTTTATCTGCTCCTTAGTAATCCCAGGGGTTTCATACTTGTGCATACTACATCAAATTCCTACAGGTGCTTGTAGGGCTCCTCTCCTGAAAAATTATGAAAAAAAGGTAAAAGGTGAATTGGACTAGACTTTAATTCAAAAGGGGTATTATCATCTATTTTGAAAAGGCAATGCATAATGACTGCTAATTTAAATTTGGAGTAGCCAATTCCCTTAAAGTTTGAGCATTAGTCACAACAACGTTTTCTTGATCAGAATCACTCGATGTGGCACTAGAGCAGTCTTCTCTATCTCAGGGTCGAAAATTAATTCACCTGTATAAGAGGAACAAGGCATAAAATCGAGAAAGAGAAGAAAAAAAACCAGAAATTCAAAAATAAAATGAACTCAAAAAGAAAACAAATTAACTAACGCCGGTCCTCGGTAATGGCGCAAAAAATTGACAGGTAGTCGAGCCTGTGCAATAATAAATATCTGCTCAAACAAAATATAATTTCTGTAGATAGTGATAAGTAGGGTCGAATCCACAGGGATTGGGAATATTTATTTCTTTTGAAATTCAAACTAACAAAGTGGGATTTTTTTTTATAAAAATGGTAATAATTAAACGGTTCAAATAAAAATAAATAACCAACTAAAAATTAAATGACAAATTGTTAAAATCAAATTAATAATAACTAAACTCTAGTCAAGAAATAACTTCGGTAATGGTTCACCTAATTGATCATCGATGCAAAGGTAATTTCAATTATTAACTAATAAATAAGTTATAATTGCCAAACAAGTGATCACGATCAACTCCTCCTTACTGTGTCAGTGATTAAGGTACGTCCGTTAATCACTATTCTAATCAAGAAATAATTCTAAGTACGCCTATAAGATTTAATTCCCCAATTGCCTTACGTATTAGAGGAGTTCTATTCTAACCAAATAACACACTACCAGGGTATTTTAGATTAGCCTGCGTATTCTTTTGATACAAACCCAATCATGTCAGTTGCCACTATTTTAGAGCAATTACAGAATTACGAATTTAATACTCCAATTGACATTAGATTGCTAAATTAATTCAATGTCCGGACCCATGATACTCAATTCATAAAACAACCATAAGCACTACAATCAAAGAATATGCAAATACCAGCAAATAAGAGGAATAAATAAAATTAATTCGATCTCACAATTTTTAGATGAATCAAAACCTCCGTTGTTCTTTGACTAGAAAATGGAGATTTAGCTATGCATCCTACAAGAAATTCCGCTAGACTCCATGGAATCTGGCTGCAATTGGTTTTCCTCTAAAACTAATGAAAGCAAGACGAATTGAGAGGTCAAGCGGTCGTCCTCTCCAAGGAGTCGCGGTTCTCCCCCAAGTATTAATCATACAGGATCCGGCTTTCTTTCCTTTTCGTTTCCTACTTTTAAGCTTCCCAAATAAAATAAAACATCCTAATTTCCCTAGGAAGGAGATATTCCCTGATAATCTAACTTATCTCCCAATACAATTTGGAGACATGCCGCTTAGGACTTTGACTTGAATTGGAAAACTGCCATGCACGAATATCGTGTCTCTAGATTTGGCAGTAATTCTTGGAAAATCACCTCTTTTTATTACTTTTTACTCCAACGCCCTACAATTAACATAAAACACCAAATATAAGTAGAATCCGACAACTAAAATAATATTTGGCTAAAATCAAGGGGAAAATAATTATAAATTTAGTAACAAATTATGACCTATCACCTAGATTCTGAGTAGCCTTGACTCCAATCAGCTCACATATTTCTTTCACCACTTTATTAGACACATTCAACCCGAAGAGGTCATTTTTCATTATATGGATAGGCCCATATTTTTTATTTCATTGCATTGTTATTAAACCCGACTTGGAGCTCAACTGGAAGAGGCGACTGGGTCACTGATCACCAGTTCATCCGCAAGTTGCATAATAGTTATATTATATGATATAATAATATATTTTAAATTATAAAAATAGTAAAATTTTTAAGCTAATGGTTCAAGCAATAATTTTTTAGTTCATCGATTGAACCGCTGGGTTATTGACTAGTCAATGGATTTATTGTTTAACTAATTTAATTAACAACTCAATCCGGTCCTATGGCCGGTTCACTGAGTTGACCCGACTCAGTCAGCTCACATATTTCTTTCACCGCTTTATTGGACACATTCAACCCGAAGAGGTTTTTTTTTCATTATATGGATAGGCCCACATTGTTGATTTCATTGCATAGTTATTAAACCTGACTTGGAGCTCAACCTAAAAAGGCGATTGGGTCATGGATCACCAGTTCATCCGCAAGTTGAATAATAGTTATATTATATAATATTATAATATATTTAAAATTATAAAAATAGTAAAATTTTTAAGCTAGTGGTTCAAGCAATAATTTTTTAGTTCATCGATTGAACCGCTGGGTTATTGACTAGTCAATGGATTTATTGTTTAACTAATTTAATTAACAACTCAATCCGGTCCTGTGGCCGGTTCACTGAGTTGACAGAGGCAGAGTTTTATAACTATAATTTAGACAAATCTTGCACAACTTGGACAGGATATATATCAAATTACTACAACTTTTTTCTATAAAAACTCTAGAAACTTTTATTGATTTTTAGAGTGTATTAATGGGACCTAAATCAAGTTGTATGGTGTTAAAATGTATTAATTTTGGTCAAGTGCAGTGATTTTTAGCTAATTGTATAGTTGTCCACGGCCCATGAAGGGGTCATAGCCTATGGTTTCACTTTATTGGTTTGGCATATTCCATCTATTTATTAGGTCGGTTGAGTCTGAGAACTGGTTTCGGTTTTCTGCTTTCTTTTCTCTTAGTTGGCTTCCATTCGTATGTATTTCCAACGGGAGGAGTTCACAATGAAGCTTCCTTCTCAGTCTCAGATTCTAACATGTACACCAAAATGTAGGGGTTCTCTTTTGCATCTACCTATTATATAAGAAAGATGTGAAGTTATTGTACCAGCTCCAGTGGCCACCAAGTGACTTCCCTCCGCTTTGACACATGATTCATTAATCGTTTGAAAAAGCTATCTTTAGATTTCCCTTTTTATTTTACTTTGTTAACCTATTAAATAAGAAGGCATTGGAGTTTACTGTAGCATTTCAATATTTTGACACGTGGCATTACTCTCCTTTGAGAAAGTTATGATTCTTTTTTCCATTTTTATTTCCCAAGTTCTACCTTGATGGGTCAAGACAAAAGATCTACTATATAAGTTAAGATAGAAGATTCTCACTGCAGGTCATTTTGTTTAACCTTTTGGACTTCTACTATTTTCATGTGTTGTCTACTTTATGACTATAAGATCAAGTTTTGCAAATTAATGAAAAACATCTAGCTTTTGGATACTGATTAATTATATTTGATTAGTAGCTAACCCAATTCTTTAGATTTAAACAGCTCATTTATGTGATCGATTAAAACTTTTTTCCCTGTTCCTCTAAACTGTAGATCCATTTGACTACTTTTGCTTTAATTACAACTAAAACTATGTTGCTATTAAATTTGTAATACATTCATAATATATGTACTTCCTCACCTTTTTTGATATCATTATATCGCATAATATCGGTCCAAAATTCTTTATCCAAAGTATAATAATTAGGGGGACATTCCTTATAAAATCAGGGGAGAGGGGGTTGGCTAATTTCATAAATGGAATTTCTCTTCATAATAAATTTTAATTGTTTTGATACTCAATTTTCTCCTATATTTCTGTTTATTATGTACAGAAAAGATACGTTGATATATGATGAACTAAGCTACTGGGGACTAGGTTGTGCCTTGCACAGTCATATTGTAGAAATTTTAGAACGTCTTTCCTGAGCCGTCTATCACTAATTGAGAATTTCGTTTGCCTTTCATTTGCTACTAGTGCTTGCTGCCGCCGTTTGGTTTTATTTGGTCCTAATATGTTACTTGTGAAGTTGTATAGACCAAATTGTGGCAGGTAGAGACGTAGAGTTGGTTTAAGTAAGATGTATCCGTTGATGTGATTCATACAAGAGTTAGTATTTCTTATATAAAATTTGATATAATTATCATATTTTGATATATATAAACAAAATTCACATGTACAATAACATTGTATGAGTGTATGCCAAATTAGGGCAGAATAGTTCTCTCCCGAGTGAGAGTCAAAATTTTCTCTCTCTTGGGAACTGTGCCAATCTTTCTCCTTGGATGGGTACTGAAGCGCTTTGTGTCTGAAAACAGAGGAACAACCTCAGCACTAAAAACAAACATCCACTTTAGCATTAAAAGGCATTCCGACATTCTTAGGTTTACCATTAATCCACTATCGGCAAGATCTCAGCTTTAGTTCTGATTGGTGCACAAACGGAAGCAGCAAAGTGCAGGCATTACACTACCTTCCCTGTCGGAACTTTTCTCCAAGCTACGACAGGTATCTTTAAGGCTGTTTTCCAAGGTTCTTCAAGGTTCTGCATGTACTCTTGAGCTGCAAGCTTTTATTGCCTGTTAGTCTTCTTTGTTCTCTTCTACTAAGCTTTTATTAAAAAAAAGGAGGGGCTGAAAATTGGAAATGTTTTTTTTAAAAAAAAGCCTACTTTTTCCAAAAATTCTAGTCCTGTTGGTTCTTCATAGCAAACAAATGGTGTCTGTTTCTTTTCATGGGTTTTTGATACAAAAGACGTAAGTTTTGGCGTTTATGAAGGGCTTCCGGTCGTATTTGCCTGAACTTCTTACCCTCAGTGAAACACACATTTGGTACATTTGTAGTTAAGGGTCCCTCTGGGGTCAGCCATCCCCCACTTCTGGTTTCTTCGATCTGGACTGGTCTTGAACTGTGATATTCCCTCTAAGAAAATCAGTTGGAGTTATGGCGGAGGAATTAGCTGATATACTGGAAAGATTTCTACTTTGAAGCAAAGAAAGGGGAGAAACAGAGCTTGACTTGGGAGATGTTGGAACAAGTATGAAGGAGTGCAAGGAAAGTCTGGTTGGGAAGGTAATGGATGAGAAAATCATAAATTTCGTGGGAGTGAAAAATTTTGTTACACTAGCCTAGGGTTACCCTAAAGGTCTCAGGGTGGTGGAGGTAGGTGTAAACATTTTCCAGTTCTTTATACCAAGTGAGAAGGATAGAGAAAGAATTTATAAGGGAGGTCCATGGATTATTGATAGCCAGATTTTAGTTATTAGACCATGGTTCGAAGGATTTGAAGAGGAAGACGCTGATTTTAACCTCGCTCCATTATGGATTTAAGTGTGGAATCTTCCAGTGCACTGGATTTCTAAGGAGGTGGAAAAAAAGATAGCATCAGTGTTTCATGAAACAAAGGAAGTGATTATCCCTCAAGGAGGAGGAAAGGAAGGAAGACACATCAAATTACTTGTGCTGGCTGACATATCCCAACCTCTCATGAGAGGTACCACGGTGAAGATGGAAGGAAAGACGAAGTGGTTAAGTTTCAAATATGAGAGGGGACCTGATTTCTGTTAAACATGTGGCAAAATAGGGCATAGCGAAAGGAACTACCCCGATAGCAGTTTAGGTGGGAGAGGCCAGCAGGATAATCAATTTGGGCCATGGTTGAGGGCAGGAGGGGGAAATTGTCGCCTCAAAAGGAAAGGAGGGGGAGGCAGCCTGCTAATATCTCCCCTAACAAGCAAAGGTGGGGCTTTAAGGATGGCGAGCTGGTACCAAAAACAAGTGAAAAGGAGTTGTTGGAGAGGAGTAAGGCTAGGGAGGATGAGAATACACGTAAGGATAGTGGACATGTTGGGGGGAATATACAAAGAGATGCTGTAGTGACAATTTAGGAACCAGGAAATATGGAGGACAGGGGTGAGGAAATGGATAACAATAAGGGAAATGAAAAATAGACATACGAAATGCTTGAAGGGAGAATATGTGGAGGTTAGTTAGACATAGTCCTGGACAAGGTGGTAGAGCTATCCTCTCAGGAACCTGAAGCTGTGTGCATGCAAGTGGAAGATCAGACAGATGTGATGGAGACACCGAGGAATAAAGGAATGACTAGAAGAACAGGGAAACAATTAAAAGCCCAAGTGATAAAGAGAAAATCCATGCGACAGGTTCAGCTTACTAGGCTGAGTAAAGAGACTACGGGGAAGAGAAAATTCCACCTGACTGATGAAGATATGGTGGATGTGGAAGTCACTAAAATAGTTGGAAAAAAATGGAAAAAGGGAAATGATCAAGAAAGCTGTGTAAGCCAATATGAAGGGGCGGTGGCTAGCCTAACTTGGCTACCTATGAATGAATGAAAGCACTGGTGTGGAATTGCCAAGGTGCTGGAAGCCCCTTGACAATTTCCCAACTGAGGGAGGCATGCAACCTCCTCTCCCCCAATATGGTCTTCTTGTGTGAGACCAAAAACAGACAACAGTTTATGAAGAAAGTGAGAAGACAATTGAGGTTTGATGAGTGTGTAGTGGTAGAGTCTGTGAATAAGTCAGGTGGACAGTAATGTGGAGCAATGAGGTTAAGGTTTTGGAGGTCCAAACAACTGCTTTCACTATGGAAATCCATATTATGGATACAGACAAGAATGTGGACTAGTGGCTCATTAGCATATATGCTAGTATGGATAATCAAGTTAGAAGGAATCAGTGGCAAGTAGTAGAACGAAGGAAAGTGCTATGGGGTCCTAGATGGATGATTACGGGTGATTTTATTGACATTACATCAAATGAGGAGAAATGGGGTGGTAGAAAGAGAGAGAAAGGAACCTTTCAAGATTTTAGGAACTTCATTGTACAAATTGGACTCATTGATCTTGGTTTTGAAGGTAACCCCTGGACATGGAGTAACCACTGGACTCAAGAAGGTGAAATCAAACAAAGGCTAGATAGAGCGTTAGGAAGTAATGATTGGAGCCAAGCGTTTGACAGAACTCTAGTTAGACATATAGACAATGTTGGATCAGACCATAGTATGATGCTTATAGATTCCAACCCTCTCACCCAAAAGCAAATGAAACGTTTCATTTTTGATAAAAGTTGGCTGAAAAAAGAGGGGCTGGAACAAGTGATCAGTCAGGTGTGGAAGGAGGAGCAAACAGGATCCAATATGTACAAAGTGCATAAGAAGGTAGCAAACTGCAGATTGGCGCTACTGAAGTGGAAAAATAACTTCCAAGGAAATGCTAGGAAGCGGATTGACAATCTGAAAAAGCTACTGGAAGAGCTCAAATTTCGTGACTGTGATGACAAAAAGGAAAGGAACGGGGATCTTAGAAGACAATTAAATGAGGCTTATAATGAAGAGGAACTTTTTTGGAGTCAAAAATCAAGAGTGCAGTGGCTTAAGGAGGGGGATAAAAATACTCATTTTTTTTCACTTTAATGTCAAAGGAAGGAGACACAGAAACAAAATACAAAGACTACAAAGGGAGGACACCACATGGACTACATCAGAAGAGAAAATTGGAGAAGAAGTTGTGCATCAATTTAAGGAGCTATTCAGGAGTAAGAGAGTGACTCAAACTAATATAGTTTTGGAGGGAATATCAGAGACAATATCAGACCACATGAATTCAGAACTAACCCAACCAGTCAAGGAGAAAGAAATTAAAGCTGCACTTTTCTCCATGAACCCAACCAAAGCCCCTGGTCCTGATGGCATGACACCACTGTTCTTTCAGAAGTTTTGGCACATTGTTAAAAATGACATCGTAAAAGCCACTAAAAGCTTCTTTCATTCTAGCCATATGTTGAAAGCTATAAATCACACCAATATATCCCTTATTCCCAAGGTTGAGAACCCCACTGAGGTTAAGCAGTTCAAGCCTATAAGTTTGTGTAATGTGTTGTATAAAATCATTTCAAAATTTTAGCAAATAGATTGAAAAAAGTTTTGGGAAAATGTATTAGCAAAAACCAGGCTGCCTTTGTACCTGGAAGGCAGATTTTGGATAACGTGATCATCTCTCATGAGTACTTGCATTACCTCAAAAACAAAAGAGAAGGATCTCATGGTTTTATGGCCTTAAAGCTAGATATGTCGAAAGCTTATGACAAGGTCGAGTGGGGACATCTAAAGGAAATCATGGTACAACTGGGATTTTGTGGTAGATGGATCACTTGGATAATGGAGTGCATCACAACAGCTTCTTTTTCCTTCAACATAAATGGAGAGCCCAAAGGATACGTCATACCTTCAAGAGGAATTAGACAAGGAGACCCTTTGTTACCTTACCTATTCCTATTAGTCTCACAAGGCTTTTCACACTTGCTTGATCGAGCACAAAGGAGCAAAAGGCTAACTGGGATAAGGATCAGTACGAGTGGCCCGTCAATAACTCACCTATTCTTCGCAGATGACTCGTTAATTTTTTGCAAAGCAGACAAGAGGCAAGCTGAAGAAGTGAGGAGAATTTTGAAGATTTATGAACAAGGTTCAGGACAGGTGATCAACATGGAAAAATCATCCGTGTTCTTTAGTAGAAATGTGGAACCAAAAGACCAAGGAGAAATCTGTAGCTGCTTAGAGCATATAAAGGTGGTGAAGCAAGGCAAGTATTTGGGGTTGCCAATGGTCATTACTATGACAGCCCCACCTCACCCTAAGGCGAACCAAAGGGTTCGGCGGAGCGCCTGCCCAACTCTCACTGGGTCTACGGATCTGGAACCCACGGAAACCCTACCAAACGCTCAAAGGAACTTTGAGCAGAGAAACATTCATAACCCAATTGAGTCGAACTAAAAGATACAATCAATCTTTTGTACAACGGTCTCACAAAAAATCAAAACGAAATGGTAGTGCTGCCAGGATTACTAAGCTAATCACACCCTGAAATACTTGTTCCGAAAGATAATACAGTGCTTGAGCGCTACAACAACCGATAAAGAAAACGAAACGAAGAGAGACACAATATACAAATCTCACCTAACTCGCGATAGAATTCCCAAGAAAACAACCAATCAGAGGCTAAGGTCATTTACACACAAGCTAAATCATTCCGAATGATAATGTAGTGCTCGAACGCTTCGATGGATGGAAAAAATCAAATAAAATAAAATAAACAAAAACGAGCTGCGAATGAACAGTGACTGCCACGTCACTATCCAGCCGGAATCTGGCCGGATTGTCCGGCCGGATTGTCCGGCCGGATTGGAGGCAGAAGCTGACTTCGAAGGGTTCAAAAATCCCCTGCAAATCCGGCCAGGTATCCGGCCAAAACTTGGTCGGATTCTGGGCCGGATTCCGTGAACAATAACCTCTCCAAAATGTTTCTTTCCTCGATCGATCTTCGAACTCAACCGAAACACAACCGAAACAAGTACACTTTATCCAACATTCATGAAAACACATAACTGAAGAAAATAGTTCACATATACAACAGTAAGCACTTTTATAAATCCACGTTCATAAACTTTACAAATCAAAAGAGAACTTGGAATCAAAATACATTTAGGATTTTTCAACTACTGAGGAGCTATACAAAAGAACAAATGAATGTCTAACTAGCTCAACTCGCTTCTCAAAACATGGTTCCGAAAGTTGTTCCTATAAAGAAAACAAAATAACGGGAGCGGGGCGAGCTAGAAGCTTAGTGAGGTACCAAAAGGATAACAGTCACAAATCATGATATTTCTCTTTAAGGCACATATACACGTCAAATAGAAGAAATGAACGAACACCACAAATCAAAGGATATAGGTGGCTCTCAGGAGCCAAATCTCCGTTGCAGTACTTGATTCGACTACGTTGACCCTCCGTCAACTTTCAAATAAAGAAACCAATCCAGTAGAACACCACTTTAACGCCAAATCCCATTCACCAATCATACCCCTTACCAGGTCCGAACGCCAAACAAGAACTGAAATGGTAATACTCGAGTATACCGGAAATCCAGAGTCTCCAATACCCATAGATTCCCCAGGAATAAGCATCCATGGATTGTCAATTTCCTCGACCAAGCCCTTGTTAGCTCAATTCAATTAACTCCCCATGAGATTGAGCTCAGGTGTAACAAAAAGGTCGTTGGATACACTTCCAAATGACATTATAACAGGCACAGGTAACTGATTCAAGTTCATAACAGGTACAAGTAATAGATTCAAGTAACTACAAGAAACAAGTCACACAGGTCAGAGAACAAGTGTGATAAAGTACACACTCGTCTCGTACAAAATAACAATCGGTGGAAACATTCAAGTAACAATTTTGAGTACAAATAACCAGTTTAGCAATAATTCAGGGGAGTAGTACACTCACCAGTTTAAGCAAGGATACTTCAAAAGTTTTCAACCAAAGTAGGGCTCTAATCACCAAGAAATCCTAGAATAACCAAGGTAAACAATTATGGTTTCCACAGCCACAAATAATTACGAATGCAAGGGTGCAAAACATGATTTTTGGATTGAAAAGGTAACATGAACACCTAGGACTCGAACGACCCAAAAGCCCTTCTTATTTACCCCAAATCAAACCAAGCTCGAAGAAATCCAATATCCCTAAAATTTGGACAGCATATCCCCTACAATTCCTTACTTTTCAATCCTACAATCAACACCAATGTCATCTCAATTCAACCACAATTGCACATACAAATCATGGGCTATAAAACACACCTAATTAGGGCCACAATACCCTTCAATTTGAGCCAATTAATAGCTCCAAGATCATTCACAAGAAAGCCCCAAATTGAAACCCTAAAGCTGAAATTTTTCGCACAAAACTGAAATTTTTCGCAAATAACTGCAATTAAAGCACAAAGGCTCCATTTTATCTAATCTAAAGCTATCACTTCATGGCCAACCATAATCATCATATGAAAACAGAAAAATTTCCAAAAAAATCAGAAATTTAGCTAACTCCACTTTAATCCATGAAATCTTCCACAAAACAACCTATTTAGCCACCATAAGTCACTAATTTACCATTATTCGGAACAAAAGTGAGTTTCCAAGCAAAATACCTTAACACCTCAAGAAAGGTAGTAGCTTAGGGGTTCCTCCTTCAAAACAACTCCACCAATACCTTGAAACACCCTTAGCAAGTCACTTTGATGGACAAATTCAAGATTTAATCGGTTGGATTTCAAGTTATGAGCAAGAAATGGAAGATAAAAGTTGCAGCTCTTTTTGTTTTTCTCCCTAAGAGGTTCGGCCAAGAAGATGAAAATTGGAGATGATTTTGGGTCAAATTTGATCTTTTAGTAAAGGTAAGAAAGTTAGGCAAGTCCAACTTCAAATTGGAATGCGACACGTGGCACTTTTTAAGCTTAAAGTTATCTTCTTGTCTCCCCATGGTTAATCCATCTAAGTAACCTCTAATTATCTCCTAACACCTAGTAATTTAATCCCTTTATGCAAAACTTAACCTAATTGACCGAATTTCTCTCACTTAACGCACTAGTGGGTCGCACGTCCAATATGCACTCCTAATAACTCATGAACTAACTTATACTGGGAAAATGATTTAAAAACTATATTTACTGATAAAAATATCTGTAAAATTAATATAATAAAGAAAATATAGAAAACGTGTGCAAAGGAATAAAATAATGCCTAAAAATAAAGAATTTTCCGGGTCCTCACGATCACTAAAACCAAGGACCAAATCTTTGGTTTCATTAGAGAAAAATGCAAAAAAACGATCTTCAATTGGTCCAACAAACAGCTAAGTCAAGCAGGAAATGAGGTTTTGCTGAAAGCGGTAATCATGGCAATGCCAACTTACGCAATGTCATGTTTTAAGCTTCCAGTAAAGCTATGCAAAGAAATCAATGCCATGATGGCAAGATTCTGGTGGGGGGAGGATAATGGGAGAAGGAAAATGCATTGGTGTTCATGGAAAAAGATGTCCACTGTAAAGAACAATGGAGGACTAGGCTTTAAAGATCTCCAAGGCTTTAATAAAGCCTTGCTAGTCAAACAGGTTTGGAGGATTCTCACGTGCCCCAACCTGTTGCTTAGTAAAGTGTTAAGAGCCAAATACTACCCCAACACATCACCATTGAGTTGTGAAGTAAGAGGAAATGCATCATGAATTTGGAAGAGTCTAATGGGATCAAGAGATGAGGTGCATTGTGGAGTTAGGAAAAGAATTGGAAATGGGAAGAGCACCAACATTTGGGAAGATGCTTGGCTACTGGAAGGGAAGGAAGGCAAGGTAGAATCCCCAAAACCCCTGGGATGCAAAATCACAAAAGTTAGCAAACTGATCTCCAGCTTCAGATGGAAATCACCACTCATCTTCCGAATCTTTAGCCCACATGAAGATCGGAATATACTCAAAACGCCTATAAGTTTGACAAGTAGACCTGATTGCTACTTCTGGAGTCATAGCACAAATGGAAAATACACGGCCAGGTCTGCTTATGAAGCATTCACAAATGAGGATAGGCAACCTAACGCACAAGTGAGCAGATTGGGAGAAACAAGTTGGACAGGGGGAAGCAACAAAATCTGGAACAGCTATGGAAAATGAGAATAAAACACAAGTACAAGTTGTTTTTATGGAGGAGTCTACATCAAGTGGTACCCGTTAGAGAAGCTATATTTAGGAGAACGGGAAATTAAGGGAGAATTAATCTGTAAGCAGTGTGGAGAAACCAATGAGACAGTTGAGCACATTTTCTTCCAATGTAGCAAAGCAAAGTTGATATGGAATATGGCTCCGTTACAGTGGGATGGGCTGCATGAGTACACAAGCGATTTCAGGAAGTGGTGGAGCATGCTAATGGAAGTAAAGGTTCGAAAAGATGGAATGCAACACATTGCGTTAACAGTGGACATCCTTTGGCACATTTGGAAATCAAGGAATGAAGCAGAATTTGAAGGCAAAGATAGGCATCCAATAGAAGTAGTTAGAAAAGCAGTGAACGACTGGGAGGAGTGTCATCAATGCCAACAGGCACAACAATGTATGAGCATCTCCGAAACGGAAATAGCAAACGACCAAGACGACACGGGGGAACCAGAGCAAAACATGCTGAGCATTCATGTAAATGTGGGGCAACGCACTGAAGGATAGAATATGGGAATTGGCATCACAACAACAAATGCACTAAACCAGATTGGTGCAGTGTCGATGCTCAGGGAAAGAAGTATTGGTTCAACTGTCTTGGACAATTTGGTGGCTATACAATTGGCACTTTGTAAGCTAAAAGAACGTGGCTGGCAACACATACAGGTTCAGACATCGTGCAACAAGACTTTAAAGATGGTAAACTGTCAAGCCCCAAGCAACATCCGTATAGCAGGCCATCTCGAGTCCATCAATGATCTAAGCTTAATGTTTAGGACCTGCTCATTTGTTAGCCAGCCTGGTAATGGTAGTACTAATACACTTAGTTATAAACTGAGTAAGCAAGCAATGTACATCTATTTGGATGAGGAGTTCTTCGATCCTCAGTGTCTTAGTACACTTTTGTAAAGGAAAACTTGAGCCCTTGCTCATATTTGTAAATTGTCTTTTAGTAGAAATATATTAATCTATCGTTTCCGAAAAAAAAAAAGTATGCCAAATCTATAACAAACAAAACCAGACAAACCCCAACTGTGTTTGCCTTATTCACGTATTCGACTTAATTTGGGATTTAGGCGGAGAAAGTTGACTAAAAAAATAGCGAATTGAAAATTTCAAGACCTTTTAGAAATTCTATTTTTTTTCTATATGATTAGTGTCAATATGGTCAAAGAAGACCCAAGCTTAGCCCATCTTGGCTGGTTCTCTATTTTAGATTAAGATAATGCACAATGATGGATTAATTGTTAGTTGTTATTTGTCTTTTTTTTAAGAGAATAAATAGTGGCTCCCATTTACTCCCAGCAACTAGACTGCATTTGAGCTCAACATTCAATAATTACAAATAATTAAGATGTTCAAATCTCTTGGAATAATTGTTCGAAGAGTAATTGATCAAATCCAATGAGCCATTATAAATCAAGCGACTGCTACTTGATTTTATAAGTAGTGAACTTTCAAATACCCTGCAAATTCCAAAGAAGATGACAGAAAGCACATCTCTCGAAAAATATTTCGCACATGGTTCCTACAATTCAATTTAAATACTTTTGGTTGGAGACATAAGTATCATTGCCAAGGGACAATATATGCTCCATAAACATGATTCTAAAACATTTTGCAATCAGATCCTCAACTCATTAAAATAGAAACACTTACCCTAGCCAAAGAACCTTATCCTTGATTTCCTCATTCCTATTATCTCTAGGAAATTTAGTTGAAAGCTAAAGGCTATACGTACATTCCAGGCCCAGTGCACAATCTAAAGACTGCACATGCATTATTATGATCATTGCCATATTTGCTTTTCTAAAACACACAATAGAAAAGTTTATTAATTTTCCTTAAATAGAAGTTTATACAAATACCACCAAATATTAGTCCTTTATGATATTTGTCCCAAGCCACGGAAAATAGAAGACAATTAGTTTTATGGATCAAACACCCAATTTCTTTATACAAGCATGCTTAGCTATGTCATATCTGCAGCACTATTCCTTTCCCGGTGCACAAAACACTTCTCAACTTTTCTATCATGGGGCGAGGTAGTCCAGATGCTTTCTTTTGTGCTCTACTGCTAGAGTCTGGCTCAAGCTTTTCAGAGTATCAGATCCAATATAAGAAGAATTGCAGTTTACGAATGCATAAACCTTGATATGAAGTTTTGAATATGAAATTCACTCTAAGTAACACTCTGACTCAGTACTGGAGTTAGGACCTTTATTCAAAGGGTGTAATAATTTTACATTACACTTCCTATGTGTAGTTTGTAGACTTTTGGGACAACTAAGTGTTCACTATAAATTAATAGACATGCACCAACTCAATATTAGAAAATAAAATAAAAAATAGTCTATACTTGTGATTTGTTGTGTCCTATATTTATTAGTTCATCTAAGGGTATAGAATTCCCCAATTGTTAATATTACCCATAAAACTACAAGATGCACATTCTAATAAGCTAATAATGGAATACATTAAAACCATCAAATGAATATTAGGTTTGCAAGCAATTCATGTGACTAACCATATGAGAGAATTTCAATGTTAATCAAACAAAATTTACACAATAAAAGAGATTTATAAAAAAAAAATAAGAATAGCATCATATAATATGTGTTATTTTAAAGTTCCATTGTAGAATTGATGAGGGCAATTTGAAAATTCAACGCTTTTGGAGGGGCAATTGTGGAGATAGACTGAATATTATGAAAATTCAGGGGGCAAGAGCGAGACAATAATAAAAAATATAGACCTTTTTAAAGTTAATCTATAATTTTTCATAAGTCAGGGGGACAATTGCAATGCTTGGAGTCAACATATCCCCGCCCTGCTCAAACTAGTACTTCACCCCTGCATGCTTTGACACTAATATTGCTATTTTTTCTTACAAGGGATCATAGCTAAATTTTCCCCAAATTTAGAGTTGCAGACAACAAAATTTGAAAATTTTGGATAGAGGAAGGAAAGACACTTAAACAGAGAAGTTCAGACATTTGTCATTTGCAGGTCCAGAAGTTGTCCAATTGTAACTATTGGGAATACGTTGAATTGAGATGGTATTTCCTTTAACAATTGGACGCACACTTGGTTCATTGTCGGCCTTAACTGAGGATTGGGTTCTATGCATGACAATGCCAGCTTTGCCACCAAGGCCACTTGTTTCAACTCTTGCTTACTTGGAGATGAAAGTCGAGGATCCACAATGTCTTTCAACAGTATATCATATGCTATTGAAGTGGATGATGATGCCGACAATGTGGACAATATGAAATCACCTGGATGCTTACCCATGATCACTTCTAAAGCTAATACTCCAAAACTATAAACATCACATTTTTCATTTACTTCCATGGTAAAAGCAAGTTCTGCAATTCACAAAAAAATAATCACTTCAGACTATGGTGCAGATGAATCCCTTTAGACTATTGAATCATAATCCAAAAGCATAAATTGCTTTGCTCATGCTAGCATTACGTAATTATGGATTAGTTGAAAAAGAGAAGGTAAAGCAAAAATTGGATTTGTTTGAGCAAAGAAAAGTGTACCTGGAGCAGCATATCCATAAGTTCCAGCAAATGAAGTCCAATGAGATGAATCAGGCCTCAAGATTCTTGCAGTACCAAAATCAGAAATATGGGCTTGATACTCAGAGTCTAACAAAATATTTTTGCTAGATATATCTCGATGAATTATGGAAGGCGAACAATTCTGGTGCATGTAAGATAATGCATTTGCCACATCCTTAACAATACTTACTCTCTTGATCCATTCGCACTTGGCTGCTGTTTCATCATTGCTCAACAAGTGCATCAAGCTTCCCCCTTCCAAGAATTCATAAACCAAGAAAGTGTGTTGTACATGTGAACAGAATCCATACAGCTTCACGATGTTGCGATGCCTTATATTTGTTAGTGCATGGATCTCATTGGCGAAATCTTTTGGTCTCCTCAAGGCACCATCATCCATTCCATGAAGTTTCTTGACAGCAACCACTTGACCATTTGGCAACTCTGCTCTAAATACACTTCCAAATCCTCCGGCTCCGATGCAATACTTAGGGTCAAAATTCTCTATTGCATCAATGATGTTCTCATAGACCATTTTCCCATCAAAGCTCCAGACAGTGAACATATTTCTAGTAAATTCCTGAGGCTTACTCTCCACGCTTCTCTTACGTGACCTTGCAAGAATGAAGATGCCTACAACCACGACCAAAAGAAACGTGGTTGCTAGTATTGGAGCAACAACTACAAAGATCATTCTTTTAGTTGTCCTCCTACTAGTGTTCCTTTGAGTTGATTGAGAGCAAGGTTTCAATCCAGCAACAGTGCCACATAAACCTTTATTGTTTCTCAGGGAATCAAATGGAGCTTTTTGAAATGCACTAATGTTGGGGAGAGGACCTTCCAACTTATTGTAGGATATATCAATGGAAATCAAACTGAAGCAATGATCAAAGCTTTTTGGGATGGAGCCAAATATCTTATTATGCGAAAGATTCATCATCTCAATGCTTTGCATCTCGCCTAGCTCTGGTGGCAATTGGGATTCCAGCATGTTTTGGCTAAGATCAAGAGTTGCGAGTGAGGGAAGATTTCCTATTTGAGAAGGAATATTTTCGACGAGTGCATTTTGGCTCAAGTTTAAATCCAGCAATTGTGTGCAATTACCTATTTGTTCTGGAATTGAGCCACTAAGATTATTGGCCGATAAACTAAGATTTAAAAGCCTAGACATCTGACCAATTTCTGATGGTATATTGCCTAAAAGGTCATTGCTATCCAACTTAAGCTCAAGCAACAAAGTCAACTTCCCCAAACTTCTGGGGATCTCCCCATACAAGTGATTTGAAGAGAGATGAAGTTTTTGCAGACGAGATACCTCTCCAAGCCCAGCTGGTATTCTGCCTGAAAGATTATTGTTCGAGATCCTCAACTCTGTCAAAGTCAGATAGCCGCTCCAATTCCAAGGCAACTGACCAAAAAATTTGTTATTGTTTAAATTAATATGCTCGACATATGGAGAGACGCTAAATTCTTCAGAAATATTTCCTGATAGTTGGTTGTCAGTGGCAATAATTTTTCTTAAAGTAGAACAGTTTTTCAAGCTCCTTGGTATAGCACCGACAAAGTTATTTTCAGATACTAAGAACCACGTCAGTGAGCTACCAATGCAAATATTTTGGGGTAAATGACCAGTAAAATGATTTTGAGACAGCCCTACCCTATTTAAATGTGTAAGATTGTTGAATCCATCGGACAGAGCACCGCTTAGCTGGTTTTTGAAAATATCAATATAAGCTAGTAGCTTCAATGTTCCCAATTCGGGAGGGATAGCCCCATATAAGTTGTTTTGAGAAAGATCCAAGCCAATGAGATTGGTTAAATTTCCTATGGCAGAAGGAATCTGTTCGGAAAGATAATTTTGGGAAAGATACAGCAGAGTCAAGCCACTTAAGTTTCCAATAGACAGAGGAATCCGACCTGTTAGCATATTGTTACCTAAAGAGAGTTCTGTCAGAGATTTCAATTTCCCAATCTCTTCTGGGATGGGACCTGAAAGATAATTTTGGTAAAGATACAGCAGAGACAAGTCACTTAAGTTTCCAATAGACAGAGGAATCCGACCTGTTAGCGTATTGTTAGCTAAAGTGAGTTTTGTCAGAGATTTCAGTTTCCCAATCTCTTCTGGGATGGGACCTGAAAGATAATTTTGGTAAAGATACAGCAGAGTCAAGTCACATAAGTTTCCAAAAGACAGAGGAATCGGACCTATTAGCGTATTGTTAGCTAAAGAGAGTTCTGTCAAAGATTTCAATTTCCCAATCTCTTCTGGGATGGGACCTGAAAGATAATTTTGGTAAAGATACAGCAGAGTCAAGTCACTTAAGTTTCCAATTGACAGAGGAATCGGACCTATTAGCGTATTGTTAGCTAAAGAGAGTTCTGTCAAAGATTTCAATTTCCCAATCTCTTCTGGGATGGGACCTGAAAGATAATTTTGGTAAAGATACAGCAGAGTCAAGTCACTTAAGTTTCCAATTGACAGAGGAATCGGACCTGTGAGCTTGTTGTTAGCTAAAGAGAGTCTAGTAAGAGATTTTAGCTTCCCAATCTCTTCTGGAATCCATCCAGAAAGTTTGTTGCTTCCTAGGTTTAGCATGGTTAGGCCTGTCAGATTGCCAATAGAACTAGGGATTGATCCATTGAATGAGTTATAGGAAAGGTACAAGAACCTAAGATTGGTTAGTTGGCTGATTTCAATAGGAATGGCACCGGACAACTGATTCGACCGGAAGGCAAGATAGGTTAGTCTACAAACGTTTCCAATGTTGGATGGTATGGTCCCATAGAGTGCATTTTGGGAAAGCTCAATTGTAGTTAGATGGGGTAGAGACGAGAAATTGAGATGATCAAGTGTACCTCTGATGCCAGAACTAGTGATGTTAATCACCGATACTCGTCCAGCTTTGTTGCATCGAACTCCATCCCAGACATTGCAAGGACTTGCAGAAGATGACCAGGATGACAACTTAGATTGGCTATAATTGTCAAGACTAGCTTTCCATGTTAAAAGAGCTTTCCCTTCACTTGCAGTCCTTGATGCTGCATGCATTTCATGAGAAGCAGCATTGACTCCAGAACTGGAGAGCAAATCAAGGATGACCAAGCATGCAAAAACTAAAGTAATTGGACAGATGGAATAATTCAGGATTGACATATCTGCTGGAAATATGGAAGAGAAAACTTTTGCTGTGAAGCTGATGGCCATTGTCGCACTTGTGCAGGTATTTATAGAAGAAACAATTCTGATTGGAGATGACTTATCTAAGATCGATCCATAATACATGTGTAAAAGTTGAATTTTAAATTCAAATAATACATAGTTGTTATTTATCCAAATCTTATCATATATATATACCGTCAGTGTATAAAATAAAATATTATAGAAGAAACAATTATGATTGGGGATGACTTGAGTCGTCTGTTTCTCGTTATCATTATCAATCCATGTTATCACATATCATGCAAAGTTTGCAGTTTATGTTTCCCTTCACATATGATTTAGATTTTCTTTCCCGAATTAATCTCGCTATGATAGTTAAAATTGAATACCTTGTTTATAATTCTTGGGGCTATGTGTGTAATACTAGTACTTAACTTTTTTGTTCAATTCCTTCCCGTGGTATACACTTTGTTCAACTTTTTGATAGTTTTTAAACTTATTCAAATATGGTTGATTTTGTATTAGAATTTATTTTATTTAGCAAAGAATTCTTTGATTCTGAACTTTCAATAGCTTTTAAGTTTGTTAAAATATGACCGGTTTTGTTTCAGAATTTTGTTTAGTTGCTTTAATATTATTTTTTCCCTTTTGGTGCTCATTTATTTTTCTTCTTCTTGTAGGCTATTTTTATTCCTTTACCATTCTCTTCCCATGAAAAGTTAATTACAAAAACTGAAAAAAAAAACAGCATATCTTCTTTCTGAATTAAAATAAATTTCTGAAGCTAAACTTGTATTTCCACATAAATGATTGATCTTGGAATATATGAGGAACAATAACTCATATAGAAATTTTAGTTGGATTGCAAATTAGGAAAAGAAATAAAAATATTTGTAAGCATATATAACATAAGAATTCAGATTCCCAAAAATTTAATATCCTCAAACATAATGGGAAACATTAGCAGGAAATGGGAATTAAATATTGGAAGATATCTACATATGCTCAAGAATTTGAGACTTCTCTTGTATACACTTTCCATATCCTCTTCGTAGGTATATGTGGTGTTACCCCATCTGAAGAAATTATTACAATCCCATCTAGCAGAATAAGGCACGATATGAAATAACTACCTTTTTGTAGGAATAATCGTTTTTCTGTTTGAGAGTTTTTAATTAATTGGAGGCCATCACTTTCATTTTCTCATTCTTAGGATCTCTTAATTTCTTCAAAATCTTAAAAGAAGTTGTACAATTAAGATAACTCATGATTTTGAGGCATGAAGAAGAAAGAGAAATCCTAGAAACAACAAATACAACTTCAAAAGGCAGCAAACTTTTACTGAGAGTGCAAATTTCTCTAAAAATGTGATACATTAACACAAACTTTTTCCATGAGTATTTCATAATTACTATAACCAACAACATAACATTGGAATATTGCTTTATTTCACAGGTCTTTAGTCTTTACCCCTACTCCTACGGCAATCTAGATCAGCCCTTTCACTCTCAACACAAAGTCAAGTCTGGAATCTTTACATACTTTACAAGCATACTCAAGTCTACTAAATCCATTCAGAGTCACAACCTTCCATCAGTGGTCTCAATGCGTGAGCCGTGAGAGGAAGATTGTTTAGTTTGTTTCATATCAGTAGTGAAATGAGCAAGTCTTAAGCTGCAAGTGTGAAGGAAAACCTTAGTTCTTGAGCTTAGCATATGAATGATAGAGCACAACAACACTTAACGATTTTTTTATTACTTTAACATTTTTTTCCTTTCGTTCTCAATTCGTTTTCTTTTTTCCTTATATTGTTATTTCCTTAACATTCTGTTCCCACATGCCAAAGACCCAAAAAAAAACCAGGCTTTTAGATGCCCTCTTCCTCCTCCCACCGAAAATCATATCTCCTTTCTTTAAGCTAAGCATGTGTTTCTAGATAAATGACTGATCTTGCAAATGTGGGGATAGATAGACTGATTCCGGAAATCATAGATGAATCACAAAATTCTTCCCAGGGTCCTACGACATTGCTAAAGCCAACAACATAACGTTGGAGTATTGCTTTATTTCTCAGGTCTTTAGTCTATACCCCAACTCCCATGGCAATCTAGAGTCAAGTGTGGAATCTTTACGTACTTTACATGCATGCTTAAGTCTACTAAGTCCGATCCATTCAGGGTCTCAATCTTACATGATTTTTAAACCTGTCCAAATATGATTGATTTTCTTGTAGAATTTATTTACTTCTTGAGCTAACTTTTGAGGTAAGAGAGCCCAATAACGCCTAATATTAATACACACATTAGAAAATTCTCCAGTTCAAACCAATTCGTATAATTACTATCATAATCAATGTAAGTTCTTACAATTTTAAAGTAACGATATATTTTACATAAATTTAGATATATGAATTGACAAATTCAATTTTACACCTGATTTGTACAACTTTACACCAAAATGTGTAAGAATTACATCAACCGATTTGAACCAAATAACTTCCAATTTGTGAGGCATGTGATCCATGTTTTAGATCTCTGGTTACAGCAGTTCTACCTGACAAATATCAGATGAAAGATTGATAATCAGATCAAAACTCAGGCTCAATGTGTGAGCTGTGAGGGGGAGATTGTAAAATTTATCCACATCAATTAATAGTGGAATGAGCATATTTTAGTTTATAAGTGTGAGGAAAAGCCTTAACTCTTGAGCTTATTATTTTGATGATAGAGTTCAATAAATCCTAACATTTTTTTTTGTCACTTTATTATGTTTTTTTTCCTTTGGTTCTCAATTCTTTTTCTTCTTCCTGCAGGATATTATAATTTGTGTAACATTTTCTTCCCATGCTTGTTAAATCCAAATTTTTAGATGCCGTCCTCCTTATCCCACCGAAAACCATATCCCTTTTCTTTAAGCTAGACATGTATTTTTAGATAAATGACTGATCTTGGAATTGTGGGGAAACTTTCTCCCCGGGTCCGACAACATTGCTAAAACCAACAAAATAGCATTGGAGTATTGCTTTATTTCTCAAGTCTTTAGTCTTTGCCCCAACTCCTACGGCAATCTAGATCAGTCTTTTAACTCTCAACATCAAGTTTGGAAACTTTACGTACTTTACATGCAAGCTCAAGTCTATTAAGTCCCTTCAGAATTTCAGTCTTACATTGCTTTTAAGCTTGTTCAAATGTGGTCCATTTTGCTGTAGAATTTATTTGCCTCTTCAGTTTGAGGTGAGAGAGTCCAATAACAACCAATATTGGTACATAAATTGTCTAGTTACAGATGGTCCGTGCAGGTATTAGCACATTTGGCATAAATTCTCACAGTTTTAGTGTAATTTTAAATTTTACACAAATTCAATTATATGAACTGACAAATTCAAGTTTACACCCAATTTTTGCGATTTTACACCAAAAAATGTAGAAATTATATCAACAAGTTTAAATTGGACAACTTTCAACTCATGAGACCCATAATTGCTGTTTGCAAGTACCATCAAACAAAATATAACTGATTTAATGAGTCATTCACAGTTTCATAGTCTAAATTAGTTCATCCTTACACATGCATGGCTTAATCTTTGAAACAAGTATGTGACAACTGGTAGGATCACTAGGTAGCATTCTTCACCAATGCTAGCGTCATACGAGGTCGACAAATCCAAAGGACATGACGTCTCGAGATGATGATGGCAGTCGTTCAATGCAGCACCAAGTTTGGGAAAATAGTGGTCAAAGATCCACTGCCCTCCTAGTGTTTCACATCTAAGAGCTCAGGCTGCAGTTCATGGGCCGAGGCGCATTGCTTGGTTGTGACTCGGAACACGAACTTGCCTCCATAGTTCTCCTTACGTTGCACTCCTGAGGGACAGTGTTGGGAGAATGTCAAGCATTGTGATGTTCAGATTCCTTCTGGTAGGGATGCAATACAGGAAACTGACAGGTGGCCAAGGCTAACGATGTTGCTCTTGTACCAATGACTGAAGAGGAATGCAGGGGAAGGCGTTGCCACTCCTACAGGTGTCTGATCAATCCAAACAAGCCCACTGCTCCTGATGCAGTGGGCTTCATAATAAAGTGAGAACCAAAGGAAAAAACATAATAAAGTGACCAAAAAAAAATGTTAGGCTTCATTGAACTCTATCATCCAAATAATAAGCTCAAGAGTTAAGGCTTTTCCTCACACTTATAAACTAAAATATGCTCATTCCACTATTAATTGATGTAGATAAATTTAACAATCTCCCCCTCATAGCTCACACATTGAGCCGGAGTTTTGATCTGATTATCAATCTTTCATCTGATATTTGTTAGGTAGAACTGCTGTAACCAGAGATCTAAAACATGGATCGCATGCCTCACAAATTGGAAGGTTATTCGGTTCAAATCAGTTGATGTAATTCTTACACATTTTGGTGTAAAATGGTATAAATCAGGTGTAAAATTGAATTTGTCAACTCAAATAACTAAATTTATGTAAAATATATGATTACTTTAAAATTGTAAGAACTTACATTAATTATCATAGTAATTATATGAATTGGTTTGAATTGGAGAATTTTCTAATTTGTGTGTGAATATTTGGCGTTATGGGCTCTCCTTACTTGAGGATCTCAAACAACGCATCCTATTTCTTGAAGATGGTCTGATAATGACCATGTCACCTGAACAACAAACCACCTTCATTGACAAAATGAATTTACTTGTGCCTCCTATTCCTCAAGAAGATGAGAATGTGCATCAAAAGGAGCCTAGAATTGAGCCAACTGAGCAAACTCCACATACTGAATCCACTCCAGAGATTCGTGCTTCTAGTTCTCAGCCACAAGACAAGGGAAAGACTCTAACAAATGAAGACAGTGATGGTGATGAGGAAACTGAAGAGGAAGAAGTGGATCCTGCTCAGTTTCGCCTAACAAGGAGGAGGCCTGGATCGTCTAAAATCACAATTTAGGCACTTCTAAGCACTTGCACTTTATATTTAGGATGGCATCTCATAATAGACATTTGCATCTTCTGCATTTTAACATTTCAAGTACTCTGTACTCAGAATTCTGGTTATTTGGTTAACTCTGTTGGTTTGTAAGCTTTGGTTAACTTTTATATTTTGAATGGTTTCTGGTTACTTTTGTTGGTTATCTTTTATTTGGTTAACTCTATTTACGAATGATAAATGATTGGTATCCCTGTGACTACTGATTTCTGATATTGATTGATGATATTGTTTGCTGATATTGCTGATACTGATGTTGGGTTTCTGGATAATCATCTAATGATGACAACAAAGGGGAGAAATGGATGATAAGAAAATGAAATGTCGGGAAGTTTTAAAGTCTTCTGGTATACGTGTGAGGGGAAGTTATTCTGAGGGGGAGTGGCACTTATTAATTTTTTGATACATTATGCATTAAGTAAGGGGGAGTTTTGACTCAATGATTTTTCTCTCCATCCATTGTTTTGTCATCATCAAAAAGGGAGAGATTGTAAATCTGACTCCCTAACTTTTGATGTTTACAAAACAAATGGATGTTATTAATTTTCTTTTCAAAGATCTTTTCAACAATCGAACAAATCAGGTTCAAAAATTAAGCGTATTTAGAAAAGACAAAGATTGCTGAAACTGTCAGAAGCTCGTAAAGACTGGATCGGACGTCCGACAATCATTGAGCAACTTCGGGCGTATGAAAAATTCCATCACCGGACGTTTGAAAGAATTAAAACATTTTCTCTAAACTTACTGATTTCGATCGGACGCAAAACATTAGAGTACCGGACATCCAAAAGAATTGAAGAAGATTTCTCAAACTTTACCATCTGCTTTCGGATGCAAACTTTGAAGGTACCGGACGTTCGAAAGAATTAAAGAAAATTCCTTTTGCTCACTGCCTGCTGTCGGAAGCAAGAAACAAGACTACCAGACGTCCGACACTACCAACGGCTAGTAGACTCCTCAGCTGCCTTCTATCCGTTGGAAGCATTAATGGAGAAATTTTTTAGTCTCGTATAAATAGAGCAAAGTCAACCACTTCAAAATACTTTTGCACATTGAAACTACAAAAGATCTAGCGCAATTTTAGTAAGAAATTCTCTTCAAAGAAGATTTGTACTCTTAGTTGTGTAGATTTCGTATAAGCTTTTCTTATGTGAGAAAATTACTTCAATAGTGTAACTTTGTGAAGGTTATCCAAGTGATAGTAAAACTTCCTAACTTGAACAAGTGTGGCTTGGGGCAAGGAGGAAGTGATCCTTCCTTTGTACACAAAGATTGATTGTAATTGATCAACTTGAAGAAGTTTGCTCTATAAAGTGATATTCAAACTCAAGAGGAGTTTGGAATTTGGTTTGCTATTCTATCTCTTTCATTTACTACCTTGCAACATAAATTGTTCATCTCTTCTACTCACAAGTATTTGTGCTTTCTCATTATTTGTTCCATTGTGTGGTCATCTAGAAAAGAGAGTAAATATCATATTCAACCAAAAAATGTCTCATAATTTGGTTAGTTTTTAATTTACCTAATTCACCCTCCTCTTAGATTGTCTTCAATCCTTACAGTATTCTCTCTATTAAAGGAAAAATTGAGTTACGAATTTTAGCACCCCTCACACCTGTTATGATGCATTCCTTTAGGTCATGTATATTTGTATAATTATCATTTTCTTTTCTTTTCTTCGAATCTCATATTTTTGCATATTTGTGACTTCTTCAAAGAGTCAATTTGGACATCACAACTAATGTGATTTGCACCAATTAAACTTTGAAGAGACATATTCCGACCCCCCGACATCCTCCTAGGTTGAGGGTTTACATCCATATAGTAACATCCAAATATAATAAATTTTTGGGTTAAACTAAGAAAATTTTTGACTAAATCACGCAATTAGCCTTGGTTAGGTGGAAACGGTGTCTTGAATTTTTATCCTTGCCTTCCCTTTCTTCAACCGTGACTCCCGAATCTTTTTCTCTGATTTGCGTAGACTTTGAGTCATTTAAAAAGGGTTTTTTCTACTTTTTATTTAAAATTCATTTTTAGATGACTTGGTACACCTTAACTCAATACCAAGTGATGACTTCTATTTTTCGTTAAAAACCCTTTTTAAACTATTTTTTTGGGTCAAAATCGTCGCATTTTTTAAATCCCATTTAGACCCATTTCCTTTTTCTAAAAATCAAACTCCCATATTCATTCAAAAATTGATCAAAAATTCATTTTTCTAAACTAGTTATTTTTTATTTTAAAAATGGGGCGCGACAATTGGATAATTTAAGATGCATTGGGCTCTCATTCTACGGTAATGGTGATGATTTTAAAGGAGGAGGATCAAGAATGACTAGGCTAACAAAAAACTATTTCCTTCCCTTAAGACGCAATCCTTGAGAAATATGAGGGACTTGGTAAATTGAATGGAACCAGACAAGGATGAAATTGTTGATTTGTTGTTTTCCATACTTGAAACATTGATCATTGAAGATTGTTTCAAACTATTAAGTGCTCCAAGTTATTTTCCAAGTCTTAGCAGGTTGGAAATCAAGAAAAATGACCACTTTTTATAGGTAAAAAAGATTCTCAGCAAAGTAACCAATCTCTCGACCCTGGAAATAATTGGAGAAAATGGTATGATTGGGCTAACATGTCTTTCATATGTGGCTCTAAGACTACTATCCAATAATCATCACCATCCTAATATAAAATTTCTGAGATTGCACAGATGCACTGATTTAACAACTATAAGGGATTGTGGTACTTCTCTCAAGAGGTTGGAACTCCTTTACTGTGACAATTTGAGGGATTTGTCAGGAGACCTATGTAGATACAAGTCATTGTTGGCAAGCTCTTTCGCGTGATGGATACTGATGCTTCTACGCACCCTTTTACAGTAACTTGTGTTGAGGAAACTTATGTTTGCTATGGATCATATATGCCAAGTGTCTTAGGTTATGCAGATTATGTTATGTGATGACTATAATTTCAATGACTAATGTATATGCGAGTTAATATTAAAGGAAGCCATCAAGATAACATGCAGACTCTGTATTTTGAGAGTTAGAAATGTTTATAAATCATGATAGTGTTCTAATATACATCAATTTCTCAATCTAACATTCACTGTATACTTAGAGTTGAGATATACCTACATTTGAGAAGTGAACACTATTGTAATTTCTTAAAATTTCAAGCATGTATGTTTAAAGTTGAGTTATACCTACCCTTGTGAAGTGAACACTATTGCGACTTCTTAAAATTTCAAAAGTTTACATTATGTCTATAATCTTGAAAAGCACATCGTCTTTGATGCAACTATAGTCCAATACTAATTTTGGACATTTGTCAATCTTTAATTACTACTTTCGTTTTTGATAAAGTTATATATTTATCAATACTAAATTTGGACATTTGTCTATCTTTAATTTGTACTTTCATTTTTTATATAAAGTTATATATTTATCAAAATATAATTCGTTTTGATTGCCTTATTTTTTTAAAAAATAGTTTTTCAAATACAATACTATAATAATACACAAACAAAAACAATTCAAAAAAACATATCATCCATATAATATATCAAATATTTTAAAAAACATCTATAGTTAAAATTTTTCATATACACTGTTGTAGTAAAATATTTTCAAAATATTTTCAAAAATAACTAATTCAAACGGAGTTAATGATATTAAGAATATTTATTTTCCAAGGATAAGATGCTAAGGATACAAGGATTCTTCTAGAACTCTTGAACTCGATCCTTCGTAAGGTAATTTGAACCAAGCCGACGAATTTGCAACGCCCTTTTGTTTTTCCAAAACCCAATCAGAAAAGCCCAACTTGCCTGGGATGATCGCGCCTTTACACCATAGTATCCCCACGCCACTAAAGGCGTAATATTATAAAGAATATCTTAAGTTGCGCCTTTACTGCATAACTGTAACTTTGAAGGCGTGGAGTTGCAAATCATCTTACCAGTCACGCCTCCAAGCCGCAACCTTTATTTTTTTAACCCCTTAAAAAGAGGTGATTGGAAAGGAGTTTTTTTTTTTTTTCCTTTCTTTCCAACTCTCAGACGCCTCACCCTTTCCACTTCACTTTCTCACCATTTTCTCTCGCCATCAGTTCTTCGCCGGCCGATCAATTGTCGCCGGAGGTATTCATCCTTTTCTCCCACTAACTTGAAATCGACCTCCGTATTTATTTGATAGCATTTATCATTATTTTTGGGGATTTAGGGTTTCTCTTTTTTCAATTATTTTCATCATTATTTCTCAGTATTCAAGTTATATACTAGAAATGATGAACGTCGTCGCGAAGTACATGCCGACGATTTTGACTCGCTCAAGTGCGGTGCTGAACTCAGTGAGTCATGAGCTCCAGCAGCAGCGAGGCATCCGAGTCCAGGTACGGGACGGCAATTTGGAGCGAGCGTTAGCGCTTATGCAAAAGAAGATGCAATCCAGCGGAATTGAGCGGCTGATAAGGAGCGAGCAAAGTCATCATATTAAGAACTCGGAGAAGCGAGTTTTAGCTCGTAAAGCACGCGAACGTACAGTTCAGTCCCAGCAATTTTCTCGCGTTCTCAAATCTCTGCTCGACAAGAAAGTCAGGTAAAGATTTTTTTTTTTTTTGGTTAATTTCTGCAATTTTGGAATTTGGTTGCTTTTTAATATCTGGTTTTTTTTTTCTGGAAGGCGGAAATAAGCCATTTCACTTGGATGGTCTAAGAACTTTTTTGAATGACTGCTGGATTGTCGAATTGGACTTTCTTTACGTAATTTGGTTGTCAGAAATTTTTTTTTGGGTTTGTTGGAGCAGTCATTATGTTTTGGAAGGGAAAAATAATTGAATTTGATGATGATGATCAAAGGGGATGGAGCACTTGATTTTTAATCGCATTGCTGAAATTTTTCACTATAATCAACAAGGATTGAAACTTGTTTCTACATTATATCAAAATTTGATAATGATCAAATGGGGAGGTTTGGGAGATTATTTTTCAATGGGCTTTCTTTTCCTTCTCTAGAAATCAAGTAGGAAATTTTTGGTTATTATTGGACTGATGAACAAAAACTATCCAGTGAGTTAGGATAAAAACAATAAAATTGATTGCTTGTTTAAATTCCACTGTTTTCTTATGAGATATATTACTAGCAAGCCTCAAGCTAAATGAAGAATACGCTGTGTGTTTTTAACTTCTAATAGCGCTTAAATGTTACTGACTTGAGGGTTGATGACGTGAGGCATAATGATTTGAAAGTTATGGGAAAAGCCTGTCTTGATTGATTTTAGAGTTGATGTGTTCTGCTAATACTCTTCATCTGTTTTTTCTTATTTATCCAATGTGGGTGGCAATAGTTTTGAGTTATTTAATACACAGAGTCAAGTTCAATCTTTAGTATACAGTAAGAAGTTGAAACACAGGTGGCGGCTTTTTCTTTTTGGTCGGTGGGTGACCTGTATTCAGTAAATTCTGAACAATTGCTTAGTGAAATAGATAATGCCAGGAGTAAACAAACTTCCCGCAATTATTTTCATTGTGGATTTTGAGCCATGCTGCATACTTCAAAATTCTCAAGTCAGCAAGATATAGTTCAGTGAAATAGATGTTGCCAGTAGGATCTATGCACAACAAGATATAGAAAAGAGTAAGAAGGGAAATGAAAAACTTTGACAGTTAGCAATTAAGAGCACCAGACTGCAAGGACAGAGGTGGACTACTGAAGTATATGTTTCATTTAGATTTTCTTGCCCTGTTTTTTAGAGCTAATTTCCAATTTTTCTGTTATATACTTACTTTTGAAAGGAAAATGCTGTAAACCTGGATATATCATGGTTTATCATACTGTTTCTATGAGTTTGTTTCCCAAGTCCTGATTTCAAATAGGACTTTCTTGTTTCGGTTATGTCCACATCTTTGAGCAGGAAAATTCCTATTTGTTGTACTAAAACTTGTTCTACTTTTTGCAACATCTCATTTATGTATGTGCCTTACCTATAAAAGGAGCAGAAATAAAGAAAAAGAAAATACAGAATACCCGTTTTGGTTCTGAACAAAATGACTCCTGATCAAGGCAAAGGATGTGTAAGTAGTAGAAATTATTTTTGCATGTGTTAAGCATACAGAATTATCACTTAATGCATTTGGATCTTTGTCAACTTAAAAGATAGTTACAAGTACAATATAATCAATTGAAAATCATTAGGAAATTAAATCGTAATTAAACTTTGTTTCCAGCATTTATTTGCTTGATTCTCTTGATGCCAATTTCAAAGGATTTAATTCCCTTTAGGATATCTCTAGTACAAGAGCACGTTGAAGTTATTTTACATTATTCTTTTCTAAAGTTTCATGTGTATTTTAGGTCAAGATTCAATCTTTGGTTTTCCCTTATCCAGGGAAACATAATAAGGCTCATATTTGGAAAACCAAAATTATAGATATTTCTTTTGGTTAACACAAAACTTTAAAGATACCTAAGTGGTAAAGAGATAGAGGGATTAATTATATTATGGTTATAACTGCAAAATGATTAAGAAAGTATTTGGACTGGCTTAGAAATCGTAGTAGGCTTTCATGTCTGCATTGCACTTCTATGTAGATGTTCCCAAGTTTCAGTCAACCATCGCTTTTATGTCCTGCAATCAATACAGTATTGTGATGAACAACTGTCAATTAGTTTTTAGTTGTGTTAATTTGCTAGCATTAGACTAGATCAACCTTTTATTGTGTTATTGACATTTGGTTTCCTTTGCCTGCAGGGGTCTATAAACCTATCTCAGAATAGCGTCACATATATTTGATAGGTAATTGCTTGGTGGCAAATGTTTTGACGCTAGCAAGTCCTGAGTGTTAAGTCATCATGAAGGTTTTAGTGGCTTTCTCAACTTTGAATTGTATCTCAAGAACCTTTATTGTATTTTCCCAATGGTATACTAGTGGTGTATGGTAAAAGGATTACAGGAAGTTGATTGTTGCCAGAAATTGGGAAGTAATTGATAATGTTGGAGACTATTGAGGCTATTGCAAGCTTGTTTGATTTAGGCAGAACTTGATTTCTTTAAGGTTTCAGCCAGTTTGGTCCAAAAATATAGCTCTGAAAATGATGGTTATTTTTTGGCTAATTCGGTATTAATTAGCCTTTTCGTCTCTCTGATTTGGTGGATGTGTACTTTTCATGCATACCACATCAAACCAGGAATGCATTTGTGGATCAAAAACTGCGAAAATGTTTAACTGATATATTATCAGAGAGGTCTGTTCGTGGATAAGATAGTAAAGCGTGCAAAAATGAATTACCAGGGTCAATTATTTTTATCTTCAAATTGTATCGTTAGAAACATTTGATGAGATCATTTACCTTTGCTCTAGTATTTACTATTTCTGGTCCTCACGGTGAAAGGTTTCTATAACCCGCTTGAATGCATTAACAGGTGAAGAGTGCTCATAGTTTATCTACATATGCCTCTTACTTTTCTGCGCATCTCACTTGTAGGCCATTTGGTAGCAAAGATAAGACAGAAATTAGCAGGCAGAAAAACTACATTTTAACTGATCCATTCATGAAAGAATGAGAGTTTGCATGATCAAAGTCCATGGTTCATGTAAACTACCACTCCACTCTAATTCAATGGCATTTGGGAACCTTTCCTTATAATCAGTGAATCAACACTTGTTAAGACTGGAACCTAACGCGGCAAAAGCAATCGTATTCTTTTGTTTAACAAATCTGCTAAGAGCCTTTTCTTGAAGCATTTATAGCTGTCGGTCGAGACTCGAGAGGATGGTGAAATTCTCACCATTTCCGTGTACAGAACCTAGAAATCTTATATACACAAATACGCTATTTGTAGTCCCTTTCCAGGCGTGTTGTTTCCTTGCAAGTCAATTGCACAAGCAGACCCCAAATTCAATTGCACGCTAGGCAAGAATGCCGAAGTTGAATTGCCCCGATTAGTTAGTATCGTTTTCTGTGGCCAAGAGACCACACCAAAGCAGAGTGACCCCAAACATTCGTATAGACGCAAATTGACTGACGTGGATACCAATTGAGATTCATCTTTCATTTCTCACACGTAATGCCTCCAACCTAAGAACAACTGATGCAACGCAATCTTCCAACCGATAACAATTTTAGTTCTGCTTAGTTTGGAAGCTTAGATTTGAGGGGAAAAGAAAAGAAAGTGAGAGAACATAACTCTTTTATGATGTTTAGGAATTGCAGTGTGACGGGAAAAAAAAAAGAAACGAGAAAATTTTTATTGACATATGTATCTAATATCATTTCATTTCTTTCCTTTTTTAACGAAAGAAAAGCAGAATATATATATATATATTAGTTAAGAGTTTACAAAACGTGGCAGGCATAAACCTCTAACATCATCAGCTAAAAACTTAGAAATATTTAGGGGCCTATTCTCAAACAAAATGAATTTTTTTCAGCTTCCACGCCCTTCTTTGCCAAAAGGTCCGCGCATCTGTTGGCTTCACAGAACACGTCTAATGGAAACTGATTGGGAGCTCCTCATGCTAGTCCTGCAATCAATAAGACATGAAGAGGATGCATGAGTATTAGAGTTAGAATCCAGTAGCAAGTCCATAATGACTTTAGCATGCATTTTTTACATTAAGATGAGAAATATTGAGAGATTGAGCTAGAATTAATCCATCTCTTAGGCCCCATAAACCAGCATTCAAGTTAGTAGACCATCGCAGCTTCGTACTATGTCCTCCAATCCATTCATCCAAATGGTTATGGATTATGCCTCCTGCACCAGCAGGACGAGGATTACCCATGGTTTATCCATCTGTGTTCAATTTACAGCAAGGGCCAGTGGGAGGTTGCCAGCAGGCATTAACTGATCTTTGACCTTGAAACCTGCTCCGTTATTTGGGCCTATTGTTAGATACTCTGCTGCAGAGGCCCCCATGGCTTTTTGAAGGCATATGGAAATATTTTGTCCTTCAAACAGTCTTTTGTTCCTATCTTTTCAAAGCAGCCAACATCCTAAGCAATTATGGTTCCCCAAGCAGGTTTAAGTGTGGATAGTGTTCTGTTTTAAGCAGACTTTTCTCAACCTACCTCCCACATTGTCATTCTCAGCAGGTTTGAATGAGGTAGGAATAGCCAGGCTACTCCAAAGTTTTTCAGCATCCATGCACCACCCCAGCATATGAAGAGCAGCTTCTTTACTATGATCACAGAAAGTGCACTTTTCCTCTTGGACAATATTTCTTTTCAGCAGATTGTTTTTGGTGGAAAGCCTGTCCCAGCTGGCTAGTCATAGGAAAATTTTGACCCTATTACTAGCTACCACTTTCCAAATCCACTTCAAATCAGAATTACAGCCACCCCCTGTTGGAGGATAACATATCTATTCCTGACTTGAGACTAAAAAGGCCAGAAGCATTCCCTTTCCACAGATGGAATCATTAGCTTGTGTGACCTATTATCTAGAATGGATTTAACTACTTTAAGGATATGATCAGATAATTGGACTGATATGTGACTGAGGTCCCACAACGAACCTAGACCAAAAATTTGATTGACAATAAGTTGATCTTCTCCATTAGTTAGAGGTCCACCTTCTAATTGGTCCAACGTCTGTCCAGTCATCTAACCACACTCTAGTCAGATTTCCATTCCTTACTGCCCACACCATTCCTGTATTGTATAGCTCTACACCTACATTAAGGCATTTTTTGTTGATGGAACCTTGTTTTTTTTTTTTTTTTTTTTCTGGAGAGAATAAGCTCTCTCTCTTGGGCAGAAGCCTCCTCATCAACATATCTTCTACTAAGCAAATCGGCCCATGGTTCAGTCTGGTTTTGCCTCATCCTCCAACATAACCAGCCATGGTAGCCTTACAACTATCAGCAGTTAGGGCCAAGTCCTCCTTGAGAAGCAGAGGTAGTGGCAGTTACCCATTTAGGCCCCGTTTTGGATCGCGATGCTTTTGGTTGAAAAATACTTTTAAATGTTAAAAGTATTGTTGAGTATTTTTGACATGTTTGGTGAATGTCATACCATAAGATTAGAAGTAAAACTTTTGGTGTTAGAAACATTTTTAGTAAAAGTTCAAATTTGATGCTTTTAAAATAGTTTTGGTTTAAAAATGAAACATTGAATTTAATCATTTTATCCTATATTATAAATTAAATAAAGAGATAAATACATCCAATACAATAAGTACTTATTGAATTATGCATCTAAATAATATATTTAAAAATACTTAAATATTTAATAATTACTTTTTATTAAAAGCTCTATTGGTAAAGTACTTTTCAATAAGTTACTACAACACCAAACAGCCCCTTGACCGAGTGAATCTTTCTCTTTTCTTGGTTTGAGCCCCAAAGGAAGTCTCTTTGTATTTTATCCACTGCTTCACAAGTTGCTTTAGGCACAGGGATGCTATGGGCATAAAAAGAAGAGATGGCGGATGTCACTATTGGATGATAGCTTTTCTCCTAGCAAAAGAGAGCAAATTTGCTTTCTATCGAGCCAGTTTGCTTCTGAGTTTTATCAAGTAAGAAGCTGTAGGTGTGTTTTGTGATTCTGGAATTGAAAAGAGGAATACCCAAATACCTTCCTAGATCATTACTGTTGCTGATGCCTAGGATAGAAGTGGTCATAGGCTGGCTTTGGCGTGTACTGTTGTTAGAGAAGAAAACTTTTTACTTTTCCAAGGTAATAGACAACCCAAATCTCAAACAAAAGTTATCAACACCTTTTTCACTTCCAGAATGGAAGAGTCCATACATCTTGAAAACAAGATTACATCATTTGCAAACATGCAGTGTGATATAACAGGTCCATTTCTCCCCATCTTTAAGGCCTTTCGTTTCTTTTGTTCTGCAGCCTGTTGTATGCTTAAGGATAAAAACTCTATGCAGATGAGGAAAATGTCTAGGGATATTGGGTTCTTTTGTCTAATTCGTCTTCATAGGTATATCCACTCTGCAGGTGAACCATTGATCAAAACAGCCAATCTAGAAGTAGAGATACATTTCATAATCACCTTACTGAGTGATAAGGGGATATCAAAGTGGTACAAAGCCTCCCTGATAAAACTCCATTCGAGCTTATCATATGCTTTTTCTAAGTCCAATTTGATAGCACAATATCCATCAGCCTTGTTGCTTTTGCTAATGTAATGGACAGCTTCTTGCACAATAACCACATTATCAGTCCATCTACATTCTAGAATAAAACTGGTTTGCATAGGGGATATTAAGGTATCAATTAGAGGCCTAAGCTTGTTAACTAGCACCTTGGATAGAATCTTAGAAGAGGTGTTACAGAGACTTAATAGGATGATATTGTTTAATGGTTTCAGGTTGGTTATTTTTTGGGATAAGGCAGATGAACAAGTCATTAACATTATTTGGAAAGTCACCTAATTCAAAGGTGTTGTGGGTCATGAAGGAAATAGAACTCCTAATATCTAGCCAAATTTTTTGATAAAAAGCTGGTGGAAGGCCATCTAGCCCAGCAGCTTTAAAAGGTTTTAGGTCCTTAACTGCTTGGCAAATTTCAAGAGTAGTTGGACTGGATCCCAACTGCAATTTCAGGTTGGGATTGCAGTTGGGATCAAGCCTCCTTTTCATCACTGGGAAGCTATCAAGCTCTAAGAAGGAAACTACCATATCAAAAGTGAAAATTTTTTGATAGAACTGAATAATATGGTTTCTCAGTTGTGTGGCTTCATTGATCCAATTTCTAGAATGGGTTCTAAGAGCTAGAAATCAATTTCTTCTTCTCCTGTCCATGGTTGAGGATTGGAGGAACTTAGTCTTGAGATCATTCCAAATTAAACTATCAACTCTGGATTTCATGGACCATAGGTCTTTTTCTTTGATCAAAATTTGGTTGTACTCTTGTTGAAGTTGCTCTTCAAGGTCATTTCGAAAAGTAGAGGGACCAGCTTATCGGCTCCTCTGAATGATGCGCAGGGCAGTAGAGATCTCAGAGGAATAATCTCAATCAGGAGTTGCGAATTGGAGAAGACAACTCGAGAGAGAGATAGATGTATTATTACAGAAATGAGAATTGGGAATTGAAATGAGTACACTTGAAATGGAAATTGAAATGAGTACACTTGAAAAGAATGATCAAATCTGACTATCCTCCTTCCGTCCCCCCCTAGCTCCCTTTATACTCATCTGCCAACCGACTTCTATTCTAGTGCTATTTCTATTTCTGCCGCAAGCTTCCTGCACAAGCTTTCCATTCCTGCACGAGCTTTCCCTTTCTGGCTACTAACTAACTAACAGAATGGCTGATGTAGCGTAACTAACTCAACCACCTATCTGACATGGCGTAACAAATTCCTACCAGGACAAACTCCAGCTGGTATTCTTTACCAGAATTATCCCAGACATAACAATACTCCCCTCCTCAAACAGTTCTTGTCCTCAAGAACTAAAGTGAGGATATAGCTGGTGAAGATCAAGCCAGTATTCCCATGTCGCATTCTTCTGGGAAACTGTTGCTCCATTGTACCAAAACCTGTGTAGCAGCAGCGCGTCCCCTGCATACCAATCTCCTATCCAGAATAGCAACTGGTTCTATGAGCAGATGGCCCTGATCAGTGACACGAGTAGGAATGTGTTGCTGTACTGGATGATCTCCTACATGCTACTTCAAAAGGGACACATGGAAGGTGGGGTGTATCTTGACCTCTGAGGGAAGGTGCAGTTTATAGGCAACAGAACCAATTTTTGCGATGACCTAAAAAGGTCCAAAATACCTGGGGGATATACGGTTGGAGCTTAACATAGACCCAATCCCCTTGCTCAAAAGTTCTTTCAGACCTGTGTTGATCTGCTTGCTGCTTCATGCGATGCTGAGCCCTTTGCAAGTTATGCTTCAGTAGGTGTAAAATGGCCTCTCTTGCAGCCAAGCTCCTGTCCACACTATCAACAGTGGAACTGCTCGGCATATAAGGAATGTGTAAGGGAGGTGACTGTCCATAGAGAACCTCATAGGGAGTGCTCCTGATAGCTGAGTGAAAATTGGTGTTGTACCAAAATTCTGCCAGAGGTAACCAAAAACACCATTGCTTAGGGTGATCACTGCACATGCATCTCAGATAGTTTTCCAAGCATCTATTAACAACCTCAGTCTGACCATCCGACTGAGGATGATAAACAGTGGATAAGCATAACTGCACCTTCAACAACTGAAACAATTCCTTCCAAAAGTGACTAACGAAAGTTGCATCCCTATCACTTACTATAGTTTGAGGGAGGCAATGGAGCCTATAGATATTATTCAGAAAAGTCTGTGCAACCGAGAGTGCAGTGTAGGGGTGTTTGAGGGCAATGAAATGAGCATACTTGCTGAGCCTATCCACTACCACAAGAACAGTATCCTTCCTATGAGATGGAGGCAGGCCCTCCATAAAATCCATGGAAATGTCAAAGCACACACGTTCTGGAATGCTCAATGGCTGTAGCAAACCTGGATATGCTACATTCTTCCCCTTATGTCTCTGACAAACATCACATGAAGCCACATATTGGTCGATATCTCTTTGAATATTCCTCCAGTACACCAACTCCTTAAGTTTCTTAAAAGTCACCTGCACACCTGAATGCCCCCCAATGGGGGTGTCATGCCACAATCGAATGAGTTTCTGTCTTAAATTTGGATCATTTCCCACTACCAACTTCCCCTTCCTCCTCAGTTGCTGATGCGCATATGTGTAGTGCACCTACTAAGAGTTGCTTGTAGGGTCTTGTAACTGCTGGATAATGTCTTACAACAAGGGATCTTGAACACAACTTTGTTGAATCTCGGTAAGCAGGTCAGATCGAATGACTAAGATGGGGGCTAAGGTTGCTGCACTGACAGAGGGCTATCGGGACAATGCATCAGCTACCACGTTATCAACCTCTTTCCTGTAGTGAAGCTCATAGTCATACCCCATCAGCTTAGCTACCCACTTCTGCTGCATAGGTGTGGATATCCGTTGCTCAAGCAGATATTTAAGACTCTGGTGGTCAATCTTAATGACAAAGTGCCTACCCAACAGATATGGCCTCCATTTTTGAACTGCACTCACTATAGCTAGCATTTCCCTTTCATACACAAAAAGACCCTTATGCTTAATGGCCAGTGCTTGGCTAAAGTAAGCCAAGGGCCTCTCCCTTTGACTCAGAACTGCCCCAATACCCTCTCCTGAGGCATCTGTCTCCACTTCAAAGACCTAAGAAAAATCTAGTAGAGCTAGCACAGAGGGTGAGCTCATAGCCATCTTTATTGCTGAAAATGCTGTTGTAGCTTTTCCTGTCCACATAAAACTGTTCTTTTTGAGCAAATCTGTCAAAGGCTTGGCCAGCTTCCCAAAATCCCTTATAAACCTCCTGTAGTACCCTGCTAATCCCAAAAATCCCCTTAACTCCTTCAGGGTTGAGGGTATAGGCCAATGTTGAATAGCTTGCACCTTTTGAGGGTCAGCCTGTACTCCTTCTCCTGAGATTACATGCCCCAAGTATGCCACCTGTGTCTGACCAAAAGAGCATTTGCTCTTTTTTACCTTCAAATAGTGCTATCTTAGAACCTCGAAGGTAAGCTGCAAGTGCCTGATGTGGTCAGGCCATGTTGGACTAAATACAAGTATGTCATCAAAGAAAACCAATATGAATTTCCTCAAATACGGCCTAAATACAGTGTTCATCAAACTTTGGAAGGTAGAGGGTGCATTGGTTAGTCCGAAGGGCATTACGACAAACTCATAATGCCCTTCATGAGTCCTGAAGGCAGTTTTAGCAATATCGTCAGTGCACATCCTTATCTGGTGGTAACCAGATCTTAGGCCCAGTTTAGTGAAGAAATAAGAACCAAACAACTCATCGATCAGTTCTTCTACCACGGGTATAGGAAACTTATCTTTCACAGTGGCTGTATTTAGTCCCCTATAGTCAATACACATCTTCCATGTTCCATCCTTCTTCTTGACCAATACCACTGGGGAAGAGAAAGGACTGGTACTATGCCGGATGACTCCAAATTGTAACATTTCCTGAATCAGCTTTTCGATTTCATTTTTTTGAAAGACAGGGTATCTATAAGGTCTTACATTCACAGGTATTGTCCCATCCTTGAGCATGATTTGGTGATCATGGTCTCTATGGGAGGGAGAGCTCAGAAGGTTCTTTGAAAATATCCTCAAACTGCATTAGAAATTCATTCAGCTCTTTTGCCTCAGAACCATGGATAGGATCTACTACCTGTAAGGTCTCCTCTAATTGACAACAACTGCTTGTTCGTCCACTTGCTGATTCCTGCACAGGTATAATGAAGTACAGCTGTGCAGAAGCAATCTGCTCAAGCTTTTGTAGGATCTTTTGAATGGTCCTCCTTGGCACCAGTTGAATGGCCTGCTGCTCTTTCCCTCTCAGCACCACCCTCATTGTTCCCATCAGGAACTCCATTTCCAGCTCCTTAAAGTTCCACTTAATATCCCGTAGTGTTGAGAGCCATTGCACTCCCAGTACTAATTCACAACCCCCCACAGGGAACACCATAGCATCAGCGTTGAACGTTTGGTTATGCATTTTCCAAGTGAAATCCGGACACAATCTGTTGGTGGAAATTTTGTTGCCATCTGATACTTCCACCACCAGTGATGGTACCCCTTGTACCCTCAGGCCCAGTTTGTTGACTAAGTCTGGATGGATAAAATTGTGATAACTTCCACAGTCAATGAAAATATTTACTGAGGTTTTCCCCACATGACCAGTCACGCGCATTGTTCTAAATTTAGGGACAGCGGTGAGAGTCATGGCATTTAAAGAAATATGAGCTAAGTTACCCTGTGATGCCTCTCCCTTCTCCTCAGACGCTACTGCCAGTTCCTCCTCACCATCTTTTTCTGCACACACTTCCAATCGAAACAGCTGTCTATTCCTGCACTTGTGGCCAATGCCAAACTTTTCATCACATCAGAAGCAAAGACCCTTTGCCCTCTTCTCATCCATTTCAGTGGATGTTAGTCTTTTGAATGGTCTCCTGGCATAGCCTTCTGGATCCTTCTCACTCCTCTCCTGGTTAGGGGTGGGGAGTAGTGCTCTATCGTCCCTTCTCCAAGCTCGACCAAGATTGTTCTCCTTCTTCTACAAACCTTCAGAGTTCCTTTCCCTCCTCCACCTGTCGTCCACAGTAGCGTGGAAACCAGTTTTAACCACTCCTTTTTTCTGTTGAGTCAAAATTTTAGCTTCCTCCAGTTTAGCTAGTGTTCGGGCATGTTGCAGAGTTTTAGGCATGAACATCCTCACAGCTAGCTGTATCTCTGTCTTCCAGCCACTGAGGAAGCAGCTTGTGGCATAATCTTCAGGGAGGTCCACCCTATTTAGCAACTCTTCGAATTGCTCTTGGTATTCCAAGACTGACCCCTCTTGTTTCAAGGCCTTCAATTCTCCCATTGAATCATCATACAAGCATCCTTCAAATCTCGCCGCCATCTCCTTAATATATTCTTCCCAGGCAGGTAAATCTTGTGTGACACGTGACCTCAAAAAGATCTGATGCCATTGGAGAGCCCTCCCTTCCAAGTTCATTGCAACCAGCTTTACCCGCACATGAATTGGGGTCTCGTCCACCTCGAAGAACTGTTCGATCTTGAACAACCACCCCTGGAAGTCTTCCCCATGGAATCTGGGGAACTCCAGGCGAGAGGAACGCGTAGGGGCCTAATAAATTCTCCCCTGAGATACCTCATTTTCAGACGGTGAATTCCTTGCAGATTGTCCTCGTTGCGAATGCAGTTCCAGCACCAAATTCCTGAGCGCTGCCATCTCTTGCTCAAATTGCTCTTTCTGTTCCTTCATCATAGCCTTCACGCTCTTTTCTAGCCTTCGAGCATCCTGAGATCTAGTACCCTCCGCCATTGTTGTACGAACTGGACTGTCCCCAGCTCTGATACCACTGATGCGTAGGGCAGTAGAGATCTCAGAGGAATAATCTCAATCAGGAGTTGCGAATTGGAGAAGACAACTCGAGAGAGAGATAGATGTATTATTACAGAAATGAGAATTGGGAATTGAAATGAGTACACTTGAAAAAAATGATCAAATCTGACTATCCTCCTTCCGTCCCCCCTAGCTCCCTTTATACTCATCTGCCAACCGACTTCTATTCTAGTGCTATTTCTATTTCTATCGCAAGCTTCCTGCACAAGCTTTCCATTCCTGCACGAGCTTTCCCTTTCTGGCTACTAACTAACTAACAGAATGGCTGATGTGGCGTAACTAACTCAACCACCTATCTGACATGGCGTAACAAATTCCTACCAGGACAAACTCTAGCTGGTATTCTTTACCAGAATTATCCCAGACATAACATTGAATGCCTTAGTCTTGCCAGCAGAATTTTCTTCTCTTTAAAAATATCCTTGAACATGGCTTTGCTCCACTGTTTAGCAGCATCAATAAATTGGTTAATGGCATTAGGAATGTCACAGCCATTAATCCAAACATTTTGAACCACCTCCTTAAGGGTAGGTTCAGTCAACCAAAACTTTTCAATCCTAAACAATTTTTCCGGCCTATTAAATTGAAAAAGGTTAACCATCACTTGACAATGATCAAATCTTGTCCTCGGTAGATGTAGGATATAGGAATTTGGGAACAATTGATTCCATTAGAAGGTATAGAAAATCCTATCAATTCTTTCAAAGATAAGCCCCCCAAAGTACCTTTTGTTAAGCCAGGTGAATTTAGGTCCTGAGTATCCCATGTCCATTAAATTACAAAAATCTAGGCAATCCTGAAAATTACTAGCATGTTCCTGGTTAATGGGATTCCCTCCTAATTTATTTGAGTTAGACAATTTCTTGTTGAAATCGTCTAGACAAAGCCAAGGTAAAGAGGCATAACTAGCCACTATTCTAAGATTATTCTAGAGTTCCACTCGATTTTTGTAATTAGAACTAGCATAGATGGCAAAAATCAACCAATAAGGGGTATCAGGTGATACCTAAATAGTGGCATGAATTTTCTTAGGGGACTTGTTGAGTATGTTGACCCTCACCTCATTTTGTTTCCAAAGAAGCCATAAGCCTCCTTTATGCCTTCTAAATCCATAATTTCAAATTCCCCTGATGTGGCTCAACGATGCACTAAATTTTAATCAAATCTAAATACCTCATTTTTTGCATGTATGCAAATCGTTTATCGAGTACAAGGAATATTAGATGTCGATCCCACAGGGAAGATTGTCAATTACCAATAATTTTCAAACTCTTTCATTATTTAGACTATCACAAGTGTAAGAAATTAAATCTACATTATAAACATGAAATAAAGTTAATAAAAATAACAATAGAAAGCTTCTAGGGCTATAAAATTCCTCACTACTCCTGCAAGTGAAATTATCAATTAATTGAATGTTATTATCTTGGTTAGGTATAACGTAATTTCCTAATAAATATCAAACCTAATCTCGTAGTGAATCAACTATACTTGTAACTAAGTCATATCTACTCTCGTGGTTGTGAAATTAACTACAACCTCATTTCTTTTATAAAATTACATGGAACAAGCAATTAAATCCATAAAGGTACTTCTCTACTTTCGTGGGTGAACTCCCTAGATTTAGCATTTTCTTGAACTAGTGTCAAATCTCAATTTTCATTGCAAATTTAACAACTTAAGATTATCACAATTAATGGCTAATTAATCATGATTACAAAGCAAAAGTGCTAAAAAAATTTGTTCAAAATAATATCATCAAATAATCAAGAAAAAATCACATAACAATCGTAGAAGTTCATCCACACCCTAGGTATAAAAACTTAGCAAAATATGAAAAACATGAAAACAAGATTCAAACTTTTATTATAATCAAACATTAGAATCAATATAAGAAATAAAGTGATAGAAGAAATGTCACCCTTGTCACATGTATTCCAAACTCTCCATATTTATCTTCAACTTCATCTATGTTTAGTTACATACAAGACTTGGATGAAACAAACTATACTGATCTACCCTAACTAATGAACTAAGGAAATTCTAGTAAAAGACTACATTTTTGTGTAATTTCTCTAGCTTCCGAAGTTATGAAAATATGTCTTCAATCCCCGTATTTATAGATGAATTCAAACTCCAAATAAGTTGTTAAAGTTGATGTAAAATGCTCTTGAGATTCTCAAAATATTCTTCTACAAGTCTCCATGCTCTACTTTATAGCTACAGTCGAAATGCTTATTAGAATTTAGCTGTAAAAGTTGTGAAAATCAAAACAAGTGGTTGTGCAAGTTGTACACACGTTTACAGAATACACGAGATCAATACACAGGCGTAAGTTCGCGTATTGCCTTCCTTGCAGGTTTGCACTTTTTTAATCAGTCTTCATCTTTGCTCTATTTTGTGACAAATTCAACTAATATTTTCTCAATGATGAAGATTGAACTAACTCTTGTACAAAACATAAAAGTTATAGACTTTGAGTTAGATTTTCAATGCATTAAGAATCATATAGTTTGGAGGTCTGTAGATTAAGGAATGGCTAAAATACCTTGACTAGCCAATCCTCTATTTCAATTTTGACAACAAAAATAGCCAACAGTATTTTGACCTTTTGACCATGAAAATGCATGAACTGGATTTTGGTGACTTCATAAGAAAAGTAGAGCTATATCTTAGTTCAAAATAACTCAATGATCACCTCAATCTGATACTTTTAACTCAAGTTATAGCTGAAATACCAAAAGGTGTCAAAGCTGTCAAACATCTCTTCTTTTATACTTGATTGCATTTCATCTTTTGAACATTTTGCACTTCATTTTCTCTTTAAATCACTTCAAATATTCAACAATCAGCCAAATATATTATCAATTCATTCCATTTGATGATTGAATCATTAAAACCTGCAAAAACATGAAGTTTTCACCACTTAAATCCATAGAAATACAATGTTTCACACTTTGAACTGCAAAATGTATACTTCACTGTAAACCTAGCTATAAAAATGAATAAAACACAAAAAACACTATAATACACACACAAAATACACACTTATCACCCTCAAATGGCAAGCTTTGACACATGTCAACGGCTGTCTGCCCAGAGATCTTAGTTTCTGCTATGATCATAACTGATGGTTGGTGTATGTCACAGAGGTCTAGGAGATGATTTCTGAATATGGTGCTCTCAGCACCTCATACATTTCATGTAATGATCTTTATCTAGCTAAAATGTCTCACTAGGTTGAACCCTGGCACATATTGTGACGCCCCGAAAGAATGAGTGTGAGAATCCGAAAATTTTTGTATATTTTCTAGACAGTATTTCGTTTTCTTGTCTATAATTTTATACCTTTCTTCAATATATTAATTTCTTATACATTTTTATAAGGGAATATAGTTTTCAAATCATTTCCTTGATACAAGTTAGTCCACGTTAAGTTGGAAGTGTATTATGGACGTGGGACCCGCTAATGCGGTAAATGCGTTATATTTTTGACAACTCATTGGAGTTAATTGTAAAGATTAAAAGAAGTTGGGGCCATAGTGTGACTTTTGGTTAATCACAAATTGCTAGACTTCCTAAAGGTTCCATGAAGTTCCTAAGCTTAATTGTGATTGGCTAATCAAAAAGGTGTTGGATTTTGACGAAGTGACTTAGTATTAATCTTCTTAGCAAGACCAAAGGCCAAAACAACAAGGAGAATTTCGGCCAGCTCTAGGGAGAAAAGAGGGGAGAAAACCAAGAGAAAATAAGAGAAAGAACAAGAAAAAATTCTGGTTTTGTGCAACCCATCAATCAAGCTTGGGAGGTAGAGCAAAAGAAAGCTAAGGAACTTGGTTCTTGAAGTGCAACCTTGTGAACCCACCTTTGGAAGGTAAAGCAGCCTTGAACCCTTGTAAAAACTTATAGCAATTGAGTAGAAATGTTGATTTTGATATTGTAAGATGCTAATAAGGGTTAATGATGGTTTATATATCACTTTTGTGGGTTTGTGTGGAAGATTTGGTGATTTCTATGGTTGTTTGAGAAAATTCCAGAATTGAGATTTCTTATGGTTCAATTCTGCCCGTTTCTGTTTGAGTATGTTAGAGACCGAATCAACTCTTTTCCAAAATATGAAAGTTGTAGAGAATGATGTTTTATAGTAGCCTGCAAAATTTCAACTCAATCGGAGCAACGTAGCCTGTGAAAAGACCAAAATACCCCTGCTGCCCTGTTTCTATCCGAACATGCTAATCAGCTTCTGTAATTGGTTGTTTTGACCAGGAATACTACTGATTTGGTTGTTGATGTCTTCTTAAGAATTCTACCCTTGTGTCTTAGATTTCAAATGGCTTTGGAATCACTTGAATTGGAGTTGTATATGCTGAGATATGACTGAATGAATCAGGACTGTTACAGTAAACTTCGAATTGGAAAATCTGGGGTTGTTTTGGTAAATTTGACCTATAAACATTGTAAACTGGACTGAGTAGCCTTCATCAAAGTTGTATCCCTCTGTCTTAGCTTCACAACGGTATAAATTACACCCCAATCCGATAATCTTAGCGCCGGTTGTGTTCAATACGCTAAATGACATCAAATCTGTTTTTGGGTTTTAGGGCTTGGACTCGGGCAAGGTAATGATATATGATGGATGGTTTCTGAGCCGTGGAGGTGAGTGACCCTAAACTGTTTTCAAAATTACTTTTGAACTGTTTCTTGCATTATTTACTCGACTGCATATCATGCGTGCTTGCATGTGAGTTCATGACATGATTTGGCTTCACTGAGTTCTGAGGAAGTCTTGTGCTGAACACCAACGTCTCCACCTCTGTTTACTGTTCATCTGGAGCAAATGGCTCCCTCTCTCACTGTTTACTGTTACTGGATCTGTTTGAGCGTTGGGTGTTCAAGTGCCATGATTTCACTGGCTCACGAGAGCAATAAATATATATTTGATCTCTGAATCATGACATCATTGAAATACACTATTGTGAAATATATTTGCTTACTGATTTTACTGGTTACTCGCTGAGCTTCTAGCTCACCCCAAAACTATTTTATTCCCCTCCACAGGGCTCGTGGCGAAGGAAGGCTTGTAGTACTTATTCGTGCGACTGGATGGCCTATATTTTGTACACTTTGAATTTTGGAAATTCCTCCTGTATAATAGTTGGTATCAAGGATCAGAGTGGCGCAGCGAAAGCGTGGACGCTTCGCTTATGACATGTAATTCTTGGGGAATTTGATGTAATATTTGGGATTTATATTGCAATTTAATTGAGGATCGTAGTGAACGACTGAGTCCCGGCGAGAACTGGACAGGCGGTCCGCCGAACCCTTTGGTTCGCCTAAGGGGGAAGTGGGGCTGTCACACATATAGTGCCTGTTTGTTTATCCTTCTATTATATCTCCCTTGGCGGCTCATCCTCCCTTCTCTGGGTGTTCCCCTTCGTGTGACGACCCCACCTCCCTTTAGGGCGTACCCAAGGGTTTGGCGGATCGACTGTCCAACTCTCGTCAGGACTAACTTATTCACTTCAATCAACTCTCAAGATTAAACATGCAATCCTCCAAAAATAACATTTAAGTTCTACAATTCAACCAAAATTCATACTTATTTACAACCAAAAGTCAAATGTATAATACAATATCAAATGTCGAAATACAATCTATTTATCAAAAGTAAAAGTACAAGAGGGTTATACACTCTAGTTCACACTTAATTGCTCCATCCTCCACTCTTGTAAGGAAAACAAAAACTAAAGGAATAAGGTAAAAGTCTAGTGAGGTTCCTAAGTAAGCAATCAGGTAGATAAAACATGGAAGTATTACATTTAACAGTTTGAACACTTTGCACAGTAATAAATAGACATTCAACAAATAAACATTCAATCATTGGAAGGATACGTGCTCATTTGGAGCCATTCATTCAGTCAGTCGGTCGCCGATCATTTCCCTTATTCCTCCATTATTTGAAAACATTTAACAGTGAAAACTCCTTCATTGTTCATTTCATTCATTTCAATCATTGCATTGTATTCACTGGCTAGTTCTCCACCAGATTTCGTGGTCATATTCGAGAATACCAAACAGTGTCCCAGGGTCACTAGCCGCTCGACCGAGTCCGCTTCTGGCTCGAGTCGACTAGCAACGAAGGGCAAGGGCCCAGTTCAGCCAAAAGCTTACATTCATGCACAAGTACCATTCAATCATTTGATCATTAAAAATTTCCTGTTCACTTAGGTCGAGTGTGATAAAGTACACACTCGCCTATCGAAAATCCATTTTACAATCATTGAAAAGCATTTAACATTCAAGCAATCACTCACGAATTTTCACATAGTCACTTATTGCACAAGCATGCAAGGAACACTCACTAATAGTCAAGAAAGCAAGACAAGAAAAAAGCTTTCACAAGTTCTCCTTGGGGTTTCCCTCGAATTCCTCTTGAATACCTGAGACATGCACAATCAATAATTACCTATAATCGTTCAACCAAGGCCAAACAATTTCCCCTCAACCTTCCACTCAAGCATGCTCAATTTCTTGTCAAATTAAGAGAGAAACTCTCTTCACTTAACCACTAAAATAACACTCAAGGGTAGATTCAAAAGTGCTCCAATTGTAAGTCAAAACGTGGCAAGAGTTTTCGATTCAAAAGTTAGCCAAACAGCTCAAGAGTTTAACAAAATACATGTGGAAGGGAAAACCACTTTCACTTCCTTAACACCTAATCTTTTGCCCAAGTTTTGATATATATAAATGAGCATTCAAGTTTACTAAAACTTATAAAGTCAAAACTTCACCAAACCACCATTTATTTCATAGCCAAAACACCAACAAATCCTCCAAGTTTTGAACATCAAGCAAATGAAATTTTCCCACAAAACTCTTGGAATGATGCTCCACTTTTCATCCCTTTTAATTCAAACTTGTTGCTCCTTTTAAAAGCACATTCAAGGGCAATTGATTAGCAAGCTATGTTGAGCAAAATTTTACTTTAAAGTTAGAGGAAATGAGACAAATTCCAATCCAAGATTCGGCCAAAACCTTCCAAGTTTTGTTTGTCATTTCATAAGAAAAATCTCAATTTTTGTAATGCTCTTTGAAAAGTCATAACTTGAGTTTCGTAAGTCCAAAAATCATAAATCTTATACGTTAGAAAAAAGTCTCAAACATCTACAACTCTCTAGAAGACAGCTTCATAAAATTTAGGCCATAACTTAGTCAAATCTCAGCCTCAATTCACTGCTCAACTGAGTGCAAAAACAAGACAGTTTTAGATTTTCAGCCCACTTGGAAATTTTGCTGGTATTTATAGAAAGTGAGCCAATCCATGAATTTACGTAGTTAAAAGAGTTATGAGTCTAGTTTCAAATGCAACAAATGAGACTCAATTCGAATTTTTCTACACTAAGATATAACAGATTTCCCAAGACTGCTCAGAGTCTCTTGCGGGAAAAATTTTCAGCAACACTTGACTCAACCTTCCCACTTAAGCTTATCATTTTTTGTTCAAATCCAACTCACAATCAAAGTTTAATGTCTAACACAGTTTGCGGAGCAAGATTTCCCCCCAAAAGTTTTAAAAAATAAGGGCTAACAGCACTCAAAAGTTTTGGCCAGCAAGAAGCTTTCAAAATAGAAATTTTCCTCAAGTCATCTACCTAAATCAAGGTTTCAAAGAAACCCATCAAAGATCCAATTTTTCTAGCTACAAATCTACTAGAAACTTGAAGAAAAGAGAGGGTTTCAAACCAATACCTCTCCTAGCAATTTCAACCAAGCAACAAGTCCAAGTTTTCTCTAAGAGTTACCTCCAAACAAGACTTCTTTCCAAGCTCAAGCAAGATTCCAAGAATCAACCAAAGTTTGGGGGAGAATTAAAGCAAGAAATGGAGGAAGAAAGTTGAGTTTTTTCTTCTTGTTTTTGGGAGTGAGGAGCTCGGCCAAAGCAAGGAAAAATGAGAGTTTTTGGAGCTAATTTGGAAGATAAATACAACATTTCTCTTGGTCAAAGTCTTGGCTTGATAGTTGACAAGTGTCAAGATCAAATTCCATTCCTATCTCTTTGTCTCTCTTGTGTTTCTTATAACTAATCTATCTTGTGTTCCTCTAATACACTCTTAACACTTTTAATCACATACTCCCTCTAGTACCACACTCGTTCTTGTCCACTAAATATAACACACACATCTCACTAGTCGGTCACACTACCTTAAAACTCTACAAAACTTAACATGCACTAAAATATAGAAAGGGAAAGGATAAAAATCTTAACTTAACCTTTAAAATCACGATCAAATTAAGGCTAGAAAATATGCAAGTAAAGTAAAATTAAAAGGAAATATAAATTAATTTTTTCAAAAATAGGAGAAAAATGTAAAATAATTTTCGGGTCCTCACACTTTGGTTCCCTATCAGTGGCCAAATTCTCATAATAAAATCCATGTGGGGACTCTCTCCCTTTCTGTCCATTCTGGTGCTTACTTCTGCTCCTACTACCTTTGACCCTGGGAAAATGAAAGTTCCAGCCTCTTTGAGCCAGTCTATGCCCAATGTAAAGGGAAAGACGACAGATACTCTCCTTTCTATCTTCTTCTTAGGCGACTTTCTAATCCCAATTTGGTGTCTGGTTGTAGAAAACTATCCCTTTCTCTTCTCCAACTGTTGACAACCAGTCCTCCAGTGCTGGTCTTGTACTAGTCTTATGTTCTCTAGTTCCATGTTTGTTGTGTGCCTCCAACTCTTTGATTTTGCCATTTCTATTGAAGAGGTCTAGGTATATGAGATGTCCAGGCGAGTGCATGCCGCCCACAAATTAAGCATCCCTAATATGTTACTTTAGTGGGCTCTGCTGGGGGAGTTGGGGCTTCCTTGGAGTAGCATTTCCCAAAGGTACTACGATATGTAAACATAGTGGGAGTCTACCAATTCTCCATTCTGCTCTTGGTGATTTTGCTCTGCTTCCTGGATCCAATTGTTGATGGTGCGGTTCATCATTATCCTTCTTTACTCCATGTGGTAAGGCCTTTCCTTTAGAGGATTTGGGCATGTGCTTTGGCGCATAATGGCCTCTGAGAGTTCTTCTCTGATGAAGCATCCTTAGCAGAGTAGCCCTTCCAAAAGTTTTTTGATCTAATCCCTTTTCCTTCTGATTTCTATTAGTGAGATTTCCATCCTCCATTTCTCGGCCTCTTGTACACTCTATTATGGAAATGGGAGTGTCTTTTGGTGATCACACCATCCATAGTTGGCTTTCCTAGGTTTGCTTCTTCCAATTCTTCCCCTTTTTGTGACCTCTCATTTTTGAGCAAAATGAAAGGGTTTGTAAGTTTAGCTCTAGGGGAGAAAGATTTTTGCAGTGTATCAGATTCCTCCATCAGGGGGGTGCTAGCCTTTGACTTACGGAACCACTTCTTGTTAGGTCATTGTCTTTCAAAGATCCTATTCCCTAAAGTTGACTTACTATAGGGAATTGGCCCAAGTTTCATTGCCAATTCAAATTTGAATTTGGGCCCATTCTACTAACTTGTTTGGACTTTGGGTTCTTCATCACTTTCATCCAAGGCCAATAATTGCCAAGACGACCTTGCAGGAGATTCTGCAAATTGTTGTCTGGCTTGGGGTAATACCTGGCTTGATTTTGCCCTTCCATATCCTAAATGCAATGTAAACAATCTTTCTCAATCCTTCCCACTCTGCCACATTTGAAACAAAGTTCAGCCCTTTTGTACTGGGCTGGTTGCATGTGATCATCTATATCTTAGGAGTGGACTAATGGTAGAATGATATCTATCTGAATACACACATCCTTGAGAATCGCCCTCTGATCATGGTGACAATTTGTGAGTCAATTTTGAGTAGAAGACCCAGGGCTGCTCCAATCTTTTGGAGAACTTCCCGATCATAGTATTCCACTGACAACCCCAAAAGCTGTGGCATGAAGTTAGGTTGCCATGTTCTTATTGTAAGAAAATGGCTATTAATGAACCATGGTCCTTCAAAGATCACCTTCTAACAATAAGGGTGCACTCGAGCTCAACTCGAGATAAAATAATTGAGCTCGAGCTTGTCGAGTTTTTAGAAGTCGAGCTCGACTTTAGTTTACCTTCCTCGAGCTCGAATTTAATTAAATCTAATTGAGTCAAATCAAACTCAATCAAACCTATTCGAGTGTAATCAAGTTTAATCGAGCCTATTCGAGTCTAATCAAGCTCATGTAATAAAAATTAATATTTTACATATAATTTTAAATAAAGGATATTATTGATAATTCACAATAATAAATATTAAAAAATTAAAAAATATTTATATTATAAAAAGCTCGATTAGACTCGTCGAGCCTTTGAGTACAACATATTGGAGCTCGAGCTCAAGCTCAATCAAAACAACCTCGAATTGAGCTGTTAACCGAGTAGCTTGCGAACTCGAGTCGAGCTATTTGGTTCAACATCACCCTTATCTAATAATCCTTTTGCTCTGAGAACTTTGCGACGAAATAGTCTACTCCAAGGTCCAAGATGTCTAAGTTCCCTTGAGGCTTCCATAACTCCCTGACTTTCTGGTCCAAGAACTTGAACCCTAGCTTCTACAATAGGAGTGGCTCGATTTTCCCCTTATGCAAATATTGACCTCATCAAAAAGATGAGTTTTTATTTTGCACTCGTCCTTCCCGGCTCATCAAGTTTCAAACTTCGCTCTAAAATTTCTGTTGATGCATTTTCCAAGACAAGGATATGCTGTCCCAAATTAAAGATTGGTTGGGAGGTTTGGGGGAGGTTATGTATTTGGCTTGCTCACAAAGGGCTCCCCTAGTTTTTCAAAAGAGGTTTCAAAGAGGGTTTATCATTAGTAACGGTTCCTACCTCTTGAACTAGGTTTTCTAAGGAAGGGTTATGGTGTGAAACTAGTAACGGTTGATGACATGAGATGGCTATCAACACGGAAGAGGTTGTGATTTCACTGGAGTCCTCCTCAATCAGAGGAGGTAGAGATGGAGGTTCGGGGGAGAGCATTTTTGTAACTCCACTAGGTGGGGGGAAAAACTATTTTTAGTTCTTCCTCCATTTCTTTTATAAACTCTCAAATAACATCAAAACTTAACTCAATCTTGTCTTTTCTCTTCATTTCTTTTCTTTCATAACTTAAGCTTTCAGATCTTTTCTTTTCTATCCTAAACTCGCAAACTAGCTGTTCATCTTTCTAGAGAGCTGCAACTATTGTAAGATTTTGATCTGTTAATAGAAAAGTCTTTAATATTGTTAGTTCTCTTTGATTCTTCGGTTAATGGGTTTTTCACCTTTTATCCATTTTCGATAGGAAAATTTGCTGATAAAAGCTAGACACATGCACCTGCAGATAATATTCTACCACGGGATTCACTTGGTCAGGTGTTGAGTGTAAAAGATCTGGAATTCCCACGCGAATACAAGGATAGACGCAGAATGCAAAACAACTTGACAAAATCAAGTCATTTGCTTCTCAAATACTAATCCACTTTTTTTCTTCTTTTCTATCATTCAAACTAGCAGATCAAAACGTTAGCATACACAGCATATACTACAAGGCACAAGAAGCAAGTTTCAACCGCTCCATACATTCGACTAAAAAATGTTTGCTTGACCCGAAAATGTATTTTAAATGACCACATCAGGTGCCATATTTTCTTCCGCTGTCCATGTTTTTATGTTACCATCCTCGCTCAGTCAGATCACTTGTAAAGTTTCCCATATATGTGATTGATTGAAAGCTTGTTTAGCCCGGAACCTGCAAAAGCAAAGAGAATGCTGTGAGGAGAGTTCTAAGATACACATGACCAAAGAAATAAATTGATAAGCAATTTAAGTCGAGTCATGTCCTATACCCGAGATACAAGCAAGCTATGATCCAGGGAGAGCAACAATTTACTCTGTACAAAGGGATGTACACAAAAGGCATCTTCCATTAGCAAATAAGAACAGTTAAGAGTGATAAATAAAGACTCATCTCGATTGCTTCTTTTCAAGCTTCTTCCACAAATAAATCATTCTTCTGATGATAGAATCTGCTGAGGATCCTTCTGCATAAGCACTTATTGCCGTCAAGAGACTTGTGAATTTCTCCCCATCATCCTGCACCAAAGACCTTAGATGTCTTAGGCTTTTGCAAAAACACATTTCTTTTAGATCACATAAGAACCTGTACTCCATTCCTCAGCAGATATGTGCAAAAATACCCGAAAATCAAAGCATGAGCAAGGAACCCTAAGTTGGTCCTTAACTGCATAAAGAATTCTTTTAGATATATAACACGTATAGCATAAAGAACAGAATAATGCAGCAGAACTTTCATTATCAATTAGTTCCGCATGGTGACTAGAGAATGAGAAAATAACAATGCCAAAGATTTAGAAATCAAAACAGGACAATATGAGATCAGCAACTTGATGCAAGATGTATAATTCATGTCCACGCCACAGTAACATGTATCGATATCACATAGCACTCCTCAGCATCAGCTTTGATGTGAAGTTAATAAAAGCATTTTCCCCATACTGTCATTTATGGCACTCTATCTTCTCTTAAATATTGTTGAGAAGGCTAACGGATCCTATATCTTCATGGTCAAGAGAAGATGGCCATCTTAAGTTTCATCTAAAGGCAACTGATTTCTTTTTCCTGGACAAAATATGTTCTGATGATCTAAGAAATTCCATCAAATTCCATCACGAGTTTCTTCAAATGATATTGGTACCCTCTCAGGTATTTCTTTTATATTCAGCAATATCCTTCTAAATACAATAATATAGAGGACACCATAAGTCAAAAATATAGGTGAGTTTATAAGAGCCACTATGTGTCAACAACCAGAAGGACCATAAATGCAATTTCAAAAATTTCAGAGAAGATTGCTGTGATTATGGTCAACTGAGGAGCAACAAGTGAAAGAATCACATTCAAATAAAACGTGGAGGCATTTTTCTTTCAGTAAAAAGTACATCTGACTTGCTTCGAGTAGCGAACATATCATATTTGGCATACTCTGTAATGTGCCAGCTTGCAATGCTACAATATGAGATGGGTTCATCTTTTGTTTTCCTCTCGTCTTCAAATACCCCATTGTTAGTTCCCTTCTCTCTTTTATACCGCCATTCAAGTTCAAAATACAATTAAAAGTTTGCAAGGGATTAGCAGATAGATTTCGAAGTTAAAAGTATTGCTATTAGATTATTATGGTCTCAAATTCAATAATTAACACCAGGATTGCAAAGTTGAACAAAGCATAGCATTTGACCTTTTACTCTGGTTAAATAGTAAATCTAAAAAAAATCAGTGGCAGGAAAAGGACACAATACACAACTTTAACACCAGAGCTCTTACTAGATAAGCAGTTGAAATATTATATGGAAACAGACATACTGCAGGAGCCCTCAAGTATTAAGGAAACATACAATGTCATCAAAATCAAGTTCATGTTTATTGGAATCCAAAAACAAAATAATTCTAAGCAGGTGATAGTTGCCCCTACCTCTGGCCTCTTAAACAAGAGGTCATTTGTTGCAAAAGGAACCATATACGATGGCAGGTCACAACGTAGCATTGCCTGTACAAACACATCATTTTTAGCTATGGAAAAAGGGGAACAAAAGAAAATTCTGAGAGCAGCAGATGACTTGCCAGATTCTTGCTTAGGATAGCTTGTTCAGTGTTCATTATCAAGGCCTGAAAGCAGATAAAATTAATTTCAAACAAATTTGTCAATTACTGTATAACTCTGGAGCAGAACTACATAATCCAGCTATCAGAAAAGTACCAACGTAGAACAGTAATAGAAGAATCAAGACTTTTTACTAGCAACACCCTCAGAAACCCACAGACAACATCAGAACCATTAATATGGCATTGATGATCTATGCAATAAACAAAGATTCCATACCTGCCTGATTCTCTCCTCACTGACTTGCTCAACACATTCCAACAAGTTCTCCAATGTACCTACGATAAAAGGAAAAAGATCAAGATTTTACATCCCTATCCAACAGCACAGTTTGTTTGCAAACAAATTACACATGGCAATTAACTTGAGAGGTTTCTCAAGGAACAAAGGTTTTTCTTTTTATCAAGGTTTAAAAAGCAGTTTTGACAAGCAACTAAGTGAAAAATCCTTTATTTCAAACAACAGCAGTCAGAGAAATAAGATGTCAAACTTAATCAGGAAATAGATGGTTATGAAAGAAATGTCAAAGCTTTCATAAGTAGGTATATACATAGGGGTAGTTGGAAGGTAGAGTCTTTTAATTAATCTGAAAATACATATTGTGTTTTAAGAACATTCCCTTGTTATATTTGGATAACAAGAAACTAATGAAACCAGAATCAATGAATACAATGTCTTGATGCAACTTGACGGAGACACCCAGACGATTATTGACCAAAACATCCATATAAAAGCAGCCATAGAAAAATCTCACACTCAACTTGATGCCTAATTGACATCAATTCGCAGCCAATCTACTACATCTTTGCATTTGTATGATTTAGTTACCATTAAATATTTAAATTTCTCATTCATAAGAGGTATGCAGGCATTGGTGACAGTATCAGATTTAATTTTGATATTTTTTCTTTCCTGTTACAGTCCCTGTCAAGGGGAAGAATCTTGAGGTAGATCTCAGCCTGCAATGTTGAAGTTGCTCCGGGAGAGAAATTTCTAAAGAGGAAAAGGTATCACAGGCTCTACGTGTTTGCCCAAGAAAACAGGCTCTACGTGTTTGCCCAAGAAAACTGTAATCTAGCAATAACATACCAAATTTTGTTATTAATTGCACGGCACGAACATCTCCAATCCCATCCACTCCTGCATTTGACAGTTTAAGTAATCAATGATCAATTTCATAAGCAGCATTTTGATTGACTAGGAGCAACTATCAAATTATTGACTATGAAGAATCTAAAGATAATGCACAAGCTAGAAATCAGACAACTCGTCATGCAGCCCCTAAATCTAAGATCAAGTTAACTAACCATAACATGTGGTTGTTTGAAAGTATGAAGTATATGACACTGACTTCAAAGAAACAGGTTCACATGAATTTTCAGCAAATTCGCAAATGTAAAATCAAAAATAGGAAGAAAGAGAGGAGAAAAAGATTACTTAGAAAAATTAGTGTAAACACTTATTAAAGCACTAGAAGCCAAAGGTGAGGTGGTAAAGATTGTGAAAGCAAAATATGATTTTCATTCACAGAAAAATGCCTTTGTCAAGAAGCTAGCAGTTAACTTTCAGGATATTTTAGCAAGTTACGTTTTTTGTTAAGTATTCACAAGAAGAAGTTAGGAGTTCCATCTATGTTTATCAAAACTAGCTTGTATAGACTCATTGAGCATGCTTAATATTCATGTCGTACATTAAATCTCAAAACAAGCTACATAAAGGCTTTTAGAGGTAAAAGCCATCTATCTACTTACCGGGAAGAAGAGGTAAATGAACAAGGATGTATCATTATAAAATAAGACCTTCAAACATCCCATAGACTTGTACCTAGTTGCCACACTGATGGACTAGTTATAGGACAGGTTTAAAATGTTGTGCTGCCCTAATTATGTTATGTGCTGAGAATTGTACGTTGAACTCCAGTCAAAGAACCCAGAAGTTCAAAATATTGTGCTGCCCTAATTATGTTATGTGCTGAGCATTGTACGTTGAACTCCAGTCAAAGAACCCAGAAGTTCAAATATGTTCAAATCCACAAGTACGTATACATCCAAAATGAAATAATGAAAAGAATCTGAAATCCAAAGAACAAAATATTTAGAGATCAACAAAAATTTTAACAAGAATTAAAGCATGTACAAGACTATAGATCAGCAGCTATTTTTTTTTTTGCATCCAATTGCCATAAAACAGATGGAGGCAAACTCTGAAAGGAATAATTTTTTTGAAAATATTATATCTCAAATATCTCATATATGACACCTCTAGTTTTCGATTACATGAAAAGGTAAAATCAAAGCACAAACAACATAGTGGTTTTTGGCTGTTTTATTAACATGATAATACGTAAATCTGAAATGCATAACTCTAGAATACTAAAATACAGGACAGCTTTTGATTAACTCTTCACATATAAAGACTTTTTCTTTTTCTTCCTTTTCAGCTTTAAGTGAGCAGGGCAAGCATTTTTCTAGTGAAAGATGGAACCTGGTATGTTGTCAGACTTATCACCAACAAGGGCAACAACATCAACAAACTGAGAAGGCGTCAGCGATCCATATTGTTCAGCAAAATCATCCATGCCATATGAAACCATCCTAAGTAGCAGCATCAGAAAGTCAAAAGCTCTAACTAGGAAAATGAGAAAAAAGAATAAATTTTGGATTGAACAACTGAATATTAAAGATGGGGGTTTTTTTTTGGGGGGGGGGGGGGTGGGGGCAGGCGATCAGGGTCAAAATTCACCCACAGTAATCAGTTTGGTGTTTGCAACTATATACACCTTAAGTGACTTGTTCATACAATGTAGGTAAAGACATATCTTCCTATCTGTATACTTATTCTTTATTTCTTTTTCCCATGTTTTCTCCTTTATTTCCAGTTTGGTTCCTTCAATTACTACAACTATGCTGCCACCAAACAACATGATCATTGCTGACCTTGCAGCTGTTGGTGGCAACCACCACCTGCATTGCGCTGTTGCTACTGCTGCCACAACCACGTAACAGTCACAGTCACTAACGGTCATCATCACCACCACCCTCTCCACCATTAAAAGTTGAAACAATGACCATGCCTACCATTGCCCATCTCAGCTATAGGCACCAGAACAATTGGTGCAGTTGCTAGTTGGCCACCACTCCATTAAGGAGAGAGTGTATCGTTAGCAAATACCAATGAAAAATAAAACTGTTAAAGTTCACCCTTGTGTTTTGACTCAATCCATCTAGCACGAGTAAAAGATGGAATAGAAAGGTTGTTCAAGGACGGAAGAAGGATTTGGGAAGGCTTTCTTTGTTAAGACAGTTGGGCACTGATAAGGGTTCATAGGCATGGACAATCTCCCAAAAAGGAAAGGACAAAAATGATTAAAGTGGTCAAACATGCATCAGCTATCACAGTTAAGGGAGAGGGATCCAAAAAACAACTTGGGTGTGGGACTGGGGGGTATGTGAAATACAACCTAAATTATGGGTCACCAGACCCACCACAAATTAAATATAGACCAGTTTCTTCCAACTTTCAGCAAGATTTCCCACATCAGGGCGGCGCACGTCTCAGAGAGGCCAAGTAAGAACAGTAGATGAAAGTTGTTTGCAATTACATATAACCGAGATTGCCATTGTAAGCTTGAACACAACCTATATAATCTCTCAAGCTCCACAAAAAACTATTTGTGTGCCTATTCTTGGAACTACATCAATTTTCAGTCTCAAGCCTAATTTAATATGCATTGGGTACATACAGTAGGTTTGTACCCAAAGTAAAATTTCCCACACTAGGCGGTATGACACAGAGAGCCAAAGTAAGAACAGTATATGAAAATTCTCTGCAATTAAACATAACCAATTGCCATTGAAGGCTCGAACACCGTCTTTATAATCTCTCACTTCCCATGAGAAGCTGGTTGTGTGCCTCTTCTTGGAACTACAATTCTCGGTCTCAAGCTTAGTTTGACTATGCATTGGGTACATACGGTTTAGGCCCTAGCTATCTCAAGCTGATCAGCTGTTTATATTGATATCTTCAATGAACTATCAACAATCAATTTGATGAAATAAGATCTAAAGATGTGAGTCCAATTTCAAATAGAAGTTCATTCAGTACAGCAAAAATATAAGATTGTAAAAGAATCCATACATAAAAAGTATAATTTAGACGTCACAAAAGTTGTCCAACTCATAGACCAAATCAACAAAAATGAAGATAATATACTCACTCAAATCCACGAGGAGCAATCCGCAAAAGGCGCAACGAAGGAGATAGGATTTGAAAAAAATCTTTGTCTGGGGAGACTACTCGCACCTGCAATAAATGCACGACAAGGGAAGAACTGAATTAGGACCAAAGTAACCACAAGCACCATCAACCAATGAAGTTTGTTTAAAGCACTCCGTTAAAGTTACAATACTGGTAAAATAATCCTTTTATGCATATTAAAACCGAAACAAATGATCTTTCCTTCAATAGCCTAAAGGAAAAACAGAGATGCATAACATAACATCTTTTCTTTAGCTAAGGAGATTCTGAAATTTTCCCTATTAAGAAAAGTATTCCATCCATCTCTACCGTGCTTCTAGAAGTAATTCTACACGGAAAAAAAATCCCTTTCAATCTTGTATATCTTCTGAAAAAATCAACAAGAGCCTTACTTTTGAAAAAATATATGCATGGCTTAAACTTATACCAACTTCATACTTCTAAATATCGAACAGAAAACAAGGTTAAGTCAATTGAAAAGCTTAGCACCTAAGATCTTGGTATTTTACCAAGAATATCATCTCATAGATTTTGCAAAGTTAAAATAACTACCTTGAATCCAGCATCAACACTCCTCAAAGCCAGGGTCCCAATTACATCATCAGCCTCAACCCCTGGAACCTGTATTAAACTGGAAAGTCAACAATATAAATCAAATAAAAGTCAGGTTAAACCTACACTATGTTTGCTCTCACCTCAATCACTTTAACAGACATAGCCTTGATGGATGCTTTCAGATATTGAAGTCCCTGAACAATGGTATCAGGTGTAGGAGGACGATGGCTTTTGTACAACGGATAAAGGGTGTGACGAAAGTTAAGGCCTACACAAGATTTAAGCAAACAATTTTTTGATGAACTTGCTAAGGGAACAAAATAACTTCAATCACATACATCAATCACAATGATAACATGAAAAGACAACACAAGGTACCAAAGGAAATAATAAGCATCAAAAAAAATTATATTACAGCTGAGGCCACAGTACATACACCTGATGGTTTATCTCATAGCAATCCAACTGACCCAACCAAACTAAAGTTGTTTAAACACAAAGGAAAAGGTGAAAACAAGAAAGAACAGTAACACCACATCATCAAGTTAATATAAAGTGGATTGAGCTCATCTCAATCAGCATTAAATGGTGGCATCAAAAGAAATGACAGCTGCAACGTCTCGTAAAATTACTCTTGGAAGACTTTAATCCCATGGTTCAAAAAAGGTGGAATCTACTGGTAGGAGAAATCCAGCCAGCTGAAGTTTGAATTCACTACTTCTGATATTTTCCAACAGACAGATAGGCCTGATAAAGTTGCTTGGGGGGCTCACTACTTTCAGTGTATTCTCCACTTGGGTGATTGAGATTTCATTGAGACTCAAAAACTTTGAGGTATCACGGTATAACTTGTACTGTTTAAGCATAGTATCCTAATGATCCCACAGCATGTTACCTGTCAGGCATCTAAGGCTAAGAATGCATCACGTTAGTAAAGCTTTTGGTCAAAAGAAATTTACTTGTCTTGAATCCATTGTAACTTGTGAAGCATAATCATGCCATATTTCCAAGCCTAATTAGAAAAACTCCATAGCCTATTTTTTTTCACCCACAAGGCCCAATCAATTAAAAGAGGTAAAGCGTATTCATCCTTCTAGGTTGAATGGAATGAAAAAAAAGGTTGTACCCATTCTAGGATGTAAAATTCTCTCCACTCCTCTTTCCTAATTCAATCAGTCTGCCATATTGTATCATCATGTTTCTGAAGAAATTCTAAATTTTAGCACTCTCATACCTGTCCAATCTTGAAAAATATCATTCTTATCAAATCCAAATGGATCCATCATCAGTATCTTGTTTAAGAGAAATTCTAGAATTAGGAAGTCTCACATGTATTTTATATCACCAATCTCTTCATTGACACTACATCAATAGCATATCAGAGCCAAAGGATTATCTATATATCAAAACACCGGGTGGTTATTCATCCTGAACTCCACCAAATCTGAAGCTTTGCTATGAAGTTAAAGAAAGCAAAGTAAAAATTCAATCATAAATTTGATAGGGTGAATTCTAGAATTCTCTTATGGATGAGCAGTGCTTTCAATTAATGGTTTTCTTGCCAAAGGAATGTGCACAAAATGTGGAAGACAGAGGAAAAATTCTGATCAGCGTTCCTAGTTTCTAGTTTGAAGGCAGAAGTTAAAATTCCATTTACTGGAAGATAAGATATTTGGATCTAGCATATCGGTTCAGATGCGTGACTTGATAGCCATTGGTTCAAAAGTGTGATTAGATTGCCCTGCCCTATGGCCATCTGATCTTTCAAAGATTTCTAGCTTCTTTCTTTACTGTATTCTCTATCTTGAGGCATCAATATTCCTGAACAAGAAACGTCGTTAATTGCAGGTTTTGTTAGAAGACAAGTATGTGTATAACTATGACATTTGTATGCAACAGTTCAAAATGACTTTTGTAAAGCTTTATCTAAATCATAAACAAGATTTTTATTTTCAAGTTTTCAGGGCCTACCTGAAGCCATTAGGATCACCTCGTTGCATGACAGACTTCGACACAAACCTTTACTAGGTACTTAATCACAGAATCGAGTGACTTATAGGTCAAAATGTAAAGGGAAAGAATATGACCTGTCCCATCCCAAATACATATCCCAGCAAAAATCCTCACTTCCAATACCAATTGCATAAAAAGAAAATTAAACAAACTACAAACTACCAATAGACCACCCAATACCTCACCTAGTGTCATACAGATAGAACAGCCAGGGAAGTATACAACCTGTTTCCCAAACAAAAGACTTAAACCCTTCTGTTAGAAAGTTTCAATAGTGAACAAGCAATTCCCATGCATAGAGCAGCATAGCATTACCAAACCACAAAATGATCAATAGTTCATGATTGATGCATGATTGAATCCATCAAATATCGGGTAGCTGGCATATAGTTGGACAATGCACCATAGAACCATCAAAAAGAAAATCCCTTCATAATGTGATTTTAGAAAAAGAATTTATTTACAAGACTTTCTTCAATACAAATGACCATTCACCAAATTTGTCAACCTACAATTGCGTCTAGTTACAATAGGTATAAAGCATCATCGTAAATTCATATGCACCCCAAGGAAATCATATCGCACAACTGAAGATAAGACAGATTTTCTACATACAATACAAGTTTCAATTTAGACTCTGCATCACTTTTGCATTCTTACACATCTTTAAGATCAGTATTGGTAAAACTGACTGACTTTTACATATCTCTTATCTCTTTCAAATTATGAACAGAAAACAGGTTCAAAATTTAAAAAACCAAAAGAACAACATACCTTTTGAAACAAAATTTTGTTGGGATGAAACAGACGTATGACCAAATGGAACTCCTGTAACAGAAAATCTTAACTTATCATAACTATATCTCCTAACAGAAACCCCTCACTGTATAACCATGCCAAGATTTATAAGTTCCTTGACAAGCTGAAATACCATAGAACAAAGCCATATGAATAAAGAAACATAAAACTCAAAATCAAAGCAATATGTGCTCAATATTGTCAAAATCAGAGTCGCAAAAGTCATAAAGTCCATGCAATCTGAGCCCAATATCTTCTGCGGAGGTATGACACTCTTTTACAGACAAGCTTCATTATTTGTTTAGTTCATATCAGAACAAGTCTATGGGTCTAGAACTTCCTATAAAATGTTCAAACAACATTAACGTAGTTAGGGTCGGAAGAACAATTTTTTTGACTGTTAAACAAGCCATTTCATGCAAATGCTTATACCAGTTAAACACACAATAACCCAATATGAGAAGACTTAGTAGAAGGATAAAAAGAATGACATAAAAAGTTGGCACAAGATAGGCTGATTGAAGTATTCATTTAGTTCCGTTTCAACTTCTTCAAAGAAATATGGAAAGAACATCAGATAAATAAAAATGAAAGATGAAAACAAGAAGAGCATTCTGGGAAATCAGATTTTTTGACATTACTGAAGCGTCTATCTAGATTGATCATCACTTTAGTTAGATCAACAAATTCCAATCCAATCAAAATAAATACAGGAGGGACAGGATTATAAACTGGAGAAACTTGCAATCTTTCTGATGCTCTATGATTAAATTATTGAGAGAAATCTAAGATGAAGAAAATTAATCAATAGATCTCTCTCTCTCTCTCTCCACAGACACAAACTTATTGCTTCTCTATCAACTTAAATTCAAAAGAAAAGAAGATAATTTCTATTGACATTCCCTTGCAACCAGCAACCACCAAGAATTTCAAGAGCATAGAAGTTTCACTAAATGATTTAAGAATTACCAAAGTCACCTATAGAGAAGCAGAAGAAGCATGGATCTATAAGGTAGAAAAAGCTCTCCAGAACATCCCAAAATAACTGGACTAGATTTCGAATTTGAGAAACAATACTATCCCTTGGGTCAAAAGATCCAAACAAAATTCTACAAAAGGTTCCTATTTCTTTACTGTAAAGATTCCACATCCAATAAACTGCATCACTGATGTCAACAACATGAAACAATAAATAAGTAAATAAGACTTCAGCATTTGTTGCAGCACCCTCATACGATGGACCCAAATGGTCTAATATCTATTGTAACATCATAAAACTTGACAATGCACAGCGTAATTGCTTTCATTGATGTTCATTTAAGCACAAGATAGCTAGCATGAGAAAATTAGTCAACAAGTAAAAAATTCATGCTCAAATTTTCAAGCTTTGTTTCACTCTTTGCTGCTGGTTGAGCTGGACGAGGGGAAGGAGCTGGGTGGTGGGTGGTGGGTTGTGCACATAATGTGCAGAGCCACAATTATATAAGCAAGAGATAGAGTTGGTGAAGAGAACCAACGGATCGAATTGCAGCAATAGAATGCTCCTCACCATCATGGTCGAAAACCACCTGCAGAAGACAAAGCAAGAGAATTTAGAGCATTGCACATGAACATCCTAGCATTTATATAAAACAGATAAAACAAACAATAAGACCTCAACAATGGCAGGACACATAAAGTTGATAATAGCCCAAGTCAGGCACAAAAAATTGGTCTCCTCTCTATTTGGGGTGCAATTTGTCCTTAAACATAACACTGAATTGTGAAAAGCTATCCCAGATTAGTTCACAATAACTTCCAATTGGATTTACACTCCCATAGTGTAATCAAAGGAAACTTCAACCACAAACTCTAAAAAATGCTTCAGACACAATGCCGATTATACCTCACTGTGATAGCCACGTAGAAAGGTCGTCATTTTCTCAGATAACATCCAACAAACACATTGACTCCATTGAGAAAACAATATAAAAATATTGCAAATTTTCAAAGAAGCATGGCACATTTTGCACAAGAGATGATTTGGGCCAAGCCAAATAGTAGATGGCTCCTCATGAAAATAGAATACTGCACTGGAGATTCTTCAATAGAGTATGCCCTACTTTGCATAAATGGTACTTCCTTGGATGATTGCTTCAGGTTTAAGCAGAGTTCAGGGAAAATAATTTTCTAATTCACTTCAGAAATATTTACAACCTATAAGCTATATCCATGAGATATGTGAAGTAAAAGGAATCCAACTGGTCCTCGAACCCCCGGGAAACCAATGTGTGACATAGTTTATTAACAAGATAAGTATGCTAGATTAATAGAAGTGCAGAAAAACGCCAAATCAATTGTTCATGGGCAAGCCACAAACTTTTGTCAAAACAATCAAAGTGCTCCTGCATCCACTATGGCCTAGACATAATTATATACACTATGGCCTAGACGTAATGATATACACCTCAAACATCAAAGTATCCCATTGACATAATTTTGTGATTACTCTTTCTCAAAAGGTTCAGCAATTGCTAGTTAATTTTTGAATCACAAACTTCAAAGTTTATATCACAAAAGCTAATTATTCTCCAGTATACAAAAATGATGGCATATTCCATTCTCCTTTAAACTATGACGGCATAAATTTGTGTTCCATCTGAAAAGTCCATATAACCTGACCTAAAAACACTGTGATCCAACCCTGCCAATCTACTGGAGTAGTACAATGATAGACAACAGCTTACAAGATTACTTTTGGTGGTCCTTATGAAAACAGGGAAGTTCCTTAAGCTCGTGCAATTGGTGAGCTAAAAATGATTTACAAATTCTTGAGCTCTAAATTTTAGGATTAAAAAAAAGGAAAAAAATAAGGAAAATGAAGATGCCAGATGATTTATCATATATACAGATAAAAATAATCTCATGACAAGCAAGAATACAGAGGACGAAGACATATACCGCTACATGTGAAGGAACGAACTCCAGTACATCAATTATCTGCAACAAAAGTCTAATCAGTAATCAATAGAACTGTAAAAGGCACAAAATATGGAAAAACCTAATTTCTTAATACTTCATTGTTTAATTTCATCATGAATCTCTTTCTTGGTTATGCATCTCATAGAAGCTAAAGAATCAAATAGCACTCAGGAAAAGGATGCTGTTTTAAATCTATTTTGTCCCACATAACTTAATACAATAAGACTGATATCAAAAAGTAGAAAATTCAGCAGATACCAAACTAAATTTAACTTACAAGAGACAGAGCCGTAAAAATAGTCAAGACCCAATCTCCATTACCATCAGCATGGGAAAGATGACCATGATGTAGTTTAGCTATTCAGAAGCAGAAAATTGACTTTTGAGATTAGTAGACAGTAATCTAATTCAGATACTAGCTAAAAAGGTGTCAAGTTGGAGGAATGAAATTCAACCATGTTTAGACTAAATTTTGATGACCTCAAATACACTCTCAAAACATAAATCAACTGCACACCATAAATGACAGTTTTTAGCTCAAAGCACTAAAATATTTTCCTAACTACAGGAATAGGTTGACCAACATTGGGATTAGCCGGTTGCATATTTATAGGTCAACATATTTTAATATGTACCCTCAGTCACATTACAAGCAACTAAAACCAACAGAACCCACAATGAAGAGCAACATACGGCTCAAAAACTCTTTGAAAGCTTCCATATTATCAAGACACATTTGAAAGTTGTAGAAGAACCCCATCCCCAATACAAAATGTTAGCCAGCACAACCGTCGAAGTTTCCTTTACCAAGATTACCGCTATAGTTTCAGAAGTCAAATTTGCTACCATCTCTAAGCTAAGGAAACAAACAAACAGCTAAGCCTCATACAATATTCTTGCACCCAAGAAGTCAACTTTTAAATACATTGCAGTGAAAATTCCAATATATAAATGTTAAAAATACAATCAAGTGTAACGCCTTGAATCAACAAAGAGACATCACATACCAAGAAGCCGATAATACGCTCTATAAATAACTGACGTGCCATCGATAAGCATCACTCTGCCCTTGGAAGAATCAACATTTTCCACCAACTTATCTTCATTCTGATCAGAACCCAGAACAGCACTTTCCCTTTGCATTTGCACATTTCCAGCAGCTTTAATAACATCACCACTGCTATTAGTAATACCACTACTACTCGAAGCAATCCCCGAAAAATTATACCTCAAACTCCAAGACAGTTTGCTATAATCCTACACCAACCACAAAAAAAAAAACCAACAACAATTAAGTTAACAAATGTTAAACAAAAATGCATACAATGAACAGAAGAATGAGGAAAATGCAAAGGGCTTTCTTGCAAGTTACCTTTTGCAAATCTGGGGATGTAGAATAAGTGAGAAAAGATTTTGCTGGTGAAAATTTGAAGCTTTTGTAAGCCCTTTGGGTTGCTGAAAAGTGCTTACCGAAGTAATGAAGAGCTCTCCAGAATTGATGAGTTGAATTTTGATAGCAAGCCATGGATTTTCATGCCAATTTACTTGGATTTTTCCAATTAATTTTGATTTGAACGGAGAACAAAAGAGGGAAAATTGACGATGAAATTTTGGAGAGGGTTTATCAATACGTGGTTTTACGGACCGCTAAAAGAGACAAAGAGCAACGTACTACGTCGTTTTGTTTGTTGGGAAACCCAGTAAAATTTTAGGAGGAATTTTAAAATATGCATGTACTTTTTTAATTTTTGCAAGATGAAAAGAATCAACAGTCAAATCGAGCCAAAGTGGAGACTTTCACTAGAAAATTGTCTAGGTGAACTCGAGTAATAATTAGTCATTTACACAATCCATGAGCTTAATTGTATACCATGTAGTGTATACTCCTTTCGTCCCACTTTAATAATTCTATATTCCTTTTTCATCTGTCCCAAATTATAGTTCATTTTCCAATTGAAGAATATAGTTGTATTTTAATTTTTCTAAAATATCCTTATTCAATGTAAGTAGTTGTTACTATAAACCTACCCCATTTAATGAGAGTTGATTCATTTTTTATTATCAATTCAAGTTCTCATAAAGTTGTATCATATTTAATGTGAGGGTATTTTAGGAAAATAGCAATCTAAATTTACTTTTCCAACAAAATTAACTACTTTTTCTTAAACTGTGTGAAAAAATAAACAGAACTATCAAAGTGGGACGGAGGGAGTAATATCCACATAAGTATACAAAGAGAAAATTCTTAAATTGTGATGAAAAAAAAAGTTATTCTACAAAGGGGGTAATTTGTGGAGCTGGTTCCAAACTTGTGATTTTTGCATTTGTGAAATGCGAGTTCAAGTACCTTGTATTTCACAAATGCGAGGTAAGTGTTTTCAAAAAAAAAAAAAAGAAAAAGAAGCTCGCATTCTGCAAATGCGAGCTTACTCAGCTCGCATTAGAAGAATGCTAGATTAAGGTACCTCGCATTTCATGAATGCGAGGTACTCAATCTGAAATCAATCAGACTTCCCAGTTTCGCATTTCTCTTCAGTTCGTCACTCCCTTCACTCTCTCCGTGCAGCCTCCTCACTCTCAAAATTATATTGGAAATCAGATTCACAGCTTTGTCGTCGGAAGCTGTTGGAATTCTCCTCGGAAGCTCTGCAATTTTGTCAGCCCGTGCGGCATTTCTCCTCAGGCGAAACCAGAAAGGCGGCATTTCTTCTAGTCCGAAGCTGTCATCGGAAGCATCGGAAGCTCTCGGCCATTGCAGAGCTTCCCCTTTGGGAACCCATCTCTGGTAGCTAGCTCCATTCAAGTCCGGCATCCGTCTTTCTCCATTTGCCCAAAATCCCTCAATCTCTTTCTTTCTCGTCGGTTGTTATCCGCCATTGTTGAGCTTCCACCAGACCAACAAAAGGCTGACTTTCAAACTTTTCATGCAGGACTGGGACAGTCAAAATGCATCGCAAATTGTCTCTGAAGTATGTGGCTTTGTGACTATCCTGTCTGGAACATTCCTTCTCCACAAGACCAAGGACATGGGAGGTGTAAGCAGCACTAGTAACACGCCCGTGCCATCTCCTGTATTCCTGGCATCACGCCAGAATTCTGCGGTCTGAGCTTTGAGATGAGATCGCATTCTGCGGTCTGCGGTCTGAGCACAGTGACCTCGCATTTAAGAGATGCGAGGTAACTGACCTCGCATTTCATAAATGCGAGGTCTGGTTTTCTTTTTCCTTTTTTTTTTTTGGATTTTGCTGGAGGAAAATTCAAGAGACTTCGCATTCAGCAAATGCGAATTGAGGGAGCTCGTATTTGCTGAATGCAAAGATCCCTTGGACGACCCCACACTCAAAATGCCCCCTTTGTAGAATTTTTTTAAAATTAATCATAATTTTAGAAATTTCTCAGTATACAAACAATGATATACGATGAATAATAATAATAATGTAAAAGAAAGTCATAGCATGTAGTATAGAATGATATAAAGAATTTTTATTGAATGATATAAAGAATTTTTATAGAATGATATAAAGAATTTTATGTGACTGTTATCTACATTGTATATAAGAAGAAATAAGGGTTTAATTCTAGTTTTAACTCATTTTCTTGATATAAGTTAGTACATGTTAAGTGTAAGAACCCTCACTTAAAAATATAAATGATCCTAAATTACTTGCATTACCCTAGAACTAAATCACTCATAACATTTCCCTTGCATTGCATTTTATTGCTTTTACTTGAACTGTAATATTTCCTTAAGTTGGCTTTATTTTATTTCACCACATACACTTTGATCAAATGTCTTTTTATTAGTGGTTGGAACTTTATATGATAGTTTAGAGGTGTTAAATAGACATTGGTACATTTGGAGGTTAGAAACTTCATTAGTCAAAAGATTAAAGAAAGAAAGGGCCAAGATTGGGCCAAGTGGCAAAACCCAAACCATCTATCTTGTTTCACCAAAGGATTAGAGGAAATTTAAATCATCTTGAAGCCATTATTTCCCTTGCTTGGCCAAACTTCTTAGCTTCCAGGAGAAGGAGAGAAAACTCCATTTTCATGCCTTTCTAACCCTAACTTGATCTAGAACAAAAATCAAAAGAGAAAGAACTTGAGTTAGTGAGTGAACAACCTTCAAACCTAGAGTGTGTCTCAAACATGGAGCCTTAGTTTTGGTGGTTTGTTTTGGTGGTTCAAGCTTCACGTAAGAGAGGTATATGACTCTTAAATCCTAGTTTTCTTGTGTTGCATCATGTGTTTGAAATTTTGATGGCAAACTTAGGAGTTGTTTGGATGGTATTTGTGGTGAAATTTCTTGAACTAAACAAGTGATAATATGGTTGGTTGGTTTGTCTACCATGTGTTTGATGAAATGTTTGAGCTTTGTTTATGTTTTTTCTTGATGTGTTAACATATTTTGGATCCTGTTGAACTTAGGGAAAACACTTGACATGTTGCTTAAGTGAAAAACAATGATAGGAGGAAGGTTGGTGTTGCATGAGAACTAGTGGACTGTTTTTCTTTCCCTTGGCTGACCAGTTTTGTAGAGGAGGTTTCTCCTTGAATTTTTGGTTCATTTGCACCTTAATTAAGCCTAAGAAACTTGGCTAAACATTGGTTTAAGGTTGGTGTGAATTGAAATGGAAATGAAGCAAGCAAAGTGGTTGTTTGGACCACTAGTGGACTGTTTTGGTTCCTTTTGTTGGTTAGACTGTTTTGGTTCTTTTAATTATATTTGTGTATTGTATTTTGAACTCCAATGGTACTAGATAATTTGATCCCCTGTATATGAACTTTAGGATGTTGAACCAGATGAATTTGAGTCAAAACAAGTGAAGTTAGTATCAAGAACTAGTATAACTTTGCTAGGATTTTAGGGCTGATCAGAACCAGAAAATCAGTCAAATTTTCCGAACTACTGGTACTAATATGAGACGAACTAGAGTGTGCATGTGGCACTATTGGAAAGCCCTTTGAGTCTAGTTTCCAATGCTGCTAACGACACCTGATTTTGACCTTCCTACAGTAGGTTATGGCCGTTGTCCTGGGACTACGTGGGCGCGACTGTTTTACTTGCTAAGAAGACTTTGAGCTTGAATGAAATTTTCTTTTGTCCAACTTTCTTGGACTTGTCAAACTTGTTTTCTCATGAACTTTTACTGCATTTTGGGTCTAACTTGCATGGTGAATTGAGTAGATCTAACCACTCACTTGGTCATCTAATGAATTTACATTTAGGTTGGAAAATGAACCAAGAATGTTAACGACGTTCACTCGTTGCCCTAGGATTTGGGAAACGGAGGTGATGGTTATATGCTATATATATGCTTGATTTAGTAAGTTGTTGACCTGGTATGTATATGTTTGAGTTGAGCCTATTTTGTGGTAAGAATGAAGCCTTGAATTGGCTAAAAAAATTGGTAAATACAAAGGAAGTGCTGCTGAAAATTTGCGAGCAAGGGACCTTGGGCAGTCTTAGGAAATCTATTATATCTTGGTGTAGAAAAATCAGAATTGAGTTCTATTTATTGTGTTTGAATCTAGATTTAGAGTACTTTCTACTATGCAAATTTCATAACTTTTCTCAATTTTTATGAATATCTATGATTTTTCAAAGTTGACTGATTTGCTATACCTGTTCTGTCTTTTAACTGGATGAAGCAACAACTTGAGGTTGGAATTTGACTAACTTGTGGACTGAATCTTACAAATGTGCCTTCTAGAAAATTAAAAACCTTTAAGTCTATTTTCTGATGATATGAAATTTTAAATTTTGGACTTAAGGAACTTAAGATATGATTTTTCAAATAATGTTGCATAAAAACTGGAAAATTTTGTTCTCTTAGAACCGTTTTTACTTTCATTTCCCACTTTAAGGTTGGTGTTGGTAAATCATTTTGGGTATGGTTTATGAGTGAAATTGAGGTTAAGTGAAAGGAAATGAAGTCTTAGAAACCTTAATTTTTTCATGTATTTTGGCTTTATATTGCTCGCCTTTTTATATAATATGTGATCACAGGACTCGAGAGAGTTCAAGAGGACGAACCAAGGGTAAAGTGAAGGGTGGCAATTCATTGATGAGTGTTCTAAATACATGAAAATATTTAAGTGGAATGTCTCTTTGCTTGAATAACATGCTTACTTCGTTAAAGTAATTACTCTTGAATTGATAACCTTTGGGGCGAGGATGTACTTTATCATACTCGATCCTTTGTAATTCACTTGTGATATTGATATGAAATGAAATGCTTTACTTGCATTTGACTTGTTGGTCACTCGGATAGTTATCCCACCGACTTACATGTTACATGTTTATTATTGTTAGACAATGCTAGATACTTGATTTCTTGTCTCATAGACAAGTGTGTACTTTATCGCACTTGACCTAACTCGACTAAATTTGTAAAATTTTGTTAAAACATGTGTTAGCCGTTTTGTTACAACTGAAAAGTGGTTAGAATTCGGCCACTTTTTGGCAGGATTTGTGGCCGAATTTGCTGAGAAAATTTTTTATTTCTGCAACTTTCTTCCAGTTTTCTTGTTTGATCAGGGTTCTTAATCACCTGATTTTTAACTATTTGGACATAAAATACTTAAAATGCTTGAAACATGATATGCTGAACGTAGTTGTGACTTGAACTTGTTTAGGTGAGTGTGCTCTTATGTACATTCAATTGATCTGACTTGACTAAACACTTGATATCTCCTTCACGCATGAACAAGTAACCTAATATGTATATGACCTGTATATTGACTTGAAATACTTAAAATACTTGAGAATGTGAATTGCTGGATATTACTTGTGACTTGATTCTGTCTAGGCGAGTGTGTCCTTATCACGCTCGGCCTCCTCTTCTTAAATGATCTTGTACTCGCTTGCACTTGATTGACCTGTACTTGTGTTTGTGCTTGTGCTTGACTTGTAAGTGTTGAGCGGTAGCATGTACCACACTCTATCTGAGTGGGAGGTGCCTCTCATCCTGTCTCAATACTTTTATCCTGATTAAGTCGATTGGAGAGTTATCTCGTCGACACTAGTGCTGAGCAGTAGCATGTACCACACTCCATCCGAGTGGAAGGTGCCTCTCATCCCGTCTCAGTACCTCTATCTTGTTTTGTTGAGTGGAGTGCTATCTTCTCGACTAATTGGTATGCTCGAATATTACCATCATTGTTTATTTTTGAATACAGAGTATTAAGTGACAACTAACATCTTCAAATTTTACTGTGTGAGCGTTGGATAACAGCTAACGACTCCAATCTTGATTATCTGAATACTTGGGGCTATAAGCCATATCCTGAATTACTGAATATTTGGGACTATAAGTCCAATCTAGAGTTAGTTGGTCGAATCGTGCCAGCAAGAGTTTGGTCGAGGAGATCAACGAACCTTGGGTGCTTCTTTGATGTTCAGGCCCAGTCAGAAGTATGTTTGGTGGACGGAAATTGGTGAGAAGTGGAGATCTACGGACATTATACTTTTATGGTTGACGGAGAGTCAACGGACCTTGATCAAGCTACAGTGGAATTTGCTCTTGAAAGCAACTTATATCCTTTGCCATGAATGTGTTCTTTACCATACACTTTTGCATGATCTATTTGGCTATTTGCTTAACTATATATTGAGTCATGATCTATTTGAGTTTTGATTTGTTTCTTGATATCCAGTGTATGGTCTTGTCTGTTATATTATTTGCTTGTTTTCTTGGAACCTCACTGGGTTTCTAACACATTCCTTACAATTTTGTTTTCCTTACAGGGATGAGAATATGAGAGGTTGATTTGAGAAAGGCTTCAATTTCTTCTAAGTTATTAGTTGCTCGAGTGAGTACTTCATAGATGTCTAGCCAACCTGTTTGCTTTGGTTTTTGCAAGTGTGACTTTTTGGCTGTATTATAGATTGCGTGGATATTAGAGGTCCATGAGTGCACCTATATTGAAGGGTGTAATTGATACCGCTTGTATTATTGAGATAATTGTTTGTAAATTTCATGATGTGTGACTGAATTCTGGCGAGAGTTAGGCAGGCAGTCTGTCAAACCTTGGGTACGCTTTAGGGAGAGGTGGGGCTGTCACAAGTTCTTTGCCTCCTTTCTTCCTATTTGGTTTCTTAATAACTTGACACTTGGCATAATTCTAATATTTCTTACTCCTTGCATATCCTTTTTTTGTCCCTTTGTTCGTGCCAAACCAAACAAATTAGATCCCTTATGTTATCCTTTTTGAATCCAATTGGTTTTCCACCTATTCAGAAATGGAAGTTTAGCTATTTGCCTCACTTCTTGCCACATGGTTTCTTAATAGATTGACACGTAACATGACTCTAATATTTCTTACCCCTTGCATTTTTTTTGTCCCTTTGTTCATGCCAAACCAAACAAATCTGATCACTTATGTTATCTTTTTTGAATCCAATGGGTTTTCCACATATTATATAAAAGGTATGGGAGTTTATTGTAACACCTAATTTTTTAACATGTGGCATATGTGAGGACTCGAGAAAATTACGTGTGTGCTTTACATTTATTTTATTTACCTTAATATTGAAAATATAACATATAACGAATAAGTGGTTAAATTAAATGTTTAATTGAATTTTTATACAAAATTGAGAATTTAGAAATATCCTAGAATGGTGTTAAAAAAATTAAAATTATTAGGAGTTAAATAAACATATAATATGCATAAGGTAATTTGTGTCATTATAGTTGAATCAATTGCACGTTTAGTCAAATTTCTTTAAAATCAAAAGTGTGAAAATCTATGTCTGTCACATGGGAAAATTTTTCAAGGTAAGCGTAATTTAGAACAAACGAAGTTTTGAATTAATGTATGAGACAAATAAAATTACTGACTCGGGGTAACCAAATAAACTAAAATGAAAAGACCAAAACAACCATGGAACTTCTGACTAACTACCATGCAATTACGAAACCAACCCTCAGAAATTCACAAGTCCAGAACCGAGAAAGGGAAAATATTTAGAAGAATTGGAACCAACTAAAAGCTAGGTAGCTACCTACCAAGCTAAACGGTGGAAGGAAGAATTTAGGAGGACTTGGCTTTTAATCTTGGGCGGTGAATAACACCTATGATGATGACAGCTGCCCATCCATTAGCTAAATGAAGTGATGACTAAGAGAGAAAGGAGACAGCGGTGATATTGTTTGGGCGGTGGAACATTTGCTGAGTTAAGTAATAACCGAGAGAAAGGAAATGCTCTACCATTTTGGACTTTAACCGAGAGCAAAACCAAGAGAGGAAACAAATAGGAGTCGGTTGTTTCATTTGATAGCAGAAACCGTGAGGAGCAAAAGAGAGAAATAGAGTGTGAAGCTTTCTTCCTCCTCCAACCACAAAACCGTGAGCAAAAGTGCGAGATAGGGAGAGAAATCTTGTGCGTTTCATCACCTACCAGCCTCAAACGAGAGAGAGGGATGCAAGGGAGGAGAAGGAGAGAGACTGATGCATTTATCTTGAGGAACCAAAGCAGAAACCAAGGCGCAGTCTGCAATTTCAGATTTTGGGAGCAAAGGGAGGTAAAATTTGCAGCAACACCCTTCAATCTTCCATTACTTTTAATCATGACTGTTGCATGTTAAGTTTTAGCTAGGAAAAATGAGTTTTGGCTGAGGAAAAAATTCTGATTAAGAGCTGCAAGAAAACTTTGTGATGGCCGAGAGAGTGGAGCTGGAATTGCAGCCTGTTATTCATGTTTCTTTGGGGAATAATGTTAGGAATGCATGCCAAAGGTTTAAATTTAAGTTTTATAAGAAGCTCAGCCGGAAAAACTTATGAAAAAACGGGAAGATTACGCTGGAAATGTTTAGAAATAGCTGCTGGAACTTTTCCAGCTTCAGTCGAGAGAAGGAAAAGAATCCTTCCAGATTTCCTCATGAACTCTGTCTGGTTCCAAACTTTTACATTGAGACGTGATTTGTTGTATGATACCTTAGCCTTAGCCAGCATGAAAGATTTGTGTATAAATGAAGAAACTTTTGAAGAGTTTCATGTCGTATAACTGGTTGCTGCAAGAATCTCCTTTCAATTTGGCCGAGAAGGAAGACCCGGTTCAGCTATGCTTTTGATTCCTTGGCTGTGACCTTTATATTGTCGCTTACGATACTCTGTGGCTTGATAATTACTCTCTGTATGTTAAGTTGGAAGTGAGGAAAATGAAGAAATTGAGAAGGACAGCTTTGTATTTAACCTGCCGAACTGCTGAAGGTTGTAATTAGCTGAGGACAGAATTATTTGTGGCTTCTTGGTGGAATAATTTGCTAGAATTACCTGTTATTTGATTCATTTCACGTTGGACAGAATGTGTGTTATGTGTATAGTATTTTAGGCAAGTAAAAGACGTAAACTCTGTTGAAAATTCTGCAATAATGTTGCTGGAAACTTGCTTAATGGCCGAGAGAAAGAGGGGCTGAAACTCTCGTGTGATTTTTGGAAAATTTCATGATACTTGGCTGCAATCTTGAGTAAAACATTGTATACTATCTTGTCCCTGTTTCATGTGCATTTTATTGACTTTTAACACTTAAAAAGCTGGTGAATTGGAGCAAATTTAAACAACAAGCAAACTAGAATCTGGTTTAGCTTAAAAAGGAAAGAAATGAAAAGTTCACTAGCCTTAATCTTTAAATTTGGGTTGAAAATAATTTAACCTTAGTTTAAACACCTCACAAGACCTTAAATTTGGAGTACATGTATATGTCCCTTGTTTGAGTTGATAAATTTGATAAATCTCGAAGAGAAATGTAAGAAAGAATTGCTGGAATTTCACATCTTGTTTGATAAGCTAAGGAACTTGGTTTCTAGTGATTTAAACCTTAAATTGGTGAGTTTTTAATGCTTAAAACTTCTCTCCTTACACTTTAGAATTTTAGAACTTATGTTTGGGGCTGCACATAAAATTCCTAATCTAAAAAGTATGAATCAAATGGGAGTTTTAAGAGTACTAGACTGCTTGGATTAGTTGAACTATGTTTAGAGAATCCTAAAACTCTAAATAAACTTATTAGAATTCACATTAAGAATACCTGAATGATTATAGTTGTATTTTACCTCAGGAATTGAGAGTGATCAAGGGTTTAACCCAGAAAGCTTGAAGTAATATTGCTGAATTTATGTCGATTGGTTGAATGGTAATGAGTTAAGACTTATTTGATGTTTTAGGAACTCTAAGGTAATTTGTTATGGCTGCATACATGAAATGGATCCTAATTACTTAAATTGGTTTCTAATTACTTAATATTGTCTTCACAAATATTTTAAAGATTATAAAATTTGAGAGGCTAGTGTAATGAAATAAAATTTAAAGTGCACACAACTTAGACCTTGGCTTGTTAAAAGGAGAATCAATGGAGTGTTTCTAAGCTTGCATCTTAGGATTTTGAGTGGAAACTAGGTTACAGTTAATGTAAATACCTATAAGATTATAACCATAGAACATATGTATAATTCTTGGTTTAAATGATAAAATTAATAAGTTTCAAAATAAAATGTAGGATAAACAGTAAATAGAGAATATATTTGTATTTCAAGGTCAAACTTGATTTTAATAGTTTAAATAATAATGTAGATTATATATTTACCCTGAAATTATTAACTTGTCCCAGGAAATAGCAGTGAGCTAGGAAACAAACTCGAGGCTCGAGAGTAAATTATTTGGATAATTGGTGAGTGTTTTCCGAATTTATGTATTAAACTGCTTATGTGTACCTAAGTGTAATTATATGGCAAATGTGTTTATTATGAATATGTGACAAAATGTGCTTATTATGAATATGTGACAAATGTGCTTATTATGATATATTGCTAAGTGATTCATTGGAAAGTGTATCTCAATTGTCCCTTGTCTTCTAAGTCGAGGGTGTACTTTATCGCACTCGGCTTAGTTGAGTTTGAAGGTTAATAATTGATCAAGTGATATTGTAAGTGTGCATGACTGTAAGTCGTGTGTGTACTTTATCACACTGGCTGAACTGGGCCCCAAAACCCTTTGTTCAACGGACTATTCGAGCCAGCAAAAAGGGCTCGGTCGGATGGGACGGTAGCTTTGGGTAAGTGTATTGGTATGCTCGAGTATTACCATAGAGTAGCAGATTACTGATATTGATATGGCCATCCAAGTGAGGGAAGTGTTTATTGTTTTGGAGGTTATAAGGAGGAGTTCGGCGGAGTGTGTAGTGCATTGAAGTGGCTCTAATGCGAGCACCGTATCCTTTTAAAAGTGATTGTTCAGTGAAGTGTCTCCTCAATTGCTAATGAAAGTGATTGTACAGTGAAATGTGCACTACTTGCTTAATTGTATTGATTCATGTGATTATTAAATGTTACTTGCATGGAAACCTCATGGGCGTAAGCTCACCCTTTTAGCTTTGTTTTCCTTACAGGAGTAGGAGAAGAGTGATTGGATTGAACTAGAAAGTTATTTTGGGAAGATCCGTTATTCTGTGTATATAGTGTAGGCATGGTCTCTTTTGAATTTTGAGACGGTTGAATTTTTGTTTGAGTTGGTGTGATATTAAGAATGGATATTTAAAACAAGTATTTTGTTTCTTTTATTGGACAAATTTATGTTTCAAACTGATTGGCGATGTACTTAAGAGTAAATGTTCAGTTGTCCAATGGTAATGTTATCTTTGAAGTTAATGTGAGTGAGTGAATCCTGGCGAGAGTCAGGTAAGCGATTCACTAACTTCTAGGGTATGCCCTAGGAGAAGGTGGGGTCGTCACAGCATAGCTCTCCTCTGAGAAAGCTGTGATTTTTTTCCCATTTTTTATTTTTCCACTCTACCTTGATGAGTCAAGACAGAAAATCTATTATATAGTTTAAGACGAAAGATTTTCACTACAAGTCATTTTTGCTTAACCATATGGACTTCTACTGCTTTTATGTGTTGTCTAATTGTGACTATACTATCAAATTTTACAAATTAATTAAAAGCTTTTAGTTCTTGGATATTGATTAATTATGTTTAATTAGTAGCTCACCCAACTCTTACATTAAAAAACTCCTTTATATAATCAATTAAAGTCTCTTTTCCTGTTGTACTATAAATCATTTCTCAGAGTTTCATAAAAAATCAGCTTTCTTTCTTCCCAATTATACTTAACCATGCACTTGCTTTATTGCCTTTCTTCATTAGCCTCAAAAATAGTGATGGATTTGATAGATCCTTTATTTGCTTATTTCCCATAATCATAATATGGTTCTTCACTTTTGCTTAAGAGAAATTGCATGCTCAATTGACTACTTTAGGTTTAATAATTAAAGCTATGTTGCTATTGAATTGGTAATGCATTCAAAGTGTATTTACTTTTTCTCCTTTTTTGGTATCATCATGTCACGTATTCAAAATTCTTTGTCCAAATCACAATAATTAGGGGACTAAGTTCATTCATAATAAAATCAGGGGAGGGGGAGGTGGCTAATTTCATAGATGAAATTTCTCTTCATACCAAATTTTAATTATTTTAATACTTAAATTTTTTCCTGTATTTTTGTTTATTATATACCAAAAAGATATGTTGGTATATGTTCAATTAAATTACTAGGGAGCCTAGGCTATGTAAGGCACAACCAACGTACCTCTAGTATACATTACATGGTATGCAACTTGATTCATAATCAACTTTTTATTTACCAATTAAGATAAGATAGGAGATGCCATCCAATTAAAGAAAGTTTAGGCATTCCATTAAGTAATCAATTTTACTGTCGTTTTAGCCTCATTCACACAATTTTTCATAATTTTTTTACTATATGACGTTTGAGTATTTTACATGATCTACAAATTGATTTGTAAGAAAGGTCCAATAACTATTTGCAATTTCACAATTGAGATTAGATATGAGATGGCATCTAATTGAGAATAGTTTAAGCATCCCATTAAGTAATCAATTTTGCTCCCAATTTTAACCTCATTCACTCCCTCACCATGTTCTTACCTTTAACATTAAATTTTTATTAAAAACTGCTATAGTTTGCAATTGAAGAGCATTAACAACATTCAAAATTATGAATTTCCTTTTTCCAACTCTAGGCAGGCTGAATTGGCAACTAAATCTCAGCTCCAAGGGCCCAAAGGAGATAAGCCCAAAGTAAGAAAGGACTTAGACACTTGGCTGATAATCTTCCAAGGATTATTCCAACTTCAAATAAGAACCCAAGTCCCACTTCCATTAGACTTTTTTTTTTCATTTTTTCCTAATAGAAGAGAAGTAGGATTTAAGAAGCGAAAAAAGAATAGGGAGATTAAAGCCCAAAAACTCTAATTCTTTGGATTTTAACTTTAACCACTAGATCAATGCCTTTTCAGCTCACTTCCATTAAGACATACCACTTCTATTTGAACCGCGCTGCATTTTACGACATACCACTTCTTTTCTTTTCTTTTCTTTTTTTTTTTTTGCTTTAAGGGAAGAGATTACAGTCTCTAGACCAAAATAAATCTCAGAGTAGCACCTCCAATGATATCTGCAGCGAGCTTGTGCTTCAAGTCTTCCGGTGGTTCTTCTATACTTTCTTGGACCATTTGAGATCTCACGCTTTCCTTAGCAAACCAATTTGCGCTCTTATTTCCTTCCTACCATCCATGATTCAACTTACAGCTCCAATTCCTTTGGATCAGCTCCTGTATCTACTTAATCAAATTGTAATGTGGGGGCATACCACTTCTATTTACAGTCAAGTCCTTTCTACACGTTTATGTCAAAAAATAAATAAAAGTTTTGAACCGTGTTGCATTTCTGATTTAACCTGCTAACTGTATTGAATTCCGAATTTGGTCGCTTTACTTCTTCCTCGGAAAAAAATTGGTGGAATTAGGAATGGGGGATGCGTCTACAATGCAGAAATAATTCTGATATTTGTTGTGGTAGAAATTTAGTTTGAACCATAAAGTGGACTTGTGTGTGATTTGGCTGATGGATCGTACTTACAAGAAGTGAGACAATTTAAGATGTAGTTATTGGATATCGGTTATAGAAGTAAAAGCCTTCATTTGACCAACCAAAAAAAATGATAAATTATTTGAAGGGTGAAAAATGAATCTAACATATAAGGACACGTATGGTTGCTGACATCAAGTCTTATTAGTCTTATGAAAAGTCTTACGCTTGTCGACATAGAAGAGTCTTGTGATAATGGTGTGGCGGGTGAGGCAATCCAACACCATCTACTTGAGTTCATCCATTGAAAGAGGTTGTGGAGAAAACTATCCATCAAGTAAGCATAAAGGCGGCGACAATAGTAGTAGCAGAGAGATACAAATCCAAGAGAAAGCTGAAAATTATGAGGAGATGGAGGATCGACTCAACTATTTTGAAAGATGCACATTTGAGATAAAGAAAAGTCAGAAACAACTTATGGACGTCATGGTGGGTTTATCCAAGTCCCTGAATTATCTAGAGTCTGAGTCTGGGATAATGAAGGAGCTGCAAAGAATTAGTGCGGGCTACTGTGATGGTTGTGCAATTCACTATAGAGCAGAGAATGCTGAGTGGAAAGTGAGCAGGAAATCAAAAATAGGATATGATTTCACTATGTTGAAAAAAATATAATCACATTCCTAGCACACCAGTACAATCCATGAAGCAAATGATGGTTAAGAGTGGGGGAAAAAGAGAGAGTCATACAGTTATCAGCGTTGAAAAAGGTAACAACTTTGGTGACCTTATGGCCTCCTCAACTAAAGAGTACAACTCTCGAAAGACAAAGTAGGGGACTATTAGTGTCCAGGAGAATGAACCCATAAGAAAGATCTCGAAAAAATCACCCGAAATTGGTGAGCTAGATTCGGAGATTTCATCAAACTGAACAAACGAATACAAAGTCAAGAAACAAACACCTAGCAGGGCACATGAAAGAAAACCTAAAGGACTAGCAGGAAGGTTATCAGTATATACCCAAAGAAGGAATGAAGCACGAAGAAGAGCGGAAGGAGCTTTAGAGGTAAGAAACTTGATATTGAATAATGTGAATTAAATTGCTCATCCATAATAGTAAAACGAGACACTCATATGCAAACTTTAACCTTTGTTTTGAGCTTTCTAGACAATAAGAGGAGAGAGAGTTGATAATTGCAAAACTGCTAGTGTTGTGGTTCATGATTTTCTCATGAATATGACATTGCCGCTGGAGTAAGTGAAAGTTGCCTAAAATTATATTTAGAAACATATTGCCCGTGTGGTATTGATACGCATACATATATAGCTGACTAAAAAAAAACACGTGCAGGCAGGCCGTCGTTACAATTAGAGGCCAAGTAGCTAACCGAGAGCATATTCTTTGTTTGTTGCCTTGTATGTGTGTCGAAACTGAGGTAAATCTCACATAATTAAGTATATTTAACACAAAATATTAATAGTGAAAAATTAGTATACTGACAATGTGTTCCTCTAGATTGTTAATTGTTACTTTGCTTTGCTCACGGCACGTGCAAGGAGAAATTCTGGGAATGCATCATATCGCGGGTGGTACATGTCGAGTTGGTCAGCGGTAAGTCTCTTAAGAACATAAATTGAGCTCAATGATCATTTCCGTAAGGTCCATTGCTTGGTAGAAGGAGTCAGCACCTCGTGTGATTTTGGATTTGGGCTAATATTTGCAATTGTTTGTTGAAGGAAATGGTGACAAAAAATGAGATGAGTTGTATATCTATTATCTAACTGAGGACAAAGTTGGTGGCTTGATTATAGAGTGTGAGAAGGTAAGAAGTTTCATTAGTTATTAATGAATGGGATATATTAAAAATATGGGATTAGTAATTTCATTCATTGTTGATATTTGTAGATTTGAATACCACTGAATTGGGATGGAAAACACTGGTGTTTGGCAGTCATTTACTTGAAGAAGAATAAGGTTATGATATTCAACCCATATCCTGACGAAGATTTCAATGAATTGCGGTTGATGAATGCAAAGATGGTGGCAAGAAATGAAAAGTCTTACATGATATATTTCATCAATGTATGATATTTGATGTGCGTAGAATGAAGAGTTTAAAATGATTCAGAGCTACTGGTATTGTCATCTTTTGTAGTGTTAAAAAATTAGTGGTGCACTATATATAAGGATCGAAGACAATCTAAGAGGGGAGATGAATTAGGTGGTTTAAAAAACTTGCCAAGATATGAATCACCTTTTTCAGTATTTGTCCTCTTTTTCTAAACGACCACACAATCGAGCAATAGAAGAGAAAGCACAAGTGCTTGTGAGTAGAAGAGATGAACAGTTTATATATTAAAACAGTAAGTAAAAGGGGATAGAATACCAAACCAAATGTCAAACTCCTCTTGAGTTTGGATATCACTTTATACAGCAAGTTTTTTCAAGCCGATCAACTTACAATCAATCTTTTGTGTACAAGGGCAGGATCACTTCCTCCTTGCCCCAAGCCATACTTGGTCAAGCAATGAAGTTTTACAATCACTCGGATAACCTTCATAAAACTACACTATTGAAGTAGTTGACTCACACTAGAAAAGCTTATTGAAAGTTACACAACTAAGAGTACAAATCTTCTTTTTGAAGAGTATTCTCACACTTGAATCACTCTTGATTGATGTAGTCTCAATGTGTAAAATCCCTTTGAAGTGGTTGACTTTGTTCTATTTATATGGAACCAAGAAGTTCCTCAATTAATGCTTCCAATGGATAGAAGGTAACTGAAGAGTCAACTAGCCGTTGGTAGTGTTGGACGTTTGGTAGATCAACTTCTTGCGTCCGAACGTAGGCAGTGAGTTCAAGAAATCCTCTTGAATTATATCGGACGTCTGGTACCTTTAATGTATGCGTCCGAAGGTAGGAGGTGAAACTGGGAGTTCTTCTTTAATTCTTTTCGAACGTCCAATCCCTCCAAGGTTTTGCGTCCGAAGTGGCACAACTCTTGTCGGACGTCCGGTGCTTTGAGGATGTGCGTCTGATCGAGGTCAGTGAGTTTAGAGAGAATGACTTAATATCTTCGGACGTTCGAGGGTGAGGTTCTTCATTCGTTCGAAGTTGTGCAAAGGTTGTCGGACGTCCGATCCAGTCTTCTTACGCATCCGACAGCAGTTTCAGCATCCTTTGTGCTTTAATCTTTGAATCTTTTTTGCTCCATTTTTTAAAGAGTCTTTTTGAGAGAACATTAGTAATCATCCATTTATTTTGTAATCATCAAAAGCTATGGACTGAGATAAACAATCTCCTCCTTTTTGATGATGACAAAACAATGGATCAAGGAAAATAAAATTGGGACACAACTCTCCCTTACTTGATGCAGTCCTCTCACAAAAGATTGGGCACAACTCCCCCTTAGAATGACTCCCCCTTACTTATACATCCATTTCTCCCCCTTTTTGTCATCATTTAAAACAACCAGAATCTGATCATCAATATTAGAGTCCAGTATTCAATATTAGCATTCAAGACTACCAAGCTAAAAACACAGCATCAGCAATTTTTTTGGCAATTGTTAACAACAGAAATTAGCAATCACTTATCCAGTTAATACTATCATCAATGCTATCAACAGCAGCAATATTGGCAACAGTCAGCAATAATCAACAGCGGTCATTATCAGAATTTTAAGGCTAAACAGAGTTAAACAACATTCATCCAAAATAGAGAGATAACACAAACGATGCCAAAGTAGAATCCTTAGTATAGAACACAGACTGTTTATAATGTAAAAGATGCCAAAAGTTTAGAAGTGCCAAAATGAAGTGCATTTGCCTAGAGGTGCGTAAAAGGTGATCTTGAAGGATCTAGGCATTCTCCTTGTTAGGCGAAAGAAGGATCTTCTTCCTCTTCAGTGTCCTCATCATCATCATCATTATCCTCTTCAGTCTCTGCTTCAGTTGCTAGAGCTTTTCCTTTATTCTGTGACTGAGAACTGGAGGCACGGTGCTCTGGGTAGTTTCAGTAGTGGGCTCAGTTCTGAGCTCCTTTTGGTATGCATTTTTATTTTCTTGAGGAATTGGAGGCATAAGCAGATTCCTTTTAGCAATGAAGGTGTTTGTTGATCGGATGTCATGGTCATCATCAGGCCATCTTCAAGAAGTAGGACGTGTTGTTTGAGGTTCTCAAGCAGAGAGATGACTTCAAAGTTGGATGAAGAAGACTTGGTGGCTGACTTTCTAGGATGGATGGTGAAGGGTGACACATATATGGACTGATCACGAGGGGTCATAGGGGTAACAAGAGTTTCATGAAAGTTCTTTCTCCTAGACTTTGAAACAGTTTCCTTGTAACACCAATGCCCCTAAAAAAATTTAAGATTTTTCCTTTCAAAATAAGCCTTGAAGAAAACAGTTGATGCACCCTGTTTTGGAGATTTTCCAATAAAGGGGATTTGAAAGTGAGCAAAAATAGGAGTTAAAAATTTTTTATGGGAAAGTTTCCTACAACTATCAGTGCTTATTTTGAGCAAAAACTGGCACATGACAAAGTCAGAATCAATTTTGATTTTTTCAAAAAAGTAGTAGAACATATAAAGTTCCATTTTGTTGGTTTCAATCCTGTGACCATCAGTAGGCACCAACAGATTTAAAATTATGAAAAAAATGATCAGATTTTGAGGATTGAGATCTTCCAATCTAACCTCAGAAGGAGTATTGAAATGGGTTTGAAAATAGGTCATCAATTTTGCAACATAAAAGTGATAGTAGGCAGAAGAAAATTCTTTGTATGAAAAGAAGTTTGCAATTTTTTTTTTATAACCATCTTCAATTTTGGTTTCCAAAACAATGTTGACAATGTCAGGATTCAGTTCTATGTTAACACAGTTGACACGTGAGATGAGATCAGTATGTGACTTGCCCTACCTAAGGTTGGCAAAAAATTGATGAAACATGTCAGGATAGTATGTGTTTGGAATGGTCAGAAGACGGGTCCATTTTTGGAATTCAAAAAGGTTGAGAACAAGTTCAATGTCAAATTTATGGAATTCGTGGGGGATAATGGTCCTCTGAATGATGAAACCTTTCTGTGAGATCCATTCGAACCTCTCCCTGGCATCATCAACAATGAACTTGGGCAAGGGAGTGGTTTCCTCTGCAGTTTGAGCCTCAGGTTGCTCATTTGCAGGACGCTTTCTTTTTCCAGTGCAATGAGTAGTTGGCACAGTACTCTGGACACCAGATCTCGTCCTTGGTGACTTCCTGGTAGATGGTTCAGCAGTTTGCTGTTCCTCAACATTTTTTTCTGCATCCTGCTGTTCCCCTGAAGGATCAGCAGTTTTCCTTTCCTTGGGTTAAGCAATGCTCTTCCTTTTGGTGGTCCTATTTTCCTTCCTGGGTGATTTCATGACGATTATATCTTCATTGGTGGGTTGCTCCAGTTCCTCTTCATTGCCACTGACTGGATGCTCTTCAGATTGTTGTTCCTCCATCTGCTCATCAGTTGATTCAACAGATGGTTCTGTGGTTTGAACAGTCTGCATTTTTTTTGCAGACTGCTTCGTTTTTCCACCACGATTTCCAGTTCTCTTTTTGGGTGACTTGATGGAAGGTTTGACAACTTGAACATCTTCATCCTCTTCATCTCTAAGGCTAAAGATGCGTCCGGCACTCACAGACCCTCCTCTAATCCTCACCATGAGTGCAATGCAGTGTATTTTTTATGTGGTGTGTAATGCAAATAAGTGTCAAAGAATTTGAAAGTGCAGTATGAACTACAATGGATGTTAGAATTCGTCCACAGAGAGTAAATTTGGGTGGTTAGAGTTTGGGGTTAGAATTAGGATTTATAGTGCAGTTGGAAGTTGGGAGAAGTTATGATGTGCAATTAACTCGGAATAGCTATGTAATTGTGACGGTCAGAGTGATTACTTGGAAATTGTTCCGAAGAGAGATGAATTTGAATTTTGAAATTCAAAAAATATGAAGGGTTGCATCCGAGACGAGGGGTGAGGATGAACTGAATGACACAGAGGACTTCCTTATAAGATGCAATTTTTGAGTGTCGGACGGCCGAATGAAGTAAAACATCCGACATGACCGTCCGAACCAGAATTTTCTGAAAAAAATGATCAAGAACACTGTCGGACGTCTGTTCTAGCACATCGGACGTCCGATAAAGAATGACCTGAGAATTTTTAGAGTATTTTTTCTGAAATGTCCAATTTTGTTCTCAAAGACACAAATTGATCCAGTGGTAAGACTTTTGTGAGAATATCAGCAATTTGATCTTTTGAACAGACATATTGAGCACAAATTTCACCCTTATGGATAAGATCGCGAATGAAATGATGCTTTATGTCTATGTGTTTTGTTCTAGAATGTTGGATGAAATTTTTTATCAAATTTATTGCACTAGTGTTATCACAATACATAGGCACATAATCATACATCAATCCAAAATCATTCAATGTGTTTTTCATCCACAATAATGGAGCACAACAAGCACTGACATCAATATATTCTGCTTTAGTTGTAGACAGAAAAATAGCATTTTGCTTCTTACTACACCAAGATACTCAGTATTTTTCAAGAAAGGTACATATACCAGTTGTACTTTTTCTATCTACCCTACACCCGTCGAAGTCAGCATTCGAGAATCCATATAAAGGAAATTCAAGACACTTAGAATACCATAAGTCAAAATTCACAGTTCCTTTTAGATATCTAAGAATTCTTTTTACCTCATTTAAGTGAGATTCCTTTGGACAGGACTGAAAGCGAGCACACAAGCATATAACAAATTTGATATCAGGTCTACTAGCATTTAAGTAAAGCAAGCTACCAATCATACCTCTATACTTTTTTTCATCAATTTTTGTACCTTCTTCATCCTTGTCAAGCTTAGTAGAGGTGCACATGAGTGTTCCAACTTACTTTGAATCTTCCATTCCAAATCTTTTGAGCAGCTCCTTAGTGTATTTTGCTTGATTAATGAATGTTCCTCCTTGGGTTTGAACCACTTGAAATCCAAGGAAGAAATTTAATTCTCCCATCATACTCATCTCAAACTCTTTTTGCATTATTGTGGAGAAATCCTTGCACAAACTCTCATTAGTAGCACCAAATATAATGTCATCTATATATATTTGCACAATTAACAGATCATGTGTACTTTGTTTAGTGAAAAGAGTGGTATCTACAATTCCTCTTTTAAAATCATTTTCAATCAAAAAATCACTTAAACGTTCATACCAAGCCCTTGGACCTTGTTTTAATTCATACAAAGCTTTTGAGAGTTTAAACACATGATTAGGATAAATCTCATTTTCAAAATCAGAAGGTTGATCAACATATACTTCTTGATCAATAAAGCCATTTAGAAAGGCACTTTTTACATCCATTTGAAATAGTTTGAAATTCTTGAAACATGCAAAAGCCAAAAACATTCTAATTGAATCTAACCTAGCTACGGGTGCAAATGTTTCATCAAAGTATATTCCTTTTTCTTGAGCATATCTCTTGGCTACAAGTCTGGCCTTATTTCTAATAACCTCACATTTGTCATTCATTTTGTTTCTAAAAACCTATTTCATGTCAATGATAGGATGATTTTGAGATCTTTCAACCAATGACCAAACCATGTTCATTTCAAATTGATTTAGCCCATCTTCCATAGTTAAAATTCAGTTCTCATCTTTCAAGGCATCAATAACATTCTTGGGTTTGAAATGTGAGACTAATGCAAAATTATCCATCAATTGTTTAGAGGAGGAACGTGTTCTGATCTTTTCTGATGGATCACCAATGATGAGCTCCTTAGGTGGTTTTGAGCAAATTTTCAGGCTCTTGGAAGATCGTTAGATGTACTTACATCTTTGTCACTGTCTTCCGGTGCTGGAATGTCTTGAGAATCATCTTCTTTTGAGTCATTTTCTGGTGAAACAATGTCTTGGTCATTGATTGAGAGTTTTTTTAGTTCTTCTCGAACACCTGCATCATCATCTTCACCATTACTTTAGAAAATATCACCATTAAATTCATCAAAAGTAATGTGTATAGCTTCTTCAATAATCAGTGTCCTTCGATTGTAAATTCTAAAACCTCTCTTATTCTCACAATACCCCAAGAAAATTTCTTCATCAGATTTTTTATCAAACTTACCAAGATATTCCTTGATGTTCAAAATGAAACATTTGCAATCAAAAACTTTGAAGTATCCAATAACAGGTTTATTATCAAACATCAACTCATAAAAGGTTTTGTTCAAGATTGATTTTAAAAGGATTCTATTCATAGTGTAGCAGGCTGTATTTATAGTTTCAACCTAAAAATATTTTGGTAAGTTGCACTCACTTAACATGGTTCTAGCAGCCTCTTGAAGTGTTCTATTCTTCCTCTCAACAACCCCATTTTGTTGGGGAACTCTTGCAATTGAAAATTCATGTGTAATGCCATTGTTATCGCAAAATTCTGGAATGCCACAAAAATGAAATTCTGTGCCATTGTCATTTCTGATCTTGATGATTTTTAACCCAATTAGATTTTGAATCTTAGCAAATAATGAAACAAAGTTTTTGAAAACATCATCTTTGTGTGCAAGAAACATCACCCAAGTGTATTTAGAATAATCATCAACAACAACAAGGCAATAGTTTTTGCCACCTAAACTAGTGGTTTGTGTGGGACCGAATAAGTCAAGATGTAAAAGTTCCAAAGATTTTGTGGTAGAAACACATTTCTTGGGTTTAAAAGAAACATTGACTTATTTTTCAAATTGACAAGCATCACAGATTTTATTCTTTTCAATTTTGATTTTTGGCAATCCTCTAACCAGTTCCTTTTTGAAAATCTCTTTTAGCAAATCAATATTAAAATGACAAAACCTTCTATGCCACAACCAAGTGTCTTCATTTGCAACTTTAAGATATTTAAAACTAGAAGAATCAACATTTTTTAGAATTACTACATAAATGTCATTAACTCTTTTTCTTTTGAAGATAGTGTTGAACTTTAAATCAAGAATAAGACATTCATGCTTTTTAAATAACACAAACAGATTTCTATCACATAATTGACTAACACTTAATAAGTTATATCTCAGATTATCAACTAAAAGAATATTATGAATAAAGGTTTGACCATTCTTACTAATATCAACAACTCCAACAGTTTTGACTTTGTTATCATCTCCAAAAGTTACCTTTTCACTTGCTTTTGGTTTGAGTTTGATGAATTGTGATGGATCACCAGTCATATATCTTGAGCATCTACTATCTATGAACCATTTTAATTCATTGATAATATTTATCAAGTTCGCCTACACAAAAATTCACATGATAATATTTGGTACCCTTTACTTTTTGGGTCCTTGAGAGTTAGCATTATATTTAACTATTCACATGCATTTCATACCATTTATCATATTCTTCCTCACATAACAATTACTCTTCATATGACCAATCTGACAACAAAAACTGCACATAGTCAGTGAGTTACTTGCATGGACAGGTTTAATAAATCTGATTTGTGTGATACCCCGAAAATTAGGAGTTTATTTGTAAAGAAAATACTAAAGTGTATATTTTTGGGTTTAATTTAAAACCTTATTTCTTTTTTTAAAAGATTAGAAACCCTAAAATTTTAATCAAAAATCCTAATTTACTTGTGACCAACCGGTTTTCTTAAATCCCTCATATTTTAATTGAAACCCTAATTTTAATCACTGGAATTGTAAAATTCCTCACATTTTTTTCTTAAAAATGCCTTTTATTTGAAAATTATTCATTTACTATGGCCCTACGACCCAATCATTCCTCAATAGGTGCAAATGAACCTAGGAAGTAGGGTTTCACTTTTCGTTTCCAAGTTAAGAGCGAATTAGGGCTTCACGTTTTTCCGTAGTATGATTATTCGGTACGGAGTGAGGATTAAATTTGATAGGTAAAAGTGACTTTTGGATGAGGAAATACTATATGACTAGAAGTGATAATAATAAGATAGTGATTATAAGCTAAAAATCCTAGTATACACGATTTAAGAGAAATCGCGTCAAATCGATGGATACCGCGCACTACCAATTGAACGCACCACTTGACCACCACTTTCTTACCACATGAACTCATTAATACTTGAGCAAAATATTTCCTTATTTCCAGCTAGCTTTGACCGAAATTTTGGGGCTGAAATTGCAAGAAAGAAAAAGAAATTTTGCTTGGTAATTGGTGGTGACAAGTGTCACACCATTAAGGGTCTTGACCAAGACCAATTGTCCAATCTTCTTATCACCTTGGAGCTGCACTTCTTCTTCATTTTTTCTGTTGTGTGGCCGAGAGAGAGGGAGAGAAAAACCCAAGTGAGAGCTGCCATTTTTATCTTGAGTTTGTGAGTGTTAAGTGAGCAACTAAAATTCTAAACCAATTAAAGAGTGAGTTGTGAGCTTGAGAAGCTAGGGGAACCAAGAATTTCAAGAGGAGGTGAAGTATCACTCTTACAAGCTTCATTTGTTGAGGTACAAGGCTAAACCATGGCTTTGGTTCTTTTATTTTTGGTTTAAGTTGTTATATAATGCTTGTTTTGGTGGGATTAGTGGTGATACAAGTTGTTATGATGATTTAAAGGTGATTTATGTGAGTTAGGGTTTGAGGTATTTGCTACCTATCCTTGCTATATGGATGATGTATGTTGTATTTAAGCTTATATAAGTGGTTGTGGTGATGATTGGAGCAAGAAATCAAGAAAGGTTACATTGAATCCCAAAATTTCAGGTTTCTGGAAAATTTCAGCTCTATTCTGTCCGGTTTTATTGCACCATGTTAGAGGCCAAATTAGGCTTGGTATAAAACATAAAAGTTGTATAGAATGGTATTTTATAGGTGCCTACAAAATTTCAACTCAATCGGAGCAACGTAACCTGTGAAAAGACCAAAATACCCTCACTATTTTAGGATGTTTCCAGTGTTCCATTTTAGTCAGTTCATCCAGTTTATCATGTTTATTCACTAGGATTCGTGCTGATTTAGCCATTTACCAAAACATGAAAGTTTTAGTACTCTGTCTTAGTTTTTCAACACCTACAAGAACACCTTAAACGGACCCTGGTAGCCTGAGATATGACCATTCTAGTGCAGTGCGGTTAATTAGCCGTATAGTTGGAAGTTGGCTCTGTAAATTGGGAATTTGATCAGGTTACACTGGAAATTTGACTAAGTGACCTTCATGGAAGTTGTAGGAGTTCGTCTTAGCTTCAAAATGGTATAATTTACACACAAATCCGATAAGCGTAGCCTCAAATATGTTCTTTCCGTAAAAACCCGTCAATTCTGTCTCTTGTTAACTTCATTTCCGCATTTGTTATTAGTTGATTTATGTCCTTGTATTGTCTTGAGCCTATGGAACGGCTATTGAAATGCATTTGTGTTGTGTATAAACTGGGGCTTGAATGAGAAAAATAATGAAGCCATAAATGGCTGGAAAATATGTAAATACAAAGGGCATGCTGCCCAAATTTTCGCTCAAGGACTAATTTTCTATTTGAACTTGTATATTTTCGTTTGGCAAATACTATGACCGTTTTTCCATATTAAAACACAGTCCTTCTTCAATTGAAAACTCCAAATGTTTGCTTACTCTTACCAAATAAAGAGAAGTGGTTTAGGGTTTTTTTTTTGGGTACTTTGTTCTCTTTTTTACATGAATTTCATTAAGACCTTTAGTTTGTAAAATCTACTTGAATATGAGATGATTTTGAACCATATAAACGATTCCGAAACCAGTATTTCTTAGCCTATCTAGTTGGATTCCGACTTGTCTTTGGTTCAAGTGTTTTCATTGGAAAATTTTATAATCCTTTGAGTTTGGTTTTACATTTGGTCTATGAAACCCTAATTATTTTGTCTACGGGTCTAAATGTCCTCGTTTCACTTTAAATACCTAATTGTTTATGCTAGATGAGTTGTAATATTCTGTTTCGTTAAATTTAGGTTTTCTCGGTGACTAAGGATAATATCCGAAAGGATTTTGCAAGTTGCTTTGCGTACATAGGTGAGTATTCCTTGTTTGCTATATTATTCTTGATTCCATGACTTGTGTTATTGTTTTATAACGTGTTAAGTACTTTCAATGATTTTCAAAACAAGTTTTCTGGGCGAGTGTGTACTTCATCGCACTCAACCTAAATACGTATGAACTTTTCAATGATTTAATGATTGAACGAACAATTAGTTGTGCATGAATGTAAGCCTTCTGACTGAACTGGGCCCTGCCCTTCGTTACCGATCGACTCGAGTCAGAAGTGGACTCGGTCGGGCGATATGGTGACCCTGAGTGTGAACGTCGGTATACTCGAGTATTACCTTGTAGTCCGGACAACGTCCGGATGGGTGGAGTCTGGCCAACGGCCGGGAAGGGGGTGAATGAACGAATGAAAGAACAAACGAGGGATTTTACGTACAAAAATGCATTTTCAAATGATTGGAGGAATAAGGGGAACGACAGGAGAACGAACGAACGAATAAATGGCTCCCTGTGAGCTCATATCCTTTTAATGAATGGTATTATTGCTTTATATTGTCATGTTTCTTGCATTACTTGTCATTTATGGTTAATACATGAGCTTTATTGTTTGATTATGTGTTTGGAACCTCACTGAGCTATTAGTTCACCCCTTTAGTTTGTTTTCCTTAACAGGGGAAGGCAAGCAAGGACGAGAGCTCGGTTTAGACTAGCCTAGACTAGTTTCTGATTTTGTAATGGTTCTCGCCCTAGTGCTTGGCACGGGTTGGATGTGTGCTGAACTGAGAACCTTTGTATATTCGATATTTGTACTCTCTTTTGAGATAGTAATGTACATAAGTTTTACGTTAGGTTATGGATTGTCGTTATATTTATTCTTGGGATTTATTTCGATTTTAATTGAGAACTGAAGTGAGCGACTAAGTCCCGACGAGAGTTGGGCAGGCGATCCGCCGAACCCTTTGGTTCGCCTTAGGGGGAGGTGGGGCCGTCACAATTTGCCTTCTCTTATAAATAGTAAACTTATTTGCACTAAAATTCAGCCTATTCTCATGAATGCCAAAATGAGGCTTTGTGTCATTCCTTTGAAAGAAGTTTTGTTTCTTATGCTGAAGCAACTGATCAAGATCTTCCATTCTTTTTTTAAACTTCCTTGTTCATTTTTTAGCATGTCACAGAAGTTTGTTTTTCTGTCAAGTTCAGTACATAACTCAATTTTAGTCCTATTCAGGTTTTCATTTTCATTTTTCAGTTTCTTGTTTTGTTGAAATAGGTTTGCATTGTTTTGAATCGAAAAGTTGATCTTTTGCTTTAATTCCTTGTTTCTAATATAGGATTCTTTCAAACTGTTGTGTATTCTTTCCATAAAAGAATTAATATCATCATTAGATTCATTATCACTACCAGTTTGAGAGTTACAAGTTGTTACTTCTTCATCACCAATGGCCATGAAAGCCATTTGGGCAGATTCCTCTTCTTTTTCGACTTCATCGTCTGAGTTGCAGTCATTCCAAGTAATCTGGAAGTTGTTAACTTTTGGTTTTCGTTCAAATTTTCCTTCTTTCTTTTTCTTCATTGGACACTCATTCACGTAGTGTCCAGGTTGGCCACACTCGAAGCATTTGTCAGTTTGCTTCTTGTTGAACTTTTGCTTCCCTTTGTTTCGTGAGTTGTTGAACTAATTTGAGAATGAATTGCTAGGTTCTCCTTTTCTGAATTTCTTTTTGTTGAGAATCCTCTTGAAGTTTCTTGTGATGAGTGCAATATCACTGTCATCAACTTTCATATTGTCTCCATCCAAGGAGACTGAGTTATCTTCCTCTTGCGAGGCTTTTAGAGCAATGCTTTTTCTCAGCTTTGCATCTTCTTTCTCCTGCATTTTGGACTTGAGTTTCAACTCATAATAGGTTAGAGAATTTATGAGAGATTCAATAGGCATAGTATTTAGATATCTAGTTTCTTCAATGGCAGTCACCTTACTCTCCCAATCCTTAGATAAGGCGTTCAGAATTTTTCTGTTTTTCTCACCTAGAGAGTATTTCTTTTCCAGCACTTCTAAATCTTTAATAAGATCATTGAATTGGCAATACATCTTATCAACATTTTCATGAGATTCCATTTTAAAGGATTCATACTTAATGATCAGAATAGATTTCTTTTGTTCTCTCACATTCTCGCTCCCTTTATGGATTTCTCTAAATTTATCCCAAATCTCTTTTGTAGATCTATAGCTTTTGACTCTAATAGACTCATTTGAATCTAGAGCACTGTATAAAACATTCATGGTCTTGGCATTCAAGATGATATGGGCTCTATCATTACCAGTCAGCTCACTCCTTATTTTTTGTTTTGGTCTATTGGTAACTTCATCAACAGTAGAGGTATCATATGAGCCTTCATTGATAATAAACCATAACTCGATGTCAATAGATTGTAAGAAAATAATAATTCTTTCCTTCCAACTCACATAATTTGATCCATTGAATATTGGGGGTCTAGTGACGGATTGTCCTTCAAAGAACATGGCATTGTTGGTTGTCATTTTTATTCTAAAGTCGATTGAACTTAATCTCTAAGAGACCATGTTCTGATACCAATTGTAAGGATCGAAAACAATCTAAGAGAGGGTGAATTAGGTGGTTTAAAAAACTTGCTAAGATATAAATCACCTTTTTCAGTACTTGTTCTCTTTTTCTAAATGACCACACAATCGAGCAATAGAAGAGAAAGCGCAAGTGCTTGTGAGTAGAAGAGATGAACAGTTTATATATCAAAACAGTAAATAAAAAGGGATAGAATACCAAACCAAATGTCAAACTCCTCTTGAGTTTGGATATCACTTTATAGAGCAAGTTTCTTCAAGTTGATCAACTTACAACCAATCTTTTGTGTACAAGGGAATAATCACTTCCTCCTTACCCCAAGCCACACTTGGTCAAGCAATGAAGTTTTACAATTCTCGGATAACCCTCACAAATCTACACTATTGAAGTAGTAGACTCACACTAGAAAAGCTTATTGAAAGTTACACAACTAAGAGTACAAATCTTCTTTTTGAAGAGTATTCTCACACTTGAATCACTCTTGATTGATGTAGTCTCAATGTGCAAAATCTCTTTGAAGTGGTTGACTTTGTTCTATTTATATGGGTCCAAAAAGTTCCTCAATTAATACTTCCAACGGATAGAAAGTAGTTGAAGAGTCAACTAGCCGTTGGTAGTGTCGGACGCCCAGTAGATCAACTTCTTGCGTCCGAACGTAGGCAGTGAGTTCAAGAAATCCTCTTGAATTATATCTGACGTTCGGTACCTTCAATGTATGCGTCCGAAGGTAGGAGGTGAAACTAGGAGTTCTTCTTTAATTCTTTTCGGACATCCAATCCCCCCAAGACTTTGCGTCTGAAGTGTTGTAACTCTTGTCGAACGTCCGGTGCTTTGAGGATGTGCGTCCAATCGAGGTCAATGAGTTTAGAGAGAATGACTTAATATCTTCGGACGTCCGAGGGTGAGGTTCTTCATTCGTCCGAAGTTATACAAAGGTTGTCGGACATCCGATCCAGTCCTCTTGCGCGTCCGACAGCAGCTTCAGCATCCTTTGTGCTTTAATCTTTGAACCTGTTTTGCTCCATTTCTGAAAGAGTCTTTTTGAGAGAACATTAGCAATCATTCATTTGTTTTGTAATCATCAACAGTTACGGACTGAGATAAACACTATATATGGGATATAGGGAAAAATTTAGATTTGACTTCAATGACTTTGAGTACTCGAGTCCCAGTTGGTGCCCAAGGCAAATCAACAAGTAATTTGTTTATGTTTCTGTCTGGCTGAATAGTTTAAAACCTGATTTTTCAATCTGTGAATTGTTATATAACCTTTTTTGGCTGCACACGAACATTGGTAGGTGGGACTCTGCTATATTTGTGATAAAATACATGGAAGTATGTGATGAAATGAAAGAGAGGATCAAGATTGAGGTAAGTAGTTCACTCATTCATTAACTATGTCGAATTTTCTTGTGTGTCCATTTGATTTTTTGTTTAAATGGGATTTTTGCCTTTGGCTCGACTTAGATAATATCCAATCAAGCTAGGAGAAGCTGAGCAGCAATTGAACTATTTGTGGATGCATCCAATGAAGCTAGACAAACTTGCATTGATGAATTTGAAGGCCTTCAAGAGATATTCCGGCCATAGTGCATCCAAACTAGCTTCCTTGTGATAGTTTTCTTTTTGGTGATGAAATTGAAAGTCAAGAGCTTTGACGGGCATGAACATGTGGCAACTTTAGTGGAAGTAGGAATTTTTGTGAAGTTCAATTGGTTGGGAGTCATCTCCTACTTTTGTGAAGTTCAATTAGTTAGGAGTTATCATTAGAAGACAATGATGTGATTATCTAGTATGGGTTTGTCATGTGTTTTCCTTTTGAACCGCAAATCATTGTAAGGGGTTAATGATAGGGGTTATTAGCAATGTAGTAAGTCTAGTGATGTTTTTGAAACCCAAATTGAAATTGGACATTATGTTTTGTGACAACATTAATGTCTATATAACTGGTCATAGTAAAAAAAATTGAAAATAATTGTGACAACATTCAAATTAATTCCAATACAAGTTAGACAAAATGGAAGAATAAATGACTACAAGTAATGTGTTTTTATGTGAAAACAATTGTGAAAAGATTCAAATTAATCCTAGTATAGGTTAGATGAAATGGAAGACTATGACTACAAGTACTATGTGTTTACGTAATTAGTTATCATAATTTGTTTATTTTCATTTTCCACATGGACCACAACTACCATCTATTAAGTTTGACATACTCTAGTGACTTTGATAAGACCGAATTGGATGTCCAATGGTTGCCCACAATGGCATAAATACAAGTGCACCTGCAATCCTCATGATAAATTAAAAAAAATTACTGGACACCATTAATGTCTATATATAGCATTGTTGCGCCTAACACTCTCACACCATTCCAACTTTCATAGTGTAGCTCGAAAAAAATAATGGCCAATAGCTCTTCAAATTCAGCAACATCATTTGCAAAATATCTTGACCACTTATGCGAGTGCAAGATTGGCTTATGCCGAATTATGGTGGTGAGAAAGTCAGATGCAAATCGAGAGATGGCTTCTACCTAATGCAAATCAAGATTGGCACTACTATGTATTCCCGGGCGAAGTGGTAAGGTCAATCTATTAAGAAAAAGAGTTTATAGAAAATTAATGTTACAAAACCATCCTCCTTTTTGTCATATTGACTCAGTTTGGCTGTCTACCGCTGCCGACCATGGATAGGATGGTGTGATGAATATGTGAATGCCCTTGACACAGTGAAATCTAGTGGTCACCTTATTGCACCAACAATTGACGAATTGCATGGCCAAATTCGGGATAAGGTCATGCGAACAAGAGCTGAAATCGTGAAGATTAGGGTAATGATAAAGGAAGTAGTTGCTTCACAAACTTTGGTGAAGTATTCTATGTTTCTAGTTATATGTCTATGCCTTAATTTGTTAGCCAAGGTCTAGGATACGGAGTCCGATCATCTGTAAGACCAGCTTTTGGGTATTTTTTTGGTAGAGAAGCAAAAATTAGCTATTATCGATGTTTTTGGTTCTTTGTTTACGCTTTATGTTGTTGATCTGCTATAAGACCATTCTTTATCAGTTTTTCCTGTAATGCTTAGAAAGTATGGGATACTTTGCCTTGATTTTGATCTTTTATCTTGGGTTTGTTGTAATGCTTAAAAGGTTTGAAGTTGATTTACAAAAGAATTACCGGCCAAGCAAAAAGATAAGAATCTCAAAAGCAAGATAAGGTGCTGGCAAAGCAACCAATCAGAAGAAGATAAGGTGTCGGTAGAAAAAGCAAATGCAATTCAAATGAAAGTGTTGGCAATCAAATGAAGATGAAATTCAAATGAAGAAACCTCTATAAATAGAATTCAAACTCAGATGTAGAGGCATCGAGTGTTTTAGCCATTCCGTAAAATTCTCTAAAAGTCCTTATTTTCCTATTTTAAAAAATTTCCTCTGTACTCTCATTTCAATATTTCAATAAAATCCGAAGTTTGATTTTCATCTCAAAGGCTCAACAATTAAAAGCTTCCGCTTCAAAGGCTACTCTAATTTTCTGTAAGTTTTATTTATGCTTACTTATATTATCCTGGGTTGGTTCTGGTAGATATGGATCATCTTGTTATGAATTCCCCAATTCGTTGTTGGACTAAGATGATAACAACTCATTATAACAATTAAATCGGATAGTCAACTCCGACGGTTATAACTAATTAAGGGTCTAATCTAATTGTCGATTCCTTGGTGCTAGCTCATAAGATGACAGTAGATTTGGATCATCTCGTTATGAATTCTCTCAATTTGTTGTTGGACTAAGATGATAATAACTCATTATAGCAATTAATCAGATGGTGAATTCCAACGACTATAACTGCTTAGGCCTATTTATACAACTGTTAATTAGGACTACTTATATGATTGTTCATGGTCAACTAAGTCGAACATAGTTGATTAAAGTTACTAATATGATCTCATATACATCAATTAATTGTAATAACTTAAAGGCGTGTAATTATGACAAAAGTTAAAGCACGCCATTTGCCAAAATGGCAGAGCACGCCTTTGAGGCATTCACAAGCTATCAGATAATGCCTGAGTTTTGATAACAAATCTTCCTCCTGACCATTGGCATGCGGGCAATTTGGAAAGATCTTAATCATCAGAAGGTCTTACTTTTCGCGCCATTGCATTTATTTGGCGCCAACAGAAGGTCTTACTGAAGATATTATTAATTCCAAGAGGTCCCACAACGAATTATTTTGCCGGTAACATACCCCTATCTCTACCGGTTAAAAAGTTTGCTTGCTTGGCTCATCTGGTCCACCACTATCTATTTGTCACCTTTACGTTGGTTTTCGACATTAGTAGAATACATTTGTTTCTTCATTTAAGAAGAAACATTGTGCTGACCAAACCAGGAATGGGAATGCTAGAGTTTCCGAATTTAGGAATGCATTGTGCTGATCAAATTGTTGGCATCTCTATTTTTTGCACTTTATTTGCAATTCTTGTCACCAGGCGTTTTGTCTAGAGTATTAAAGCTACAGTGGTCACCATTGTCCAAAAGGCAAAGGAATTGATGTAACCGTTGTACAGCCATCAAAGTTATCAAAACAAGAAAAGTATGGAGAAATTAATAACTTTTTTATAAAAGGATCATTTCATTCAATAAATGTTTACTAATAGGAGAAAATACATTAAACAAATATTACATGAATACATATAGATTTGAAATCAATCGATATAAAAAATCTAGGAAATCAATATAAATAAATATAACATTGATGCTCCCACATATTTTTGATTCTATTGAATCGTTATAATCTAATATATCCATGCATATCTTCTAATAGTCACATCTGATTAAAACTGGTTCCAAAGAGAAAATTTACACCTGTCAATAATGAAGAAATTGTAGGTCTAAGAAACTAGATCTTAGATCAATGAAATCTCAAATTTCACAAAAAACTAAAACTAAAAAATTCTTACAAGAAAAAATCAAGGAGAGAATAAAACTCTCATTAGAACAATTTAAGAGAGAAAAACTCTCACTAGAACAATCTACAAGAAAAGAAACTCTCACTACAAGATCCTAATAGAGAAGAATCTCTCACTCAAAAATCATATGAGAGAATTTATTCAAATAAGAGAAATTAAAAACTAGAGAGAGTACTCCTTCCCATGGGAAAAGACTAGACTTGGTCTCAATTGAACATTGTTTGAGGCACAGGCTTGGACTAGATCATATATACCCAAGACAGAGAAAAAGAAGTCAAAATTTAGCTGTTTGTTCAAGTAGTTGGGCATTGAGTTTCTTCAAGGCATCTTTGTTGATGTGGGCTACAATTAAAGATGAAATGGCAAATTTTGAGAAGTGATTTTAAAGAAGTGCCGTAGGGGCCAAGCAGTAGTACAAGTATTAGCTGCATCGACATTCGAAACACATGCAATCAGGTGGATTGTGGAACAATGACTATGAAAAACCCACCAGAATTGGATTTTGCCATTTCCATAAGGAATATTTGTCAAATATTTCTAATTTGTCTATGTTGGTGGACTATTGGAATTAATTGAGTTCTCCCAAAACTCAGGAGGATAATACTTGGCCACTAGAAAAATTCAACTTTAGATTTTTAAATTTCAACTTTAGTTTGTGATACTTGGCCACTAGAAAAATTCTCATTCCTCGTACCAATGAATATGGGATGCCAACTCAAGTTCTGAAAAATGTAGTTAAGTGAATATGATATCATCCAATTTCCTTTATACAATTGAAATTGAAAATATTTGCATTTTTACATTGCACCTTTGGGACTTGGAGACATACAAGAGCAAATTAATTTTTGCACTTTCAATAAAACTAGAGTTAAGCCTTTGGAGATTTCAAAAACTGCATTGAATCTTTTTGACCTAACAGATGCTAATGATGTTATTTTGCGAATTCTAACAAACCCTTCGTCCTATCAATTTGTAATAAAAAATTACCTACCAATTAGGAGTAGTCGAGTAGTTGTCTAAGAAACAAAAATTTTATCAGTCATTTTACTATTGTCAACCAACCTACCATATTTAACATACGGGAAAATTAATTAAAAATGGCAAAAACTTAGAAATCCAATTAGAAGATTTGATTGCCACTAAAATCTACTTAAATCTTTGTCATTGTTATGTTATTCAAACAAGGTAATATAATTATTTATACTACATTATTCAAATAAGATAAGAGTACTTTTTCCTACGTTACGAATCACTTTGAACTAGTATTCCGCAAAAAATTCAAGTTGATGCTGAGAATTCAATCAAAACAATTGATCTTCTAATCCTAAATCTTCTATTTTACTCCTTCGATTTTTCTATCTACCAACCTATTTCCTACCTCAGTAGTTCTTTTCTAATTTTTGGTTGCTCTATGTTAATTTTGTGGAAAGCTATCATACTTAAATTACCAACACTTTGCTTTTCCAAGATTTCTTTTCAAGTAAAAATATTTTTTTGAATTCATGAACCATATCCTCTAATACAAGTGCTAACAGGAGTGGAAGTCCACAGTTTTGGTTCCTCGAAGAACTTAGCTTGCTTTGCCAATATATAAGCTGGCTTGTTACAAGTTCTCCTAACCCAAACAATATCAATAATCCTACCTAGAGACTTGTAATAAAAATCATCCAATAGAGCCCCAAGGTGTGACAAATTCCCCCTATTGCATTTAGCATCCTGATAATATTGATTCAATGATACAGTTGTTCAAAATTAGATGATTAAATAAGAGCACACGTTCAATTGCCGCCTTCAATTCGACCACGTCAAGAGAACGAAGGTCTTGAAACCTTTTGGATAATCTTGCTACAAATTTACCTTCATGATCCCTCACAATGACTCCAACTGCAAGTGCCTTCAAACGACAAAAAATCACCCCATCAAAGTTCACCTTAAAAGAGTCAGGACAAGGTACCTTCCACGAAGTCATCTCACAAACTCATTGGTGGTATTTGCTGTAGACTCATTTGCATACACACTTTTTATCCAATTCAAATAGTTAGACCCCCAAATCACAAGTTGCAAAGGGCTACCATTATGCATCTTTCCATTTCTACTACCCCAAATACCCCAAGAGAGAACCGTAAATGTCAAGAGTTGATCCTCCTTCAAGGAGAAAAAAAAAAGGCCTTCTTCAACCAACTAGCCGCCACTCGGAAGCCTGAGAGATTGTAAGACTCCTTCCATATGGCTCAGAGCTCAAACTTGCACTACATAAAGACACAAGAATAGAGTATGCAAGAGATCTTCTCGCTTTGCTAAGCAAAAGGGCAGGTCAAATAGCTGGATAGTATTGTGGTACTGATATCGTTAGGTGACATAATATAAAATAATAGTAGTTGACCTGAACATCCGATTTTCTTTCCTCTTGTGATAGTTTATAGCATTTTGCATCCATTTTTTTGTGAATTAAATAATGCATCCAAAAGTACATGTAACTTTTCCAGCTAAATCGATAAGATTGTCTTGTAAAATAGTAAGTTTTAAGTACTTAACAAATTTACTTTTTTAATATTAAATCTTACCATTTATGTAATGAATTTTACTATATTTTTTTGTCAAACTAACTCACTTTAGCAATAGGTAAGATTTCGAGGTATATCAGTAAGTTTGTCCAAAAAGTAGCAAATTTCAAAAGTTACATTTTTATTAGTAAAACTTACTATTTATCTAACAAAACTTACTATTATTTTGATTAAACTTACTAGTTTAGTTGTATGTAATTGCAAGTAAAATAGTAAGTTTGTGCAATAAAAAAGTAAATTTCAAAAATTACCATTTTATTAGCCAAATTTACCATTTATCTAACAAAACTTACTACTAACCTCATTAAACTTACTAATCTAGTTGTATGTAAGTTTTCAAGTAAAATCGTGAATTTGAACAATAAAGATGTAAGTTTTAGTCATCCATATAAGTTACCTTTTTAATGCACAAACTTTCTATTTATCTTCTAAAACTTACTATAATTGTAAAGAATTTACTAACCTAGCTTTAAGTAAGTTTCACAAATATATTGGTAAGTTTGTGCAATGAAGTAGTAAATTTGTAAAACTTACCAATTTACCATTTTATTTGTAAAACTTACCATTTTTCAACAAAAAACTTAGCATTATTTGAATTAAACTTACTAATTATAATTGTTGTAACTTTCTTAAGTAAAATGGTAAGTTTGTGAAATAAAGTAGTAAGTTTGGACAATTCACCAATTTACCATTTTTTTTTTGTAAAACTTACCATTTTTTAACAAAAAACTTACCATTATTTCAATTAAACTTGCTAATTATAATTGTTGTAACTTTCTTGAGTAAAATGGTAAGTTTGTGAAATAAAGTAGTAAGTTTGAACAATTCACCTATTTACCATTTTATTTGTAAAACTTACCATTTTTCAACAAAAACTTACTATTATTTGCATTAAACTTACTAATTATAAAATAGTAAGTTTCATTGGAGAAGTAGTAATGTTTGGTATTTAAAGAATAAATTTCATATCACACTTATAACTTACCAATTTCATTACCAAAGTCACCATATTACGACCTACATTGAATATTGAAAACCTAAATGAACAGTAGTGCAATTGTCGCTAAATATACCAATCTTGGATGTGAGGACCACTATTAATCGGCTGAACCAGTATTTTAATGTGAAATATTCACAAGTTATGGTAATGATCGGCACTGTAGCATTATCTACATATATCCTTGGAAGCAGACCCTCTAAAACTTTCAAACTCTTGTTACTTAATCATTTTGGTCACAATACATATATCACCTCACCATAGGCAATAAATAAAGGATTGTGCAGCAGTGACGACAAGTCAACTCACGAAATACTAAAATAATGGCAATTACCAGTAGTTGTCTAAGTTACCCACCTTTAGCGACAATTTTGGTCCTTTAGCGTCTTTTCTGATTCCATTAAAATAATGATTATAAATTCTGTGTAAGTTTTTTTAACTAAAATGGTAAGTTTGTTCACTAAACTAGTAACTTTAATCATTCATCAAATTTACTATTTTATTTGTAAAACTTACCATTATGTCAATTAATTAAACTTACTAATTATAATTGTTGTAACATTCTTAAGTAAAATGATAAGTTTGTGAAATAAAGTAGTAAGTTTGGACAATTCACTAATTTACTATTTTATTTGTAAAACTTACCATTTTTCAACAAAAACTTACCATTATTTGAATTAAACTTACTAATTATAATTGTTGTAACTACTTAAGTAAAATGGTAAGTTTGGACAAAATTCACCAATTTACCATTTTATTTGTAAAACTTACCATTTTTCAACAAAAAATTACTATTATTTGAATTAAACTTACTAATTATAAAGTAGTAAGTTTCGTTAGAGAACTAGTAACGTTCGGTATTTAAAGAGTAAATTTCATATCACACTTATAATTTACTAATTTTATTACCAAAGTTACCATATTACCACCTGATGTTACTTTAAATATTGGAAACCTAAATGAACAGTAGTGCAATTGTCGCTAAAAAAATACTAATCTTGGATGTGGGAACCACTATTAAACGGTTGTACCAGTAGTTTAATATAAAATATTCACAAGTTGTGGTAACGATTGGCAGTGTAGCATTATCGCAAATAGCCATCTACTCTTTGAGATTCAAGATTACTAGCATTGGGAAGAATATCCATACAACACCTCCAAAGGAAATGTTTGATCTTATTTGGTAAAGTAATTTGCCAAATAATCCTAAACAACTTCCTGTGCACTTCCTCAAAACTATAGCCATCTATCTCTCCTGTATTAAATACTATTTGAGTGCATTGCAACATGACAAGCACTCCTTACTATAAAGTATCCTTTTTTTTGTTATAATGCCAAATCCATTTGCCTTGCCTTGCAAATCAGCGTAATTGAATATTTACAAATTGACTCAGCTTCCCACAGCAAAATGATAGACTCAATCAACTCTGTGTCCCAAGCCTTCTGATTCTGTTGAATAAGAGAACTAACAATTGCATTTTCAAGCAAAGCTGCTGGTAATGAAACACCGCCATGAATGAAGCAGGCTGCGATAACCAGGGATCCTTCCAAATATGAATCGAATCCCCATTTACCGCACTTTTTCGACAACCTAAACCCAACATCTTACGTCCCTCCAAGTGAAAAAAGGTCTTGAACCTAACTTAGCCTTAAAAAAAGATTCATAAGGAAAACATTTTGCTTTATAAATCTTATGTAATAGTGAATTCTCTCTTACTAAAATTTGCCAAGCTTGTTTCGCAAGCATAGCCAAATTAAATGCCTTGAAATTACGAAAAACCCAACCCACCCTCCATTTTGGGTTTACAAACTTTTTTCCAAACCAACTAATGAATCCCATTTTTATTACCTAAACCCCACCAATATCTACTCATCATAGACTGCAATTCATTTAACATGTTATTCAACATTAAAAAACACGACATGGCATAGGCAGGTATGGCTTGAACAACTGCCATAAGTAAGATTTCTTTTCTTGCTACTGATAAATGTTGTTCCTTTCAGCTCTGGATCCGTTGCCACACTCGTTCTTTTAAGCAGTTGAAAACCTCGGCCTTCGACTGACTAACTACCACTGGCAATCCCAAGTACTTTGAATAAGTCTCCACTTCCGAAATTTCCAAGATTTGAGAAAGTCTCTCATTCTCCTCTATACTTGTACTTTTGCTAAATACTATTGTCGATTTCTCCAGATTGACTTATTAACTTGATACACAACCATAAATTGCTAGGATATCCCGTAAACATTTTGCCTCCTTTTCAGTAGATGAGATATAGCTGGAGCTTCATTGGCAACCTTAAAACTTGACAGCCTTCCACATCATGTCGCATCCTGCAACAAGATGGAGAAAAACTATGCACATATCAAAATGAGGTATGGAACAAGGGACCCCCTTGTCTCAAACCCCTCTTAGGTACTAAATTACCAAACTTCAAGCCATTCAAAGGGAAAGAAAATGAAACAGTAGAAATACAAGTATCAATTAATTCTATAAAACTTGAATGAAATCCTAAAGCAATAAGTAGTTTTTTTTTTTTTTTATCAAGAAAGTCCATTAAATCTAGTCATATGCCTTGCTCATATCGAGTTTGACAGACATAAGACCTTCTCATCCCAAGGATTTTGTTCTAAGATAACGATTCATCTCATAGGCAACAAGAACATTATCAGTGATTAAACAACCCGGGATAAAGGCGGATTGATATTTTGAAATGATAGAAGGAAGAACATTTAATTTATTAGCTAGCAAGAACTTTAGATGCCAACTTATAAGTCACATTACATAAAGTAATTGGATGGAATTGAGAAATATCAGACACAGATTGACACTCAGAAATTAAGACTATATGAGTATGATTAAGACTCTTATTGAAGTGACCATGATTTTAAAACGACAAAACATATTTTGACACAGCTGACCCACTACATACAAAAAATTTTGATAAAAAACAGGACTAAAACCATCTGACCCGGGAGATTTATAAGGAAGCATTTGACTCAAATCCTTAACAATCTCAGTCTAAGTATATGATTTAGTAAGCTTCTTGTCCATCTCATTAGTAACCTTGCATTGAACTCTCTCTAACACCAGTTGAATATCCTCCTCTGAAGGATGAGCGGAGAAAAATAATCTCTCCAAATGATCCATAACAATTCTTTCAATCTCTTCCTAATCTATACACTGATGTCCTGTATCATCTTTTAAACTTAAAATCTCATTCTTTTTATGTCTGGCACGCTTTAGAGTGAAAATATTTTGTATTACAATCTCCCATCCTCCTTAAGACAATGCTCTTTGCTATGCTGACTCCACATGATCTCCTCTTTATCAAACAACTAATCTAACTCCAATTCTAGTCTTCCAATTTCCCCTTTACTTGATCCGCAAGGGTATCTTGCATCAAGCTTTGGATTTTTTTATCTTAAAGAATCTGCTTCTTTGTTGATATTTTGCAAACTCAATTTTGCTCCACTTAATTAATCCTAATCTATAGTTTTGAATCTTATCTAACAAGTTCTCATGAGCATCAACTCGAGAGACACAATCCTATGTCTATTTAATAACTTCGGCACAGTCTCTCGATTTCATCCACATTGCTTCAAAATGAAACAATCGTTCCGTCTTCTAGAAAGGCCAGTTTTGTTTATCTTTAATTTTAACCAGAATCAAAACATGATCAGACTTGTTAGAAAATAAGTGTTCAACTGATGATGCAGAGAAAACCACCATCCAATCCATAGAAGCGCGTGTCCTAATAAGATGGCCCCTAACTATGTTTGGATTATTCCACCTATTACACCAAGTATGCTTATAACCTTTATACCCCAGATCATATAAACAATAATGCTCCAATGCTTCCATAAAAAAAGAAATCTACCACGGAAAGTATTGCTATTTTGTAGCAAATTCATGTGCAAATAACATTTTATTAAAATCTTTAACACATAATCCTAGTAAATTCACCTTACAGTTCAAGCTCTTAAATTGTTCCTAGGTGAGTTGTCTGCAAGATTCATCAGGTTTCTTATAAAACCAATAAATCTCCATCACCTCTGATTGTCTGAAAATGAGACAATTGCATCAATCCAACATCTTGAAAAACTAGCAATAGACATAAAAGCATCTTTATTTCATTAGAGCGCAATACCTCCAGACCTGCCATTTGCTGCTATTGCCAAACCATAAAGACTTAATTGTTCCTTCAAATGCTCAACAATAGTGATGTTACATTTTGTCTTTGAAAGAAAAAATAAATTAGGTTTGTAGCTCCTCACAAAGCAGCGAAGCTCACGAACTGTCTGGGAGTTCCCCAACCCGCAATAGTTCCAACTAAAGCAACTCCTTGATTTCGAGGGGGTTGGTAACATCCTCCGCTGATGTGTTCTGAAAAGTGGATGGAACATATTGATCAGATTCTCCATGACTTCTTTTTACCAATGGCATGTCCACAGTAGCCCTACTGTCATCGCTATATTCTTCAATTCTGCTCCTCTTAGAATCTAACACTGATTTCCAAGCTTTCTCAGAGAACTTATCCTAGGACAACAGATGCCACCTTTTCTTTTCACCTTGCTGTTGCAATACCAGCTTAGAGGCTGATTCTTAAAAGCCCTGGGTATCTTTTCTGTTTGTAGTACATCATCCATGCTGTTTCACTTGCACATCCAGCAGAAAAATATCATCAATTAAATCTTTCATTTTTTACTTTTCCAGAACAAAAGAAATAACACAATCTGTATTTTCTATTAAATTAACCAAGTCCTTATTTCCTTTATGAAGATGTAATCCATTTCGAACATTACCTCCTAAGGAAGAAGAGCACTCTATCCCACCACTCTTAAGCCCATATCATTTCTTTTACTAGGCCAAGATCAATTGGTAAGCCAGTTTCTCTCGTTTTGTCTTTGATCTCAACCAACCCCCTATATCCTCTCCCTAGCCTAACTCATGATCTGAGCCATCCTCATCCTTATTCTGATTCCTACTTCCACAATTTGAATTTGGATAAAAGCGCTCATCCCTTCTCAAATCTTTATCCTTTTGTTGTAGAAGGATATCCTTCTTTTTATTCGAGAATTGAACAGGATAAGATATGCCCCGGAAAAACTACCTGTCTACGTCATCCTCATGTAGTCCTTGAGAACGTGCATGCCCCACTCTCGGTCCAACTACCTTTTTCGGTGATCGCCTGTCTTCCATTACCAGAAATGACTTTGCAGTAACATTGCCACTTCCTGCTCTCAGCCAATGATTGTATTGCTGATCATGCTGATGAAAAATACCGTCATTTTCTTTAAAAACATAATTTCGCTCATCGTGTCCTAACCTACCACAATAGTAACAAAAAATTGGCATCTTCTCATACTTGAAGAAAATCTCACTTCCTCTTGAAAATGAATTCTTATTTTTCTACGAAGAGGCTTGGTAGCATCAATTTCCATTCAAATTCTTGAATATCTACCCCAAGAAACATCCACATCACTAGGATCCCATCTAATAAAATTACCCATTTTGTTATCAATCAATTGAGTAGTCTCCACACTCATCCTACTGAAAGGAATGTTGTATGCCTAAACCCAGAAACATTACCACATGAGTTGAATCTTAAATGGATGAACATCTCCATCATATTCAACAAGTAACACTAAATTATGATCAAAAGTCCATAGGACACCCTCCAAAATATGCCTTTTATCCCGTTCAATTGTAAATTGAAATAATGACAAATTATCTCCAATGGCTATACCTTTAAGTCTTCTTGGAATATCCCAAGCCTTAATGAGAGTTGAAATCATTGTCTAAACATTAACATGCTTCTGAGATAATATTTTTTCAAGAAGAAAAAGTGCTCCTGTTTGAACAATTTCCTCATTAATCATACCAATTTTCCTCATTGGTAATCTTTAAATTCTCCCACAACTGAACTCTTCCGCCATTAGTAATTTCCATAAACTGGGTATGAAAAGACTAAGAGACCAAGGAACTTAAGAAAAAGAACTAAAAAAAACAAAGAAACAAGCACCACACAATGTCGAAAAGAAAAGACTGATGTTAAGACTCAGAAAACACACTGATAGAAAACAATGAATACTAATACAAGAAAAGACCCAATAGAAATACTAGAAGAAAACAGGGACAAAAGGAGTGAGAGAGAATCATTATCCAAAGACAAAATCTAAAAGACTAAAGAACTCTCACCGTGGAGAGGAAAAACTTGCATGAGCAAGGAGTCAATTCACAGAGAGAACGAAACCCTAATGGGAAAAAGCCATCGTAGCTTTAGTTTTTAATTTCACCTTTGTATTCCTAATTGATATTTAACCTCTTAAGTAAAACTATTTATTAGCAACAAAACGAAAGAGATATTATATTTCTATAAATTATAGCAATAACTGGCAAATACATAGGAATAATAATACCAAGAGATGTTTACCCTAATCTGATCATGGCAGGTTTCTAGGACATTTTCTAGCAACTTACTAGCGTATGCTTATAAGATGCTTGTCTACAGGGCTAATGCAGATTAACTTCTATCTTTTTCTTGAATACTTCTCATGAATTCTACCTTGACACTTCCATATGATAGTCTCATATGCATGATTTTTTTTAATTCAAAACCATTAATTCCAATGACAGCCCAATATCATTGTTGCTTGGCATGCTAAACTTTGTACTAATAAATAGATTAAATTCATTCATGTAAAGTGAACCGTCTTTATTAACTAAATTAACTCCTAATGTAATGTTAGGTGGCATGTTACCAACAAATTTTCAAGCAACTTACAAGTTAATTCCTATAAATTTTAGAGAAGGCCAACCATCCTTATTATCTGAGCCAACCAATTCACTAATGAAAAATATGTTTATAGAAAAGTCCACCTAAAAATTGTGACTGTAAATCGCGATATTATTAACTATTAAGTGATAGACATAAATATGAAAATTTTTAAAATTAAGGAGATGAATTTTCTATGAATTTGTTTTTATCAATTACGTTGTATGTCATTGAGTATAGAATTTTCCTTCACGAAAGTTAGTACGGTTCAATTTATTCATAGCAAACCGCGTGAAGGAGTGACCTTAAAATTCTTTTTGTTACTTTTTGGGATGAACAATCAGCAACCCAACGCAGCTAAAGCCCAAAGATTAAGAAAAGGAAGCCCAATACGTAGAAACCCATTTCAGCCCAAACTTCAAAATTCCCACACTTACTCTTTCAAAAATGACTAGGGTTCTTATACAGTTGCCCCTTCACTGAAAAGATCTCGCCTTTCGTTGGGGTTTCTCTCATTTTCACACACTCACGCAGTAACAATGGCGCCGGCGAAGCAGAAGACGGCGAAGGTGAGCAGAAACCCCGATTTGATCAGGGGAGTGGGCAAGTTCTCACGCTCCAAGATGTACCACAAGAGAGGCCTTTGGGCTATTAAGGCCAAAAATGGCGGCACTTTTCCCTGCCATGAGAAAAAGCTGGAGGAGCCTGCGCCAGCAGCCGTGAAGCCGGTGAAGTTTTACCCCGCCGATGACGTGAAAAAGCCGCTAGCCAACAAGCGCAAGCCCAAGCCCACGAAGCTCAGGTAAGATAGGTGAATTTTTTTTTTAATTGATTGAGATGATTTTGGTTAATTTGAGGAAGTTTCGATTGATATATTTATTTATTTATTTTGGATTTTTTGGAACTAATGGTTTAGGGCAAGTATTACACCTGGGACCGTGTTGATAATTTTGGCTGGGAGGTTTAAGGGCAAAAGAGTTGTGTTCTTGAAGCAGCTTTCTTCTGGATTGCTTCTTGTTACTGGTGAGTTTTCTTCTATTGACGGAATCCATTTTTCTGTTTATTGGCTATAAATTATGTCTATTTTTTTTTTTTATGTGGGAGTGAAAATTGGTCGGAAATTTAGTAAATAGGGTAGTTCATTTATTTCTGATTCAGTTTGCAAAGGTAAGTCAAGATTGAAATGGAGATCTATCGAATGTATATTAATTTTTATCTGTTTGTTTGTGAAATAGGATAGACGAGTGGCTTGTGGGCTGAAACACTGAGCAATTAACTGATCTTGGAAAAGGGGGATTTGCTTGTTACAGTCACTTGGAGGGAAATTGGTGATTCATGAGTTTCAGTTATTGATTTGTATTTTGAATTTTGACAAAACATAAGGATTAGAGAAGATAGTGCTATTCCTCTACTGTGGTGATTTTGATGTGTAACATTAAAAGATAAATTTTCATTTTTAAAGTTTGGTTTGCTTTTGATGGAATTTATTGGGAAAGTTGTTTTATATTGTATTTATCAAGTTGTCTTAGTGTTGAAATTACAGCTTTCGGCTCAGTTGCTAATAGGAATCCACTGGGTTGCTACTGCACACTTTGTACAATAGCAAAATTTATTGGTGGTCTTGATTACATTAATCTTCACTTAGTTTGATAGATTTCTAGCAACCAAATAACTTTATGAGCACACTTTGTACAATAGCAAAATTTGTTTGCTATGTTGCATGGTTTCATTGTTCAATTTTGCTTAATCAAAGCTGAAGCAGCTATTGGATTCTCCTTCCCTTTTGTCAACTGATCATTTACTAATTTGTTGCATTACTTCTATAGGACCGTACAAGATTAATGGTGTTCCATTGAGGAGGGTCAATCAGGCATATGTCATTGGCACTTCAACTAAGGTTGACATATCTGGTGTAAGTGTGGACAAGTTTGATGATAAGTACTTTGCCAAGCAAGTCGAGAAGAAGAAGAAGAAAGGAGAGGGCGAGTTCTTTGAGGCTGAAAAAGAGGTCTTCTCATAAACTTGCAATTACTGTTACATTTAGCCTCTTCCACTTCTGCATCTGATTTTATTGATATACCAATCCCTTACTCTTTTTATATCGCGTGTTTGCACTTCAGGCGAAGAATGTGCTCCCGCAGGTTAAGAAGGATGACCAGAAAGCTGTGGACACACAGTTGATAAAAGCCATTGAAGGAGTTGAAGAGTTGAAGGCCTACTTGGCTGCAAGGTTTTCTCTCACGGCAGGCATGAAACCTCATGACCTAGTCTTTTAGAGGAATTGATGTGCTAGATTATTACTACTGATTTTGTTGTTTTTATTTTTTTTTATTTTGATCCCTTTGAGCTGTAGTTTTGCGGTTGTACTTCTTTTCGGTGGTAAACAAATTTTGCATTAGTTTATATTCTACCGCACAGTCGCATAGTTGGTTTTGTAGCTACAACTTGGAATTTAAAATGGTCAATTACTCCTTTCCTTTGTAATGTTGTAGACTTGAGTGCAAAATAGATGGGAAGTATAAAATAGCTGGGAATTTAAATGCAGGGAAACCCAAATTCATTCTCGACTTTTTGTGATTTTCTCCCCTAGCACTGACGGAAAACAGAAGAGGGCACTGAATAGAAAACAAGCTCGATCCACTATTATATATATCCAAGAAGAGACGTTTGATGACCTTCGGGTCAGGATCTTCGTTATGGCCAAGTGTAAAGCTTTAAGCATAGTCCGAAGTCCAAATTTCGACAATAAAGCCCAGATAAAGTGGTATTATTATTACTATTAATTGCACTTCACTTTTTATTTATCACTCTTGCTGTCATTTTTATCATATAGTTTTCATTTATTAGACTTCAATAAAACAAATGATAAGAATGCAACTAACAAAAAGTGAAGTGCAATTTACATATTCCCTTCAAAGAAAAAAAAACTATAATCCAACATTTTTCCAACAAACCTCGTTTCAATTAGTCTAGATGCTCACAAAGGAATCGAGTGCAGAATTTGCTATGTTACAGATACCCTATCCAAGTTCCAAAAAATAACCTAATTGAAACACAGGTACCATAGGGCATGTCCAATTCGACATCTGAGAAATTCCCACTCAGAGTTGCCTTCCAGGACCCTGTTAAGATGAATCCAAACAAATTTTAGACCCTTGAGTTGTAACTGCCATCATCATATTCGCAATGCCTATTGTAGATTTGACATATTCAGTGCTAACGCTCTTAAAAACACGTTAATATAAGAGGAAAGGAAACATGGACGATGTTGAGAGGCAGAGCATTCATTCACATTCACGAGAGGGAACTGTGTTGATTCAATGGGATGATTCCAGGATCAGGACGTACATAAATTACTAATTACGTACACCTACAGACGAATCAATACTACCCCAAAAATACTGCCATATTGTTGAAGCAGCTTTACAAAATGACTGGGCCAAAAGACAGCAGTTTCTCTAGTTCTTAGATTAGTCCTTATTCCTGGAAGTGCGATCCTTCCTGTGTCCACCAAGAATACGAGAAATCTGAAGACCTCTGCTGAATGCTTGGTTGAACAACATTCGGGTTTGGAATTCTGAAACAAATGGAAACCATGCCAGAAAAGCAACAGGAGTGAACAGAAGCAGACCCATTACAATCTCGTAAGTGCGAGCAAGTGTCCTGACCGACCCCCAGAATCCTGCTCTGTGAACAAGAGGCTTGCAGGCTTGTGCAATCTAGCAAGAGGAAGGTGAGAAGAAAACATAAATTTAAGCGCTCGCTCTCTCTATATACGTTCTAGCACAAAATATGATGACAAAAAGCATTATATGCAAAGCTCATAAAAGTTATATAATTTAGCTTTCGATAGTTACCACCTACCGATGACAGGCCAAGCCGGAACTTGCTTCATTAAGGACAAAATATATTTCATCTGATTATATCTTTTCCCCTCTTTACTTTTTAACCTTTCTTTTCATGCCTTGGAAACACATTAGAACCACTTAGAAAAAAGAGACATTCAACTGCTTTATTTTTTCCCCTTTTCACTTTTAAACCTTTCTTCATTTTAGAGATACATTAGAATCATTCAGATAAGACCAGTACCATGCGAGGCTGGCATAGTTGTAAAACTGTAACTGTGCTGACCAGGAGATCTCAAAAAGTTTACTTACAGGCAAACAATAAATAATACATTCTACCAAGAACAAAATAAAATAGAATAAAAGATATGGAGTGAAAGTGAGAAAAGTACAACTCACCAGAAGTAAACCCCACCCTGTAGGCATGAAGGCTAGAATGCAGACAACAATGTCTTGTGCAGTCATATGGGGTAGTGCGATTAAGGTTACCAAAATAGAGATAAATGTCAGGAAGATCAATCCCTTGATGAGCCGGAACATGAGCTGAAAATTGGCACTAAACCTTCGACGTCCAACAGAAATTGTCTGTAGCAAACATGGAAACAAAAAAAAATATGTAAAATAACAAGTATATGATAATCTCAATGAGCATAAGAAATCTTAGGGAGGTATAGAGGAAATTTTCTACTAATACACCAGAACTGGATAGTGGCATCAATCAGCATGCACAAGGTTTCAACTACATAAACCAATAATGGACATGGACTTAATTTTCTATTTCTTTGGAACCAAACGACATATTGTCAACTCGCTTCACAACAGAACAATGTCACTTACTATACAGCTACAGGAAAGCTAAGAAACTAAGTTGCAGTTAATCAAGGAACAAGCTTCACTTGGGCCATGAGATTAGCACAATATGGAAAACATCTCACCTTCATCACAAAAAGTACTAGCAAGATCACCAGCCAAGACATGCCATAAACCTGTGACCCAAGCGATAAATGTTGTCAACAAGAAGCACGCCATCATCTGCAGAAGCTAAGAGCACTATAGTTCAAGCTATGACATACCAGAAAACTCTTTGTATTCTTTGTCATGTTGAGGTGATAGACAAGCCCATACTGGTAGATGAAAAATCTTAACGACAGTAAGATCTCTGCTACGATACCACGTATGCCTGTATGACTTAGATGTTCTTGCTCTTCTTCCCACCATGATTCCCAACTTTTCTCGGGAAGCACACCAATACCCCCTCTGTTACTAATCCATTTGTTCCAGTCGGTCCAATCATCAACTATCTTTTGCCACTCAAACCCAGAAGGATTGAAGAGGAATGGAGCAAAAAGCCAAGTTCCAACCATGAACCACATAGATACTGTAATTAAGATATACGCAACTGAACTTCTATAAGATTGACCAAAAATTTCATAAACAATAAGCAGTATCATGAGCTCAAGCCCCTTGACGAAATGGCTACGAGAATAAAACCGATAATTATCAGCAAACTTGGCATGAAAAACCACGAACCCTCGACCTGTTGGCCTGTATTTTGCACCACCATGAAGCAGCGTCCTCCCATAATAGTGAGTCTTAGTTCCAAGTGAAAAAGTGAAGAAAACTGGTGCCAGTTGCAACTGCATCAGTATAAATTCACTAAGTGCAGTACGGAAACCCCTTTCTAGCCCAATTTCCATCATCATAGGTAAGGCCATCAAGAAGCCTATCTGAACAAAAGATTGAGAAGCAAGAGCCACTTGAAGAGGTTTGTTGTCCCTAATTGCTGGTTGTTTACTAAGTCCTTCTTCAAGTCCGCTAAGAACAAGATAAAGACGGCCATAAAGGAATACATACACTGTGAGCACAGTTATCTGCCAACAAAGAAATGAACAGTGTCAGAACATCAGGCATCCTCTTGAACTATAAAGTTGGAGAACAAGTAACTTCAAGAAATGAACAGTGTCAGAACATCAGGCATCCTCTTAAACTATAAAGTTAGAGAAAAAGTAACTTCAATTGTATACCAGCGTGCTCAAGTAGAAACCGATGGTCGTGAAGTAACAAGACAGCATTCTGAAAAAATCAAAACGGTGTCCAAGCCTGTATATATCTCGGCTCAATGTTTGCTCTCCATTACCATTGGCAATTTTTGCTTCAAAAAGAGAGATTTGATTAAGACCCACATCTCTTCCTTTCCCAACTTGTATGTACTCATGGTGTGTTACATTGCCTTCACGCAGAGTAGAATTAAACCCTGCAATTAATGTGAGGGTAACATAGTAAGAAGGGTCATAGAACAACAAATTTTAAACCCTGCAATTGATTGTGCCATTTAGGAGAGAAGGCATACCAGCAAATATGTCTTCACTCAAGTTAATAATTTTGGAGGCTTTACTAACTCCACCTCTAGTGAGGTGAAATAGTCTGTCAAAAACATCTGGATGACCATAATGGAATCGAACCCTATATAAGCAATTAAGTATACGAGGAAGAAGTTAAAACACTGATGAAAGTCGTAAGCCACAATAATAAAAAGAGGATTGTGAGACACAACTGGATACAGGAAATCACCGAACTCTGTGTCAGATGGAATCATTTCGTACAGAGCCAAATCATATGAATCTATTAAAGACAAGAAAGAGAGATGTGCAGAATACAAAAAAACTGGAATACAGCAAACCTGCTTCCCTTGGAGGGATGGACCTAGTTTTATGCATTCAAATTGAGAACTGATTGTAAAGAATTTACCAACATATGCAATCACATATTAATTTCGAATATCAAACCTTTTTCTTTCGTGAATTTCTTTTTCTTTTTTTTTTTCTGTTTTTAAATATCTGTGTCTAAAGCTACAGTATGAATCCAAATTTTGAACTTTGCTAGTGTTAATAAACCACACACTGCACAGTTGTTAATTAAATTACTCATCATCTTGATGAAGAAGCTTTGTCATGACTCTCGAGTTCTATACTAAATTTCAACTTGGATTCAAGTAGAAAACAGGACTAAAACTAAAAGACACGAAAAAAATTGTGCCACCTTGACTACAAGAATATAGTGACTGTTATATCTTTACGATTTGTAGGCAGCAGAGATATGAACAGCATACAAAATGTTTTCTCCCTCCAGAAAACATAGCTTAAGGAAGAATTTGGAAATGACTTTGTGGTACTAAACAAAAAGCACGCCTTCATAAGGGAAACTAAAAAAAAGGGCTCACAACATTGTCAATGCAGCAAAATTCCTAGGTAACACTACCAAGAAATGATTTACACCTTTTATGAAAGCGTGTGCAGAGAGAGAGAGAGAGAGAGAGATTACTTCAGAGGGTTGGCCAACAATCTTTGACCTATTGTCACAAAACTAGTCTCCTGGTTTGACATAAACCAAGCAAGAGAAGAAACACTGCAGCAGATGACAAGAGAATGATTATAGGCATATTCATAACAGTAACACTTGTAGGATCATCCAATCCTATTAACTTAATGAAGTATAATTTAGCTACCTTCCAGTAAATATATGTTCCCTCAACCCAAGAATTGAAGGGTACCGAACTCCATCATGCCTTTTAAGGAATTCTTGAAGCAGGTTCCTCATTTTCAATGCTTCTTCCATGTAGTTATCCTGTGGATAATGCTTTATGTCAGGCAACAGAAAATTGAGTAGAAACTTCAGCAAGTCCACACCACAAAACAATACCTGATTCATGTCTATTGTTTGTAAACCTTCTCCACGAGTAAAGATAATTGCATGATTCTGATTTTCTGGCTTCCCCTCACCCAAGATGGCAGGTCCTGGAAGTTTGATCCGGTATATTATCTGCAAGTGAAGATGCACCATTAATCTGATATAGTGATTTAAGTCACTTTACAAGAGAGCTGTAAAGGAAGAAATAGATAATAAAACCATGATTGTGTTGTAGAGATGAACCATCTTTATTGCAACATCATTTTGGATCAGAAAAAAAGAAGTATGCCCATCAGCAGTTCTAACATGATTTATTAGATTAGAAATGGTTACATCAAATTCAAAACATAAATTTTGTCTATGCATTGCTCTAAAGAAATCCTTTTCACAACCATAATAAAGGTTTTTGAAGATAATTTTGAGCAACTGAATTATCGGTTTTACATTGACACAGAGACATTTATGATGTTGTCCATTACCTGGTCCAAGTTTTGCCCTGGCTCTTTAGAATTTGAATTTGGCATAGCAGCCTTCACGAGAGTGGAGTAACACACTTTTTGATTGACTTTCTTGGTCCCGTCTTTGCTTGGTTCTTCAACTTCATCAATATAAGCTACCCGAAGAGATGGGTACCTGTTAAAAGGAAGATTCAATGCAGGTTGTAGGTTGTAACCTCAATATTTAAGCAGAAAAGAACTGTGACACTGACGTTGTCATAAGTCTTAAAATATCTTGCGCTCGAGGATCGCCAGATCGTTTGTGAATCCCATACAGCTGGCAGGACACAACATAGGTGAACTTCATGTCAGCAACTGCTTGACACTGTGTCCATAGTGACCGCTCCCCCTTCATCTGATCCTCATTTAACTCAATAGCCTTATATCCCTCCATCAAATCTGTGAGTTAGCAGTAGTTTAGAACATGCCCTTCAATCTTGATTATGGATACCAGAAAAGGAGCACATAAAAAAGGGGGGGAGGGGACAGTACAAATTTTGAAGAATTACAACCATTTTAAGAGTTTCGATCAGGAGAACAAATACCATCATCCTTGGCCATATCAAGGAAGGCTTGAAGCTCTAGAGCTTTCCGGTAGTACATCATGCCTCGTACTGGAGAATAATGACGAATTAGTACAAACAATTTCAGATATTTATTTCCTACAAAAAGCAAGAGGGTCCTACAAGCAAAGAGAGAAAATACTCGCAGAATCCCCAGAACTATGAGAAGCAATCTTGAGCTAACATTAGCTCTGAATCCAGACTCGAAACTAATAAAGCAAAAACCAAGGCTTGGAACAGACCAAAAAACATAAAAGAAAGAAAAAGCCACATCTCATACCAGTTCTGGTCAACGTTTGGCCTCTGTATGAAGCCCAGAGACGCAAATGTTCCTCCAATTCATCCGATCCTCTAAGTTCTTCTTCATTGTTGCAGTTCACTCGCTCAAGGAAATTGGTCCATTCATCTGTATGTTATTTGACAAAGTTAATACGAATGCAAAACACATGCATGAAGGAGTACGGAGTATCAGACTATTTACAACAAACCTGGAAAAATCTTTTGCAAGTAAAAAAGGATTGAAACCCCATCTTCATTTGGCACTTCCAGATCATGCAATGAGAATAGCACCTCCTCCGTATAGTATGGAGTTAAAACACTAAAAATAAGGTTGTCAGCAGGGCAAACAAGGGAGAACAAACAGATTTACTTCCCCAAATCTCAAACACGCAGACATGGAAAAACACCAATGAATTACAGTAATAGGCTTATCAGGTCAAGTTTTACAAGTGTTAAATACAGCAACAAGATGAGTTCTCCAAAGAAAGATTTTTTCTTAGGGCTAAATTCCTCAACAACCCCTTGGGATCTTGCGTTGTTAATACATTAAGGTTAGATAAATGATAAAGTTCATTCAGTGTCCCACTTGATATTTCTTATAATCAAACTTTAAAAAGTCAGGTGAATTTTACATGGAAGTTACTTCACTTGATATTTCCAAACTTTAAAAAGTCAGGTGAATTTTACGTGGAAGTTACTTTTTGAAGGATTTGGCAGATATACATATAGTAGTTAATAGACACCCTGTTTGGCTGGTATATGTCATTAAATATTCAGGAATAGGTAATGTAAGTTAGAAAGAGACGTAGTTCATTTGGATATTATAGTTCAGTTTTGATGCTTTACTTGACAACAAATGCTTGGACAACTCTACTGAGCAGTACCAGTAAACACAGATATACAATGGAAAATATCAAACTTGAATTACATTAAAAAAAAAAATTAGACCCAGGTAAACTTACGAGAAAGAAAGCATATTGCGGACTTTAGGTGCTGTAGGCATGTCCATAAATAATGAATTGGAGAAAAATGATATACGCCTTCGAGCTTCTAAATTGGACGGCACATCCATCGCTGACTCCTTAACCGTAAGTAACAAATATAACCTCTTGATCTGTTAAAAGGGAAAATATGCAAGCAAGTCACCACATATAAGCATGACATATAATCTCCCTTTTCAATTTCTATCATTCAATGTAATACACACCTTCTCTTTCCAAGCCTCTGATTCAGGAATGGGAAAGTTGATGGCTCCAGCAGATGCAAATAACTGATACAGTTGATCAAGAGGGACCATACCTTCATGCCCTAATCCCCCATGGCTGGATTCTAACAAGCTGTTCAAGTGATGATGTCAAATCTTGAATAGCACATCAAGCAGTAGCAACAGTGAAGCTACAAAGTTAAAAGTGCCTGACCTGGATAATTGATCCTCCATAATGTCTCGCGTCACAACTTCTAGCATATCCTGGAAAAGAATCACAACCTGGTCCCTATCCTCCTGTTTATTCTCAAGCTGCACATAGGAAATTGATTTAGTTCAGACCCTATCATCTTCCAATTTTTACTTTGACAGTAAAAGAAGTATTCAATGATTTGCCAACAAGATGCCATATATAAACTTCTCGATACCCACCAAGAAATTGATAAGCTTGACAAAGAGGTCGTATAGGCTTGGAAGAGCACTCAGATTATAGTCCTTGATCAGATTACCGCCTTCTATATGGTTGTCAACTTCCAAAAAGATAAATTCAATAACCCTGTATAGAAAGTTGAGTAAAGGAAAAACATTAGAAGACTTAGACAGGAAAAAGCAGAAATTCCTTTTTATTGATATTAAATAGTGTCACTTACTCCTTTTCTCGCTTGCCTTGCACGAGAGACATAATGATGTTCCTGAATGACTTGTAGCACTCACTAACAGCACAAGACATATAACTGTCAGCCTCAATCCTTTTTTTCAGCTCGCGATCATTGCCATAGCTGTCTTTAGCCATATCGACTGCTATCGGAATCTGATCATTCCAGTCAAAAGGTTAACAATAAGGGATCTAGAGACTCCTTGAATCAAATAAAAAAGAGGTAATTAAAATGAAAAACTCGTAGGCATGAATAGGAGCACACAAGACCTGACCCAACAAAGTCCAATTTTGTACTTGGAAATGCAACCGTCTCTGTTAGCCTAGTACTGCAGGAATACTAATTTCTTCCACTTTAAAACAAAAGGTACATACATTATTTACTCCTAATCAGGCAATGTCCAACATGGTCCATCAGCTGAATCATGGTCAGAGTATTATGACAACATTCAGAGAAGCCTAAACCATCTTCTACTATCCTTCTGATAATCAGGTCCCCAAGAAAGATATCTCTAATCTAAGTCGACAGAATGAAATGCTGCAAGTAATGGGAAGGCAACGGAAGGCCGCAAGTAATGGGAAGACAAATGGAAGGCCACAAGGAATGGAAAGACAAATGGCATCTTGAAAATAATCGAGCAAATCTTGGTTGTGTAGGACCATCAGTTCATACCATATCTCAATAACGTGCCGACTTTATATTTTCTGCAGTTTTGGGATGTGGAATTCGCTACAGTTTGAGATATGGTCAATTATCAATTAGGTTAAACTTGACAACATATAGTAACACATTATGCAACGCAGTACAAGACTGGTTTAGTAGTAGAAGCTCATGATTAAAATAATAATTGAGCAAACTAGAACTCAGCCTCCCTCAATCATGTCTACAAGCATGAAGACTATTTTCTTTCTCGACTAAAAAGCTACGAATGAGATGGTGTCCAATTAAATGGCAAAAGTTAAAACCAAAACCTTGCTAGCAAGCAAAAATGGGGGCCACTGAGTGACATCTAATTCACGGTTAGCCCAATACGGAACGAGCAGAAGGTCCATTTCCCTGAAATTAAAGAAAGAGCCACAACTATTAGCAAGAATATGGGGCCCCAAAGGAGCTTACAATATGTAAAGAATTCTCTTTATCCTTGTGTCTGTCTTAATTGATGTTTTTCTTCTTTAAATTCCAACCCCTTAAAACTTTGTAAATATCTAAATGTACCTATTGCTAATAAGATCTTCCTCCCTGAAGCTAGTGATTATTTTATTCCATAACTGAGCAAATCTTGCAGCTTCTTTCTGTCGACTGGGTGGTATCTGAAACATGACATTCATGCATGCGAAGTTTCAAGTTATGCGAAGCTCAAACAGCAAATAATCCATAAATTCAAGATACTTATTACACTGCCTAAGAAAATAAGCAAATTGTGAACCTCAGCAAAGTTGCGGGACAAGGTGGCCTTTAGTCCTTTCTTTTTTGTTGGCTCATTCTTTTCTTCTGGTATTAAACAGGCATTAAATGCACCAGGAAGTGACTGAAACCGGGATCTCAGCATTCCTAAAGTCCTAATCTGCAAGCAAGAGAATGCATTAGAGCCGCAAGCATATTATAGCAACACAAATATGAAATTGTTTTCTTGAGATTTCTGAACATTGGGAAGCACTTTCTTTCTACTCTTCTACTGAAGTTGTATACTTCCATTATTTGCCAAAGGCTGAGTCAAAGCTAACACGACCAGGGGAACTCCAGGTTGCAACTAAAAACTAGTTTTACCAACTATTTCATCAATGAATAGCACTTGAATCTTGAAATAAAGTCCAAAAAAATAACCCTACTCAAATAAACTACAACTTCTCAATCTAAAAAAAATCAGACTAGTAGTATCTGTAAGCCTAATATGCACATACAGCAGAAGAGAAGCAGCCTCATACACAACAGCGCCTCCAAAAAAAAAAAAAGGGCAGTGACACTAAAATCAGAAAGTAAGGAAAGCATCTCTAACCCACAACTAAGTACAGAATTTTTTAATTTTTTAATTTTTTAATTCTGAGGTACACTTATCCTATGCAAGCTTCAATAGCTTATTTTCAGACTAAAATCATTCATATATCTAATTCAAAAACAAAACTTGAAGCATCAGCAGATAAACCTTTAACAGCTGAAATTTAACAGAGACCACTATCCACTGACCTCTCCAAGACGGCGAAATGCACCATAAATGCCTCCAAACAATGTTGAGAAAATGGCATACCAAATTTGTGTATCCATGAAATACACCTAGAAAAGACAAAATAGGACAGAACACAGAAGAAAGCCAGCATGTCATTGCGAAAGGCCAAAATTATGGGACCTCCTCCCCAGCCTAAGAGATGATTGAGAATCAAGAGAAGGATATTGTTACCAGAATAATTGGAGCCCAAAGTGCAATGACAACACCAATGTTGCTCCTTGCTGCAGAATGCAAAAATTCAATCACATAGAAAGGGATCATAAATGTAGAGCAGCGAGGCACAAGTGAGGTTAAAGGTTTACCCCGGGGAAAAAATTCATGCCATTGGTAAGTATTTATGTGAACACTCATGATTGCTTGTGTTGGACCCACCAGTGGCTTTATCTGCAGGCAAAGCTTAAACCTATCAAACAGTTTTTTTTTCTTTTTGAAAGAGAACAAATTGTAACTTGGATATTCCAATAATTCTTTATGTACCACATAGCAGATACTTTTCAAATAGTACGTGAATAAGATAAAATAACAGAAATATTTCCACAAGCCACTAAATCTAACTAATGTCAATCCATTCAAACAGATTGATTAAATAAACACCATTAGACAGTAAAAGTTCAATTTCAGATTCTTTTGATACTTCTAGACAATAAGAAGAATTGTTAGACCTACCAAAATATCATAATCTGAAGAATACAAAGAAGTACAATGTACAAATCTGTAAAGAACTTTACAGTTTTTCCTTGATCTCCTATGGGAAAATGAAAATCAAATGATAGACAATATCTAATCCGTTAAAAGGGACAAATGATTTTCATCAATTCTGAAAAGACTTTGAAACAATAATCAGATGCCATTGAACTTCCTCGGAAGAAAAGGATAGGAAGGATGAGAAATCAGAAAGGAATTTAGTTAACAGATTTGCGTGTCTCCTACTTTATGATCTATGATTTCCAATGTCAACCCATTGTTCATTTTTGTACATTTACATAAGAAGATGCTTTATCTTATCAGGGACATTGCTATTTACATATTCTATTTTGGTCAGTCTTGTATGCTTCAGACTTAAAAATGAAATGAAACCATAAGTTGCCACTTATTACTCATGGCTACTAGTGAATAAATTTAGAGCAGGTTCTATGTTCTGTAGAATTCACAGCAAATCAAGTTTGTAGTTTGAGCTATTCTATAAAATAGATCTCCTCAAATGACAAGAAATATTTATCTCACCACCCCAGATGAATCAAAACCAGAACATGAGAAATTAGTTGCTATTAAATAAAACTACAAAAAAAAAATCTGAAATTGTTATCAAACCAATCTGGGAATGTAAAGGAAAGCACCTCAATGTAGTAACTGAAAGCCAACTTAGTTGCTATTAAAAGAACCCAGAACATGGTATACCTGAAATTGTTTGTTATTTTTGTAAGATATCAAATTAGTATAACACTAGAAATTCATACAATTCCATTATTTATAGTCTTACTTGAAGAGAGAGAATGCACTCTCATGCATTCCCCTACCAACATAAAGCCGAGGCTGCAAAAACACATGAATCCTCAGAGCCCATTATAATTATCATGTCCATAACTAATCAGGAAAGATAAAAATCCAGAGCAAAAACACCATCCATACCTGTGACCACCACATCATTAGCATCACAATTCTGTAATTTGATCTCTCAAGAAATCGTCGAACAAAGGGGAAAAGAAATAGCAAGGCAGCAAGCATATTTGGTGACAAGTAGACGACAACAGCTAAGATAAAGAGGGTAGGTGAATTTGAGTTGTTGCCAAACCAATTTTTAATGGTTTGGGCAAATCCAGGAGGATTATCCCATGTATAAGCATAAGTAACTGGTAGAATAACCACCCATGCTGCAGCAGAGAAAACCTTCAGAATATAACGTAGTTTAACATAGAGTGACATGCTGTTCCTCGATTTCCAACTTAGAATCACATCAAGTACAGCTGCAGCAATGAAATATTTTATCCATAAAAAAACAAGTACAGAAGGGGGTAAAAGATCAAGTATTTGGCAATCAATAAAACTTTACATTCAGCAATAAGCATGTTTTTCCCTCTTTGTGAAGGAAATGTGAATAAATGCATGCCAAAGAGATTTTATGTCATAGTAAGAGTCAGGAAATCGAAAATGGTAAGAAATATTCTTAAATTAATTACCACATGTTCTTCTATGACAATGAAGTTCTGCAAACTTTTCATGGGAGTAAATTCAGCAAATCATATGCAATCTATGTAATTCCATCATCTTTAACCACATCCACAACATCACACCATATTCAACAAGATCAGTATCAACCGTTACGCCTAGCTATATTTGTGCTGTTGTCATCTGAAGCAATCTTTCTTTTGAAAAAGCAAATCACAAATATCAGAAGATTCTTTAAAAACTGTGGTATAACAATCTAATTGGAGCAAAAGAAACAAAGAAATTGTGATCCCTCAATAAATCACCAAAGGAAATGTAAAATTTGTCAATGTTTGTATTGGAGATTCTACTGGTGAACAAAAGACTAAAAGAACGACATTTATTTAGTTCTCAAGAATTTGTATGATATTGCAAAACAATGATAATAGAGAAACGAAGACTCAAATACTGTTTCACCAATCAGAACCTGGAAGTGACTAAAGGTTGCAAATTTTGGTAAAGTAAAATCAAGAAAATTAGAAGAGTAGGAGCTGGTACATGATACCACTCACATGGCAACATCAACTAGTTTAATGTACCTTGCCCAAGCTTCAGTATTGCAGCAGTTATAAAGACACTCAAAACTTTCTTAAAAACATGAGGATCAAAAATCAAGCTTGGTTGCCCCGAACCATTCCAAGCGACGATAATCATGGCCTTCACAAAGGATTTTATGGTCAGAAAGCAAAATTTTTAATATCAGCAACAGCCCAACAAAAAAAGTCTACACATGAAGAAGGCAAATATACCTGTAAGCACAGGATGAAGAAACTCCACATTCTGTCAAAGCTTCTAAAAATATGCCAGAATGATCGTATCTCAACGAAATTGACCTTCCCCACCCACCGGTCTCTGCTGGGCTTGTTATCCTGCATAACTTTCCTTCATTTCAGTTAAAAAGAACAAAGAAAACAGCCTCAACATGTCATTGGTGGCAAATAAATGTAATTAGAAGAACTACAAAATACTTCTTTAATTAGCTGATGATCATTGTTGAGAACCAGAGGACTAATAGATTTCAAAAGGGACATGATCATCAGCTAATTCATATTAGGTTTAGATACACGTGAAAAAAAAAGGAACACCACTAGGACAAGTATTACAATCAAGCATAAGCTTCCATTAGAAATGTGTTTACCCAGAAAGCACATAGAAAAGTATTGTTGACATATAAGCCTGATATGAGGAAAGAAAAAAAGCTACTAGACAGTGTCATCTCATTATAACACAACAACCCAAATCTGAATGCCAACAAAGAAAATGTTAATACACATACAGGTTCAGCATAGCTAGAAAAGATAGGATAGAGTCAAAAGAGTACGTGAGATAGTCTAGGCAGTGTCTTAACAGGATTTGAGAAAAAGAAAATGGGGCAGCTCTGAAAGTGACAACCAAAAGCACCATGTAGGAAAGAATGAAATGATAAATGCTGAGAATGAACTTACATCTAGAGAAAATCAAGACTAGTTAGACATAAAAAGCAACATGAAACTATCATAACTTATCTTCATACCAAATGGATGGCATGGTCTTGAGCAGCACAGAAGGCAGAAACAAATCATTCAGACAACAAACCACCAGGTTACAGAAAAAAGACAGCAGTTGAGTAGGACTTCATAGAGTTAATAGAAAGCAAAGATACTTAAGCTCATCTTCACGCATACATGCACACCAAATTCTGGATAATTGTCACACTTGACTTAATGCAATGCAAGACATAGTTGTAGAGCAAATGTTTAACATGGACTGCATTCATCACTAACACCGCCTCAATGAAATAAGCATTTCATAAAGAAGCACACCAACAACATTATCATCTTACCGAAAAGCAGTTATATGTTGCAGGAACGCGGACAAAAGCCAATGATAATAGTCAAGGGTAATTGTATCCTTAGAATTTTAACATAGTGAACTCCCAACAACATTAAGTTAGTTTTTCCTATGCTCCAGATTCTACTTGGATTAGACAGAACTCAATTAGTACTTCAATTTGAAAATAAAATTGGCATAGGCATACCCCATTTTTCTCAAATCCATGCCTTTCTAAGCAAAAGAAATCAGCATCAGCACGCATTGGCCAACCCAACCGGAAACAATCTACCGACCTACAATGAGAGAAACTCACTTGTTACAACATACACACAATGATGAAATTTATGAATGCAGAAGAGGAATTGTCTAATACCAAAAGTACTCATTTAAATCATCATAATTCCTCCACTGAGAATGTTTTGACCTTTCTCTTTTGCTCCTTGCAGCCTCCTGAAGATGAAATCAACTTGATACAAAAAGCAAAGGAAAAACTGAAACAGAAAACTGAAAAAGATAAATTCATGAAATACCTGGGCTATCACTTTATAAATCGGAGTTACAACTTTTGTCAAGAAAGCCTCCTCCTCTCCTCCATAAGCAGGCTTCACATTTTCGCCTGTCATTGGACTGACATTACCAGCCAGCATACCATAGAGCTCAAAGGCCATCTAGCAAAGGGGAACCAGTAAAGATAGATACAATCAGGTCTAGAAAGTAACATAGTCAAAAAATAATAATAGCTGCAGTCACCAAATAATTGCACATGTATCATGTAAAATAGCTGCAGCATGGTGGAAAAGCATAAATTGGTTGCAGCAGTAGATGAAGTTCAAGTAACCATTTATATAAGATCTGATTGGTGGTAAGCATGTAGTTAATGTACAAATTAAACCAGCCCATTAGCAAATACAACATGTCTCAAAGGAAATAGCACGAACAGTTGAACTCAAAAAGGTAGCAAGCAATAAGAGAAAGTTTAAGTGGACTCACAGCTAAGGTATAGGTGATAACCATTTATTACAATATTGAAGTGTTTCTTAAATAAAACAAAACTTAAAGAAAATGCATAGAAAATTGAGTGAATAATCACATCAATAGTCTTAACAATGGTCAAAAAGTAAGCAATATATAATCCATAAGAGAAAGACAAGACATGAAGAAGTAAACAAGAACACAGCATTAATTCAAGTTAATATGTCATCCTATCTCCAATGGTACCAAAGATGTAAGCATCCAAAAGCATACATGGTGATATATATAGCAAAGGCACTCTGGCATGAATCTTAAGTTTGCAGCTTCCCCCCAAATAAGAAGGTAAAGTCCCATGTATAATAATTTACGCTGTTGCACTTCCTGCTGTATAGTTGGCAACCTACAAAGTCAAAGCATGATCAAAGGAAATGAATAAGCTCAAAGAAACAACAGTTACGAGCCTAAGTTGTACACTGTAAACAGTGAAATATGACACCAAATTATAGGCAATATAGTTTGAAGTTGCTAATCCTCTACGTCACTTTATAAATGTGACACCTTTGAGATTGAAAATATTAATATAATAACAGTAAAGTCACGAGGCGTCAACAACCAAGCTTTGCCTCTTTACAATCTTTACTTTAATATCCATCTGCGGCCTTGATGATAATCAGGGATATCGAAAAAGATCCAACAACTCAAGATATCTCTTTAGGAGCCTTACCAAAGACTACTTTTTCGATCCAAATACTTGCACCATTTTTTGTAATTCTTGAATAACTTTTTCATCACCTCATTCAAAGCACGCTCATCCAACTGCAAATGAAACACCAATAAAGACAGGATTGTTATTAGTTACATACATGAGGAAAGAAGCACAATAGCTACATTTTTTTGGGGGTCAAATGGATACTTACTTACCGAGCTTCCACAGAAATCACAATTTCAATAATTACCACTACCATTTTTTAATGTCGCACCATTTCTTGTCAAACAAACATGCAAAAGTGATTTTCAGCTTCCTTTAACTCACTTTTCAGCAGTTTGGTTTCCCACTTGGCATTTCTTATAACAGAACAAAGCCTAAAGGAGCTTTCTTATAATAGAACAAATGTGAAAGGAGCTTTCTTATAATCAAACAAAGACAAAAGGAGCTTTCTTATAGTTTTTTTTTTCTAATTGAGATTCTAGTGTGTTTTACTATAGGTCCTCAAAGATCCTCTTAAAAAACAATAACTTTCGCATTCACAATAAAATACTAAAGCTTTTCCTTGTTTCTTCCCTTGGGTGTAGAGAAGGTGGAAATAAAGAGCTTTAAAATAATTAGACTACTTTAGACACCATATAGCATATTAAAAAGTAAGTTACACAAGTGCATTAGCAATGACACAACTAAAGAATTAGGCCGCTGCCTCTTAGAATACTTCCAAATAGAAAATAAGCTAAGTAAGCCATTTAGTGAGAGAATAGCTGAAACTGGCCAACCTTAGGTTGTTGATCTGGCTTCGGAAATTGTCGTATATGTACATTTGCAAGTAGCATAATCAGATGCTCCCTTTGATTGGCGACATTATCTTTCTGCAAATCAATTAACAGCCAAAAGAAATAACACATTATTGGCAGCCCCAAGACACAGAGCAAGTAATTAAGTCCAGCCGTTCAAAAATTTCCATTTCACCACAAGTAAAATTGGGGAGTGCACTCAAAACATACAAAAATAAGTAGCTAAAAAAACTATTCCACCTGAAAGCCAAACATAGCTTGAAGCCAGTCAAGGATATCCTCATCTTTCTTCTTTTTGTAGTCCTTGGGCCATGGAAGACCCCTAGTATTCCTAAGTGCATAGACAGCAGCTTGGATCTGGAAAATGGCAAAGTTAAAATTGTGATCACAATGAACACAAGAAAAATGATACAGAGAAAATTAGTAGTTAACAGGCAAACCTCTGGATATTTCATAATTGCCTGATTAGCACTGTCGGGATCAAGAGGAAGGATATTATAAGGGACATAAATTTCAGTCTTCTCTGCAACCTTATCATGCGCTTCCAAAATCTGTGGGGTAAATAATTATTATCACATCAGTCACAACTAAACAAAATTTTAATATCCTTAAAATAGGTAAGCATAAACAAACACAACACGTATTTCACATAACAAATGAAGAAAAGGAATCATGTTCACCTCACGATCCACTTCCACAGCTTGTGTCTGATTAACAGCTTTCAAAACCTCAAAGAGAACATTAGCTGTTTGGTATGCTTTTGTGAGCTGTGCGCTGAGAATTTTCAGAAGTTTGATCATTGTATACTTACAAATGCAAAAACAAAATGAAGGACCAAAGGAACCCCCAATCTAGAAGAATTTAAAGGATAAATTGCTCACCGATCAGCCTTGTCTGCAGCATTCTGCAAAGCCTGGATATACTTTTTGTAGTAATGCTGATAAAAGCTCTGCATTTCTCTTGCATCACTTTTTTTCACTCTTCCCATTAAGGTTGGATCATTCTCCTGAAAGAATAAAAAGAGTAACCATGCAACAGTAAAGAATACGTGCAGAGAAAGGAATACAGGTCACCAGCTAAGTGAAGCTTGTAAACAATTTCCTAGCATATACAACTATACTAGACAAGCAGTTGAGTACCCATTACTTGTAAATACACAAGTTAGTCATTTAAGTCAGTCAGCTTAAATGTTAGCCATTTCATGAGAAAATGCAAGTCAAGTGTGCAAGTATATGTGGAGAAGAAGGAGCTGCTATTTCCAGATGGAATCCTGCATGAACTAATTAACCAGTAAAGTAAGACAAAATACTGCATAGTTTCTAAGCAAAAACATGGGAACTAAATAATCTATATCATATCTGCAAAATAACCATGCATCTCCTATTGAAACTTCAGAACTGCAGAGAGAATAGAATAAAGCCTTTATTATTTTTTGAAACAAATTAACTCTACACAGCTTTACTGGAAATAAAAGGCAAATCCATAAAACGGACCCAAGCTAAGCTTTATTCAGCATAAACAAATCATCTTACAAGTCCAACGACATCAGCAAACATGCATTGTCATACATACAGTCTAGTTACAGACCATAACCACTTTTAGAAAACATATACTGCACATCCAACTCCAAAAGCACATTGCCATTAAAAGCTCAAGATACAAGAAAACAGCTTAGACATCCCTACTGCATAAGATTTTAGTGAATAAAGAATATGGATGAGCCTAAAAAATTTCATCTTGAGCAGAAAAGCAGCAGATAAACTGAAGATGCATCAACTAGGTAGTATAGAACATCCATATCATAACTAAGAAAACCAAACATGATGCATTTGTATCATTGAGAGTAATTCATGTAAAGCTGAAACAAAATTTAGGAAAAAAATATTGTCAGATTGCAATTACGCAGGCAAAAACTTCCCAATTGAAAATAAAACAACCAGAAGCTGGTTTATTGGTTCTTACTCTCTCAAGCCGTTGCAAAAGTGCAGTTTTAAATTGACGAACACCACGTCCACTTGAAGTGGGATCCAACCTGTGAGCTTTCTCAAAAGCATAAAACCGGCCTACATTTTGATTCACAACATATGAATATTGATATGTATAACAAGGAAGCACATTGTTGAAAAGAGTGAAAGGATTGGCAAACTAAGACAAAAGAAGTCATCGGGATAGAGCTGACTGTTCCTTAACTTTTTTATACTTCAACTAGTTTAACAAATGTTGAGATCCTATCTGCAATTTGATGCCTGAACTCCTTTTAGTAAGTAAGAGGTGGTTGGGTTAACTTCTTTCCATGGTTTTAAAACTTCAGCAAACTCCAAGTTTTGTTGCTTAATTACAAGCATTAAATACTTTGTTTAAAATTGAACCCAGGGAACAAAACCTGTTAAACATTTTGTTTCACATTTCACATCAGAAGTTGTTGGAATTACTTTTAGATCAAAGCTTTCAATTTGGTTCAGCATACAACAATATACTCAACCTGGAATAGATTATCTAAAGCTCATATATCCTCTGATCCTCAACTCATACTCAAGATGGCAGCAGATTATCCTTCAGTTAAGGCACCTCAATGATCAAGAGAGTTGGCTTAAATCCAGGTTGGCTTGGTTTCACCTTAAGCAGATATTTAACCACAAAGGGGTGAACAATCTCAAAAGTTCACAAGGAATTATTTCATGATGTCATACGGTTTGAAAGCTACCCGGCACATACACTAAATTTCCAAAATCAAGTTACAGCCACACTTCGGAAACATGCTGTCTTCTAAATGATGAACTTTTGAAAACTAATCCACTTATTTTTGCTGTTTTCTATGTGCAATTGTTGTCTAACAACTTTCTAGGAGTCCTAACTTAAGCTGCAAAATTTCATCAAGTCCTTAACACAGTTACTTTTCTATGCATGGAACGAACTGATCTAGTCAACCTAGTATTCAATGTCAGTCTTGAAACTTTACCTTCACTTTATATGGTCTTGCACATAGCTATGTGGCTTTTACTTTACCAAAGTTAGTCATTCAGAAGCTTCATTCATGCTTGAAGTGCACCTTCCGCCTCCCAATACAAGTACAAACCTATCTTGTTACACCATCATTCTTCTCTTACCTCAGCACTATACTTCATTGGCACCACCCCACACCCCCGTTAACTCAAGCAATATGCCTTATAAGAAAAATATTTCACGTCCACCTAACACCACTAAAAAACTAAAACCCAATTGGAACATAAATTGTAAACTAATATCTTCCTTCATCAGAAGAATCACTTAGGTTGATTGACCAATAAAGGAATCTAAAACACAATTACACAACCATTTGCTACCATAAAAATGTCTCAAATTTGTTAACATAAAACTGAGAAACACGATTTCAATTCTCTCGAGTACCAACTTTTTGGCTTCTTTTTGCTAACTAAATAATCCAAATTACATACTAAATATTTGATAATGAGGCAGTCCAAGTATTAACTTATCGGCATTATCAAGAATTAAAGATCACATTTCCAGGAGCAAAAATAAAGCATGAAAAGGCAGTTTTTTAACTTTGCTTTCGAGCAGAAAAATGTGGTAAAAAAAAAAAGGAAAAAAATTGTGAACTTTTATCAGTAGTTGAAAGGCGTACAAAGATAAGCCACGCGGGGGTTGCTATGCTCGACTTCATTTGCAACACGAAGAATGGGAGCGATCTCCACCAACGATGACGGCACCACTTCACTATCAAATACAGTTTCTCCGAGATTCCCCACCGTTTGAGTCCGCGTTAGCCGCCGTTGCAGTGGCGGCTGCTGCGTCGACGAGCCCCCTCTCGACGACATCGTTTAAGTCCTCCTTACTCACCCCTTACTACCACTACAACTCTACTAATTCCCCAGCAGCTTGAGCAAGCCTCAAAAAATATCACAAATAAAAACAAAACAGCAAACCCAAAAAAAAAAAAAAAAAACCTGCCTTAACTTCTCTCCTCTATAAATATCTAAGCAAACCTGCACAGAAAACCAGAACAACCAAAATTACAAATTGTCATGAGCTCATCCGCATTTCCCGAAAAAACAAAATGAAACTAAATAAACAGATCATATTTTAAAAAAAATGGAAAACAAAATTACAAGCTCATCAGCATTTACAAAAAAGTAGAAAAAAAATTAAAAACAGGGGGAGAAGAAGATATTAACTAGCATATACTCTGATGAATGATGTGACTTAGTTAAAATTACAAGCTCATCAAAAATTACAAAAAGTAGAAACCAAAAAAAAAGGCAGGAGAAGATATTACCAAGTACATACTTAGTTAAAATTCAAAATGTCCGAAATAAATGAGATCAGAACAGGAAAACGAGAACAACCAAAATCACAAATTGTTTTTAGCTCTTCCGCACTTACCAAAAATAAAATAAACAGAACATATTTAAAAAAAAAAAAAAAGGAAAACAAAATTACAAGATCATCAGCATTTACAAAAAAGTTAAAAAAAAAAAAAAAAAGAAACAGAGAGAGAAGATATTAACTAGTATACACTGTGCTGACTGATGTGATTTAGTTAAAATTCAAAATGCTGGAAGTAAAATGAGATCAGAACTGCAAAAATGACTTGCGATTGAGATGTCTGATTTGTTTTCCTACTTTTTTTTGTTTCACCTCTTCTCAGAAAAGATGCATCTGCAGTTGACAGGGAGAAAGTAAGGGAGGAATGTTGGGAGTAGAAACCCTAGAGATGGGAGAATGTGGGAGAGAGGGAAGGTGGAGGAAAGGGGAAAGGTGGGGGAAATGGTACTCTGTGGGTTGTGGTGAGTGGGTGGGGGAGTGAGGGTGCTGCTACTTTAAGCTACTTAGGAGGAAAGGAAGCGAAATGAGGGAGCGAGAGAGAGAGAGAGGGGATGAAGCCAACGGCAACCCAAAAAAGGTGAAGTAAAAACTTTGGAGTTTTGTGTGCCTGTGTCGGGTTTGGGTAGGAGAGTGACCCTGAGATTTGTTGGTACTACGAATTTGCCATTCCATGAGAAAAAGGACGTAGCCTCTTGTTTCCAGACACTAGACACAAGTACCATTTTTCCAACTCTTGCTGGCGATTTTATTTTTTAAGCCTTTTTAATTAACTTTTCGTTTTATGTTTATAGAATGCGTTGTAGTGTTATGATAAAAAGGTTTTAAATGATTTTCAATTGAGACATAAGTTTCTATTAGTTGGTAGGAAGAGGGAAATAAGTTTCTATTGGTTGGTAGGAAAATAAGAAATATGGAAGCAATTAGTAACACAGCAATTTGGAGAGTTAAAAGTGTTGTGAACTATTTTGGATAAGTAATCCATTTTTTGAGCACCTAATGTTATTTAGTGAATGTTATCTTTGACTCAAACAAATGCTAAATTAAAATAAATTTTTTAAATTGGTATAGCTAGTATGTGGTTTGATGTACAAAATACTTAGTAAGTTTACATTTGTGAAGCATTGACACCAAAAAAAAAACATGGATTTATTAACGAGATTGGATTTAAGAATATGTTGAAATAAAGTAAAATACAAAGTGTGGGAATTATAAATATATAAAATTAAATTTTAATTTAAAAGTATTTACTTTATTTTAGCAAGGGTATCATGAGCAATTTAAATTACGTCAAACAAGAATTTAGAATTTCAATGATTTAATATATAACTATTTTTTTACGATATCCGATGATATATTTCTCTTATCTGAATTATTTACTAATATTTATTCAGACTATTTTATTTCTTATCTAACTTAATAGTATGACATTAAATATAAAAAATAAAGTAAAATACAAAGTGTTGGAATTATAAATATATAAAATTAAATTTTAATTTAAAAGTATTTACTTTGTTTTAGCAAGGGTATCATGAGCAATTTAAATTATGTCAAACAAGAATTTAAAATTTCGATGATTTAACATACAACTATTTTTTTATGATTTCTGATGATATATTTCTCTTATCTGAATTATTTACTAATATTTATTCAAAATATTTTATTTCTTATCTAACTTAATAGTATGGCATTAAATATAAAATAACATGTCATCAAATACATTGTAAGGTACTTTAGAAAGTTAACTGAAAATTAATAAGAGCTTATTTAATTGATTTGACGGTGAAATGATTAAAAAAAAAAGAAAAAAAAAGTATCAAGTGCAAGAGCTGTACATCACTAGTGTCAAAATCGGGGGTAATAGGGTGAATTTAGCTCAGGTACCAACCAGTGGCTGTTCAGGTAAAAACTGGCAAAATCGTGGGCACATCTCCTCGAGGTCGCGGCATTCAAAAAAGTAGATTGGTTAAATTCCAAATGCAGCAAAACCGTAAATTTCCTAGCCGTTTCAAAAGGAACGAAAAGACTATTTTACCCTCACATACTCAACTGATAGCAGCTATTTCTTTTAACCTTCAAGAATTCTCGTCAACTTCAGGGTCATATTCTGTAATTCACGGATTCCAACGCGCCCAATTCTAACCTTCTCTGATTGGTCCTTTTCAAAATTTATTTTTGTCTTCACGATTGACTAATTACTGCTACTAATACAAATTTTTTTTTTTATCTTTTTACCGTGGGGCAATGTAATTAGATAAGTATTAAAGTATTAATGAGTATTAAGTGGGTAATTATGACATTAAACTAACTTTTAAAAGTACTGGGATAGAAACATGGGAAACATGGGATGTTGGTCGGTTTCTTTCCTTCCTTTTTTATTTTTTATTTTTTTATTCCACCAAATTCATATTATCTTTTCTAAAGTTTCTTTTTTTTTCCCTTTTTTGTTGAATTTTCTTTAAACTTTTTTTATCTTTATCTATAGTGGGACCTATTTGGGAATGGTTGGCTACAACTATCTGCTGCTTTTGGACTACTGTCAACAAGAAAAGGATGTGCCGTCTTAAGCATGGGAAGATGTACCGGGAGTCCGAACTTGGGCACTTGAATGTAAGGGCTACAGCCTAGACTTGCTCGATATTTTAATCTAGTCTAGGTAGAATTGGAAAAAAAATATTGTATTGCCATTTTTTCTTGAAAAATTCTTACATTTTATCTGAATATATTTTTTAATCATTTTTTATCTTACATACATCAAATTATTATATTATATTTTTTTTATGAAAACTCCAGAAAATAACAATTTTATTATTATATGATGAATTTTGGATTAGAAAAAAATTTAAAACGAGTATTTTGTATGTGACATTGTCATATTATTAAAAGGAAAGTTCAAATATATAAGTTAGTTCTTAAGGTAAGATTGAAAGAGGAAGTGTACTTTGTAGATTCTATTGTGTTTTTATTACTATTGTTATTTTTTTCTCTAATTACCATGGAAGTGAAGTGAGAATTATGTTTATTGGTAATAGAGAGTAAGGTTAAAGTGAAAACAAACTTCAAATTAAAATATTTGTCTTTTAAATGATGAAGTTCCAAACTTTTTATTCGATATGTTTACTTCTATTTTTCTTTTATTAAATGATACAAGGATTATTTGTATATTTTAGACAAACATATCACATAACATGGATGAATTTTGTACTAATTGTCGAGCAATAACTTTTTGTTCTTATGTTTTTCGTAAGTGGATTTTTAAGTTGGACATTAATTTTGATGATGGATATGATTTAACAATATCAAGAGCAAGTTGAAACAACAAATAATTTTTAGCTTCATTTATTTGTTAACTGAATAATTATTTAATTTGAAAAAAAAGGCTTAAAGTAAGGGCTTTTATGCCCCCTCTCTTTCTTTTTAACATAGTATGTAGAGGTGTAGATTCCTATTTCAATTGCATAGTAGATTTCTATAAAGCTTGCAACCTAATAAAGAAAACTTACTCTTGAAGCAAGTAGTCAAACAATACTACAAAACAAAAAAGATGTTTTTTTTTTAATAAAGAAAACCTAATGTACGCAAGGATATTGATTAAGGCCATTAGTGTAGTCATCTCAAGGATATAGGTTCTAATTCAACCATTGAGCCTATAATTTGGTTTTAAGCCATAATTACCCAACTAGTCAAAAATTAAGCATGCCAACTCAATGGCAGGAAATAACATCACTACCAAAAGCAAGAATTTTGTTACACAAGTTAGGCAGCTACTTTATCACTATGATGGTATCTAACCAATCTGAACATAATTTGTTCATTGATTTTGAAATAGCATACTCTATCATTGTTGATAAAGTACTAGAATGTTGTACCTTTGTTCGATAAATTAAATTTTCTTGATAACTAGTGTGAAAAACTTTCACAAGGCATTTGAAACAAAATTTTCTTAATAAGTAGTATGATAAACTTTTGCAAGACATTTAAAAAAAATTGAATATTGCTTTTGTCCATACTTAGATATAGAGATGGCGAGGAGGTAAAGATTTATTAACAGTCCATTCATCATTTATAGCAAGAAAATTTTTGGTTACAATGAAAACTTAATTATAAGATATAGCCAAATTGGTTTTGGCACCCAACTTAATCCATAGAACCTAACTTATTATAATAGAACTAACTTATCCTTCACCCAATTCGAATTAACTTGCCAATTGCTACTTCTAATCCTTATTTGTCTTTACAAGATTGCTTAGTGTCATTTTAGATTCACCAAATATGTTTCTTTCTTTGTCTTAGTTTACATATTACTATCTTAAGATAAAGGAAGGCTGGGTTGATATAACTGTTGACCTTGGTTGATCAGTCTTTGGTTTTGATGATTAACAAACCAAAATGTAGATTTGGACTAATGTTTTTATGTGAGAAATTTGTTAGAACAGGTCTTTGATCCAAAAGATAATCGAAAAGATTTGAATCAAAGAGAAATTAAGAAATATGAAGGTTCGGACGTAGAGAATCGGACGCTCGATAAAGGATCGGTCGTCCGACTGACGACGATACTCTTCGGACGCTTGGATCGGACGCTCATTCATTGCTTCGGCCGTCCGACACAAAAAGAATGAACGTTGAACATTCTGATTTCTATCGGACGCAGAACAAATGGTTCGGACGTCCGATAGGTGGTTCGGACGCAGAGCAAATGGTTCGGACGTCCGACAGGCCAACGGTTAGTTTCGACAGCATTTAATAATTGACCGTTGGAGAGCCTTTTGGAGCCATTTCTCACCTTCTATAAATACCCTAAAGCACAAGAAGACACGGACTTTTTGGCCAACACTAAATACAAGCTTACAAGTGAAATCTTTGAGTAGAAATATTCTTTGTTGGTTGTATAAGGGGTTGGGAAAGTTGGGTTGTGAGGTTGCTCAAGTGAAGGTTACTCTCTAGGAGGAGTAAAACCTTGGTGAAGGTGAACCTATCACTTGGAGTGGTAAAACCTTGATAAAGGTTGCCTCACTTGTATAAAGTAGTTCTTAATTGAAAGGGTAAGCTTTCAATTGTAGCTAGTTGAGGGTTTATTTGGAGAGTAGTAAAATTCCTTTGCTCAACCAAAGTATGTTTGGGGTGAAGAAGGAGTGAGCCTTCACTTGTACAAGTTGGTTAGCACTACCATCACTTGAAGAAACTATTTGGTGGATTCAACTCCAAGTTTGGAAGAAGCTTGAGAGTTTGATTGGTTTGAATTTCTTTTACTTTATTGTTACTCTATTTTTGTGCTTTAAAATTGTTTATATTCTTTGTCATTGTATTTACTTGACTACTTGTCTGGTTGAGTATTTTGGTTGTATTTGGTTGCATCAGGCCTTACAATAACGGTAAAGATTAATGAATTAGATCATGTTTAACATTCTCTAAAATCTTATTTGAGTTACTAACTTTTTATTGCACAATCAAAAACTTGTACATAAAGAGATTTAGTCAATTTATTACAAGTCTTGTAAGCTAAAAGTGATTTATCATGTATTCATACATGGAATTATGCATGCAATTATGCTATATCAAAGCCAAGTTTTAGGTAATTGACACAAATTCTCTTGGTTTCGAATACAGTTAGTACACATATTAATAGGGTTGTACAAACAAGTGGTGAAATTCTCTCTACCTAGGACTAATATTCAAAACCTATTTTAAGTTACATCTAATCATAAACCAATTCTCATCTGCACCAAAGATCATGATAGAGACTCATTCAAACACAAAAGAAGAGGTAGGTTCCATTTTGAAACCATATGAATTAAATCTTTTAGGTGCGAATATGTGATTGAATTTGGATGGAATTGTGAGACGAATGTTATGAAGAAGTTAGAGGGTTGCAAAATTGGTTTGCTAAAATAGATTAAGTCATCCTTTGAGAACATTAAGAAGGAAGGGAAAGAATTAAGTGTAGAATATTTGTAGACAAACTTCAGTAATAGATTTCGATAGCTACCACCAGAGTAAATATAGTAGGCTAGAGGCAAATTTTAAAGAACTCATGGATTAGGATGACTTGTATGGAATCAATGAAGTAAGTGTCACAAGTATAGGTTTGAAAATTGATATTCTACCTACTTTCATGCCCATGCTAGTAAGAGACTTGAGACAAATAATATTAAAGAGTTAAAAATTCAGTAAGACAAATAGTATATTTTAAAAAAGTAGTTAGAAGATATTATTGTGGATCACCTCGGGAAGCTATTTGCCTCCTCTACCATATAAGATGAAAATATTCATCGACTTTCAAAAAGAGTACTAGTCAAAGTAACCACATGGATGAATGAGCAATTGCTTAAGAACCACTCTTCTCAAGAGTTCACAAAAACCCTCTCACCAATGCATTCTTATAAATCCCCAAACCTTGATGGTCTTAATTTTATTTTATTTCATAAATATTGGTATATCGTAGGTCCTAATTTCATTAATGGAGTCCATTTCTTTTCCAAATAAACATGTAATCCTTGATTACGTGAATTTTATTCATGTTGTGTTAATTCTCAAGTGTAAAATTCCTAAGCTGATTACTCTCTTTAGACCTATTAGGCTATGCAATATCATAAATAAATTAGTTTCAAAACTCATTGCCAATAGAATTTGAAAAATTCTAACCCGTATTATTATTGAATACTAGTTAGTTTTTATTCTAAAAAGACTCATATTTGACAATGTTTTAATTTTCTATGAGTTTCAGCATTACCTTAAAACTAAAACTTGGGGTAAGGAGGGTTTATTTTCTCTTAAATTAGATACGAGCAAGGCTTTTGATCTGATTGAGTAGAATTCTATTATTAGGGCCATCAAGAGTTATGATTTCCGGTGCTGTCACTTAGGCACATTAGAAGAAGAAGACTTCATCACTGCCTCAACTGTTGTTTTATTAAAAGATAGGCTAATATCAATGTAAATTGTTTCATTTTGTGCTACGTCGATAGTTTGCTCAAATTTTAAAAATTATAAAACTAGTGTTGAAGAGGGTTAAAGATTTCTTTTGCTGCTTCTCCTATAATGGAAATGCAAATGGGACTAGATTAGGTTTTGGACCAAATAGTATAAGAATAAATTGTGGGTTGGCCTGTAAATTTTTGCACATGAGACCAGCTGCTTGTTATCAAACTAAAATAAACTTCTATTCACATATATTCATTTTGTCACATTATATATATAGACACACGCACACACATACATGCATATACATATACACACACATCTATGCATATACATATACATACATACATATATACATGTCCATTGTTTCTTCCAAAGCTCTTACATATATACACATGTGTGTATATACATATATATACATGTAAACGTGGCTTTGTATATTTTCAGAAAACATTAACCAGTTAATAATAACATAAGGGTACATACATGTATATTCATGAGTGCTAAGGTTTGGGGCTAAGGGTACATGTATATTAATGTATATACATATGTACATGTATATGTACATATGTATACATGTATTTTCGAGGCTTGGGTCCTCATCCTTTCTTAATAATAACGTGGCCATGTATATATACATATGTATACATGTATTTTTGGGGCTTGGATCCTTATCCTTTCTTAACAATAATGTGGCTTTGTATATTCATGTAATTCATGTATACATGTACATGTATATAGGTATATATTCATATATGTATACATATCTATGTATACATTACTACATATATGCATATACATGTATATATGTATATATTCATATATTTATATATATATATATATATATATATATATATACCAGTTAATAATAACATGAGGGTACATACAAGTATATTCATGAGTGCTAAGGTTTGAGGCTAAGGGTACATATATATTAATGTATATACATATATATGTGAGGACTCGCAAAATTCTTCTTATTTTCTTAAAATTTCCTTTTATTTTGAATAAATTACTTTCTAATAGCTTTACTACTCATTTACTTCCTCAATAGTTGCAATAAATCATAAAATCAAGAGTTTCTTCTTTAGTTTTATAGTTAGCGTAAATTAGGATTTTTGCGTATTTCGATAGTGTGATTAGTTGGTGAGGTGTGTGTATTAAATTCGGTGGTTAAGAGTGAGTTTAGATAAAAGAAAGTGTGTGATTAGAAGTAATAATAATAAGTTAGTAAATCATAAGTGAAAACCCTAGTACGTGCAAGTTAAGAAAAAACGGTTTGAACCGACGTGCACCGTTTGTTACCGAATGAGGGTACCACTTGAACACTACTTTATTACCTTAATCTCCTTGTTTTAAATTGAGCTAATTAGCCCTTAATCAACCCTTTAGTCAGGCACCATTATTGACTAAGGAAAAGAAAGATATTTTGGTGGAAATATTTGTGATTGTGCCATTTGTCAAAAATCCATCCAAGGTCTTGACCAAGATCCTTTGACTAAGCCTTTCTTAGCCTTCACCTTGTAAACATTGAACCAAAACCATTTCATTTTCTTGTAAGCTTGGCCAAGAGAGAGAGAAGAGGAAGAGAGAAAAAGTCCTTCAAGTTTTATCTTGATTTCTAGCAAGATTTTGTGGGAAAATCAACTTCAAACCTTAAATCCATCCATAGAAGGTTGCAACAAGGAAGGAAGGAGCTTCGTATGGTGTGATTTTGGAGAAGAAAGTTGTGATTTGACACTCTCCTTAGGAATTGAAGGTATTCTTGGCAAGGAACTACTTTTTCCTTTTAATCTTGTATTTAAGTTGATATATTACTTGAATATGGAAGTTTTATGAAAGATTTCATGGGTTGTAAAATTGTTGGAACATTTCTATCTTTGATTCATATTTTTCAGCCATGAGATGCTTATATCTAGTTTTGTTATAGACTTGAGAGAGATGATATGAAGATTTCTAGCTTTAATATGACTCTTAGCTTCCAAATAAGGATTTTCCAGCTTTAGTTCTAAATTTCCAGCTTAGGGTTTACGTTTCCAGCACTTAGTACTAATTTTGCCCTGTTTTAAGAACCACACTTACCTGTATATTCGTCCATGATAAAGGCCGAATTAGGGGCCTATTTGGAAGGTGAGTTTTTTGAGTGTTTGTATAAAACTTTACTGTAGATCACTATAGAAGTTGTAGAGAAACTTTTGTAAGATGAAAAAATATTTTTTTCTTTTTTCTTTCTTTCTTTCTTTCTTTTTTCTTTTCCTTCCTCCCTTCCCCTTCTTCTCTCTTCCCCTCCCTCTCTCCTGTTCCCTCTGTCGAAACTGCCTCTGCAAACAAATACAAACTTTTTTTTTTGTTTTTCTCCCTTCCCTCTCCCTCTCCCTCTCCCTCTCCCTCTCCCGTTACCCGTTTCCTCCCCTCTCCCCCGTCGCTGCCCTCGCCCACCATTCCTTTCCTCCCCCCTCTGCCCGCCACCCCCTTGGGCCGCCACCCCTCCTACTCCCTCTCCCGCCACCCCCTCTGCCCACCATCCCTTTCCTCCCCTCTCCTCTGCCCTCTCTCCCGCCACCCCCTCTACCCCTTCCCCTTCCCGCTTCTCACCATGCTTGATTTTTTCCTTTTTTCACATTTTCTCTCTCTCTCCTCCCCTCTTCTCTCCTTGCTCTTGCCAGCAGATGAAGCAGCGGAATAATTTTTTTTTTGGGCAATTTTCTTTCTCTCCCTCTCCTCCCCTTCCCCCGACACCTTCACCCTCCCCCGGTGTGATTTGGTCTCGCGACCAGATCAGTCAGAGGGGAAGGGAAAGGGTGGTGGAGGAGGAGTGGAGAAGACGCAGAGAGAAAAAAAAGGACAGAGGAGAGGATGGCAGGGGAGGAAGAGGGGGAGAGGAAAAAAGGAAAAAAAAAAGACCGGTACTGGAAAAGGTGATCGGCGCCGGAACCGGCGACGGAGGTGGTGGCTGGCGACGAAGATGGTGGTGGGGGAGGAAAAAGAAGAAAAGGGGAAGGGAAAATTTTTTTTTTTTGTGTTTTGGATATTTTAAGTATGGAAGTTAAAAACTTTGATAAGTTTTTGGAATTTTTGTAGCAAAAGTTGTTAAAAAACTAATATAATACAAACTTGCTAAAAAACTAGACTTCCAAACAGACCCCCGGTCTTGCTTAAAATATGAAAGTTGTAGAGAATTGAGTTAATTAGCTTCGATAAGTAGGTCTCTATCTTAGCTTCGAAACACTATAGAATTTACCCCAATCCGATAAGTATAGTTTCAAATGTGACCAAAACGCCGGAAGATGTCAAACCTGCTACTTAGCAATTCGTCTTTAAAACTGGTTTCTAACTTTGATTTTGATAATTGCATTACTAGAATTGCCTTATATTGGGATGACATTGAGCCTAGTGAAGAACTATTGTGTTAAGATTGTTTATGTGTGAATTTGGACTGAGTTGAGAAAAAAATGAAGTTATAAATTGCTGGAAAATAGCAAAATATAAATGACATGCTGCTCAAATTTCTATTACTTGCTCTTATGAATATTAGTGAAATGTAAGGTTTAAGTTTAGGATTAGTTGGATCCTAAGTTACATATGTATCCTTGAATGCACTTTAATAGTAGTATATAAGTTGTTTTTGGCCAAGGCCCCATTTGGAACATTAAGTTTTTTGAAAATTTGTCTAAAACTTTACTGTAGTACGCTGTAGAAGTTTTTGGAAAAATTTTTTAAGATGGAAAACTTTTTTTCCTTTTCTTTTTTTTTTCTTTTTCTTTCTTTCCTTTTTCTTTCTTTCCTCTCTTCTTCTTCTTTTTTCCCCTTCCCCCTTCCCTCCCCCGTCACCTCTGCCTCCGACATTGAAGACCCAGCAGCCATGGTCCAAAAATTTTATTCTTTTTCTCTTCCCCTCTTCTTTCTCTACCTCTCCCTCTCCCCTCTCCCCCTCTACTCCCCTTCACCTTCCCCCTCTCCCGGATTCCAGAGAACTTGCAGCCTTTTTTTTTTTTTTGCTTTTTCTCTCCCACTCTCCTCCCCTTTCCTACTTTCCTCCCTTTCCCCCTCTCTCTTTGCCCAACAGATCGATGGAAGGGGGAGCACCAACAGAGAGGGGAGCGCCAATATTTACTGTTAACTGTAGTGTCAAGCACGCCAATAGGTTCAGGACAAGTTCACAAGTTTACAGCACTGGACCATGCCATGGGCTTTCATACGGGCCATGCTGTTTTCTACTATCGGAGAAATACATTTAGAGATGGAGCCTCAATGGAAAATGACATGAACAACCTTCGGCGTCAAAAGGGGGAAGGGGAAGGGGGAGCACCAACAGATCGGTGGAAGGGGGAGGGGGAGGGTAGGAGAGGGGGAGAGGGAGAGGGAGAAAGGAAGAAAAAAAAAAGGTCGGCGCTGAAATAGGTGACCGGCGCCGGAAGCAGCGGCAGAGGTGGTGGCCGACGATGAAAGTGTGGTAGATCAGGGTGGGGGAGGAAGAAGAAGAAAAGGGGAAGGGAATTTTTTTGTGTGTTTTGGGTATTTTGAAGTGTGTAGGTAAAAAATTTTGAGAAATTCTTTTAAATTACTGTAGTTAAAGTTGATAAAAAACTAGTATAATACAAACTTGAGTAAAAACTTGAGTAAAAACTCAAGTTCCAAACAAGCCCCAAGATTTCGTATCAACCAATATGAAAAAGCGTTAGTTTTATGTGGAAAACTTTAAATTTCATTTGCTCATTTCAATTTGGAATTGGTTATTCTTAGGGTTTGTCGGTGATCAAGGGTATAATCCGAAAGGAAACTTTTGACGTTATTTTGTCTTAGACTGGTGAGTGTTCCTTGTGTGTTTGTACAATAAGTGACTATGTGACTATTTATAAATGCTTATTTGAATGTTAAATGCTTTCCAAGAATTGTTAAATGGATTTCGTTGGGCGAGTGTGTACTTTATCGCACTCGACTCAAACCAAAGTGAATTTTCAATGATTGAATGCTATTTATGCATGAATATAAGCCTTTTGGCTGAATTGGACCCTTGCCCTTTGTTGCCAGTCGACTCAAGCTAGAAGCAGACTCGGTCGGGTGGCTGGTGACCCTGGGATTGTATTTTGGTATACTCGAATATGATCACGAAGGTTGGTGGAGAACTGGCCAGTGAATTGGCTAGTGGCGGGAAATGAAATCAATGAATAAATGTCAAGAACATTGGAGGAGTTTTCACTTGCAAATTTTTTTCTAATAATTGGAGGAATAAGGAAAATGGTTGGCAAATGAATGAACAAATGGTTCCAAGTGAGCATGTATCCTTTTAATGAGTGTATTTTCATTCCTTTTATCTGGTGAATGTTTTTTTCGATTAATTGTTTCTTTAATGAATAATGACCTTGTTTAAATTACTTGATTACTTATTTGGGAACTTCACTGGATTTTTAACTCATTCCTTTAGTTTTGTTTTCCTTACAGGGGAGACGAGCGAGGCGTGAGACTTGTACAGGCTAGCGTAGTCTAGTTTTTGGAATTTACAATTGTACTCGCGCTAGTACTCGACTAGGGTTGGTTGCACCTGGATTGTAAACACTTTGATATATTTGGGCATGTATAAGCCTTGTAGTTGGATTTGAGCATCAATGTATATGTTAAGTTTGGAATTGTTGTTTTATTTCTTTTCTATAGTTGTAAGTTCTTTTCTCGAGTTAAACGTGAGTGAGTCATGGCGAGAATTGGGCAGACGACTCATTAAACCTTGGGGTACGCCCTAGAGAGAGGTGGGGTCGTCACAGGCGGTATCAGAGCCATTTCGCATGATCTCTACATGGAGTGAGTTTGGGTCAAGTGGTGTTATGTAAATGAGTAAAGGCTTAAGTGATGGGTATAAACCCTTTATCTTGATACTTGGAAAAAATAATATATGTATGTGCGGTAAAGATCTCAAATGTGGTGATTTATTCTTGGAACCGACTGGCTCGAGTTGTGAATTATCTTATTTCGGATTCTTGTACCCGAGTACTCAAGAGTGGAGGGCAATGCTAAAGACTTGAGATCTCCATTTCGGGGAACAAGAACAGGCTAATGTTTTGCGAGAGCAAGTACAAGTGGTGAACGGATGTCTAATTTGGATAGTAAGAGAAGTGAGAGATCGGACGAAGAATATTTGAACCAAGTGTGGGACAATATAGGCCAGAGAAAAGTGGAATCAGCTGGTTTAAGTGATGACCTAAGCTAGAAGCGTAAGACCTTGAGGTTGTAGGAAGTAAGTTAGGGGGCTGGGACGACATGTCGTATTTTTCTTCTTGTTTTGCCATTGTATTGCCACTGTATTTATTTTGCTCGTGACATGTCAATGCTTACATGTATAGTACTTGTTGCACTTAATTTTGTTCAACTCGATATGTATCTTTATGAACTTGGTGTGTTATCGATATGCTAAGCATGTTTCTTTATCCTTGGATTTATCATTTAAAATTGTCTTTATCTTGCCGCTTTAGTCACTTTATTTTGTTTACGTACTATATTACCTTTTGAAAAAAAAGAGAGAAAAGGGTATGGAGGGGAGACGTAGTCACGGACGTGGAGTTAGTCGTGGCCGTGGGGCTAGGCAATCACAAGAACCAAGGAATAAAAGAGAAATAGTAGCCGAGCAAGATCGTAGACCGAGGATTGAAGCAGGGGACCAAGTGGCGACAGCGATACAACAAATGACCAACATCTTAGCGGGATTGGTAGAACAACAAAGCCAAACTCCAGTGAATCAGCCTAGGAACTCGGAGATAGGAGAGAACAGGTCCTTAGAGCGTTTCCAAAAGTTTTTTATAATAAAATTCTTTGGAGGGTCTGACCCGGAAGTAGCTGAAAACTGGCTGGAGGCGATGGTAAATATTTTTGTAACCTTGCATTATACAGAAGAAAGACAAGTGGTTTTGTCGTCTTTCAATTTGAAGGACCGGTTAAGGCATGGTGGAATGTTATTAGAGTAAAGTGGGAAAGAGAACAGACGACATGGAATTGGGTAAATTTTATGAGAGAATTTAATGAGAAATACTTCTCACCTTTGGTCCAAGAGAAACAAGAGGATGATTTCAATAGGTTACGCCAAAGACCCTAAGTATGGCCGAATATAAAACACAATTCACTAAACTGTCCAAATTTGCTCCTGAATTAATAGTTACGGAGCAAAAGAGGGTGAAACGATTTGTACAGGGGTTAAATGTGAAAATGCAAGAAGCTTTGGCGGCTGCACAAATTAATACATTCACGGAAGCTCTTGAAAAAGTTCAAACAATTGAAATTGCGAGAGCACAAGTAAAGGCTTTTCATACACCTGATGTGACGCCCCGAGGCAGAAGAAAAGGGAAAAATTTCTGGTGAATAGTGTTTTGTGGAGAATCCGGCCAGAAGTCGTGCAAATTCCCTTATATTTTTCTTAAAATTCCCTTTTCTTTGACAAATACTACTTTATAATGGCCCTACTACTCAATCACCCCACAATAAGTGCTAATGAACCTAGAAAGTAGGATTTCACTTTTGGATTCAAGATTGGAGCAAAATTAGGGTTTTTGTGATTTTCGCCGGATGAATTTTCGGTACGGAGTAAGGATCAAATTTGGTGATTAAAAATGACTTTTAAGTGAGAAATAATATGTGATTAGGAGCAATGAGATAAGGTTGGTGAATAGGAAGTAAAAACCCTAGTACGTGTGTTTTTAAGAAAAACGGCGCGAACCGCCGGGTCCCGCGCACTACCGATTGAAAGCACCACTTGACCACCACTTTCTTACCATACAAGTTTATTGATATTTGAGCAAAATATCTCCTAATTTACAGCTAAGTTTGACCGAAATTTGTGGCTCAAATGCAAGGAAGGAAAGAGAAAATTTTTGTGGTTGAGGTTAAGCCAAGTGTTGGCCAAACTTGTGGTTAGAATTAATTCTTATCTTTCTACCTTCTTATAAGACAAACTTAGCTTAATCTCCTTCATTATTTTCTGCATCTTAGCCAAGCAAGAGAGAGAGAAAGGGAGAGCAAGAGAAAACAAATTCCTTCTTGATTTACACCAACTAAGTGCTAAAATCGAATTCTAAACCGATTGATCGTAAGTTTGGAAGCTTGGGAAGCTAAGAGAACCAAAAATTTCAAGAAATAGTGGAGGATCACTCTTGCAAGCCTTCTTTTTGAGGTATAAAATCTGATCTATGGCTTTGATCCTTTTATTCTTGTTTAAGATGTTAAATAGTCCATGTTTTGGGTTTGATTACAAGTGCTGCAAGTTGTTGTGGTGATTTTTGGATGAAATATGTAAGTTAGAGTTTGATTAATTTCTGCCTAAACTTGTTGTATAGTTAGTATATGTTGTATATAAGGTTATATAGGGGGTTTTGGTAGCAAGTGTAGCAAGAAATTATGAAAACTATCATTGAAACCAAAAGATTTCAGATTTCTGGAAATTTTCATCCTATTCTGCCCGTTTTTGTTGCCTCATGTTAGAGGCCGAATTGGTCTTAGGTCAAAACATGAAAGTTGTAGGGAATGGTATTTTATAGCCGCTTACAAAATTTCAGCTCAATCGGAGTAATGTAACTTGTGAAAAAATGAAAATACCCTCGCTGATCTAGGTCACTTTCCAGAGTTCCGCGTGGACAGTTCAGTCCTTTTGATTGAGTTTATTCACTATAATCCGTTTGGATTTAGTCATTTGTTAAAACATGAAAGTTTTATTGCTATGTCTTAGCTTTGTAACACCGCCAAGAATGTCTTAAACGGACCTCGGTAGACTGAGATATGGTCATTTGAGTGCAGTGCAGTTGATTAGCCGAATAGTTGAAACCAGGTTACGTGAGTTGGGAATTTGATCAGGTTACATTGACAATTTGACTGAGTGCTCTTCATGAAAGTTGTAGGCCTTCGTCTTAGCTTCGAAATGGTATAATCTGCGTATCAATCCGATAAACGTAGCCTCAGATGTGTTATTTTCGTAAAACCCGTCAAAACTGTCTTTTGATAAGTTTCATTTCCGCACTTGATATTAGCTTAATCTTTGTTCGTAAGTTGTTGTGAGCCTATGGAATGGCTAATGAACTGAAATTATATTGTGGGTGATGTTGGGTTGGATTGTGTAAGGATTGAAGCCGAAATGGCTGGAAAATTTGGTAAAAACAAAGGGCATGCTGCCCGAATTTACACTCGAGAACTAGGAAACGAGACTTGTAACTTGTGTAAAGGTTAAGTGATTATTACTTGAACTAGCGAGCACCTTTGCTGCTTTGTTATCGAGGGTTATACGTTAAAAACCTAAACGAACTTGTACCTTGAGGAAAAGATATAATGGCCAATGTAAACTTGTATTTCCTTGTACTTTCAACTCAAGTGTTGTTTCCAAGTATATATGCTACAAAAACCTTACGATTTGAAAAGCGAGCAAGTGTTTCACGAATGTCTTTCAAATGAATTTCAATTGGACGATTCTTAATGAACAGAACGTTTAAGTTTCGAATCTTACTCGTGTTTCAAAGTTCTCAAATTGGATTTTTATCGCAGATCTGGACTCCAAACCTGGAGTATAATTGAACGTGAATACTTGAAGCATTATATTTTGGGTGAGTGATCCCTCGACTATTTCCAAAGTTACTTTTGAACTAATTCTTGCATTTATTACTCCATTGCATATCATTTGGGGTTCGGGTGTGTGCCATGACATAATTTGACTTCAATGAGTTCCTGGAAAGTCTTGTGCTTAGAACCAATGTCTCCACTATTGTTTACACATTCTTTGGAGCACGATGGCTCCTTACTTTTGTTTCACGGTTATCTGATCTAAACGAGCATTGGATATTTAAGTACAAGAACTTCACTGGCTCTCGTGAGCAATAAATAAACATTTGATTACTGCATCATGACATCATATCAATGCTTTATTGTGAAATATACTTGGCTGTTGATTTTACTGGTCACTCCCTGAGCTTCTAACTCACCCCCTATTATATTTTTCTCCCCACAGGGATCGGAGTAAAGGAAGATCTTGTATTTGGATCTCTATGTGGCTGGATGGCGTACATCTTGTATAGTTTAGATTTGGTTTTGGTTTATGTACTTTTGGGCCTGTATAAATATTTGGAATTGAATCGGATGTATAGCTACATTCTACGCTTAGAACTAGTTTCCGCTTCGCTTATGAAATGTAATTTTGGAGAATTGGATGTATTATTCGAGTTGTACCTTGTAATTTACTTGAGGAATGTAGTAAGTAAGTGAGTCCTGGCGAGAGCTGGGCAGGCGGTCCGCCGAACCCTTTGGTACGTCTTAGGGGGAGGTGGGGTCGTCACACCTGAGAAATCTAAAGAAAATATAACGTCCTCCAAAGTAAGAAGAATGGACTTTTCGCACTACCTACCCTGGACATTAGGACAATTGGAAGAAGGTTCTTCAAGAGAAATTCAAATAGGAAAAGGGCAACAAGACGGAATTTCTCGAGAAAGCCAAAAAGTGGCTCCTCGCTTGGCTTGTGGATATTGTAGGAAAACAAATCATACTGAGAATGAATGCTCGGTGAAGGGGCACAAGTGTCTGATTTGCGGAAGTACCGACCATCATATTAACAACTGTCCGAAGAAGCAGCCACGGGGGATAGTGCTCAATAAGTAGATAGAACCAAATCTAAACAATCTAATGACAGAGGGAATTGACCAAAAATACCAGCAAGGTATACGCCTTGGACAAGCAACAGACTCCGAAGTCATCTGAGAAGATGGAAGGCAAAAATTTCGAGAACGAAATTTTCTTAAGGGGTAGAGAGTGTGAGGACTCGCAAAATTTTTTTTATTTTCTTAAAATTCCCTTTTATTTTGAATAAATTACTTTCTAATAGTTTTACTACTCATTTACTTCCTTAATAGTTGTAATAAATCATAAAATCAAGAGTTTCTTCTTTAATTTTATAGTTAGCGTAAATTAGGGTTTTTGCGTATTTCGATAGTGTGATTAGTTGGTGAGGTGTGTGTATTAAATTCGGTGGTTAAAAGTGAGTTTAGTTAAGAGAAAGTGTGTGATTAGAAGTGATAATAATAAGTTAGTAAATCATAAGTGAAAACCCTAGTACGTACAAGTTAAGGAAAAACTGCTCGAACCGACATGCACCGTTTATTATCGAGTGAGGGCACCATTTGAATACTATTTTATTACCTTAATCTCCTTGTTTTTAATTGAGTTAATTAGCCCTTAATCAATCCTCAAGTCAGCCACTATTATGACTAAGGAAAAAAAGATATTTTGGTGGAAATATTTGTGATTGTGCCATTTGTCAAAAATCCATCCAAGGTCTTGACCAAGACCCTTTGACCAAGCCTTTCTTAGTCTTCACCTTGCAAACATTGAACCAAAACCATTTCATTTTCTTGTAAGCTTGGCCGAGAGAGAGAGAAGATGAAGAGAGAAAAAGTCCTTCAAGTTTCATCTTGATTTCTAGCAAATTTTGTGGGAAAATCAACTTCAAACCTTAAATCCATCCATAGAAGGTTGCAACAAGGAAGGAAGGAGCTTCGTATGGTGTGATTTTGGAGAAGAAAGTTGTGATTTGATACTCTTCTTAGGAATTGAAGGTATTCTTGGCAAGGAACTACTTTTTCCTTTTAATCTTGCATTTAAGTTGATATATTACTTGAATATGGAAGTTTTATGAAAGATTTCATGGGTTGTGAAATTGTTGGAACTTTTCTAGCTTTGATTCATATTTTTTATCCATGAGATGCTTATATCTAGTTTTGTTATAGACTTGAGAGAGATGATATGAAGATTTCTAGCTTTAATATGACTCTTAGCTTCCAAATAAGGATTTTCTAGCTTTAGTTCTAAATTTCCAACTTAGGGTTTACGTTTCCAGCACTTAGTACTAATTTTGCCCTGTTTTAAGAACCACACTTACCTGTATATTCGTCCATGATAAAAGCCGAATTAGGTCTTTCTCAAAACATTAAAGTTGTAGGGAATTGAGTTAATTAGCTACCTATAAAATTTCAGTTCAATCGGAGCACTATAGCTTGTTAAATGACTAACATACCCCTGACTGTCAAATGCTCAGTTTAACTGACAGCTTTCTGTTTTCTCTAAAATTGCACATTTTGACCTTGAAAATGCACGAATTGGGTGTCGATGTCTTGATAGGAAATGCAGGTCTCTGTCTTAGTTTTGAAACGCCATAGAATTTACTCCAATCCGATAAGCATAGCTTCAAATGTGACCAAAACGCCGGAAAATGTGAAACCTGCTACTTAACCATTTGTCTTTAAAACTGGTTTCCAACTTTGATTTTGATAGTTGCATTGCTAGAATTGCCTTGTATTGGAATCAAATTGAGCCTAGTGAAGGGATATTGTGTTAAGATTGTTTATGTGTGAATTTGGACTGAATTGAAGAAAAAATGAAGCCACAAATGGTTAGAAAATAGCGAAATACAAAGGGCATGCTGCCCAAATTTCTATTACTTGCTCTTATGAATATTAGTGAGATGTAAGGTTTGAATTTAGGGTTAGTTGGATCTTAAGTTACATATGTGTCCTTGAATGGACTTTAATAGTAGTATATGAGTTATTTTTTACCAAGATTTGATATCAACCAAGATGAAAAACGTTAGTTTTATCTCGAAAACTTTAAATTTCATTTGCTTATTTCAATTTGGCATTGGTTATTCTTAAGGTTTGTTGGTGATCAAGGTCATAATCCGAGAGGAAACTTTTGACATTATTTTGGCTTAGACTGGTGAGTGTTCCTTGTGTATTTGTATAATAAGTGACTATATGACTATTTGTGAATGTTTGCTTGAATGTTAAATGCTTTCCAAGGATTGCTAAATGGATTTCGTTGGGCGAGTGTGTACTTTATCGCATTCGATCCAAGCCAAAGTGAATTTTCAATGATTGAATGCTATTTATGCATGAATGTAAGTCTTTTGGCTGAACTGGACTCTTGCCCTTCGTTGCCAATCGACTCAAGCCAGAAGGGGATTCGGTCGGGCGGCTGGTGACTCTGGGATAGTGTTTTGGTATACTCGAGTATGATCGCGAAGGTTGGTGGAGAACTGGCCAGTGAATTGGCTAATGGCAGGAAATGAAATCAATGAATGAATGTCAAGAACATTGGAGGAGTTTTCACTTGCAAATGTTTTTCTAATAATTGGAGGAATAAGAAAAATAGTTGGCGAATGAATGAACAAATGGCTCCATGTGAGCATGTATCTGTTTAATGAGTGTATTTTCATTGCTTTTATCTGGTGAATGTTTTTTTTTTGATTAATTGTTCTTCAATGAATAATGACCTTATTTAAATTGCTTGATTACTTGTTTGGGAATCTCATTGGATTTTTAGCTCATTCCTTTAATTTTGTTTTCCTTACAGGGAAGACGAGCGAGGCGTGAGACTTGTACAGGCTAGCGTAGTCTAGTTTTTGGATTTTACAATTATACTCACGCTAGTGCTCGACTATGGTTGGTTACACCTGGATTGTAAACACTTTGATATATTTGGGCGTGTATAAGCCTTGTAGCTGGATTTGAACATCAATGTGTATGTTAAGATTGGAATTTTTGTTTTATTTATTTTCTATGGTTGTAAGTTCTTTTCTCGAATTAAACGTTAGTGAGTCCTAACGAGAGATGGGCAGGTGACTCGCTAAATCCTGGGGTACGCCCTAGGGGGAGGTGGGGTCGTCACAATATACATGTATATGTACATATGTATACATGTATTTTCGAGACTTGGGCCCTTATCCTTTCTTAATAATAACGTGGCTATGTGTTTATGCATATGTGTACATGTATTTTCGGGGTTTGGATCCTTATCCTTTCTTAATAATAACGTGGCTTTGTATATTCATGTATATACATGTATACATGTGTACATGTATATACATGTATACATGTGTACATGTATATACATGTACACATGTGTACATGTATATACATGTATACATGTATATATTCATATATTTATATGTATAAATACATGTATACATATGCAAGTATATATGTACATATGTATATACATGTAGTTAAAAATTTACATCAAGAAATTATATTAGGCAATCCTTTTTTATCCCAATTATTTCCAATTTAAATAGATGATGAAGGTATTACTGCAAGAATTTATGACCAAGAGGTTTGATTTCCTTTTGTTACTACTTATTTAACAAGAGAAGAAAATTTTTTGTACACTGCTAAACAACTAAAACAAAGAGCAATACATAATATTTCAAAACAATTAGATTTTCTTAAAGAAGAAATTAAAGTAGAAAACATTGAAAAAGACTACAAACCCAAGAGGTAAAAAGAAAAATTTTTGACATGCAAGAATAGTTTAAAAAGGAAATATGTTCTGACTTACCAAATGCATTTTGGAATAGAAAAAACCATATAGTAAGATTACCATATATTCCTGTTCTTACATCATTCGTTATTATCTTCTTTTGTCTAGAAATTTGCTTGCCGATTGGTCTCTTGAGGATTGTCATCCTGCATTTTTATTGGCTGGGTTTGGCTTTTGATTGATTCCAATTTTCTAGAATAGGATTGAAAATTTCATAACAATCATCTTCATTTGCTTGAGCGTCGTCTAGAGTTTTTCCTTCTTCGTCTATCTGGGATAAAGTTTTAAGTTTTTTTTTGAAATCTTTTTTGCTTGTGCTGGGAACCATTAAGCATTGAAATCTATTTTTTGAGAAAAAATTTCTTGCATTTTCACAGTTTCTTGAGTAGTTAGCTCCTTTTGCATAGGATATTTTATATCCTTTACGGAGTCCCGCATTTAACCTTTAATTGTCTGGTAAAATAATTAATTTCTTGAAGATTAATCTTGTTGAAATTCAAGCAAAAAATCCATAGAATTTGGTTTTTGATATAATAATGAAGTGTAATGTGAGGATCGAAGACAACCAAGTGGAAGAGATAAACAATGTAAAGATCACAAACGTAATAATAAGTAAATAAAAAGGAAAGTATTGCAAACCAATTAACTATCCAACTCCTCTTGAACTTGTAGATTAATTCAAACAAATTTATTCAAGTTGATGAATTACAATCACTCTTGTGTACAAAGAAAGGTTCACCTCCTCCTTGCCCCAAACTCCACTCGGTCAAGTTAGGACGTTTTACTATTCCTCAGGACAACCCTCACAGAGCTACACTCATGAAGTATTCACTCACAAATGAAAAATTTACAATGAATCTCACACCACTAAAACTACAAATCTTTCTTGGAGAGTATTTTCTCATTAAAATCACTCTAAATTTTTTGTCTTTTCAGTGTGCAAAAGTTATTTGAAAATTCTGACCATACTTTATTTATAGGAGACCAACAAAGTGCATTATTAATGCTTCCAATGGATAGAAAGTAGCTGAACAGTTAACTAGCCGTTGGAGTATCCGACGTCCGGTACTCCTGTTTTTTGTGTTCAACAGCAGGCAGTGAGTAGGGATGGCAATGGGGCGGGGGATCCTTCCCCCGTCCCCCGCCCCGTTGTCAAATAACTCCCCCCGTTCCCCGCCCCGTCCCCCGCCTCTCGCCCCCCATCCCCAGCCCCGTTTCCCCCGCAGTCCCCCGCGGTCCCCCGCGAAAAAAGAAATTAACTTATCATAAATATTCATTTACAATAATACAATTATAAATAACGTTAAATAAAATTAAATAGCTGTCAAGATGAAAATAGAGCATAACAAGTCAAGTTACATTCATTCTAGCATTCAACAAATTTAGTCGAGTTGATTTCTCATATTCAACAAACTAAAACACTCAACAATAAATTCAACTTTTCTCTTCATTAATATAACTCAACAACTTCAGAACATTTGCTCTTCATCAACCTCGAGATGTGATAACTCATTTGATAAAGCAACCCTGACATTTGATGTTAAAATAAAAGAAGAATCTTGTCAACAGAGTATAGTGTATAACAAATAATTGGAGAAAATCAATTTAGATGAATCAAATTTCTTTAATACCTATTCAGTAACACAATCAATATCATCTTCTTCATCAAATAATGTATTACATGACATCCCTTCCGATGTAGAAGAAGTAGCTGCACCAAAAAAAATAGCCACTGATTTACTAAATAAAGAAATGCAAAAAAAAAATGTATAAATTTAAAAGTAAAAGTTAAATCTTTTGTATACCATTTATTTCATTCCAGAGCCAAGTGCGAGTACACATCAATGCTTCCAAGGTATTGGCGTGAAGTTTACATCGATGAGGACTAATTATTCTTCCACAAGTACTAAATGCAGATTCAGATGCCACACTTGAGACGGGTATAGCTAGAATATCCTTAGCCATTTTTTGTAAAGTGGGATATTTAACCCCATGTGTTTTCCACCAACCAAGTATGTCAAAAGTCGGAACTCTTGGTAACACATTTTCCTCAAAATAAAAATCCAATTCCGTCTTAGAAGTAACATCAGTAGAGTTAGAAGCCACAAACTTATCAAAATCAGCAAGGGGATCCGTTTCAACTTCATTCTTATCATGACTCCCATTAACATGCTCACTATGTGAAGCCATGCACTGACTATCAACTCTATTTCCACCCAAACTAGATCGGTATTGATAATCATGCAACAAAGAATAACAATTTTGACGAATTGCTTCAATTTTCATGAATGATTCATCACCATAAATGATAGGAAAATAATACTCAATCAACTTCATTTTGTATCTAGGATCCAAAACTGCAGCAATACCAAGTATCACATTACAATCTTCCCAATATTTTTGATATTTTGCCATCATCTTTTCTGCCATTACGCTAGTTAAACAATTTGAACTTTTCATCCATTGAGCCAATGATACCTTAATGTCACAAACTTTTGCAAAAAATTCATTTGATGTAGGATATCGAGTACCGGAGAACATTTCAGTGACTTGGTAGAATAATTTCAACTTCTCACAAATGGCATTACAAACTTCCCAATCATCATCATTTGGCAAACTAGTGTAGTGTTTCTCACGCACTTTAACCCGTGGAAATACGTCTTTATAAATTGCAGCTGTTTGCAACATTAAAAAAGTCGAATTCCAACGGGTTTTACAATCCAAACACAACTTTTTAGTAGAAGAAATGCGCAATTGGCGAGCCGCTTCTTCAAAATTTTCAATTCTAGCAGCAGAAGCAGTCCAATACACCACACTATCACGAATTCTTTCAATACCACCCGATATCATTTCTAAACCATCTTTGACAATCAAATTTAAGATATGGGCAGCACACCGCATTTGAAGCACTAAACCATCTATCAACAAATCACTCACATTCAACTTTTCCAACAAACAATTAATCATACCATCATTGGTGGAACAGTTATCTAAGGTAATCGTAGATATCTTACGATCAATATTCCAATCCATCAATGAACTAAGAACCACATCACTTAACACTTCTTTGGTATGTGGAGCAGGAACATAGATAAACCTAAATAAAAGAAAAAAATAAGTTGCTCATGTATAACAAACAATTAACATAATTCAAGTTTTTAACTTTTGAAAACATACCTCAAAATTTGACTTTGTAAGATCCAAGACTCATCAATATAATGTGCAGTGATAGCCATGAAGCCTTTCTTTGTGTTGCTAGAAGTCCACATATCGGTTGTAACTGCTATCTTACTTGCAAGCTTCTCCAAAATATTACAATTCTTCAATCTTTGCAATTCATAGATCTTCAAAATATCTCCTTTAATTGTATTTCTTGACACAAGTTTAAAACATGGCTGCAAACTCTTCACAAATTTTCGAAAGCCTGTGTGATCCATAATAGATAATGGATACTCATGCAATACAATTGCAGATGCAAGCTCATGGCATGACTGTTGTTGATCGAACACATGATTGTGCAATTCTTGTTTGCCATCATTCTTTTTACTACCACTTCGAAGTAACATTTGCCTAATATCTCCTTTAGGCCTTTTAGCACACCTATTGTAATGATCATGCAAGGTACTCGTCCCATGAGTGGTACCTGTCTTGTATTTTTTTTTACAATACTTGCACACACCATAAAAAATGCCATTTTCACCTTTCTCTCTATCAAAATGCGCCCAAACTTTTGATTTTAATTTTCTTTTTCCTCCTTCAATTTCATATTCATCTTCTTCTACTGTATCTGTCAAGTCAATTGATTCAACATTCCTTGATTGTGGAGTTGATGAATTATCCCCTTGTTCAGATGCAATTAGATTTTCGGACAGATTCATTGTAATAAGAATTCTACAAAGACAAAAAAGCAAATAGCACAATAAGTGGACTGCTCACAAACATGAAATATAACTATAATTTTTCACTTACACTAAAATTACAGGTCCTCTCCTCTGTTTAGAATCTAGAGGAGCACAAATGGATCATTACTGATCCGAAATATATCATTTGGAGTTATTTCAACATTATACATATCCATGGCTATCTTTTTTTTTAATAATACTAAAATCCTAAACCATTTAATTGCCGTAAATCATTAGGCTTTCATATTTACATTCTCATTAAGGCTTTTCACAAACATCTTATATGCACGCAAACAACTATCCTTTGTTTGATTAATTTCGAATTAAAGCAAACCAAAAATTGTAACACAGTGCATTTACAATACTAATACAAACTAACAAGATAAAAGGGGGAAAAATTAGCAGTGAAATTTAAATACACAGAAGGTTAAAAAAGTGAAAGCAAAAGGACCTTCACTCTGCGCCTGTTTTCAAATTTAGTACCCAAAGAATTTTGCAAAATAATTAGGTGCCTTTATTTTATACTCCACCGCCATCAATAGTCAAATTTTCTCAAATTAACATACATACGCTCTGGTATTATTTGTCATAATACTCGCACAACTCGCGTTTAACTAAACTGACTTTTGCTCACTCAGAAAAAGGTGTATAGTCTAACCACAGAATTTAGTGCTATATATTTCACCAAAAAAAAAAAAGACGTCGGTTTATAAATGGAAACTTTCAGCAAGGACAATTAATTACCCCTGAATTTTGTTGCCCCTTTCTATTTCAGTCTAGTGAACCATCAGACCACGTTCTAAGTTCAGTTGTGATCCAATTGACAGGAAGAAAAATATGACAAAGCAGCTTTGCTTCGGTCACAGTGATCCCCAGACAGGCAAATTGCTGAATTCTGCCGGGCGTTGGCCCAATAGTGGAGATTTGGTCGAAACAAAGAAACAAATCAACAGAAAATTACGTAGAACCTGGAATTGGAAACTTCCAACTTGTCAATCAGTTTCTTCTCACTTGCCGACGCAGAGATGAGCTCGATCTGGGATTCTGGGTTGGGTAAAATTTTAGAAGGATTTAGACAGAGAATGGGTTTAGTTGAGTAGTGAGTAGTGACTGATTACTGATTAGAATTGAGGGGAATTGGAGGTGACGGCGGTGGGCTGGTGGCTGCCATTCTGCGAATGAGGGAAAAATGGGAACGGCCGAATGGGGGAATGGGGATAGATAATTAGGGGTTTTGTAACTTTTGTTACTTGACTTATACTTACTTCTGTGTATTATATATATATATATAATTTTTTTTTGCGGGGGACGGGGCGGGTGGATGCTGCCCCATCTCCCGCCCATCCCCCGCCCCATCCCCCGCCCCATTTGTACCCCTGCAGGCACCCGCCCCCATTGCCATCCCTAGCAGTGAGTTTGAGAAATTTTTTTCAATTCTGTTGGATGTTCGGAGCAAGCTCTTTGTGCGTCCGATAGCAAACAAAGAGATTTGAGAAATCATCTTGTTTCTATCGGACGTCCGGTAGACATATTGAGCGTCCGATGGTTTCGTCGACTTTGAAGGATCCTATCGGACGTTCAATGCTTGCTTCCGATCGAGGTCAGTGATCCAGGGGGAATGTCTTATTTCCTTTGGATGTCCGGTGGTGGAATTCTTCATGCGTCCGAAGTTACGCAATGATTATCGGATGTCCGATCCAAGCGTCCGACAGCTTTCACCAGCCTTTGTCCTTTTCAATTGCACTTGATCTTTGAATCTGATTTGCTTCACAACTGAAAATATTTCTTGAAGAGATATTAGTACCATCCAGTATTTTGTAAACATCAAAAGTTAGGAACTAAGATCGATATTCTCCTCCTTTTTGATGATGACAAAATAATGGATGGAAGATGGAAAAGATTGAGCATATGAGCATAAGCTCCTCCTCACTCATTGCATCCAAACTTATAATCTCAGAATAACTCCCCCTTACACATAGCATCCATTTCTCCCCCTTTTTGTCATAATAAAACTTCAGTAATATTAAAAAATATCAAGAAAAACTCAGTTCAAAATATCAGAAACATTAAAAGAAAATTATAAAAAAGTATTATGAACAAGAATCTCATCAATCTTATCATATCTCTTACTTGTTAGAGTTAGAATCATGTCTAACTATCTACATACATTTCATGTTTTTTCTCATATTCTTTCTCACATAACAATCACTTTTCATGTGACCTTTTTGACAACAAAAATTACACATAATCAAAGAGTTATTTATATGAACAGATTTAATAAATCTTACTTGTCTTCTTTTATAAATAGCAAATTCATTTGCAGTAGAATTTATCTTCTTCTCATAAGTGCCAAAAATGAGGTTTTGATTTATTACTTTGAAAACAGTCTTGTTTTTTATATTGGAGCAACTCATTTAAATTATTCATTCTTTTTTTTCAAATCACCTTGTTTCTTTTTGAACATTTCACAAAGTCTTGTTTTTCTATCAAGCTCAAAGTGTAAAACAGTCTCACTCTTTTTTAAGAAATCACTTTCAATTTTTAATTTTTTATTTTCTTGAAAAAGACGTGCATTGTCCTGAAGAAAAAGCTAATTTTATGTTTTAATTCCTTGTTTCTAGTATAAGATTCTTTCGAACTATTATGCAATTTTATAATGAAAGATTCAAAATCATCATTAGTTTCATCATCACTTTCAAATTGAGAGTTAGAAGATGTTATCTCATCATCTCCAATGGCCATAAAAGTCAATTGAGCAGATTTTTCTTCCTCTTCAATTTCACTATCGGAGTTGCATTCATTCCAAGTGAACTGGAAGTTGTTGAATCTTGGTTTTCTTTCACCTTTTCTCTTCTTCATTGGACATCCACTCATGTAGTGTTCAAACTGGCCACATTCATAACATTTGTCACCTTGCTTTTTGTTGGTCTCATATTTTCCTTTGTTTCTTGCATTGTTGAATTGATTAGAATCTGAATTGCTAGGTCTTACTCTTCTAAATCTCTTTTTGTTGAGAATCCTCTTGAAACTTCTTGTGATGAGAGCAAGATCACTGTTATCAACTTCCACATCTTCTTCATCTAAGGAGGCAGAATCATCTACATTTTTAAAGCAATGTTCCTTCTTACTTTCGCATCCTCTTCCTCTTACATTTTGGACTTAAATTTCAACTCGTAAGAGGTTAGAGAATTAATAAGAGATTCAATAGGTAAGAAATTTAGATCTCTAGTTTCTTCAATAGCAGTCACTTTACTCTCCCAATCCTTGGATAAAGCATTCAGAATTTTTTTTTTATTTTTCTCACCTAGAGAGTATTCTTTTTCCAGCACCTCTAAATCCTTAATAAGGTCGTTGAATCTACAGTACATCTCATTAATATTTTCATGAGATTCCATCTTGAAGGATTCATACTTTGTAACTAGAATGGACTTTTTTTGTTCTCTAACATTTTCACTACCTTCATGAATTTCTCTCAATTTATCCTAAATTTCCTTGGCTGACTTGCAGCCTTTAACTCTAATAGATTCATTTGAGTGTAAAGTGCAGTATAACACATTCATGGCTTTTGCATTTAAGGTGAGATGAGTTCTATCTATAGCAGTCAGTTCATTTCTTGTTTTTGGTCTAGATCTATAAGTATTTTCATCTATAAGTGAGGCATCATATGGACGTTCACTAATAATAAACCACAATTCAATATCAATAGATTACAAAAAGATAATCATTCATTCTTTCCAACTCACATAATATGACCCATTAAACATAGGTGGTATAATGACAGAATGTCCTTCAAAAAATATGACATTATTGGTTATCATATTTACTCCTAAATCGATTGAGTTTAATCTCAAGAGGACCAAACTCTGATACTAATTGTAAAGATCGAAAACAATCAAGTGGAAGAGATAAACAATGTAAAGATCACAAACGTAACAGTAAATAAATAAAAAGGAAAGAATTGCAAACAATTAACTACCCAACTCCTCTTGAGTTTGTAGATTAATTCAAACAAACTTTCTTCAAGTTGATGAATTACAATCACTCTTATGTACAAAGAAAGGTTCACCTCCTCCTTACCCCGAACTCCACTCGGTCAAGATAGAACGTTTTACTATCTCTCAGGACAACCCTCGCAGAGCTACACTCATGAAGTATTCCCTCACAAATGAAAAGCTTAAAATGAACCTTACACCACTAAGACTACAAATCTTTCTTGGAGAGTATTTTCTCACTAAAATCATTCTAAATCTTTTGTATCTTCAGTATGCAAAAGTTATTTGAAGATTCTGACCATACTTTATTTATTAGAGACCAACAAAGTGCATTATTAATGCTTCCAATGGATAGAAAGTAGCTGAACAGTCAACTAACCGTTGGAGTATCGGACGTCCGGTACTCCTGTTTTTTACGTCCGACAGCAGGCAGTGAGTTTAAGAAATTTTTTTCAATTCTATCGCACGTCCGGTGCAAACTTTTTGTGCGTTCGACAGCAAACAAAGAGATTTGAGAAATCATCTTGTTTCTATCGGACGTCCGGTAGAGACATATTCAGCATCCGATAGTTTTATCGACTTTGAAGGGTCCTATTGGACGTTCGATGCTTGCGTCCGATCGAGGTCAGTGATCCACGGGGAATATCTTATTTCCTTCGGACGTTCGGTGGTGAAATTCTTCATGCGTCCGAAGTTACGCAACGATTATCGGACGTCCGATCCAAGCGTCCGACAGCTTTCAACAGCCTTTGTCCCTTTCAATTGCACTTGATTTTTGAATCTGATTTGCTTCACAACTGAAAATATTTCTTAAAGAGATATTAGTACCATCCATTGTTTTGTAAATATCAAAAGTGAGGGACTAAGGTCAACATGTAATTTGTTCTTCTCCATAATCATTGAAAGTTGGATCCCTTTTAAATAGCTCGTAATCTTCTCAAAAATTGAGTTGCATAATTTCAAAGAGTCATCCAAAATCATACCACTAGTTGTAGAACCATAGTGGAAAGTCATGGGTTACCAATTGAATAAACCAAGAGTGGGAAGAGGGACGTAATATATATATCCCCATGCTTTCATATAGTCATAATAAGTGCAAACTACTGATTTGTTTGGAGTAAGGAACTAGATTTGATAAGATTTCGAGACAAAAAAAAAGATAAGCTGACGCAAGGAATGGCGTCAAGAAGCACTCCCGTGACTCAAGCAATGACTTCAGCAAGAGAATATTCTAAGGCATATTACTCCTATCTATTCTATGCAAAAAGAATAAAACCAGCAAGAAAGAGAGCTTAAGTTGGATAGTCTAGTTATAAGAATTTCCTTGTTTTCTCAAAATTTTCTCAAAAACAACTCTCTCAACCTTAAAGATAATTTTCAAAGAATTGGTAATTTCATAGGAAGAATTCAAGTTTTTTTATCTTGTAAGTACTTCTTATCTATTCACGACTTATGATTTCAAGATTCATATCTATGGCCGGTACTACTGCCTATTGCATCTTTGCATAACATGCATATGGTTGGCAAGCCGCTATTTTATTTTCAATTACATCATTCGTTATCTCTTTTATCATTTCATCTCTTTCATTTTCCTGGGTTAGGTTATGGTATCAGAGCCAACCCTCCTTGCAATTTTTATTCAAATTAATTTCTAGTACTATTATTCTGCTTAATTAAACTTGAATCTATATTATAATTGGTTAGTCCAGTAATAGTTAGTTAGCGGCACTTTGAGAGATAGTAAGTCCATGGTCCCTAAGGTGGTCCTTATAATAAAGAAAAAGAGTTTAATCACTTAGGATAATATAGATAGTTTATTAACGAGAATAAATTCAATAAGAAGATTAGATAGTGAACCTAGTACTTCATCCATAGATGATAGAGATGAATTTTCAAGATCTTACAAAACTAAAGGTTAATCTAAAATTTTTCAAATGGTTTGAATTTTATTCTAAAAAAAAAAGTGACAATCTATTTTTAAAATATATCAATCCTATTACAAATAAAGGATGGCAAACCAGTTCAGAGCAAACAATTATGTTGGTACACCCCCATTAGAAGAAATAAAGCTAATCCATAGAGATCAACCTATTGTAGCCTCCCCTTTCAAAATTTCTGATGAAAAAACTAACAAAGCAATTAATAAAATAATTATACTAATTAGATATTAAATACTATAGCCAATCAATTAGATGAATTACATAATGTAAGACCCATAATCCCTACTAATAAACCTCCATCGATAGATCCATCAAAACCAATTTTTAAATCATTCGTATTATCCAAAAAAATTAAATAATGACTCTAACTAAATAAAACAAATTTCTAAAAAATTAGCAAAATTAGATATTAAAAAAGATAATCACGTTTCAGTTATCTCTTATAACTCTGATATAGAAGACGACATTGATCAAGACCTTGTTTCTCAATTTCAAGACTCTATTCAAATTAATAAAATTAGATCTTCCAAAGACCTAATTCTTTTCAGCCTTGGGTACATCATGGTAGAAATTTTTATCCAAGGCCATCTTTTTCCAAATATGCAGTTTAAAGAAACCCATTTACACCAAAGTTATTACTATTCTGGTGACTCAATTTATGAATGGAATATAGATGGGTTAACTGAAACATCAGATTTTACAAATTATTCAAAATATGAGTATGGCTACTAGTTCTTTCAAAGGAAAATGTCATAATGATAGAGAATGTGCTCAATTATTAATATCAGGATTTTCAGGAACGTTAAAAAATTGATGGGATAATTATTTAAATCAAAATGAAAGACATCACATATTAACTACTACTAAACAATTTATTCCAAACACAGCCAGTAGTAGCACAAGACAAGAAGTAATTATAACTAATACACTAGATTCAATAGCAACCTTAATATATGCTGTGTGTAAACATTTTATAGGAGATTGAAATTAATAAATTACAAGATAGAAGTTATGAAATTTTGATAAATTTAACATGTCCAAACTTACATGATTTTAGATGGTACAAAGATATGTTTTTAGCAAAAGTATTTTTAAAATCAGACTGCAATCATGCTTATTGGAAAGAAAGATTTTTAGCCGAATTACCAAAATTATTTGCAGAGAAGGTTAGAAAAATTTTAAGGAATCAATATAATGGAGAAGTTCCTTACACAAATCTAATTTATGGAGATTTAATAAATTTTATAAATTCTGAAGGATTAAACTTATGTATAGACTTAAAATTGAATGAAAAATAAAGAAAAAGGTTTAGAAACCAGACGAGAGTTAGGGTTTTTTTATCAACAATATAGTTATGAAAAACTTGAAACACCTTTTCCAAAAGAATTAAAAAAATCAAAATCAAGATCTAGATCTTATTCAAAATCTCAAAAGATTTTTTCTAAATCATATTCAAGAACTGCTTCACCTAATAAAAGAGTCAGTTTTTCGAAAATGATGCAATATGCTTATCTTGTTTAAGTATGCCTCCATATCCTAAATCTATTGCATCCTTTTCTACTATCATGAATGTGTTTGGATGTGGAATTCCTAAAAATGGAAGATGTTGGACCATATGCTTGATTTTTATAATAGTATTAGTATGTTTTTCTAACCATGCTAAAGGATTTTTTCTTAATCTTCCATATAAAGGTTCACAAATTATTCGCAAATCCTTAATAAAGTCTGAAACATAATTAAGACACCCTAAAAATCTTTGTAGTTGTTTTTTATCCTTTAATTCATTGGGAAATTTATTATCAAATTCTAAAGATTGTCCAATCGGTTTATATTTACCTTGTTTCATATCATGTCTTAAAAATCTAATTTGTATTTGAAATAATTGGTTCATTTTGGATTCTAACACAACAAGTGCATTTCTTTTAATTATTTTGTAAAATATGTCTAAGTGCTTAAAATGTTTTTCTATTGAGTCAGAAAATATTAACACGTCGTCTATATAAACAATAGCAAATGAATATGGATTAAAATATCATTCATTATTTTTTAAAATTCATATGGAGCAGTCTTAAGTCCAAATAGCATAACTTTCCATTGATATTGTAAAAAAAAAAAACATTAAAGCAGTTTTGTATCTATCTTCAATAGCTATTTGAATTTGCCAAAATCTTGATTTCATATCACACTTTGAATATATTACAAAATTATAAATTCTTTTTAATAAATCTCTTTTATTAGGAATTGAATATTTGATCCATAATAAAACTTTATTTAAAGGTTTGTAATTAATGACAAGTCTAGGAGCACTTCTTTCTATTTCTGCATGATTATTTACGAAAAATGCTAAACAACTCCAAGGTGATTATGAGGGTTCAATTATATCTTTGTCAAATAAAGTTTTTATTTCTTTCTTACAATACTCAAATAATTTAGGACTCATTTGAATAGATCTAGCTTTTATAGGAATATCTTTTTCATTAAATTCAGGAATATATGGTAATTTTACTATATGGTTCTTTCTATTCCAAAATGCATTTGGTAAGTTAGAACATATTTCCTTTTTAAACTTTTATTGCATGTCAAAAATTTTTCTTTTTACCTCTTGGGCTTGTAGTTTTTTTTCAATATTTTCTACTTTAATTTCTTCTTTAAGAAAATTTAATTGTTTTGAAATTTACGTATTGCTCTTTGTTTTAGTTTTGTAGCAGTATACAAAAGGAAATCGAACCTCTTGATCATAAATTCTTATAGTAATACCTTCCTCATCTATATAAATTGAAATAATTGGGATAAAACTAGAGTGCCTAATGTAATTTCTTGATGTAAATTTTTAACTAAAATAAAATTATTTGGAAAGCAGAATCACTGTCTACAAATATGAACATTTGAAAGTTTATAATTTACGTCTAATGGTTTTCCATTTACACCTCTTAATTTTTCAGTTTTTTTTTCAAAGTATTGAGTTGGGACAATTCCTTCTAAAATGCAATTAAAATCTACTCCAGAATCTAATAAGGCTATAGTATCTATATATATTTCTTTATTAATTACGATTTTTATTGGAATATACCACCTTTGAAATTGTATCTCTGATATATTTGCTATTAAATAACCCTGATCATTACTTTCTACTGTTATCTTATTGTCTTCTAAATTTTCTTGTTATTTATTTTTTGATTCCTTTAGTACCTGTACCTTTGTTTGTAAAGCTATAAGTTGGTATTTTATGTCACAATTTTTCGTTTGTAGCAATTTTAATTCTTCTTTCAGTTTCTTTACTTCTGATTGTAAATCTTGGGTGGTTATTTGTATATGGGGTTTTTTAAATCTTTCATATACTTCTTTTAAATTGAAAGATTCTATATTTTAAAATTTTTTTTCTTTAACAACTATATCTTCCAATTTTAATAAGTATTCTTTTTTAATATCATTATCATTTATTTTATCAAAAGAATTGTTTTTCTTCTCTAATGATTATGTTTATATTTGAATATCCACAATCATAAATTCCTATGCAATCACAACTTTGCGCAGGAGACTCATTATTAGTAGAATTGTCTTGTACTAAAAGGATTTCCTCTTGCTCAAATTCAGTGTCAAAATTTTGATCAATGATATTTAGTATTTGGTTCTTTAAGTTTTCATCTATTTCTAAAGTAGAAACTTTATCTCTAACTTTACAATATCTTGCAATAAATCCAGATTTACCACATTTAAAGCATACATCTGAAGAGGCTTGGGGCGAAACTTGAGATTTAGTAGTTTTAGAACTGGTTCTATTGAAAGGTTTTGAAGACTTCGAAAAACTAACTCTTTTATTAATTGAAGGGGTTTTTGAATATGGTTAAGAAAAAGTCTTTTGAGGTTTTAAATAAGACCTAGATCTTGATTTTGATTTTTTAATTCTTTTGGAAGAAGGAGTTTCAAGTTTTTCATAGCCATATTGTTGATGAAAAGATCCTAACTCTCGTCTGGTTTCTAAACCTTCTTTCTTTATTTTTGATTTTAGTTTTAATTCTATACATAAGCTTAATCCTTCGAAATTTATAAAATTTATTAAATCTCCATAAGTTAGATTTGAGTAAGGAATTTCTCCATTATATTGATTCCTTAAATTTTGTCTAACCTTCTCTGCAAATAATTTTGGTAATCTGGCTAAAAATCTTTCTTTCCAATAAGCATGATTCCAGTTAAATTTTAGACATGTTAAATTTTTCTAAATTTCAGAACTTCTATCTTGTAATTTATTTGGATCTCATATAAAATGTCTACACACAGCATATATTAAGGCTGCTACTAAATCTGGTGTATTAGTTATAATTACTTCTTGACTAGTGTTACTACTGGCTGTGTCTAGAATAATTTGTTTAGTAGCAGTTAATATGTGATGTTTTTCATTTTGATTTAAATAATTATCCTACCAATTTTTTTAACATTCCTAAAATCCTAATATTAATAATTGAGCACATTCTCTATCATTATAACCTTTTCTTTTAAATGAACTAATAGCCATACTCATATTTTGAATAATTTATAAAATCTGATGTTCAATTAACCCATTTATAGTCCATTCATAAATTGAGTCACCAGAATAGTAATAACTTTGAGGTAAATGGGTTTCTTCAAACTGCATATCTAGAAAAGATGGTCTTGGATAAAAATTTCTACCATTATGTACCCGGAACTGAAAAGAATTAAGTTAGGAAGATCTAATTTTATTAATTTGAATAGAGTCTTGAAATTGAGAAACAAGTCTTAATCAATGTATTCTTCTATATCAGAGTTATAAGAGATAACTGGAATGTGATTTTTTTAATATCTAATTTTGCTAATTTTTCAGAAATTTGTTTTATTAAGTTAAAGTCATTATTTTGTTTGACAGAGACTCCTTTCAAGAACGGAAAATTTTATGAGCAAATCTTTCTAGAAACAGACTCCATAGAACCTCTAACTTGGTATCTAGATAATACTCCAGAAGATCAAGCCAAGTATCATAAGATCAAAATCAAGAGAATTATCAAACCAGATGACTGGCTAGTGTCTGGTTATCAAATTCAAATCCAGTTCCTTACTCCAAACAAACCAGCAGTTTACACTTATTATGACTATATGAAGTATGAGGATGTATATTTTATTTTTGACCCTTTTTCCACTATTAGTTTATTCAATTATTACTATCAGTAACCCATGACTTTCCACTATAGTTCTATAATTGGTAGCACGATTTTGGAGAACTCTTTGAAATTATGCTGCTCAATTTTCGAGAAGATTATGAGCTATTCAAAAGGGATCCAACTTTCAATTATTATGGAGAAGAACAAATTACACTTCATTATTCTATCAAAAACCGAATTCCATGGATTTTTTTGCTAGAATTTCAACAAGATTAGTCTTCAAGATTAATTATTTTATCAGACAATTAAAGGTTAGATGGTGGGACTCCATAATGGATATAAAATATCCTATACAAAAGGAGCCAACTATTCAAGAAACTGCAAAAACTCAAGAATTTTTTACCACGAAAAATAGATTTCAATGCTTAATGGTTCCCAACACAAGCAAAGAAGATTTAAAGAAAAACTTATTAGAAATTTTATCCCAGATAAACCAAAAAGGAAAAACTCCAAACAACACTCAAGCAAATGAAAATGATTGTTATGAAATTTTCAGTCCTACTGCAGAAAATTGAAATTAATCAAAAGCCGGATCCAGCCAATTTAAATATCGGATGATAATGCTAAAGAGATCAATTAGCAAGTAGATTTTCATACAAAAGCAGATAAGATGACACAAGGAATGGCATCAATAAGCACTCCCGTGACTCGAGCAATGACCTCAGCAAGAGAATATTTCAAGGCATATTACTCCTATCTATTTTATATAAAGAGAAGATAACTAGTAAGAAAGTGGGCCTAAGTTGGATAGTCTAGTTATAAAAAATTTTCTTGTACTCTCAAAATTTTCTGAAAAACAACTCTTAATCTTAGAAATAGTTTTCAAAGATTTTGTAATTTCATAACAAGGATTCAAGTTTTTATCTTGTAAGTACTTCTTATTTTTGAAAACTATCTCTAAGGTTGAGAGAGTTATTTTTGAAAGTGCCTAGAAACAACTCCCTATTCACTTTTTTACTTCTCTTTATGATTGTCATCTTTTTGGATTAGAAGAGTGATCTCCCATCTTCTCTCTCTAAAAAATAGTTAGTTGTCCATTTTTCTTAATTTTGACTTCTCCAAATCATAACTTTTATGAAAGATTTATTTAGATTTTTGTTTTTTAATTCTTTTATTGCTTCTGTTGGATTTAACTATTGATTGTTTTTTGGTTTGCAAGATCTATTGCTGATACGTTTTACTATTTTCGATTTTGGTATCACTTTTTTTACTCCATTTTCTAAAAATGTTTGCTTATTTTTTCTGTCACTTACACATCTCATTTTAACTTTTTTGCCTATTAGATTATACTATTTGTCTCTATTTTGTGGGGGTGCATGAATTGTTTCATTGTCTTAATATCTCAAATGAGGCCCTCTTTCTATTTTTCCTCTTTCTTATGTTCTTTTTGTTCTTTTCACTTTGGATTAAAATCTCTTGATTTTTTAGAGTAAGATATTAAGGGTAGAATAACTTTTTAAATACAACTCTTATTTTGTAAAAGATTTTAGATTTTAAAATTTTCTTTTCAATATATTTGATTTTAGAAATTTACAAACACCACATTAAGGAAAAATTGCACAAATTATCTTTCATACATCTCAAAATCAAAATGAATAGTTTTAATCCTTAACAAATAAAACATGCTCGTTTTTAATCCCTAACCACCCTTCCAATTGAATTTTAGCGAGAATAAATCCCAGACATATCACGTAATCAATTTTAAGGGGTAAATTGGACAATTTACTTAATTATTGATCTAAAATCTTGAAAAATTTTGAAAATATACATGCCACTTTCCTCTCTCACTATACTATCCCTACCGGTTCCACTTTCCACCATCGGCATTGCTATCTCTAAACCCTATATTGCTAGTTCTTCCATTTTCCTCCGTTCTCTTTTTCTCTACCTTCTTCCTGATCTCTTTTCCCCTCTTTCCCTCGCCACTACCTATCTCATATCAAATTCTTAATATTTTCTTGTTGAATGATATGGGGCCTCATTTGGAGAAGCAAAGTAATTTCTCCATATTATCAACCCGCTGAAGCATCAAAACGAAGAAGAATTGCCATGGGCCATGATTGCTAGTAATATTGCCCAAAGCAAAGAAATGCCCCGCAAGCAAATTGAGAGATTCTCATTGAAATGTATAACCAAGACCCCAAATACGCCGTCGCCATTATTCTTGCTGTCTTGTTCTGCTTTTGCTATTAGTGATGTTCCAATTGCATAATCATTCCTTCTACTACTCAATCATGCTATTAAAGTATTACGAAAATTTCCTCATACTTTTTTCACTTTTCTTGAAAGATAGTGCTAAGATGGTAGTTGCATCAATAATCAATATTGATTATTGATAAGTGGTGGTAGAGGGGGTTAAGAGAAGTGGTGCCAAAGGTGGAAAATAAGAATGGTGGAGGAAAAGAGTTGTGAAATATACTTTTAAAGTTTTAAAAAAATCTTATTTTAAGAATGGTGCATATACTTTTAGATTTTTTTTAAAGTTTTTTGATCAATAGTTAAGTGAGTTGTCAAATTTGCCCTTTAAAAATTGACCATGTGATGTGTTAGTCATTTATTCTGGCCAAAATTCCATTGAAAAGTTTGTTAATGTTTAAAAATGAACATTTTATTATTTGTTCGGGACTAAAATAACTCATTTTGATTTTGAAAAATTAAAATTTCAAATCGGTAATATGGAAGGAACATTAGTGCAATTTTCCCCCATAATAATCTCATTTTCATTTCGGTGAAATCTAGGATTTAATTATGTAATATTTTAGAGGATCTCCGAGATATTGGAGATATTTTATGATTTGACAGCTAATGGTTGGTGTATAATTGATTTTTGATAATTAAATATCTCGAAATTTGAGTAGCTTTTTTTTTTTTTTTACTGTAGTCAGTAAAATTTTTGGTCTTCTTCTATGGTTGAATTTTTTAATTTTTTCATCAATCTTTTTTAGAGAGGAAAAAATATATATCATCGTATTCCTCTCCTTCCTCTTGCTCACCAATAGGAGGAAAAGAAAAGTCAAAATTTTCATCTTATTTCCAACTATTTATTTAGATTTTGCTCTTCAGTGTTTTGAATTTTCTATTTTTTCTCTTGGTTTTAAAAAACAATATATAATTTTGTTATTATTGTCGATCTATTCCCTCTATCCCGCAAAGTTTGACGCACTTCGAAAACAACGTTTTTTAAGCACAGTAACATCCATTTACCTGTAAACTCATTTGTTCCAAACTTACCCTTTACTGATTCATCCAAGAAACAAATGGGTCCCATAAAAAAACACTTCTTTGTTTCAGAAAATTAGTTTCCTTACCGTAATCTTCTTCATCCAAGAAACAAATGGGTCAAAACGGATCCATCAAAAAGCAATGCTTTGTTTCAGCCACCAAAAATACGTCTAGCACATGCATTGTCACATCATTAGTGGAGGGCAGAAATGAGACTTCACAGTTTAAAATAGTTTAAAATATTAAACATGACAAATATTTCGGGACAGTCCAAAAAGGAAAGTATGACACTTTCAATGGGACGGAAGGAGTATCTTGTAAGTTTGAATTAGTCAAAGAAGAGCCAAAATAATGTAAGTCTCGTATCTGATCATCTGATATTGCTTCTAAAGATAGTTGTTGTACCACTTATTTTTTCCATGAATATTTATCGTATGATACCTCAAATTTAGCCTAAATAAACAAGTAAATAAATAAGAAAATGTGTTTTGTCTAATGCAAAAATCTTTGATACTACTATTGGTTTTGGATTCAACCTATTTGTTGACGTTGGTCCCTAACTTTTGATGTTTACAAAACAATGGATAATACTAATATCTTTTCAAGAAATACTTTCAGTTATGAAGCAAATCAGATTCAAAGATCAAGTGCATTGAAATGGACAAAGACTGTTGAAAGCTGTTGGACGCTTGGATCGGACGCCCGAAATCATTGCGCAACTTCGGATGCATGAAAAACTCCACCACCGGAAGTCCGAAGGAAATAAGATATTCTCCCTAACTCACTGACCTCGATCGGACACAAGTATCGGACGTTCGATAGATTCGTTCAAATTTGACGAAAGCTGTCGGACGCTCACAAAAATAATACTGGACATCCGATAGAATTAAAGAAGATTTTTCAAACTCACTGCTTGCTGTCGGACGCATGCTTGGGTAGTACCGGACGTCCGATATTCCAACGGCTAGTTAACTGTTCAGCTACTTTCTATTATTCGGAAGCATTAATGAAGCAGTTTTTTGGTCTCCTATAAATAGAGTATGGTCAGAATTTTCAAATAACTTTTGCACACTGAAGATGCAAAAGATCTGGAGTAGTTTTAGTGAGAAAATACTCTCTAAGAAAAATTTATAGTTTTAGTGGTGTGAGATTCATTGTAAACTTTTCATTTGTGAGTGAATATTTCATGAGTGTAACTCTGTGAGAGTTGTTCTGATGGATGGTAAAACTTCCTAACTTGACCGAGTGAAGTTCGGGGCAAGGAGGAGGTGAACCTTCCTTTGTACATAAGAGTGATTGTAATTCATCAATTTGAAGAAATTTGTTTGAATTAATCTACAAATTTAAGAGGAGTTGGGTAGTTAATTGGTTTGCAATTCTTTCCTTTTTATTTACTTATTGTTACGTTTGTGATCTTTACATTGCTTATTTCTTCTACTTCTCTCAAGTGATTTTGTTCATTCATTAATTGATTCATTGTGTGATTACTTAGAAAAGAGGATAAATGTCATATTGAGCAAAAAGTGTCCATAACTTAATTAGATTTTTAATCAACCTAATTCACCCCCTCTTAGGTTGTTTTCGATCCTTACAGTTGGTATCAGAGTTTGGTCTCTTTGAGATTAAACTCAATCGGTTTAGGAGTAAAAATGACAACCAATAATGCCATATTTTTTTGAAAAATATTCTGTCATTAGACCACCTATTTTTAATGGGTCAAATTATGTGAGTTGGAAAAAAAGAATGATTATTTTTTTGCAATCAATTGATATTGAATTATGATTTATTATTTGTAAATGTCCATATGATACCTCTTTTATAGATGAAAATACTCATAGATCTAAACTAAAAATAAGAAATGAACTGACTACTGTGGATAGAACTGATCTCACCTTAAATGCAAAAATCATGAATGTGTTATATTGTACTTTAGACTCAAATAAATCTATTAGAATCAAGGGTTGTAAGTCTACTAAAGAATGTGAGAGTGAGAAAGTGAGAATGTGAGAGAACAAAAGAAGTTTATTCTGGTTACCAAGTATCAATCATTCAAGATGGAATCTTATGAAAATGTTAATGAGATGTACTGTAGATTCAACGAGTTTATTAAGGATTTAGATGTGCTAGGAAAGGAATACTCTCTAGGTGAGAAAAATAGAAAAATTCTGAATGCTTTATCCAAGAATTGGGAGAGTAAAGTTACTACCATTGAAGAAGCTAGAAATCTAAATTTCTTACCCCTTGAATCTCTTATTAATTTTCTAATTTCTTATGAGCTGAAACTTAAGTCCAAAGTGCAAAAAGAAGAGGATGCGAAAGTAAGAAGGAGCATTGCTCTAAAGACATCTCATGATGAAGATGATTCTACCTCTCTAAATGGAGAAGATACGGAAGTTGATGATAGTGATCTAGTTCTCATCACAAGAAATTTCAAGAGAATCCTCAACGAAAGGAGATTTAGAAGAGGAGGATCTAGCAATTCAGATTTTAATCAATTCAACAATGCAAGAAACAAAGAAAAGTATGAAGCCAACAAAAAGCAATGTAACAAATACTATGAATGCGGCCAACTTGGACACTACATGAGTGAGTGTCCAATGAAGAAGAGGAGAGTTGAAAGAAAATCAAGATTCAACAACTTTCAATTCACATAGAATGAGTGCAACTCCGATGGTGAAATTGAAGAGGAAGAAGAATCTGCTTAATTGGCTTTCATGGCCATTGGAGATGATGAGGTAACAACTTGTAATTCTGAATTTGATAGTGATGATGAAACTGATGATGATCTTAAATCTTTCATTGAAAAATTGCATGATAGTTTGAAAGAATCTTATATTAGAAACAAGAAATTGAAACACAAAAATAGTTTTTTTCTTCATGACAATACACGTCTTTTTCAAGAAAACAAGAAACTGAAAATTGAAAATGATTTTTTGAAAAAGAATGAGATTGATTTATAAAATAAGCTTGATAGAAAAATAAGGTTTTGTGAAATGTTCAAAGAGGAACAAGGTGATCTGAAAAGAAAAATGGATAACTTAAATGAATTATTCCAATATAAGAAACAAAATTGCTTTCAAAAAAATGAAATAAAATCTTATTTTGGCACTTATGAGAAGAAGATAAATTTTGCTGCAAATGATTTTGCTGTTTATATGAGAAAATAATTAAGATTTATTAAATCTTTTCCTGTATATAACCCCTTGATTATATATAATTTCTGTTGTCAAAAAGATCACATGAAAAGTGATTGCTATGTGAGAAAGAACATGAAAAAGGCATGAAATGCATGTGGACAGTTAGACATGATGCTAATTTTCAAGAACCCAAAAATTAAATGTTACCATATATTAGTTCTTGAACTCTTGAGTAGGTGAATTTGGTAACGTTACTAAGGATTCAAAGTGAGTGCTCAAGATACATGACCGGTGATAAGCAAAAGATTTGGACTTACAATGAAAGTTTGAACTTTAAGTTACACACGGAAGCTTTGATAAACACTTGAATCTTACAAAGGTTTGACGACAAGGGTGGTTGAGAGTAGTTGAGAATAGGTTAGGAATAAGAGAGTTGTTGAGGGGATTTTTCAAAGGCTTTCTTATAACTAGTCTGCTTGTATTCGCCGATGCCTTCATTCTGCACTCTTCCTTCAATTTATAGAGTCTCAGGACTTTGTCATTTGAATTTCATTTCTTCTTCATTTGAGTTTCATTTGTGGCCGACATCTTTTTCAAAAGTGATCGACCTCTTTTTCAAAAGTCGTTTGGATCTTGTCCGCATGGTCCCCCGAATGGATTAAAAGTTGATTCGGATGATTCTACTGACTCGTCAATTTTGTCGGTTTCTTCTTTCTTTTCTGACTTTTGTAAATAATCTAGATATTCTTTGAGTAGCCTTGGATCTTGCATCATCTTTTTCATCAAAAAGTCATTTGGAGTTGCCTCGGATACCATTTCGGTATCTTTTTCTTTCTTTATTGGAGTAGTGGTTGGAGTTGGTGCCGTAGTGGTTGGAGTTGGTGAAGACCTTGTGGTAGTGGGTACAAAAGTTGTTGGAGTAGATGTTGGTTTGGTCCATTTGAGTTTATCTCCGGTAGTTAGGAATCTGATAACATTTACTTGATCTCCAAATTCTTGGTTGAATCCGCTCCACCATTTAACTTTGAATTCTCTCACTAATGACATTGGAAGTGATCTTTCAAGCTCTTGATGAATTTTGAAACTCCAGCAAAATATCCACGGGACTTTGAACTCCATATGAAATAAAATTGGTCTTGTATATTCTTCCCCCTTTGCTCTTTTTAGATACGTTTGAAATCCCATAAGCACATTTGGAGGTAGTATCTCTGGTTGTGGTCCAAACCATTTCCACCAGTGATTGAACCAAATTGGAAATTCTCTGCTGCAATTTTCTTTGAACGTGAAGAACCATGAATGATTGAATGGTTTAAAAAGGAAGGCACGATACCATGCCATTTTGTAATCTTGATATGTGAATCCATCTGGAATGAATCTTACTGAAAAGGATTTTTTAGAATAAAGAGAAGTCCATTCATTTGGAGAACAAACTTTCTTTATTATGCATTTTGAGTGGCTAATTATATTTGGATTTTTTCTGTCTGGAATTGGGAATATTTCTACAGATTGAGTATCTGTAAGAATTAATTCATAATAATCCAAATTTTTTGAGGGATCATCTGATTGCCAAAAACACTTTTGAGGAAAGATTCTTTGGATAATTTGATTGAGTGTAGAGTACAAAGGTACTTCTTGGAATCTGGTTAGAGTGATATGTTGAGTAAATGGCTTTGTAAAATAGGTATTTTCTGTGAATTTTTCTGGGGATTTTGGTAGTTGTTGAAGTGGTCTAATTTGAGAGAAGTTGGAGTACAAGCAGCTTGACTATAAGTCAGGGCTGGAAAATCTGATAAGAGTTGGAATCTGTTTTGAGTAACAGGAGTTAGACTCATCTCATAATCTTGAGGAGTCTTTGGCCTGAAATTTCCTGCTTTTGAATCCATAATCCTGCAATATTAATAAACAATATCTTTAAGTTGGTCAGATAATTGCTTATTTTGTTTTCTGTGATATTGAATAAATTGCTCACTTCTCTCAATTCTTTTCATAATTTTGATCCGAATGGTATTTCTCTGAATCTCTCTTTGAATAAGAAAGGCTATTTCTTAAGGAGTGATAGTAGTGAAAGGGCTTTTTCAAATGTATATGGTGTCATATTTAGGAATTTGATGAGTTGGAATACTTTGTCTACCATAACTGGTTTGGGCAAAATATTGATATCCTCTGGATTGGATATCTTTTTCTTTGTTTTGGAGTTTAGGAGAATCCCTTTGAGCTCTCAAATAATTGGTATATTCTCGTTCTTCTCTTTGAGCCATCATTTCACGATCTATGTCCTTGTAGAAATTCTCTAGTAAGAAAATCTGGTAAAAAATTATTTTCTCCTTTGATAAATTCTATTTCAAAATCAAATACAGATAAAATAGCTTGCCATCTAGCAAATATTCGCTTTGAAACTATATTTTGAACATCTTTTTGTAAAATTTCTTTTGCAGATTTACAATCTATTCTAATTAAAAATTTTTTATTATATAAATCATCTTGAAATTTTGATATGCACAAAACTATGGATAAAATTTCTTTTTTAATAGTTGAGTAATTCTTTTGAGGGTCAGACCATGTTCCAGAATGAAATCTGACTAATTCTTCTTTTGAACCTTCTATTCTTTGTTTTAATATACCTCCATATCCTAATTCTGATGCATCTGTTTCTACTATCATAAATGCTTTAGGATGAGGTAAACATAAACATGGTAATGATTCAATTTTTTCTTTTAAATATTTTATTTTTTGAGTATGTTCTTCTGTCCATGGTTTTGGGTTTTTCTTTAATCTATTAAATAATATAGAACATTCTTGTCTTAATTTAGGAAAGAAATCTGTTATATAATTTAAACATCCTAGAAATCTTTGTAATTGATTTTTATCTTTTATTTCATCTGGAAATTTAGTAGCAAATTCTAAAACTCTATTAATTGGTTTTATGGTTCCTTGATATATATTATGTCCTAAAAATCTTATTTTAGTTTGGAATAATTTCATTTTTGGAGCAGAAACAACTAATCCATTTTTCTTAACTATTTTTAGAAATATATTCAAATGTTTAAAATGTTGTTCTATTGATTCAGAAAATATTAATATATCATCAATATAAACTATACTGAATGAACTATAAGGATTAAAAATATCATTCATTATATTTTAAAATTCTGATGGTGCATTTTTTAATCAAAATGGCATAACTTTCTATTCATAATGCCCAAAAGGTGTTGTGAATGCTGTTTTATATCTATCTTTTGGATCTATTAATATTTGCCAATATCCTGATTTTAAATCAAACTTTGAAAATATTTTTGCATTAAACAATCTATTAAGCAAATCTTTTTTATTAGGAATAGGATATCTAATCCATTGTAGAACTTTGTTTAAAGGTTTATAGTTTATTACTAATCTTGGAACTCCTCGTTCTTTTTCAGCTTGATTCATTACATAAAATGCAGCACAGCTCCAAGGTGATTTTGAAGGAGTTATTAATCCTTTATCTATTAATATTTTTATTTCCTTTTTACAAAATTTCAATAAATCAGAATTCATTTGTATTGGTCTAGCTTTTGTTGGAATATTCTTTTCCTTAAATTCTTTTTCATAAGGTAATTCTATCATATGTTGTTTTCTATCCGAAAAGGCATTAGGAATATCTGCACAAATTTCCTTTTGTAATAATTCTTCTAGTTCTGATATTCTTTTTTGTAATTTAATTTCTTTCAATTGTTCTTCAATTTTTAAATAAGATTTTTCTTCCTTAATGTAACTTATATGTTGTTTTACTTTTGTAATAGTATTTATTGTCTTATAAATAGAGGAGGCTTGTAAGGTTTGTAACTCTTTTTGTCTCATTGAAGTTAAAAATTTAAAAGTAATAATTTTTCCCATTATATTTATTGAAATTCCCTCATGGCTTACTAGAAATGGATATATTTGAATTAAAAAAGGTGTTCCTAATATTACATCATGATTTATATTTTTTACAACTATAAAATTATGTTTAATACAATATTCATTGTTACATATTGATCCTTTTGTAAACTTATATTTTACTTGTAAATTTTCTTCATTTGCTGCCATTAATGTTTCTTTTGTTCTTTCACAATATTTAGTAGGAATTATTCCTTCTTTAATGCAACTTACGTCAGCTCCACTATCTATTAGAGTTACATAGGTTTCTTTGAAATCTTCTACTGTAATAGTGACTAAAGCAAACCATTTTTGAAATGTTATCTTTTCTATTATATTTAAATATTGATCTTCATTTACTGGGTTTTCTGCTATTGATATTTCGTCTGTTTTAACATTAGAAGTTGAAGGTTGATTGTTGTTTATTAATGTTATTTTGGCTTCTATTTCTAAGTCTTTTGTCTTTAAATCTATAATTTCTTATTGTAATTGTTTTACTTGTATTTTAAGATTATTAATTTTTGATTAAAGATCTTTAGTAGTTTCCTTTTTCATTATATTTATATTAGAATATTTGTCTATTAATTTAGAAATACTAAAAGGTTCTATTATCTTAGGCATTTTATCTTCTTGAATAATTAGACTTTTTAGTCTTTCTAAATATTCTTTTTTAGCTATTGGATCTTCTATTTTTTCTATTATGTCTAATAAAAATTCTTTATCTTCTTTTTTAGTTATAACATTTATATATTTTGGAGTACTAGAACAATTACAATTTTCTTCACTTTCTGAGCTAGATATATCATCATAATATTCGTCTTCAAAACTTTGGATTTTTTCATTTATTAATAGATTTATTAATTTATTTTTAATTTCTTCATCTTCTGCACAGATTTCTGTGATTTTTTCTTTTAATTTACATTTGTTTGCTTTATGACCTATTTTTCCACATTTGTAACAAACAATTTTCTTTTTAATAAATCTTTTCTTCTTAGTTGGTTTATTTTCCTTAGGGTTTTTATATCTTATTTTCTTAGAATATTTTTTAACTTTCTTTTTGTATGCTGATGGTGATTTAATTCTTTTAATTCCAAATGCATCACAGAATGATCCTACTTCTTTTCTTTTTTATCCATATTTTATTTGTAATCTTAATTCTGAACATAACATTAATCCTTCCTTTTTTACAAAAGCAAATAATTGTCCAAAAGTAATATTTTCAAATGAAATAACATCTGTTCCCATTTCTTTTTATAAATTATCCATTATTCTTTGTGAAAATAAGCTTGGTAATCCAGTTATGAATCTTTCTTTCCAGAATGAAGCATTACAATCTGGTCTTCTTAATACATTCGTTAAAAACATATCTTTATACCATCTAAAGTCTGATAATGTTGGACATCTTAAATTTGTTAAAAATGTTTATTAGAATTTAATTCTTCTTTTGGATTTCCTATAAAATACATGACTATTGTTACAATTAAAAATTCTGCAGGATCTGACTGTATTTGAATATTTCCTTGATCATCTTCTATTTCTTGTGTATGATCTAATATTGATAATTTATCTTGTAATGTTAAAGCATTATCCACCAATTTTTTAATTGTCCAGTAAATCTTGAGACTAATAAAGTTGCAATATTTCTTTCTTGAATATTTTTAATTTTGTAAGCTAATCTAGCCATTCCCATTTCTTGCAAATTATTTAATACTTCATATTCAACTTTGCCATCTATATTCCATTCATAAATTGAATCTCCATCATATTTAGTAGTTCTTGTGGCGGCCCCACTTCTCCCTAAGGCGAACCAGAGGGTTGGCGGGTCGCCTGCCCAACTCTCGCCAGGACTCACGCAAGCAAACCAATCAAACATTCCAATATAACTTAACCTAAAACACAATTCGCCATCCGAACATGCCAAACTTTCAAAAACTGGAATACTAAAACACGTTAACTTCAGAGATAACATGGCCAACAACATCTGAACATTCACTCTTAAAGTACAACTCCAACTATCTTAACGTATAACTACCTTTATACATTACAAACCATGAAGTGGAATCATAAAAGTTAAACACTTTCATACAAGCCAAAACACAGGGTTTGCACTTTTCCAGCTTCAAGTGACAACCCAAAACAAAGGTACAAGTACGAATCAAAATACTATTTACAAAACGATAAGGTAGACTTCAAGTCTCTCGATTTCCAGGACCTGTTAAGGAAAACAAATATCGTGTGGTGAGCTAAAACTCAGTGGTGCCCAAAACATGCAATTACATAGAACGAGTAGCAATTATTGATTTCAACTAAAGTAAACAATTAAGGAAGCGTATAACAGCACAGGGTAGGATACAGGGGCTCTCAGGAGCCATTTTCCTTGCACTTGATCAAAATTACCCGCAGTTGACCCTCCATCAACTTTCGCTATCTAAAGTCCATGTAGATTCATTATTATTATTTTTTTCTTAACACGCTCCAGCCAACTTACTTCCCCAACCAGGCCCGCACGAGAGAATTTGGTATTACTCGAGTATACCTTTTTATAGACTAGTCAAGGAATTCACCCAACGACGTTGTGTCCAACACGAGGGTATTATAGACTAGTCGAGGGATTCACCCAGCGACGTTGCGTCCAGCATGAGGTTATTATAGACTAGTCGAGGGATTCACCCAGCGACGTTGCGTCTAGCGTGTGGATAGTGCAAGCAGGATATTCACGAAAATATTTCAAGCAAGTCACCACTCGAAAGAGCTAGTGTGATAAAGTACACACTGCCCACTTCGATGGATCAGAAAACCATTTTTCCAATTATCACATATCAAATCAAGAAAGCACTTTAATCAAGTAGGTATAGAACAAGCAGGGACACTCACCAATTCGAAAATAATTAAGCGAGAAAGTCTTTAATTGTCCCCTCCGGGATTCTCTTCAAGACTAGCTTGGGCACCTGACGCAATTTGACGAGTATTTTTCACTCATAATCACGCCTTAATCAAGAAAGGAGTTACACTCATCTAGACTTGTCAATACCTCAAATTAAGAACCGTAACCACTCAAAATAAAGGTTCAAAAGTGAGGTTTTATTAACACAAGGAGAAAATGATTTCCTTCATGAAATCAAGTTTAAAGCAACCAATTATCATCAAGAAGGAATAACGGGTTTTCAAATTTTCAGTTTATAAGAAATCGGCAAAATTTCAGCTTTGCACGTCAAACTTAGAAAAATCAGATCTTGTACTCAGTAGGTCCAAAATTGGAAAACTTGGTACCGTTGGAAACTACTTCTAAAATACTAAAAGTTCCTAGAATACACATTTCTAAGATTCTACATGGAAAATATTCAAAAATAAGCTCAAAGTCTCTGTTTTAGTTCATAAGGCAGATTTAAGTTGATTTTTAGTCAACTTTGAAAATTCGGAAAAATTCACTTGTTTGGAACTAGCTTTTGCAATTTATAACTATATTAGTGTTGTAATCCGAGAGTATAACAAAATAAACGGAACGAGAAACGGAGTTTTGAATACTAAGATATGGCAACTCAAAGTTACCAAAATTCCTTTGTGAAACATGGGTTTTTCAAACTCGAGTCATGAACTTTGGTAATTTATTTGACCCATGAAACGGTCTCAGAATAACACCATAATTAGCAGTATAATACTACCATATAAGGGTTGTCTCTCTACCAAATTTCATAGAAAAATATGCACGGGAAGTCACTTAACAAAATCACTCAAGTTTCCAAAATTTTAAGGCAAAGCTGCCTTGTATATGAAAATTTCCTTTTCTAAACTTTTTACCAAGGGAAAATTCTCTAAACATGGTTCATTTACATAGAAAAGGTTTAAGGGTCATCCCAGAACAACATTTGTGGTGGTTAACACCAAGAGATTAAATTTGCAAGTCTACACTGAGCCTTGCATCAAATCTGTCCCAAAAAGGAGGGTTTTCACACACAGAGCAGGTTTCATATTTTGATCACAGATCACTCAAATTAACTCGGAATTGGACATGGTTTAAGGCGTTGGAAAACACATTCATAGAGCTATGATTTCACAGAAAACATCATTTCGAAATTCGACACACAACTAGCTCGAATTCGAGCCACAAGTTGCAGCCTCAGCATTTCGTTCTTTGTAAAACAGAGAAACAGAGTAGCCATTTTTAAATGGTTGGTTTGGCTCACGTACATGGGACCAGAATGTGCATTTTATACCGCTGGAAAGGCTGGGATGTCTAGTTTCAAATACCGCTGACGGCACTTGATTTCGACATCGGAGCACAGAGTTATGGCTGAAATACGAAAACTGGTCAAAGAATTACGAAAACAGTTTTTCCAGATTTACTAGCTTCACGAAATTGATCCAATTGACCAACCAAACCTCAATATTTTTCAATGAAACTTTGTACATTATATATTCAACATATAAACATGATATACAAGTCATGAAACCCTAAAAATTCTGCAAAAAGGGGTGCGATTAAAACAGGGCAAATCTGGACATTTTTGAACTATGCATCCCTTGAAATCTAGACTAGCTAGGTATCATTAATCTACTTATTTAAACACTAAACTAGCATTATATCCATCATCAATCCAAGGGTGGGAGTTCATAGAGCCCACCATCAAAATTTTCCGACATGAAATAAAACAATTAACATGTAATTTTGGCAAATAATTCCACCACAACAAATCTGTCATCAGCTAGGATAAAATTTTTCCAGCAATTGGTAGCTTAAATTTGAAACTTTCTCCATAATTCCTTTTTTTTTTTTCTCCACTTCAGCTCAACATGCAAAGTGCAATTATCATGCTAAGGAGCATCTTGAACAATAATATGAAATTTATACCACAGCTTTAAAAGGAAAAGTTGGAAAAACTCTGTTTCTTCCTCTCGGCTATAGCTAAGAAATTCCAGCAACCAATTAGTCATAGAGTCCAAATTTTTTACAGCTAAATCACAGTATTTAATACCCACAACTAACATGCAAAGCTTAATCATCTAATTTTAATTAGTCAAGCACCTAACTAAGTGAATATAAACCACTTTCCAGCAAATTTCATGCTAAAATACCCATGCAATTTCCAAAACATCTTCAACGGCTAAACTGGAAAAATTGTTTCAGCAGTCCATCAACTCCCATTAAAATTTCCAGCCATGCAACCGAAATTCAAGCCATATAGTTCACATAAGGAACTATCTATCAATTTTGATCCATAAGCAAGTTCGGACAACATCAAAGCATTACTCAACCAGAAATTCAAACAATCCTGCTCTCGGTTGGCTTGCATGAAACCTGATTTGGTATCTTTTAAATTTTCTGACTTAAATCAAGGTTAATTACCTTCATGCAAATCTTAATCATCCAGGTTTTAGTTGATTAGATGTGCATCTAGGCTCAGATTATCACAGATTAGCTAATTAGAGTTACAAATTTCCAGCTCAACATTCGGCAGCTTCAACACATCCAAACCAGATTTCTTAAGTCTCAAGCCTCATCTAATCTCACAAACCCACATGCATGCATAAAGACAGCTTCATCAACCCGTAAACAATTCATCTAAGATCAGAATTTACCTTAGCTTGAAGTCTAAAACACACAACTAGCAGCTGCAACACTCCTTCCCTCTCGGCTGACCAGAAAAAAAAATGCAGACCGCTAGCTCTCTCTTCCTCTCTCCCTTGCTCTGGCTTGCGGCTGGATGAAGGAACTCTGGTCTCAAGCTCTGCACCAGCTCACAGATGGAAGACAGACCGGATCACAAGTCCCTCTCTTCCCTCTCTGGTTTACGGACAGAAAAGAAAAGAAACAGGAAGCTCGGCTCACTCTCTCTCCCGTCGTTAATTCCTATGAGCTGCTCTCTCACTCTCACGGCAGAAAGGAAATTGAAGTTGTGATATTGTGGTGTAGTGTGAATGATATAGTGGTGTGTGGTTTGGGATATGAAATGAAGAGGAAGAGGGATGGTGCCGCTGTTTTGAGAAGGAGATTGAGTGTTGAGATGGTTAAAATTCCTATTGGTCGGATGTGCGGTGAGTGTAATGCTGTCAAGAGGGATTGTTTGGTTTTGCATGGAAATGTTGTGGTTGTATGGGCATTTTAGTCTTTTCACTTTTCTTCCTAACCTCTACTCAATTCCTCAATTCTAACTTAATTCCAAAAATTATCCCCAAGTGTGAGTTGAACGCCTAATTATACACTAATCTCGCAAAATTCAGTTATCGAAATGCATCGTCCTGAATATAATTATAAAAGTTTTGACTTAAAACGATTCGCCTTGATTCTAATTTTGCCTTAACACCTATCGTTATTAATACTTAAAATTAGCTATTGAAATCAAAGAATTAAAATAAAAACCAAACACACTCCACGGCAAGAGTATTTAACTTAACTGGGCAAAACTCAAATAATCTAATGTTTTGCATAATTGAATTATTTGTGATCTATAATAAATTATTTTTGCACACTTATATAAGATCAAATAATAATAAAGTTTATTAAAAATCTAAAATGCTCATAAAATTTATTTCTACGCACATATTTAAAAATAATTAGATTTAATGCTAAAATTTATTAAAGAATTAAGAATGCAAATGAAATATGCACTGATATTTATATATATATTTTTTCAGGGTTTTCACAGTTCTAAATTTTGATCTTTCTTCATATTGAATATCCGGAGGACTTGGTCTAGGATAATAATTTTTTGAACTTACCATCTTCCAATCATTTCTTTTATTATAATTTTTTCTTTTTATTCTATTTATTTGATTTCCTTCTGCTTCTTCAAATTGATTTTCTATTGGTAAAATTATATCTTCTTCTGTTTCTGATTCTGTTGATTTTTCCGATGAATCTTCTATTTCTTCAGTTGAGTTTTCTTCTATTATTTTATCTAATGTATTTATTTTTGGAGTTGAAGGTTTAGATTCTGTGGTTAAGTTTTGTAGAGCTTGAGATATTTTATTTAATAAATTATCTGTAGTATTTATTTTTTGACTATTAATATTTTGTACTAAGTCTTGCTCTTTTTCTCTTGTCAGGCTTCTAGGTTTAAAATGGGGTGCTGAAATATCATTTGGAAATTTTAATTCTGGTTTCTTTATTGTATCTATTTTAGTATTTAATACTTCCATATGTTGCGATATTGTATGAAGAATTTGATTTGTATAATTATTTTATTGATAAACTTTTTTAAGATCTTCTAAATTTATTGAATTATTTGTACTTGATTCTGCTTCTCTTCCCTTTTTAAAAGGTGAGGCTATAATTTCTCCCTGTCCTATATTAATTTTTACTTCTTGTAATGGGGGGTGTATTGAGATTATAATTTGTTCATCTTTTAACTTCCATTTTTTATATAAATTAGTTTGAACATTTATTTGGGGTGTATTATATATATTATTTATTCCTAATTTTGAAGTATAAAATGATAACCAAGTAAAGAAAGGAAAATCAAACTTTTGTTTGTCTAATTCATTTTTCCATTCTATTATTAATTTTTCTTTATATTCTGATTCTAATTGAAAAAATCAAATTCTTTTTTCTGTGTTTTGTTCATCTTCAAAATCTTCTTGTAAGTATTTATGATTTATTTTGTATGGTTTACTTATAACATTTATTTCTCCTTTCATTTGTGAATGAGTTGGGGAATAATCTGATTGATTTTGATTTATAACTTCTGGTATAGGTGTTTTATATTTAAAATTTGAAGTACTTTCTATAGGAAAATTAACTTCAGTTGACTCATAATTTGAACGTCTAGCTGGTAACCATGAATATGATGATTCTGGTCTTTCTCTTAATGATGAAAATCTTATTAAAGTACTTCCATCTGGTTTTTCTATAATATCTTCTGCAGTAGTCTGTTCTATATTTCTTGCTATTTGTGGATTTTTAATTTCAAATTCACTTGGTATAGTTATTTCATTCCACTTTAGTCTTTTTGGAGTGTAAGTTGTAGGTTTATCTGCATCTACTTGTAATAGAGTTGTTTCTTCTTTAAGAGTTGGAGTCATTATAAATTTAGGATTTAAATGAGAAGATAAAGGTCTGTAATATATTCTATATATTATTGCAAAATTCTTTGTATGTTTTTCAAATTCATTTCCCTGCATATGAATATCTAATATGACTGAATTCAAGATGTGTGGATCTGTTAAATCTATAGAAAAATTTGGAGCGCAATTAAAATATATTGGTCCATTACAAACATTTGTTTGAATCATAGATAATAAAGAAGTTTTATATCGTTTGAGTCTAGTATCTCTTAAGGCTAAATATATTGGAGCATCTACTCCTAAATGGAATAAAGGTTTTACTGCAATTTGTATCAAGCCTATATGAATATATCGATATCCTTTACTTAAATATTTTTGAATTGTACTATGATTTAATAGTTGAATAGATTGATATTCTTCTTGAATAGAATAACCCTGATCATTACTTTCTACTGTTATCTTATTGTCTTCTAAATTTTCTTGTTATTTATTTTTTGATTCCTTTAGTACCTGTACCTTTGTTTGTAAAGCTATAAGTTGGTATTTTATGTCACAATTTTTCGTTTGTAGCAATTTTAATTCTTCTTTCAGTTTCTTTACTTCTGATTGTAAATCTTGGGTGGTTATTTGTATATGGGGTTTTTTAAATCTTTCATATACTTCTTTTAAATTGAAAGATTCTATATTTTAAAATTTTTTTTCTTTAACAACTATATCTTCCAATTTTAATAAGTATTCTTTTTTAATATCATTATCATTTATTTTATCAAAAGAATTGTTTTTCTTCTCTAATGATTATGTTTATATTTGAATATCCACAATCATAAATTCCTATGCAATCACAACTTTGCGCAGGAGACTCATTATTAGTAGAATTGTCTTGTACTAAAAGGATTTCCTCTTGCTCAAATTCAGTGTCAAAATTTTGATCAATGATATTTAGTATTTGGTTCTTTAAGTTTTCATCTATTTCTAAAGTAGAAACTTTATCTCTAACTTTACAATATCTTGCAATAAATCCAGATTTACCACATTTAAAGCATACATCTGAAGAGGCTTGGGGCGAAACTTGAGATTTAGTAGTTTTAGAACTGGTTCTATTGAAAGGTTTTGAAGACTTCGAAAAACTAACTCTTTTATTAATTGAAGGGGTTTTTGAATATGGTTAAGAAAAAGTCTTTTGAGGTTTTAAATAAGACCTAGATCTTGATTTTGATTTTTTAATTCTTTTGGAAGAAGGAGTTTCAAGTTTTTCATAGCCATATTGTTGATGAAAAGATCCTAACTCTCGTCTGGTTTCTAAACCTTCTTTCTTTATTTTTGATTTTAGTTTTAATTCTATACATAAGCTTAATCCTTCGAAATTTATAAAATTTATTAAATCTCCATAAGTTAGATTTGAGTAAGGAATTTCTCCATTATATTGATTCCTTAAATTTTGTCTAACCTTCTCTGCAAATAATTTTGGTAATCTGGCTAAAAATCTTTCTTTCCAATAAGCATGATTCCAGTTAAATTTTAGACATGTTAAATTTTTCTAAATTTCAGAACTTCTATCTTGTAATTTATTTGGATCTCATATAAAATGTCTACACACAGCATATATTAAGGCTGCTACTAAATCTGGTGTATTAGTTATAATTACTTCTTGACTAGTGTTACTACTGGCTGTGTCTAGAATAATTTGTTTAGTAGCAGTTAATATGTGATGTTTTTCATTTTGATTTAAATAATTATCCTACCAATTTTTTTAACATTCCTAAAATCCTAATATTAATAATTGAGCACATTCTCTATCATTATAACCTTTTCTTTTAAATGAACTAATAGCCATACTCATATTTTGAATAATTTATAAAATCTGATGTTCAATTAACCCATTTATAGTCCATTCATAAATTGAGTCACCAGAATAGTAATAACTTTGAGGTAAATGGGTTTCTTCAAACTGCATATCTAGAAAAGATGGTCTTGGATAAAAATTTCTACCATTATGTACCCGGAACTGAAAAGAATTAAGTTAGGAAGATCTAATTTTATTAATTTGAATAGAGTCTTGAAATTGAGAAACAAGTCTTAATCAATGTATTCTTCTATATCAGAGTTATAAGAGATAACTGGAATGTGATTTTTTTAATATCTAATTTTGCTAATTTTTCAGAAATTTGTTTTATTAAGTTAAAGTCATTATTTTGTTTGACAGAGACTCCTTTCAAGAACGGAAAATTTTATGAGCAAATCTTTCTAGAAACAGACTCCATAGAACCTCTAACTTGGTATCTAGATAATACTCCAGAAGATCAAGCCAAGTATCATAAGATCAAAATCAAGAGAATTATCAAACCAGATGACTGGCTAGTGTCTGGTTATCAAATTCAAATCCAGTTCCTTACTCCAAACAAACCAGCAGTTTACACTTATTATGACTATATGAAGTATGAGGATGTATATTTTATTTTTGACCCTTTTTCCACTATTAGTTTATTCAATTATTACTATCAGTAACCCATGACTTTCCACTATAGTTCTATAATTGGTAGCACGATTTTGGAGAACTCTTTGAAATTATGCTGCTCAATTTTCGAGAAGATTATGAGCTATTCAAAAGGGATCCAACTTTCAATTATTATGGAGAAGAACAAATTACACTTCATTATTCTATCAAAAACCGAATTCCATGGATTTTTTTGCTAGAATTTCAACAAGATTAGTCTTCAAGATTAATTATTTTATCAGACAATTAAAGGTTAGATGGTGGGACTCCATAATGGATATAAAATATCCTATACAAAAGGAGCCAACTATTCAAGAAACTGCAAAAACTCAAGAATTTTTTACCACGAAAAATAGATTTCAATGCTTAATGGTTCCCAACACAAGCAAAGAAGATTTAAAGAAAAACTTATTAGAAATTTTATCCCAGATAAACCAAAAAGGAAAAACTCCAAACAACACTCAAGCAAATGAAAATGATTGTTATGAAATTTTCAGTCCTACTGCAGAAAATTGAAATTAATCAAAAGCCGGATCCAGCCAATTTAAATATCGGATGATAATGCTAAAGAGATCAATTAGCAAGTAGATTTTCATACAAAAGCAGATAAGATGACACAAGGAATGGCATCAATAAGCACTCCCGTGACTCGAGCAATGACCTCAGCAAGAGAATATTTCAAGGCATATTACTCCTATCTATTTTATATAAAGAGAAGATAACTAGTAAGAAAGTGGGCCTAAGTTGGATAGTCTAGTTATAAAAAATTTTCTTGTACTCTCAAAATTTTCTGAAAAACAACTCTTAATCTTAGAAATAGTTTTCAAAGATTTTGTAATTTCATAACAAGGATTCAAGTTTTTATCTTGTAAGTACTTCTTATTTTTGAAAACTATCTCTAAGGTTGAGAGAGTTATTTTTGAAAGTGCCTAGAAACAACTCCCTATTCACTTTTTTACTTCTCTTTATGATTGTCATCTTTTTGGATTAGAAGAGTGATCTCCCATCTTCTCTCTCTAAAAAATAGTTAGTTGTCCATTTTTCTTAATTTTGACTTCTCCAAATCATAACTTTTATGAAAGATTTATTTAGATTTTTGTTTTTTAATTCTTTTATTGCTTCTGTTGGATTTAACTATTGATTGTTTTTTGGTTTGCAAGATCTATTGCTGATACGTTTTACTATTTTCGATTTTGGTATCACTTTTTTTACTCCATTTTCTAAAAATGTTTGCTTATTTTTTCTGGCACTTACACATCTCATTTTAACTTTTTGCCTATTAGATTATACTATTTGTCTCTATTTTGTGGGGGTGCATGAATTGTTTCATTGTCTTAATATCTCAAATGAGGCCCTCTTTCTATTTTTCCTCTTTCTTATGTTCTTTTTGTTCTTTTCACTTTGGATTAAAATCTCTTGATTTTTTAGAGTAAGATATTAAGGGTAGAATAACTTTTTAAATACAACTCTTATTTTGTAAAAGATTTTAGATTTTAAAATTTTCTATTCAATATATTTGATTTTAGAAATTTACAAACACCACATTAAGGAAAAATTGCACAAATTATCTTTCATACATCTCAAAATCAAAATGAATAGTTTTAACCCTTAACAAATAAAACATGCTCGTTTTTAATCCCTAACCACCCTTCCAATTGAATTTTAGCGAGAATAAATCCCAGACATATCACGTAATCAATTTTAAGGGGTAAATTGGACAATTTACTTAATTATTGATCTAAAATCTTGAAAAATTTTGAAAATATACATGCCACTTTCCTCTCTCACTATACTATCCCTACCGGTTCCACTTTCCACCATCGGCATTGCTATCTCTAAACCCTATATTGCTAGTTCTTCCATTTTCCTCCGTTCTCTTTTTCTCTACCTTCTTCCTGATCTCTTTTCCCCTCTTTCCCTCGCCACTACCTATCTCATATCAAATTCTTAATATTTTCTTGTTGAATGATATGGGGCCTCATTTGGAGGAGCAAAGTAATTTCTCCATATTATCAACCCGCTGAAGCATCAAAACGAAGAAGAATTGCCATGGGCCATGATTGCTAGTAATATTGCCCAAAGCAAAGAAATGCCCCGCAAGCAAATTGAGAGACTCTCATTGAAATGTATAACCAAGACCCCAAATACGCCGTCGCCATTATTCTTGCTGTCTTGTTCTGCTTTTGCTATTAGTGATGTTCCAATTGCATAATCATTCCTTCTACTACTCAATCATGCTATTAAAGTATTACGAAAATTTCCTCATACTTTTTTCACTTTTCTTGAAAGATAGTGCTAAGATGGTAGTTGCATCAATAATCAATATTGATTATTGATAAGTGGTGGTAGAGGGGGTTAAGAGAAGTGGTGCCAAAGGTGGAAAATAAGAATGGTGGAGGAAAAGAGTTGTGAAATATACTTTTAAAGTTTTAAAAAAATCTTATTTTAAGAATGGTGCATATACTTTTAGATTTTTTTTAAAGTTTTTTGATCAATAGTTAAGTGAGTTGTCAAATTTGCCCTTTAAAAATTGACCATGTGATGTGTTAGTCATTTATTCTGGCCAAAATTCCATTGAAAAGTTTGTTAATGTTTAAAAATGAACATTTTATTATTTGTTCGGGACTAAAATAACTCATTTTGATTTTGAAAAATTAAAATTTCAAATCGGTAATATGGAAGGAACATTAGTGCAATTTTCCCCCATAATAATCTCATTTTCATTTCGGTGAAATCTAGGATTTAATTATGTAATATTTTAGAGGATCTCCGAGATATTGGAGATATTTTATGATTTGACAGCTAATGGTTGGTGTATAATTGATTTTTGATAATTAAATATCTCGAAATTTGAGTAGCTTTTTTTTTTTTTTACTGTAGTCAGTAAAATTTTTGGTCTTCTTCTATGGTTGAATTTTTTAATTTTTTCATCAATCTTTTTTAGAGAGGAAAAAATATATATCATCGTATTCCTCTCCTTCCTCTTGCTCACCAATAGGAGGAAAAGAAAAGTCAAAATTTTCATCTTATTTCCAACTATTTATTTAGATTTTGCTCTTCAGTGTTTTGAATTTTCTATTTTTTCTCTTGGTTTTAAAAAACAATATATAATTTTGTTATTATTGTCGATCTATTCCCTCTATCCCGCAAAGTTTGACGCACTTCGAAAACAACGTTTTTTAAGCACAGTAACATCCATTTACCTGTAAACTCATTTGTTCCAAACTTACCCTTTACTGATTCATCCAAGAAACAAATGGGTCCCATAAAAAAACACTTCTTTGTTTCAGAAAATTAGTTTCCTTACCGTAATCTTCTTCATCCAAGAAACAAATGGGTCAAAACGGATCCATCAAAAAGCAATGCTTTGTTTCAGCCACCAAAAATACGTCTAGCACATGCATTGTCACATCATTAGTGGAGGGCAGAAATGAGACTTCACAGTTTTAAAATAGTTTAAAATATTAAACATGACAAATATTTCGGGACAGTCCAAAAAGGAAAGTATGACACTTTCAATGGGACGGAGGGAGTATCTTGTAAGTTTGAATTAGTCAAAGAAGAGCCAAAATAATGTAAGTCTCGTATCTGATCATCTGATATTGCTTCTAAAGATAGTTGTTGTACCACTTATTTTTTCCATGAATATTTATCGTATGATACCTCAAATTTAGCCTAAATAAACAAGTAAATAAATAAGAAAATGTGTTTTGTCTAATGCAAAAATCTTTGATACTACTATTGGTTTTGGATTCAACCTATTTGTTGACGTTGGTCCCTAACTTTTGATGTTTACAAAACAATGGATAATACTAATATCTTTTCAAGAAATACTTTCAGTTATGAAGCAAATCAGATTCAAAGATCAAGTGCATTGAAATGGACAAAGACTGTTGAAAGCTGTTGGACGCTTGGATCGGACGCCCGAAATCATTGCGCAACTTCGGATGCATGAAAAACTCCACCACCGGAAGTCCGAAGGAAATAAGATATTCTCCCTAACTCACTGACCTCGATCGGACACAAGTATCGGACGTTCGATAGATTCGTTCAAATTTGACGAAAGCTGTCGGACGCTCACAAAAATAATACTGGACATCCGATAGAATTAAAGAAGATTTTTCAAACTCACTGCTTGCTGTCGGACGCATGCTTGGGTAGTACCGGACGTCCGATATTCCAACGGCTAGTTAACTGTTCAGCTACTTTCTATTATTCGGAAGCATTAATGAAGCAGTTTTTTTGGTCTCCTATAAATAGAGTATGGTCAGAATTTTCAAATAACTTTTGCACACTGAAGATGCAAAAGATCTGGAGTAGTTTTAGTGAGAAAATACTCTCTAAGAAAAATTTATAGTTTTAGTGGTGTGAGATTCATTGTAAACTTTTCATTTGTGAGTGAATATTTCATGAGTGTAACTCTGTGAGAGTTGTTCTGATGGATGGTAAAACTTCCTAACTTGACCGAGTGAAGTTCGGGGCAAGGAGGAGGTGAACCTTCCTTTGTACATAAGAGTGATTGTAATTCATCAATTTGAAGAAATTTGTTTGAATTAATCTACAAATTTAAGAGGAGTTGGGTAGTTAATTGGTTTGCAATTCTTTCCTTTTTATTTACTTATTGTTACGTTTATGATCTTTACATTGCTTATTTCTTCTACTTCTCTCAAGTGATTTTGTTCATTCATTAATTGATTCATTGTGTGATTACTTAGAAAAGAGGATAAATGTCATATTGAGCAAAAAGTGTCCATAACTTAATTAGGTTTTTTAATCAACCTAATTCACCCCCTCTTAGGTTGTTTTCGATCCTTACAGTTGGTATCAGAGTTTGGTCTCTTTGAGATTAAACTCAATCGGTTTAGGAGTAAAAATGACAACCAATAATGCCATATTTTTTTGAAAAATATTCTGTCATTAGACCACCTATGTTTAATGGGTCAAATTATGTGAGTTGGAAAAAAAGAATGATTATTTTTTTGCAATCAATTGATATTGAATTATGATTTATTATTTGTAAATGTCCATATGATACCTCTTTTATAGATGAAAATACTCATAGATCTAAACTAAAAATAAGAAATGAACTGACTACTGTGGATAGAACTGATCTCACCTTAAATGCAAAAATCATGAATGTGTTATATTGTACTTTAGACTCAAATAAATCTATTAGAGTCAAGGGTTGTAAGTCTACTAAAGAATGTGAGAGTGAGAAAGTGAGAATGTGAGAGAACAAAAGAAGTTTATTCTGGTTACCAAGTATCAATCATTCAAGATGGAATCTTATGAAAATGTTGATGAGATGTACTGTAGATTCAACGAGTTTATTAAGGATTTAGATGTGCTAGGAAAGGAATACTCTCTAGGTGAGAAAAATAGAAAAAATTCTGAATGCTTTATCCAAGAATTGGGAGAGTAAAGTTACTACCCATTGGAAGAAGCTAGAAATCTAAAATTTCGTACCCCTTGAATCTCTTATTAATTTTCTAACTTCTTATGAGCTGAAACTTAAGTCCAAAGTGCAAAAAGAAGAGGATGCGAAAGTAAGAAGGAGCATTGCTCTAAAGACATCTCATGATGAAGATGATTCTACCTCTCTAAATGGAGAAGATACGGAAGTTGATGATAGTGATCTAGTTTCTCATCACAAGAAAATTTCAAGAGAATCCTCAACGAAAGGAGATTTAGAAGAGGAGGATCTAGCAATTCAGATTTTAATCAATTCAACAATGCAAGAAACAAAGAAAAGTATGAAGCCAACAAAAAGCAATGTAACAAATACTATGAATGCGGCCAACTTGGACACTACATGAGTGAGTGTCCAATGAAGAAGAGGAGAGTTGAAAGAAAATCAAGATTCAACAACTTTCAATTCACATAGAATGAGTGCAACTTCCGATGGTGAAATTGAAGAGGAAGAAGAATCTGCTTAATTGGCTTTCATGGCCATTGGAGATGATGAGGTAACAACTTGTAATTCTGAATTTGATAGTGATGATGAAACTGATGATGATCTTAAATCTTTCATTGAAAAATTGCATGATAGTTTGAAAGAATCTTATATTAGAAACAAGGAATTGAAACACAAAAATAGTTTTTTTCTTCATGACAATACACGCCTTTTTCAAGAAAACAAGAAACTGAAAATTGAAAATGATTTTTTGAAAAAGAATGAGATTGGATTTATAAAATAAGCTTGATAGAAAAATAAGGTTTTGTGAAATGTTCAAAGAGGAACAAGGTGATCTGAAAAGAAAAAATGGATAACTTAAATGAATTATTCCAATATAAGAAACAAAATTGCTTTCAAAAAAATGAAATAAAATCTTATTTTGGCACTTATGAGAAGAAGATAAATTTTGCTGCAAATGATTTTGCTGTTTATATGAGAAAATAATTAAGATTTATTAAATCTTTTCCTGTATATAACCCCTTGATTATATATAATTTCTGTTGTTAAAAAGATTACATGAAAAGTGATTGCTATGTGAGAAAAAACATGAAAAAGGCATGAAATGCATGTGGACAGTTAGACATGATGCTAATTTTCAAGAACCCAAAAATTAAATGTTACCATATATTAGTTTTTGAACTCTTGAGTAGGTGAATTTGGTAACATTACTAAGGATTCAAAGTGAGTGCTCAAGATACATGACCGGTGATAAGCCAAAAGATTTGGACTTACAATGAAAGTTTGAACTTTAAGTTACACACGGAAGCTTTGATAAACACTTGAATCTTACAAAGGTTTGACGACAAGGGTGGTTGAGAGTAGTTGAGAATAGGTTTAGGAATAAGAGAGTTGTTGAGGGGATTTTTCAAAGGCTTTCTTATAACTAGTCTGCTTGTATTCGCCGATGCCTTCATTCTGCACTCTTCCTTCAATTTATAGAGTCTCAGGACTTTGTCATTTGAATTTCATTTCTTCTTCATTTGAGTTTCATTTGTGGCCGACATCTTTTTCAAAAGTGATCGACCTCTTTTTCAAAAGTCGTTTGGATCTTGTCCGCATGGTCCCCCGAATGGATTAAAAGTTGATTCGGATGATTCTACTGACTCGTCAATTTTGTCGATTTCTTCTTTCTTTTCTGACTTTTGTAAATAATTTAGATATTCTTTAAGTAGCCTTGGATCTTGCATCATCTTTTTCATCAAAAAGTCATTTGGAGTTGCCTCGGATACCATTTCGGTATCTTTTTCTTTCTTTATTGGAGTAGTGGTTGGAGTTGGTGCCGTAGTGGTTGGAGTTGGTGAAGACCTTGTGGTAGTGGGTACAAAAGTTGTTGGAGTAGATGTTGGTTTGGTCCATTTGAGTTTATCTCCGGTAGTTAGGAATCTGATAACATTTACTTGATCTCCAAATTCTTGGTTGAATCCGGTCCACCATTTAACTTTGAATTCTCTCACTAATGACATTGGAAGTGATCTTTCAAGCTCTTGATGAATTTTGAAACTCCAGCAAAATATCCACGGGACTTTGAACTCCATATGAAATAAAATTGATCTTGTATATTCTTCCCCCTTTGCTCTTTTTAGATACGTTTGAAATCCCATAAGCACATTTGGAGGTAGTATCTCTGGTTGTGGTCCAAACCATTTCCATCAGTGATTGAACCAAATTGGAAATTCTCTGCTGCAATTTTCTTTGAACGTGAAGAAACCATGAATGATTGAATGGTTTAAAAAGGAAGGCACGATACCATGCCATTTTTGTAATCTTGATATGTGAATCCATCTGAAATGAATCTTACTGAAAAGGATTTTTTAGAATAAAGAGAAGTCCATTCATTTGGAGAACAAACTTTCTTTATTATGCATTTTGAGTGGCTAATTATATTTGGATTTTTTCTGTCTGGAATTGGGAATATTTCTACAGATTGAGTATCTGTAAGAATTAATTCATAATAATCCAAATTTTTTGAGGGATCATCTGATTGCCAAAAAACTTTTGAGGAAGATTCTTTGGATAATTTGATTGAGTGTAGAGTACAAAGGTACTTCTTGGAATCTGGTTAGAGTGATATGTTGAGTAAATGGCTTTATAAAATAGGTATTTTCTGTGAATTTTTCTGGGGATTTTGGTAGTTGTTGAAGTGGTCAATTTGAGAGGAAGTTGGAGTACAAGCAGCTTGACTATAAGTCAGGGCTGGAAAATCTGATAGAGTTGGAATCTGTTTTGAGTAACAGGAGTTAGACTCATCTCATAATCTTGAGGAGTCTTTGGCCTGAAATTTCTGCTTTTGAATCCATAATCCTGCAATATTAATAACAATATCTTTAGTTGGTCAGATAATTGCTTTTTTGTTTTCTGTGATATTGAATAAATTGCTCACTTCTCTCAATTCTTTTCATAACTTTGATCCGAATGGTATTTCTCTGAATCTCTCTTTGAATAAGAAAGACTCTTTCTTGAGGAGTGATAGTAGTGAAAGGGCTTTTTCAAATGTAATATGGTGTCATATTTAGGAATTTGATGAGTTGGAATACTTTGTCTCCAATAACTGGTTTGGGCAAAGATATGATTTTTCCTCTGGATTGATATCTTTTTCTTTGTTTTGTGAGTTTACGAGAATCCTTTGAGCTCTCAAATAATTGGTATACTTCTCGTTCTTCTCTTTGAGCCATCATTTCACGAATCTATTCCTTGTAGAAATTCCTCTAGTAAGAAAATCTGGTAAAAGAATTATTTTCTCCTTGAAAATTCTATTTCAAAAATCAATACAGATAAATAAGCTTGTCATCTAGTAAATATTCGCTTATGAAACTAATAAATTTT